>WOXC01000777.1:0-640281 GCA_011680675.1 Gymnobelideus leadbeateri
TCTCCTCTTCCTCTTTTTCACACAAACAAAAACCTAGCCGTGTAACCTTGGGCAAGTTACTTAACCCCAATTGCCCTAAAGGGGCGGCTAGGTGGCGCAGTGAGTAAGAGCGCCGGCCTCGGAGTTTGGATGACCCGAGATCAGATCCGGCCTCAGAAAATGAGCACCCACGCATAAATCAAATGACTAGCCGTGTAACCTTGAGCAAGTTACTTAACCCCAATTGCTTTAAAAAAAAAAAAAAAGAAGAAACCTGGATATCATTGCCAAAAATTATTTATTCTTTAGCAAGCTAGTGAAGTCCATAGAGCAGACCTCTACAACTTGGCAGTAGGTAAAGGCCAAAATTAAAATAGGCTAAACATTTTTAGTACATAAATAGGTTTTTAGGGGCTCTCTTTCCAAGTAATGGCATAATTAATGATTAAACTATTTTGCAAAGAAACCATATGAAAAAGGGAAATTTCCATTAATAACACATTTATTAAGATTTTTATATTTTATAATCACATTAACATAAAAAATTACTTTGCTAAGTGATAGAAGTTTTAATACACCATTTTCAGGTTTTCTTATTGTTTACATTTAGTTAAGGAGAGGTATTATACTTCTTGTCAGCAATTAGTTTATCATACTCAGGAATCATTTAAAATTGATTTATTTTGAAATCTTTAAACTAACCTTAGTAGCCACTTCATTTTCTGAGTTTACTTTCTTGAAAAACCATTGCTCCCCACTGAGATTTTTCAGCAATTTCAGTGCTTTAATTTGATTTTCATTTGTGTCCAATTTGCTAAAGTCAGGACAGTTTGATTAGAAATGGCAATGAAGATTGTATTCTTTCCTAAGGACTATTGCTTTTCACCAAATGAGGCACAATATTTTTCTCTCATGTAAGTAAACAATTCTTTATTTGTCCATTCCAGATTATACCTTCTATATTCTGATTCAGTCTTCCATTTCTTTTTATTACCCATTTTACAAAGTCACCCCAAAACTTTAATGTTAGAACCAAAAAAATCTCCACAGCAACACACATACAAAGAAATACTGGACTGAGTTTCTGACCTTGGAGAGAGTGCCAGACACTTATATAACTTGGAGGCTGGCCATGCAGCAAGGGAGGGGAAGAAGCCCAGACATTATTGTTATTTATCATACGGCGGATGTCAGCTGTTTTGGTGCAGTGGTGTACCCATTTTGGCCCTCTTTAATGTCAGTAAATGACCAAAATCACAGTGAAAAGATATGACTCTTGCTCCTCTCAGACTAGAAACAGAATGATGATGGTTGCTTTTTGCAAGTCACTTGACAAGCGGGAGAGAGTGCACAGTGGCAACCCACTCAACAAGTTACATGATGGACAAAATAGTGACTCAGGAATGGCAGCTTAAGCAGGCATGGACAAAGCACTCGTTACATCTTTATTTTCTGTTATATTCTCTACATTTTTTTTTGCGGGCTGCCTGAAATCCTTTGGTGGTCCACCAGCAGCCCATGGACCCAATTTTGTACAGGTTTGCTATAGAGCCACCAGTGGTGTTTTTGTAACTTTCCGACAATTGAAGGCAAGAGATGCAGAAGAGAAAATTGATGTGTAAAATAAGTAGTCAGTTAAAATAGCATCTGAAATAGGACATAGATTTATGAATCATAGCTCAAAATATAAGAATGACAAGCTCTTGCTCAAGAATGGAGTGCTAATAGCAAAGGGTAGAAGGAATACAGTTGCCTGTTGACTTATACACCCAATCAAAGAATTTTAAATGAAAGAGGGAAAGGAGAAAATTTTTTTTACTAATATCTAAAAGGCTAGATATCATAGAAGTATGACATAATTGAGGGGAAAAGTAATCATAAATAATAATTGCCAATATTTGCATAGCCTTTAAAGTTTTGCAAAGGGCTATACAAATATTATCTCTCTCTTCCTCACACAACACTGGGACATCAGTAGTATGATAGCCTGTCAGAATAGTTAATGGCCAAGATCAAAAAACTAGTAAGGATATGAGGTAATATTTGACCTTGATTCTTTCAGTCTCCAAAACCAAAATTATATCAACAATCACAGTTAGCAGATGAAACTTTTAGATGCTATCATATATCCACAAAGAAACAGTAGTGAATTTCATGACTTCAAATGACTTTAAACAAATGAACAAAATTTGGGAAATATGCCAGATGAATTAGCAGGCACAATTGAATTTAGACCTATCTTTGTGACTTGGTGGAATGACTTCTATAACTGGGATCACATTCTTCATGTGAATAGTTTATTTTGTAAATGAAATAGGTCAAAATGTTTGAGGCAGAGTCAAGTATTATTTTATATTGATTATACTGATTAAATCTAGGAAAAAGTAAGGGAAAAAAGAGCAGAGAGCATTTGAGTGAAGATCAATGGAGGGAGAAATAGAAATGATTTCATCACAAAAGTATATGATTGACCACCAGAACAGAAAGAAGTAATTAGAACAAATCACAAACTGAGCACAGAGGAATCATATAATAATGATAGGGAACTTCAATTATCTAGACAAATGCTGCATTTTTCTCTCAGACAAAAGAAGAGTAGCTAATACAGCCTTGCTGCACTGATCCTTAGTTTATCCTTCAAAAGGTGGAGGAAAAATGTAGCGAGCCATTTTATTTTGCATTTTATTCTCACTAATAGAGAGGAATGGGGTGCACTGAAGGTAACCTTAGGGCAGAAGTGAGGAGTTGATCAATTTTTACTAAAGTTTCTCATACAGTAGAGGAAAGATGGCCACAATTTTACATATATTAAAAAATTTTAGGTGAGCAAAATTAAAGGGGATTCAGAGAAACCATAGCTATTATAAGGTCCTGTTGGACTAAAACCAAGCAGATAAATTTGAACCCAAAGGGTCTTTGAATATTTTTCAGTGTGTCTGTGAACTTGGGTGGGAAAACTACATTTTTATTTTTATTAAGTTTTGTAATTCTTACTATCTTAGTAGGCATTTAAAAGTACTACTCTAAGAACAGATCTATAGGTTTCAACAAGTTGTCTAAAAGCATAAGAACTCTTACAGGGGAAGGCAGACAAGAAAAGTTGGAAGACTCAAGAATGAAATATAAAAACATAATGGGAACCATTTGTGAAAATCAAGAAAAATTATAATTGTGTGGAGAGACGTATAAACAAGGAAATATTTTTTCAATCAACTTTCTTTTTTAAAAGATATTACCAGAAGATAGAAATAGGTTAGGTAATAGATGATGAATGCAAAAGGAAGGAAGGAAGGAAGGAAGGAAGGAAGGAAGGAAGGAAGGAAGGAAGGAAGGAAGGAAGGAAGGAAGGGAGGGAGGTAAGAAGGAAGACAGGGAGGGAGGGAGGGTAAAAGAGAAGGAAGAAAGAAAAATCTTATTAAGCATGCACACTATGACAGGTACTGTGCTAGGTACTTTATAAGTATTATGTCATTTGCTTTTCACAGTCACAATATGATGTAAACGCTATAATTATAGTCATTTTACAGTTGAAATGAAGGCAACCAGAGGCTAGGTGGCTAATTTTGGGACACACATCTAATAATTATCTGAAGCTAGACTTGAATGACGTCTTCCTAACTCCAGGTGAAGTACTTTATCCATATCAGTACATTGATGCTGTATCACCTGGCTACTAGGTAATAAGGGCTGATTGAAGGAACTGGGGATATAAGCATGGAAAAGATAAGACTAAGTTGAAATTTCGTAATGGTCTTCAAGTATTTGAAGAGAAAACATGAGGTTTTTAAAGGCAAGAGGTATTAACCTTTCTGTGAGTATCATAGAGGTCTTTGAGTATTTGCTAAAGCCGATTGACCCCTTCTCAGAATACACACACAGACACACACATTCTGCGTGTGTAATATTCGATAGGTAGATAGAACTATACCCATATATTCTCTGTGGGTATCTCTGGCACTATCTATAAACCTCTTTCTTTCTCTGCCTCTGACTTTACATCTCTATTTGTTTCTGGCTCTCTCTCTCTCTCTCTCTCTCTCTCTCTCTCTCTCTCTCTCTCTTTTCCTCTCTTTCTCATTCTTTCCCCCAATACACCACCACCCACTATGCCCTGATGGCCTGAAAATTAAAAAAAAATACAACTTAGGAATGTACTGAATAAACACACAAATATAAATATATGTGTATACTATATGTGTTTATGTGGGAATTTGTGTATATATGTGTGAGCATATGTGCATTTGTGAAATCAGTGATGGTAAACATCTGTGCAGAAATTTCATTTAGGCAACTGATTATTTTCTCCCCAAATTTTCCTCTAGGTAGTGGTAAGCTAGAAATTTCTCACTAGTAATGAGAATCTGAAATCTAGTTTACAATGGCACCCATATTTTTATTAGCTAATTCATCAGTGATTTCTTCTGAGATTTTCTGGGAGTCTATCTTATCTTTTTCCATATCTTTTGTTTTCTTTCAATTCATATCTGTGCCTGGACACCTGTCTTACCTATAAATAAAACCAACTCTGCCTCTGTTCATATGCTTCTATCACATTATATCTATATCCCACTTCCACATATATTCACTCTGGATATGTGCTTCACACAACACTAACCAATTGGTCAAATACTTTTTTTACGTTTTTAAGCTCTATATGTACTAAGCATTCACATGCCCCCTTTGAATGCCCCCCCCTTTAGATAAAAAAGACATTTCAGGAAAGTAATTTACTTAAAGTGATACAACGAGTCAGCTGTGTAGCATTTCTATCCTAAAAATGTCTCCTCCCAGGGTTCACTGGGATCTGTCTCCATAGTTTGGTGAGGGTTAAAAGTTCAACCTCAGTTGTTCGGGGACTGTCATTCTCTTATCTCCCACAGGAATTAAAATTCACTTAAGAAGTCTGATTTATAAAAGAAAGCTCCATGGTTGAAATACTGGTTTCATTTGCAGAATATGTTTAGTGGAGTGTGTTCTCTTTTTGCTTGAGCCAGAGCAGCATCTCAATCACATCTTTAAAAGGGCAAGAAAAAGTAATCCTCAAAGCATCAGCCTTCACATTCCTCCCATGCTGTCTGCTTCAGAAGAAATGTTCAATGGACTTTCTGTCCCTTACAGACAATCCATTTCCAGCAGTTACACAAATATGTCAGTCAAGGTCTTAACACTCTCCTTTCAGTATTTGTCATTAACTCATACTATTCTTTTAAAAATTGTTTCTATATATCTATATCTATACACTTTTTTTAAACAAATGCTTTATTAACTTCTGGTTTATGTTAGTCATTTCCTCCAGATTTTGAGTTACAATGTTTTCCCCATTTTTCCCCTACACACCACCCTAGAATAGCAGTCCCACAAGATATCCCCTCATCCAATCTGCTCTGTCCCATATCTTCTCCCATACCCCCTTTGACTTTTCTATTACAGCAATGTGAGTCTCTGTGCCCCAATGCCTGCACATCTTATCTCCCAATTACATGCAAAACAGTATTAATAATAGTATTTATATATATTTGAAACATTTAATTTTAAAACCTCAAATTTCAGATCCATTCCCTTCCTCCTTTGTCACCCATTCCCTCTGGGAAGATAAGTAATTCAGTATGTGTTGTACATGTATAGCTATGCAAAATATTACCATAGTAGATATATGGTAAAAGACTGCTTATATTTCCCTCCCACCCATCCCACCCCCCACCTGATCCATTCCCTACTTTGGTCCTGTCCCTCTTCGATAGTCGGTACTTCCAACCTCCACTCCCCCTAGAATGCCCTCCCATCCATCCTCCCTCCTCTCTTCCCCCTTCCCCCTACTTTGCTGCAGAGTGAGATATCCCATTTAGCATGTATGTCATTCTCTCCCTGAACCAAATTCAATGAGAATGTGGTATTGCCTTTTTGCCTTCCTGTTCTTCCCCCTCTCTGCAGCCACTTCCCCTTGCTTCTTCTACATGAGATAGTTTACCCTACCCTGTCTCTCCCTGTATCCTCTCGCCACTTTCCTCTCTCACCTCATAATTTCACCCCTTAGGTATCATCCCTTCCCAACAAATTCAAGCTATGCCCTCTATCCATGTATAACTGTAAACATATATACACACATTCACATATGTATTCATGTGACCATATACCCTTCTTCCATTATTTTCATACTGAGAAAGGTTTCATCAGTCACAGTTATTGTTTTTCCATATAGGAATGTAAATAGTTCAACTCTGATAAGTTCCTTTTGATTTCTTTTCACTGATTACCTTCTCAGGTATCTCTTGATTCTTGCATCTGGATGTCAAATTTTCTATTCAACTTGGTAGGAATAGGTAAAAGGGAGCAAATATATTTTTAAAAATGTGACATGAAAGGAAGAACTAATACAAAGGAAGCAGATGGGTGTGGAGGACCAGTAATGTTGTAACCTTACCCTCATTTGGTTTCATGAGGAATGTCTGATTTTTAGATCTATTCTATTCATGGCCTAGGGAGCCAATATTTGCCTTTCATTTGACACTCAGCACGCATGAGACAAGATGCCTAATATGGAAACCCTAGATATCAGTTGAACTTAATATGGGCTTTTCTTTTCCTGTCTTTTCCTCCTTACCTATAAATGACTTGAATGAATGGTAGACAGTACACTGATAAGATTTGTAGATTATAGAATGTTACAGGCTTTGGCTAATAGATTGGATGACAGGATTGGGATCCAAAGATCTTGACAAACAAGAATAATGTATCATATTTAATATGATTTATATTTTATAAATACAACTAAATTTTCATAATTTAAAAATAATTGAACATATATATATATATATATATAATGTAGAAGATGTGGTTTAACTTAGTTTAAGTGAAAAAAAGACTTAAAAAGTCTTAGTGTATGGAAAGAACAGGGAATCATTCATGTAATGTGGGGACTAAAAAGGTAGTGCAAGCCTAGGCTGCAGTAATAGATCTATGTGTCCAGAATGGTAAAGTTGAAAAGGCCAAAATAATCACTATGATCAGACAATATCTGGACTTATGTGGTGAATTCCAGGCATGTTATTTTAGGAAGGTTAATGAGAAACTAATATATGTCTATGGTAAGATGACCAGAATCACAAGTTGAAAAAACAAAAACAAACTAGACAACAAAAAACATGCTAGATGAAGAGTAATTGAAATAACTGAAGGTAACTAGGTTGAAAGAAGAGAAGACTTAGTGGTTCCGAAAGTGGGTGATACTTACCCCTTAGGGGCTCTGTAATGATCGGGGTGGGGAGAGGCAAAGTGGGAGGTAATAACCTTGGTTGCAATAAAAAAATAAGGTTTGGCCTAAACTAACCCCAGGGGATACTGAGTAATTTTTTTTAAAGGAGGCAGTAGACCAAATAAGTTTTGGAACATCTGATTGGACTATAATAGCTATTTTCAAGAATAGTATGTTTAGGGCCAACTAGGTGGAAAAGTGAATAGAACTCCAGCCCTGGAGTCAGGAGGACCTGAGTCCAAATCTGACCTTATATACTTGACACACTTACTAGCTAGGTGACCTGGGAAAAGTCACTTAACCACAATTGCCTTGCCTTCACCTGTCCAAAAAAAAATCCAAGAATAATATGACAATAAGTTGGGATTTTGATTTTTTCACTTGGCCCCACAAGATAAAAATGGTAGAAGTAGTAAAAAAAAAATAAAAGATAGATTTTTGCTCAATATAAAGAAAAAAACTTTCTTGTAATTAGGGGTCTCAGGAAATGAAATGGCTTAAAAATAGTGAGTTCTAGCAAACACTACATGAATAATTTACAGGAGATGATATACATGACATGCTAGATCAAGCATGGGTGGGACTAAGTTAATTTTTTCTCTGATGTCTTCAAACTCTGAGATTCTGCAATTCTATGATCCTGTTCCACTCATTTTTTGTTTTATTTTTTTCCATAAAATGGTCACTGATAATCATTAAATATCATATTTTTGGCCAAATCTGAATTAATCAAACAGACTGCTTTGCTTTTCTTTAAAAATGCCTTTTCTTGTGTCAGCAACTCCAGAGACCATATAAGGCTGGAAGTGGGATTTCCTCCTATCTTGGAACATGATTTTCCTCTATAAAGGAGGAAAATAAAGACATACAGAGATCATAAATTCAAAATGGATGCAGCTTATCTTTGCTCTCTGAGTGAGCTCAGAGAATACTTCTTCCTATGTCAACAAAGCCAGAAGAGGCTTACTTTATGGCCCTTAAGGATGAAACCCTTAACTCCAGGCATTAACTTGATTAATGGGACTTTTTCTTAATATTTTAGACATATATTATGGAAAGTTAATGGTAAAGAAAACACTGATACCATGAGTCTTAATTTCAATTGACACTTTGTCAACTCTCTTATTTTATTGTATTTACCTTCTATTCAATTAAAAGAAATTCCTTTCTCACACAATGATTAAACATTTATGGAGATCACAAATTTGTGTGACACAATCACCCTGAACTGGGATGGTTCTAAAGTGTATTTAAGCTTTCTTAATCTTTTGTTCAGGCAGTTAGAATATAGCTTCTAGCTCCTTGTATGTACAAGTTCACTAGTTTTAAGGGCATAAAATGAAATAACTGTATATCATTATTTGTCTGAGTCCTTTGACCAAACTTTTAAAGGTTAACATTGCCAAAATAAGGAAGTCAGGAGAGTTCAGTAACCAACTAAGCCAACAAATACTTCCCAAGTGGGGAGACATGGAAATTAAATCAAAATAACAACTAATAATAAAACTCATTTTTTTTTTGCAATTTTGCAAGGAAAAAACCAGTAGATTAAAAGCAGGATTTACTTATTAAACTCAAAAAGAGTTGAAAGAAAAATGAATCTGCACAAGGTTTTTGTGATTCCATTCTATTATGCCAGACCATCCTAATAGCATTTATAGATGAAGCTGGAAGACAATAAATATATGTGAAATGGAACAAAATATCCACTCATTTTTCTTGTGAAATATTCTTTGAATTAATAGCAATGGAAAAATGTTTATGTAGTCTAAGTAAATAAAAATAGTGCTTAAGGAATAGATCAAGAAGAGTACCTGAGAGTATCTATACCTGACCAAATCTAGAGGAAATCCATTTTGAACATAATGTAATTATAAAAGCATTCAGGGATGAATTTTTAAGATATCACAAAGAGAACAAATTTCCCAAAAATGAGAAACATATATTATTACATATACACATATACATATGTGTATTAACAAGAAGAAATAAGTACCTGTGGACTCATATGCCTAATTTTTCATTTCAATAAATATTTATGAGAATGATCTATACATTGTATTGAATATAGGCTTGCTAAAAATGTAAGAAAAAAACAAGGAGGTTTTTAAACATAATCCTTCATATCAGAACTTGTCTTAATAAACATAAAATTCACTGAGAAGTATAAAGAATAAAAGAGTCACTGTTCATTGTATTCAATTATCAAAAATGAGAAAAATAAAAACATTTTGAGGAATTTAGAACAAAATTGAAGCTTTGGAAGTTTCCCTGAAAAAAGGTGGCTTTGACGTAAATGTTAAGACCATATAAGATTCTAATAATTTTTGTCAAAATCCTCTGATTGTAAGTATCAAATGAGGCATAAGACAGGGAGACATAAGCTTTTTAAAAGTGTTTACCATTGTCATAGAACATGTTCAACATGAAATCTAAGTGGAAAGGAGATTCTCTATTTATTGTGAGACTATGTAGATGCTCCTGTTTTCCAGCTGACATTTTTCTAATTTCACATTGTGATGGCTTTGAAATACTATTGGGTCTTCTCAATGAGATCCACAACTCCACAAAATTACTAGTCTAGAAATAAACACAGGAAAAAGCAAGTTAATGATGATTGAACATTGCCCACATTGTCATATAGATATGATAGGTGGATAGACAGGTCATTGAAATAGTCCATCATTATGTATAAACCTATAACTGTCTATCCACCAATTATGAAAAATAAAATGAAAGCCCAACA
Organism: Gymnobelideus leadbeateri; assembly: GCA_011680675.1. Taxonomy (NCBI): domain Eukaryota; kingdom Metazoa; phylum Chordata; class Mammalia; order Diprotodontia; family Petauridae; genus Gymnobelideus; species Gymnobelideus leadbeateri. Next base: position 9,978 of record WOXC01000777.1, read on the forward strand.
CTTACACACAACTTATTACCAGTAACCAAGAAATGAAAAAAAAAATTCCTGTATTATAAACTCTATCTCTGATTAAAGCAATCAGATTATGTCATTGGAGCTATATGAAGTAAAGAAGATAGAACCATACATTTAAACCCCTCTCTTCATCAACTATGAATCTTAAATCTTGGATGGTTTAATATGTTGGTATGTGTGTATACATCTATATTTGAAAGGTATGTTGTAGTGAACAAGGAGTCAGCTTTAAATGAGGGTAACCTTAGTTAAAACCTTACCTCTGCCACATATTGGCTTTCTGAACATAAAGAAGTCAGAGGTCCAGTGAACTCTCTAACACTAAACATTAAAGTGGAAAAAAGATTATATAACAATGAAAGTGAACAAGTTGCAGGATACTGTTACTGGTTTACAAACCTGAATTGGTAGAGGGAAAGGGAGTAAGTATTTAGATAGCACTTACTATGACCAGGCATTGTCCTATGTACCGTACAAATGTTATGTCATTAGATCTTCACAACAGTACTGCAAAGTACTTATTGTTTTTCTTCCCGTTTTAGAGTTGATATTTAAAGAAACTGGGTTAAGTGACTTGCCTATAATCACAAAGCTAGAAAGTATCTAAAGCTAAATTTGAACCTCAGGTCTTGCTGCCTCCAGGCCCAGCTTTCTATTCACTGTGCAAGGGAGTTTCCCCACTAAGAGTTCCCTACCGCTATAAATTAACAACCCTGGAAAGAGAGTGAGAGCAAGAGTGGAAGACAAAAAGATAAGGGAAAGACAGAGATATAGAGACAGAGACAAATAGAGAAGCAGATACAGAGAGAAATAGACAATCAGAAAAAGATGAGAGATGTGAAGGTGGTCTATGAAGTTGACTTGCAATTGAAAAGATAGAAATAAGATGATTTATATTAGGAAGTTGTATAGGATGAACTCTAAGCTAATCCTTGATGCTAAAACACATTTTTAAGCAGCAATATTCTCCATTTCAGGTGCCTAGAACAACTTTGGGATCTGTGAGTCAGTGGCACCTAGTTATTCTCTGAAACTATCTACCAAACTGAAAAAGCTTTGAGTAAGGTCCTGGTAATGTGACTACATTTTTTTTATCATTAATTTATTGACCAAAGAACATTACATTTTTCACTCATAGGAATCCACGGGAGCTAAACACAGGAATAAAAAAAGCATTTCTTTGCTCAAGAAGCTTTAGGGGATGCCTCTTGCTTCAAGGATAAAATACAAACTCCTCAACTTGACATAATGAACTTCAAAATATGATTCTAACATTTTAAAGGATAATTTCATATCATTTGTTACACAGTGTACCTTCCAGTCATACCAACTTACTTACTGTTTTCTATGCATCCCCATGCTTGGGATGCTCACATCCTCAATTCTGTTTCTTGAACCCCTATTGCTTTTCAAGACTCAGCTCAACTGCCTTTATTGATTCTCCTAGTTGTTAGTTCTGTCCATCCTGTAAAATACTAAGTATAAATCTTACAAATATATAATACACTCTTAATTTAGTCATAAAGCATTCATTAAGGGCCTGTCTACTAAATTCCAAGCACTGTGCTAAGTTTTGAAGATACAAAGAAAGACAAAAGTCAGGTTCTCCTTGAGTTCACAAAATAATGGGGGAGATAAGATGCATACAACTCTATATAAACAGACTATGTACAGAATAAATAGAAAATAATCAGCAGAGTAAAGGCATTAGAACTTAGTGACCAGGAAAGCCTTATTCTAGAAGGTAAGATTCTAACAGGGACTTGAAGTAAATCAGCAAAGGCAGGAGGAAGAGATAAGAGGGAGAATATTCTAAACATGTGGGACAGCTAGTGAAAATGCCAGGAGCAGGAAATGGATATTCTTACTTGAAGAACAACAAAGCCACTGTCACTGGACTGAAGAGTCCTTGTTGGGGAGTGTAAGTGTAAGAAGACTGGATAGGAGGTGGAAGGCAGGTTAAATAGTGGATTTATTGTTAATCCTCTAGATGATAGGGAGTCATTAGATTTTACTGAGTATGAGTATATTTAGACCTGCACTTTAGGAAAATCACTTTGTCAAATAGATGGAAGATGAACTGGTATTTTATCCTCCCCACTCTCCCAGTTTAATGTGAAATTCTATTAGGGACTACTATAGTTTTTGCCATTGTATCCCCAGGAACTAGTACAATATCTGGTTAATAGTCACTCCATAAATGGTTGCTGAATTGAAATAAATAATCTACTCTGACATTTGCAGTGTTCATCAGCAAAAGGAGTAGCCATGGGAATGAAATATCAGATTTTTGAAATGTGTTCATAGTAATATGTAACTATGAATCATAGAATGAAATAAGTATCTTAGTCTAACAAAATGCAATATGTTAGTATTTGTGACATTTTAAGAAATAGGTAAAAGACATTCTCATCAGCAGAAAAGGGGATGGCCCAGTTGTGTATTGAATGTGTGGGAAAACAAATTGCCTAGTTTCACTAATAGCCACAGAACATTTAACAACTGATAATGAGTTCTTCAGTAGATTGGCTAGGCCATCTATAGAGAAATTTTGGTTGGACATGGAGGAGAAGGGAGGAAAGTGCTTTCTATGCACCAGACACCATGCTAAGCATTTTACACATATTATTTTATTTGATCCTCACAACAACTGTGTGAGGTTGGTGTCATTTTTATCCCCATTTTACAGCTGGAGAAATTGATGGAGATAGTTTCAGTAACTTGCCAAGGGACACACAGCTACTAAGTATCTGAGGACAGATTGGTACACAGGTCTTCCTGACTCACAGGCTAGCACTGTATCCATTGTGCCACCTCAGGGATCGGATCTCCATTTCATTCATGGTAATAGGGATCTCTCTTAATCCTGTTATGACCAAGTACATATTATTTTTGAGACTGAAACCAATCAATAACAGGATCTATAATAAAAGATAGTCCTCTGTCCCCACATAGTTCTAATGACATCATCCCTTTAGTTTGCCTAGGAATTGAGTTCGTAAGACTGGGAACATTTACATTTCTTGGTTACAAATAATAAGCTGTGCATGGAGGCTGGTATATGAATTGTTATTATTATCTAGGAATGTAAAATGGATATATGCATTTTCATTATTCGGTGATAGAGGTTCTGGGGTTCATATCATTGGATTTTCTTATAAATACAATTGGACTGCTTAGTATTTCAGGAAAGTAATCATTCCTGGATGACATACAGGATGAACTTACTTAAGAGTTAAGTCATTTTACAGCTAGGATCTTTAGATAGTTCAAATCTCTCATTTTTCAAGTGTGAGATATAATATACTTATAGACCCACAGCTAAATAACAAGAAAGTTGGAGCCAAAAGTCAGTTCTCTTGATTCTTAGGCCAGTGTTTTATACTGTGCTGCACTGGGTCTGCAGATGTTGTTCTGTTAGAATAAGAAAAGAAGTTTTACTTAAAATATTGGGGATGGTAAAATTTTTCCTCACTTTCCTGATTTTGAAAGCCATTTTAGGGTCTTTGGATTGATCTGGCTCCATCTTTTATCTCTCCCAAACCCACCTGCCATCATATTCAAGCAAGTGATAGAGATTGAAATGAAGTAGACAGCTGTTCATCACCAGCAGGTAACTCAGGTACAGAAGGTGGAGATGGTAGAAAAAAAAAATCTTTGTCATCTAATCAACACAAAATTGTAGAGCAGAACATATATCTATGCAAGGGTAATTACCTGGAGAGTTTATTAATTGCACTAGTTAGTAAGTAATAATCAAATCACACAAGGATGGCTCCTTTCCTTTCCACTGGTAGCCACAGAATAGAAGCAAATTTTCTATTTAATATACTAATAGATTGCACCTTATCTTGTATTTCTCCAGGGATTTGTTTAACCAAGACTTCACTGATATGAGCAGTTCCTTAAATTGAAAAATTGCAATGTTTTCTCCCACAACCTTGATATGTCTTATCAGTGTGAGGGAGTGACAAAAACATATCTCTTTGCTGAGACGGTGTTAGGATTAGTTGAGCTACAAAGAGGTGTTATTTTATATCTGGAATTGGAAATAAGAAAAATCTTTGCCCTTTGTGTGGAAAGCCTGCCCGCTGATGGAGGCCTGATGGGATGGCCAGGTCTGCTACACTTCTATGACTCCAAATACGCAGCCTGAGTTTGGGATAAAGAGATGGTTTGTGAAGGGTAAAACATTCAGGTGAAGGGAATGGGGGCAGGGTAGATATTAGATTCATCTTCTATATGTCAAAAAAATACTATGTACCTCTTTGGCCATTTCAATCAATATGTCTTTCAGAGGATTTTTGTTTATGTTTGTGTGGACTCCACTTTACATGTGCTGTTCTCTCTAGTTTCAATTGTATGGAACAGGATGCCCCTCCTAAGATAAAGTGATTACTTCTAAACTTACCACCAGGCTGCTAGCTAAAGCCTTGAATGAAACTACCTCCCTCAACCTCACTCTCTTCTGATTTGAAGGCTGGAGGGTAGAATAACAGACTCCACCCAATGCTTTCCTTTATGGAGGGTAGAAACTAGACTCTAAGATCACTCTACCTTGAACCTGCTGTTATACTTGGTTTCAACTTCACGATATACCACTGACAAGTATTCCCCAGGCCCCAATACCCCTGCTTTCCTATATCCTTTTGTGTAATGCCCCCCCCCCCCATTATACTGCAAACTCCTTGAGGGCAGGAACTGTCTTCATTTTTTATTAATTGTATACCCAAAACTTAATAATACTAGTTGCTTAATAAATGTTTACTGGATTGAATTGGATACATGCTTCAGCAACAGAATTTGTAATCCCTCTATGACTTCACATTCTGTTCAGTTCTTGTCCCTGTGTTTTTATAAATACTCCTTAGATAATCCATCTTGTCCCCTTATTCTTACTCTGCTTCTTTGAGTATTTTGGGATTAGACTATTTAAACTATATGCTATTGCTTACTCCCAGTAGATGATTGACTTATCTATTTTTCTTGTTCCACACATATTTGGTGTTGTTTATAACACATCATTAGTAATTACTATGTTAAGGTATATTCACCCGGGAGGATAGTGTGGGTATCTATATGTGTGGGAAACTGGTTCCTGAAAAGAATGAATATTTAGGAAATAACATAATATCTAAGTTGAGGAAAACTGCAACTCAATTCTGAGAATGCCATTAACAACCATTGTGTAAAAAAACTTATAATTTCAGTTATAATACATCCTGAGGTACTGGTTTCATTTTTTCTTATCTTTCTTCCCTATAAAGATGAAGCATTGTTCAGGTTTAGAATATTGGGGTTTAGGGGTGCTCAGGACTCCAAAATGCTGACATGCAGGGTCCTCCCTGATTGAATTCGATCCAAGACTTCTTTCAGCCAAAGTAAAAGAAAGGTTATTAAAGATTTGCCATATTGGATAGATGCTTAAGGAGCCTAAACATTTGTGACCCTTGTGTTGAGAACCTGGCCAGATTGAATCTGAGCTAGATTTAATCTGAGCACCTACATGGAAGCAATATAGAGCCTATAAATAGAAAATACTATGGGAAATATCTAGGGGTAGGCCAAGTTGTCTGGGGTGACTAGAGGAGTGTTTAAGGAAGGTCCTGAGGAGAAGTCTAAGGAGGACCTTAATGGGACTGGGGTGACTAAAGGTTAGATTTCTAGGAACCAAGAGAATCAAATTTTGATGGGATCAAGGGAGGGAAGTAGCCACAGAAAATCTGGAGGAAACAGAAAATGGAGGGGTAGGCTAGGTTAAGGGTAACAGATTTGGGCATGAAAAAGCCAGATTAAATGGGAAAATGCAGGGAGAATTCAAGGTGGGGGCTTCCTGGGGCCTATGGACAAATGGGACTCAAATTCTTTTTGGGAAAAGGGAAAAGATTTTGACTTGGGCTCTTACCAAGTTATTATGATGTGATTAAAGTGGTATTGGAGATAGCATTGTTACATTTCTGTATATAGAGATAATTTGTTTGCATATAACTAATAAAAACAGCTGGACATAATTGAATTTAATATTGGTGCATCTAAATGGATAAATTATTATGTTTGGCATTCAAATAGCCTCTAGTTTCTGAAACATGTACAAGGCTGTTGAGGAATGAAATAGTTTAAAACATTCTACCTTATGGAAAAATGATATGAAAGCTTCTTCTTTTAATGAGTACCCAGAAATCAACAGAGAAAGAGCAAGTAATGGAACTCAGATCCTTGCACAATTCAAAGAAGAGGGATGATTCTTGATGAGGTAAGGGCTCTGGGAATCCCCTTGAACTCTCCTTGAATCTTTCCATTTGGTGAGGCATTTAGGGCATGAGGCCCTAAGCCTTTCATTGTGGCTTGGGCCAAAATCTTTGTTACTAGCCTAGCTCTCCTTTGTCCAGGAACTTCCCATCCTTGATCCTCCCAAAATATCTATACCCAAATCTGTTATAACCTTGAACTGGCCTAGCCCTCCACCTGTTATCTCCAGGTAGCCTATGGCTATTTCCCACCCTTAATCTCTCATCACTGGAGTCTGACCTCATTTGACTCCTCCTGAAGACCTTCCCCAAACTCCTCTTTTAGACCATCCCTAGATTCCTCCCACTATATTTCTGTATATAAGACCCTATCAAATTCTGATGTTAGACAGCCAATATTGACCTTGGGTAGAGTGACCTTTCTGTACGTCACTTTTCCTCCTTTGTAAAATCAAGGTTTTGCCTTCAATGATCTCTGAGATTCTTGCCAGTTCAAAAATTTTGTTCCTTTTTCGTCATCTTTGTAAGAGAGGAAAACAACAACAAACAAATCTTGATCTCTGATCCTGAGAGAGACTTAGAGCTGAGCCTATATAGAATGTCTGCCACATTAACAATCACATTCCCAGATACTGTTTGCAATATCAAACTCATTATTATAAAGTACTTTGAAATGCCTTGAATACATTAAAAAAAAACCAGCACATTCTCTTTGCTCTCTGACTCTCTTCCTCTGCCAGCCAAATCCTTCCCAAGAGGTTTGACTTGCTTATTTATTTGTATGTACGTGAATGAAATTTATCTGAGTATAAGAGAATATAGTTGCTGACCTTTACTAGATATAAAGTAGCAATACTCTGAAATCTCACTCCTTAATCACTCTCTCCTGAGCTAGTCAACTAGCCTATAAGGCATTTGTAAACTTCCTACTTTTGTAAAATTCCCAGAAAATGAAAAAAAAAATGTGAAGAGAGAGAACAGCAGTCACTAGAAATGTGAATATTGAGGAATCAATCCTGTAGACATTGATGAAGGCAATGCATAATGTCATAGAAATATTGGACTGACCAAATGGCTTTTCGTATTTTGCCTACTGAGTTCCAATCCATAGCTTGTCTGTGATCACCCAGAGTTCTTCAAAAAGGAAAAATGATCACCAATTTTAGAAAGGTTAAAGAAAAGATTCCTCCTAGAGTGGTCCAAAGAAATGTCTAGTCTCATCTCAAGGAACTACCAAGGATATTATATGAGAGAAGCAGCATAGACAAATAGAAGGAGCAATGGATTTGGAATAAGAAGGGACAGTTCAAAAACCACTTTTGACTTTGGAGTCAGAAGAGGAGTCTCGAATACTATTACTTTTTGGCCTTGAGCCTGATGCTTAAACTTTCTGGGTCTCAGGTTCTTCATCTATATAAAAAAAAGTATGTTGGGAGTTTCTTTCCAGTTCTAAATGTGTAACCCTATGACTCTAAATGACCCAAAAGTTATAAAACAAAAGCATGTGTGTTTTATGACATCTTTCCTACAGAAAGACTTGGGTTCATGTTATATGAGGATTAATTGGAAAAACTGGAGATGTTTAGCTTGGGTACTAGAAGATAAATAAAAGAAAATAATGAATATCTTCAAGTATTTGGAATTGTATTATGGAGAAGGGATGACATTTCTTTGACTTCAGAAAACAGAACAAAGAATAATGGTTGGAGATTGCCAAAAGGCAAATGTAGGTTTGATATGAGGAAAAATATCTACCACATAAAAAGTCACACCAAAACATAATGAATTGCCTCATAAGAAAGTATTATTCCCACTCATTATAAGTTTTCAAGCAGGAGCTGAGTGATGATGCTTTAAATATGTTATATTAAGGCTTATATTTCAGCTGTAGCTAGAAATATATTGCTTCTGAAGACCTTTCCAACTTTAAACCTCTGTGATTATGTGACTTGTTGTGAAAGAGGCGATAGTGATATTTCCACCTATATCCTATATTTTGGGGGATATAAGATCACCCCCTCGTTTTATAGATGAGAAAATTGAGGGATTAAGTAATTTGCCCATGGTCAAAATACAACATCATGTAGAAAATGACAGAGCTAGGATCCAATTCCAGATTCTGTAACTGTAAATCTACCGAATTTTATAATGCATGATGATATTAGATCCTACTCAGGGATAAAAATCAAAATGGTAAGATGATGAGAAACTATGTGATACAACAATCATTCAAAGGAACTGAAAAACTCAAACCTGAAGAAGACTTGGGAATTTGGTCTTCAAATATTGGAAAAGTTGTCATATGGAAAAGGGATATAACGTATTTTGTTTGGCCCCATAGAGCAAAAGTAGGAGCAATGGGGAGCATTTGCAATGGCTTAATAAATAGAAAAAAATATAAGAGAAAAAAACCTTTTTACCATTTAGGTTTATTCATAAGTGGAATGAAATACTTTGAATGGTCAGTATTTCCTAATCATTGAAGGTTTATCAATGGAAGATTGGCTGAGAACTTTTTTTGCAGCTGTAATAGAGGGTATTGCCACTGAAACTTGATTATGACTAGATGATTCCTTCTGTACTTTCCAGGTCTCAGATTCTGATTTCTTTGATGTTCTACTAAAGCTTGAAGCTAGGGCCCCCAATTTGTGGATAATTGGCTATCACAATACAGTATCTAAGAATGAAGAGAAGCAGATATTTTGAATGTAAAAGAAAAAAAAACTAAATAGATGGAGTCTCAGAGGTATCTGGATCTTGGCTTATCTGTGTATAAAAACATATTAATATATATGTATATACATATATATACATACATATACACTACTAAGTTCTAATACATAGCTTATCTGATTACTAAGATCACTGATTTTTAGGAAAATTAAAGAAAAGATTCTCTTGTAATGGTCTAAAGAAATGTCTAGTCTCACCTCCAGGAACTAAGAAAGTTATATGAGAGAAGCAGCATGACAAACCAGAAAGAACAATGGATTTGGATTAAAGAGAGATAGTTCAAACACCATTTTTGCTTTTGGAGGCATTGTGTATAAAGATACATCAATATATATATAGATATAGATATGTATGTATGTATGTGTACATACATATGTGTATATGTGTTGCATATGAGTAATCTAACTATGTGTAATGTATAATTATTATGTATGCATATATGTGTGTATATATATAAACATATACATGGATATAAATTATGAAAATGTACAGATTTGAGACTGATAGCAATAATAAATTGTTCATTCTAAGATATAACTTAGGTTTCCTTAAGAGTGTCAATAACCCTTAGAATCTAGTTATAAGAGAACCTGCTAAGTTGAATAATATTTGAGCATCACTGTACTCCTTGGTCTTACCTGTAGTAAAAAAAAAAGACATCTTTATAGGAGCTTCATCAATGTCACTTAAACATAATTTCATTGCCCTTTTCCACTTGTCCAACCCTATATAATCAATTCTGCAGGCCACTTGTACATTCACCCAATGACCTTGATATGGAAGGGAAAAATGAGAAAGCCAGAGGGCAAAAACACTTTTTGTGGCCTCTGTGAAAAGATATTTAATTTCAGGATTTTCTGGTTGGTAAGATAATGAGGAAGGGTTCTAGACTTCCAGGATACAAGAAATTTCCAATTTATTCCTGTGTGCAACGGTTCTTGCATGTGGTATGAGTGTGTGGTAGAGGAAGGGATAATATGCAGATATGCTCGACTTAAATTGCCATGACCATCCCAAACAGAATAATTGCTTGATAGTCCGACCTTATCATCATCATCATCATCATCATCATCATCATCATCATTTGGTTTGATTCATTTAATTATGCAGCTCTTTCTATCCCACCACCTATTACAAGCAGGTGTTCTCCTGGTTTTCTGCTAACTTTTTAAAAGGTGACATGAAAACTCCAGATTAGCATTGACCTAGGGACATAATAGCTAATACTTTCAACCTTCAAAGGGATTTTTTTTTGGCTTCCACTGTTGGGCTAGCTGGGAATTGAAGGGAGAGGAGGAATGAATTGAAAGCTTTCATTCCCTACTGGCTGCTTCCAATGCTATATTTCCCTAATGGGTTGGCTACCTTGCTTTTGCTTGTTCCTGAGCTGTGGAAAAGAGGCAAGCAAGTAGGCGTGAAAGGGAAAAGTTAAAAAGGGCAACAAAATAAAAATGGAAAAATAGAGACAGCTCAAAAAGACTGCTTTGTAAGAGCCAGGAGGTTTGTAAGATATTTTTATAGACGCATTCAAAGTGTTCTCAGATTAGCATGTCAATCCTGTATCTCATAGATAAATCAATCAAAAGTCAGTCTCTCCTGTAGCTTCTGTTATGATATTTCTTTGCTGTTGCTGAAAAAAAGAAAAAAAAATTGCCTGAGGCTAGCCTCATGGAATCCCTGTGGCATCTTCCCTCACAGTTGGGTCTGCAAGATGAAATAGCCATCATAACTAGCAAATGTGTATTAAGTGGCTTGAAGTTTATGTAATATTATTTGAAACCCTATAGACCAAGATGCTTAGAGATTCACATGGGGGAGGAAAAAGAAAAAAAAAAACTAGCCTTGCCATGAAAAGGCAAGACCCACAGAAAGAGTGAAAAGTAGAGCCCCGGAAAATATAATTTAATCTCCCTCCAGATGTGAACTTTCATCTGCAGATGAGAAAAACCAAGTTGATGAGTTTTTCTTATCACCCTCTGCTGAGTATCATTCTTTAACTGAAGAATGGTTCTGTTGGTAGAATGGTGATGATATAAGTTCTTTGGCAACATTAACTCAAATTCCCAGTGTTATAGACATGAAATCTCTGTATGTTTGAAGGAAAGCAATTGCTTTCTACTGAAGAGGTTGCAGGTAAAAAGTAATCTTTCTAGCCATCAATTCCAGCCTTGGACAAGAAAAAAGTAAATGAGTTTTGGTGGCTGCTGTTTCAATTCCTAAAATAAATGGGGTTTAAATTTAGGAAGAGATCATCAGAGGTCATCTGCTCTAATCCCTACTTGAGCAGGAATCTTCTTTATGATATTCCTGTCCTGTGGTCATCCAGTTTCCATGTGTAGACCTGTATGGACTGGAAACCATTTACCCCTTTAGATCTTTCATTTCATTTCAGAAGATAGAAATATAAGAAGTTTTCCTTATAGCAACTTCTATATTTTCATTCACCTTCTGTCCACTTTCCCCCCAACTACCACCATTTTATGAGTAGCTATCAGATTTGTTCTTGACTATCCCTGTTGGGGTTTTTCCTTCCCTTATAGAACTGGGGAGAAAATAATGTGTATATTTGGGAGGGTGGGTGGAAGGGAGGAGCTGAAGAATAAATAATTAAAATGATATGCTTTACAATAAATTTGAAGGGGAGTGGTGGCTTGAGATTGAGACTCTTCTAGATAATCTTTATTCCTTAATCACAAAACCATAGATCTTAGATTTTAGACTTGGAAGGAACATCAGAGGTCTTGTAATCTAATACCTATCATTAAAAGAAGCCCCATTAACTGATACTTCACACAAAGTTTAATGACCTCTAATAAAACAAAACTCACTACGCCCTGAGGCAGTCCATTTTGCTTATAAATAGGACTAATTACAAATAAGTTCCCTCATCCCACCCCAACACACATGTTAAGCCTAAATTTTCCTTTTCTCCATTTTCATCATTGTCAGTGATTCTTCCTTCTGGATTAAAAATGAATATGTTGAGGGCAGCTAGGTGGAGCAGTGAATAGAGTATCAGCCCTGGAGTCAGGAGGACCTGAGTTCAAATCCAGCCTCACATACTTAACACACACACACACACACACACACACACACACACACACACAAACTAGCCATGTGACCTTGGTCTTAACCTTAACACTTAACCCCAATTGTCCTACCTTCCCCCTCCAAAAAAGAATATGTTGGATCTTTTCCCTATAAAATAATGCTTCCTTTAAATATGTGGATTTAGTTATCATTATCTCTGCTATATTGTCTCCTTGGCTGCAATATGAAAACCCCTAATTCCCTCAACTGATTGTCATATGATATGGACACCCAAGGCCCGTCATCATCCTTTTTGGCCTTTTCTAGGTATTTTCCAATTATCCATATCTTTCCTAAATTGTGGTGTCAAAAACCAAACACAATACTTCAGATGTAGGCTGACCAGAGCACAATAACGTGAAAAAATTACTTCTCTCTTCTTGCAAGTTATGCCTCTCTTAATGTAGACCAAAAGTGAATTAACTTCTGTGACTACCATATCACAATGCTAACTTTAATTTAGCCTTCATTCCACTAATATTTCCATATCTTCTTTTGATAAACTGCTGTTTAATCATGGCTGCCCAATCCTATACTTGGGAAGTTTTATTTTTTCTATCTTCATTGTAATAATTTATATTTGTCCCTATTGAATTTCATTTTATTCAATTTATTCCAATTGTCTAGTATTTCAAAAATTTTATAGATTCTATCTCCTATACACTATATTAGCAATCCTTCCCAGTTTCATTTCGCAAAAATTTGAAGAACATTACATGTAAGCTTTTATCCAAGTAACTAAGAAAATCTTAAACAGAAGATAGCCAGCACAGAAGCTTGGAACACTCCACTGAAGATCTTCTGCCAGTTCTTGGTGCCAAAAAAATGGCAATGATTATTGGTTTGTGATATCATAAAGTAATAATTTTCTAAAGTATGCCTTATTGCTATGTATACAAAATTTTTTTCTAGGCTCTGTGATTAGAAAATTACTTTATCACTGAGAAATCTGTGAATAGACTTTAACAGTAATCTAAATATCAGTTAGCAATAGAACTTGGGGATTTTAAACCCAACTTAGTTTATATGGCTATGGGAGCTCCGCTGCCCTAAGTTAAAAAAAATAGTGCTGAAGAAAATAGCTCAAGTGAAAATATAAGAAAAGGAAAAAGTAAAGTAAGAGTAAGTCTTTTTCATCTTCACTGTGTATGTATCCATATGATAATATGTAGGTGTAGATGTGTGTGCTCATTTCTCTGAGTGACCCTATTTCTGATACCAAATTTTCCAACTTAGCTTCCTCAGGGAATAAAAAGCTGCCACAAAGAATGAGACAGCACAGTAAAGCATAAAATAAAACTTTATTTTGGGCACATTTTCATTCCCATAAGGGAAATACCAAGGAGAGCGAGAGAGATGAGAGACAGAGAGAGAGAGAGAGAGATAGAGACAGAGAGAGACAGAGAGAGAGACATTAAGAGAGAGATTGTTGCAGACTAGGGCACAGATATGGGGAAATAGTGGCAAAGGAAAGGTGATTTATTAAATGGATGTGTGTATACACACATACACAAATATACATGCATATATACACATATGCATATACACATACACACACACACACACACACATATATATATATATATATATATACACACATATGTGTGTGCATGTGTGTGTGTGTGTGTGTGTGTGTGTGTGTGTGTGAGTGTAGATGTGTTACTCAGTCCTGGTCTCTGGGTGGTAGAATTTGGAGAATATAACTGGATTTTTGTCACTAGAAGAGTGAATATAAGCAGACTAAACACTGGAGGTGGGAATCATTAAAGCCTTAGATGTATCAAGAAATCAGTTTACAGTGGGAAGAGGTATAGAAAAAAGTAATGTTTCATCAGAGAGGTGGCTCATCTATTTAAGAAACCAAGTTTCCGGGGGCAGAGCCAAGATGGTGGAGTAGAAACAGCACTTCCAAGGTGCTCTGCCCCACACAACTTCCAAACAATGTAAAAGGGGACTCTGAACAACTTCTGGAGCCCCAGCACCCACAGAACTACACAGAGAAGCTAACCTCCCACTGAGGAAAACCCAGCAGCCCTGGAGGGAGTGGTGAGCGCAGCGCTCTGAGAGCAGGCAGCACAGCACTCTGGGAACTGACAGCACAGCGCTCTGGGAGCTGAGCCCAGGCCCAGTTTTAGCCCAGGTGGCCAGGCCAGCAGTGGGCTGGAGGGACCCCAAAATACCAGTAGCTGTGGCAATTCCAGAATTATCAGCACAGATATGCCTAGGACAAAGTGAGAGGTTAGGGCCCTTTGGATTTTGGGGCCAGTATTTGGGGAACTCCTCGGCTTCCTGCCCTGGTGGCGAAAAGCTGCTGAAGAAAGGCAGCACAGAAGCCATTTTGCAGCATCAGTGGCGGCTCTAGCTCCTGGTCTATGAATTGTAGGGAGATCAAGCAATCAGTCTGGGAGTTAATCACTCTTGCTTTAAACTGCTTGGATCTGGATTGTCATCTGGAGGGAAGGTTTGGGGTGGGTATACAATTGGCCAGAGAGGATGGAAGCTTTACAGAGGCCACCCTACCTGCAGAAGTTGTGAAGACCCCACTTTTGGGACAGAAGCTCTCCTGTCTGGTGGCAGAGTCCTACTGTAGCAACAAGCCCAAAAATCAAGTAATTAAGTGGCAACATGCCTAGGCAAAAGAAACAAAATAAACAGAAAAATTCAACATTGGACTCCTATTTTAGGGGCAAAGAGGATCAAAGCATGGAAGAGGACTGTGAGGTCAGAACTCCTGCACCAAAAGCCCCAAATGAAAATAAAAGCTGGCTACAGGCCATAGAGGACCTTAAGAAGCAGATAAGAGAAGTGGGGGAAAATTTGGGAAGAGAAATGAAAAAGATGCAAGAAAAGTATGAAATGACAGTCAACAGCCTGACTGAGGAAAATAACACCTTAAAAAATAGACTAACTCAAATGGCAAAAGAGGCTCAGAAAGGCAATGAGGAGAAGAATGCCTTAAAAAGTCAAATTTGCCAGATGGAAAAAGAATCTCAAAAGCTCACTGAGGAGATTCATTCCTTCAGAGTTAGACTGGAGCAAATGGAAGCTAATGACTTTATGAGAAATCAAGATGCTGTTAAGCAGATCCAAACAACCAAAAGATTAGAAGGCAATGTGAAATATCTCATGGGAAAAACCACTGACCTGGAAAATAGATCCAGGAGAGACAATTCAAAAATTATTGGACTACCTGAAAGCCATGATCAAAGAACCTAGAAATCACCCTTCAAGAAATTCTCAAGGAAAATTGCCCTGATGTTTTAGACCCAGAGGGGAAAACAGAGGTTGAAAGAATCCACCGACCAACTCTGTAAAAGATCCCAAAAAGAAAACTCCTATGAATATTATAGCCAGGTTCTAGAACTCCAAGATCAAGGAGAAAATACTACAAGCTGCCAGGAAGAAACAATTTCAATATTGTGGAAACACAATCAGAATAGCACAGGACCTGGCAGCCTCTATACTGAGGGATCAAAGGGCATGGAATATGATATTCTAGAGGGCAAAAGAGCTGGGATTGAAGCCAAGGGTCACCTACCCAGCAAAACTGAGTATTTTGTTTCAGGGGAAAATATGGTTATTCAGTGGAATAGAGGACTTTCAAGCATTCTTGAGAAAAAACCAGAGTTGAATAGAAAAGTTGACATTCAGACACAAGAAGCAAGAGATGCTTGAGAAGGTAATCAAGGAAAATAAATCAAAAAGAATTTATCAAAGTTGAACTATTTACACTCCTACATGGAAAAACAATAACTGTCTGATGAAACCTTTCTCATTATGAAAATAATTGAAGAAGGGTATATGGGCATATGTCTACAGGTATACATGGATAGTGGGCACAGGTTGAATTTCATGGGAAGGGATGATATCTAAGGGGTGATGTTAAGAGGTAAGAGAGGAAAGTGGCAAGAGGAGATGGGGAGAGACAGGGTAGGGTAAACTATCTCATGTAGAAGAGGCAAGGGGAAGTAGTTGCAGGGGAGGGGAAGAATAGGAAGGCAAAAAGGCAAAACCATAGTCTCATTGAAATTGGCTCAAGGAGAGAATCACATACATACTAAATGGGATATCTACCCCTGCAGGAGAGTAGGGGAAAGGGGAATTAGAGGGGGGATGATGGAGGGGAGGGTATTCTAGGGGGAGGGGAAGTTGGAAGTACCCACTTCCTAAGAGGGACAGGATCAAAGTAGGGAATGGACCAGGTCGGACGTGAGATGGGTGGGAGGGAAATATAAACAGTCTTCTACAATATATCTAATATGGTAATGTTTTGCATAGCTATACACGTACAACACATACTGAATTGCTTATCTTCTCAGAGGGAGTCGGTGACAAGGGAGGAAGGGAATGGATCTGAAAATCGAAGTTTTAAAATTAAATGTTTCATAAGATGTCTAGGCATTGGGGCTCAGGGATTCACCTTGCCCTAATGGCAAAGTCGAAGGGGGTATGGGAGAAGATATGGGAGAGAACAGTTTGGATGAGGGGATATCTAGTGGGACTGCTATTATGGGGTGGTGTGTAGTGAAAAAAAAAAAGAAACCAAGGTTCCTCCAAGCTCTACATTTTACTTTACTAGATTCATGAAACAACTTCATCTTTCATCTGTTGTATCATAAGGAATTCCAGAACCTATAAACATCTTGACTCTTTAAGAGACAGGGAGGGGTGGCTAGATGGTATGGTGAGCCAACCCTGGAGTCAGGAGGACTGAGTTCAGATCTGGCCTCAGACTTACTTAACACTTACTTAACACACTTAGTATACTTATTATCCATTTGACCTTGGGCAAGTAACTTAACCCCAACTGACATGCCGCCCCCTGCTCCAAAAAGCAAAGAGAAAGAGAGATATCAATCCTTATTTTCTTAACATTTCATTTGTCAGAAGTAGTGGAAACAAGTAGGGGACAAGACATACCTTGTCCCCATCTCTGACTTCATAATCAGGAAATTGTTTCCAATGGATTAACATACAGTCAGTAGGGATGATTATAAATAAATGAGATTTTTCAATGTGATTGTAAGAAAATAAGAAAGTCAGTAAAAAGAGTAGGGGTAGGGATACAGGATGTCAATTCAAGTCAACAGACATTTATTAAGCAACTATTATTTTCCAGGTGCTACATTAAATTCTAAGGATACATAAAAGGAACAAAAACAATTCTCACTCTCAAATAACTCACAATTTAATGGGTAATATGACACTTATAAAGAAACTACAACCTCACAAAGCCTTGATTTTCTCATGGTTTAAGTGAAGATGATAATATTAATACAGTATTAACTAGCTAAGTTAGTCAATTCATAAGGTTGCTGTGAGTGAAGTATTTTTAATGTCTAAAGCATGATATAAATGTAAGTTATCAATTATTTGACATCATCAAATAAAGTAGAAAAGATAAAGTTCCATCAAAAGTGGAAACTGTCTTCTGCAAAAATCCAGAAAATTTAGATAAATATCTTTTTTCAGTATTCACTCCCACCTTAGGGGTGGGGGTGAGGAGTTAAATTGAAAAGGTATGATAGAATAGTAGGCCATTCCAGTGAGTAAGGCAACAAACAGTTATATCTTTAGAATGTGTACAGTCTCTCATTGAAAATATTATCCTGACAAAATGAATGACTCTATCCCTTCAGCCTCTCCAGAAGAAAAGGAAGGGAAAAGAAGCCTGTACTGTGCAGGAAAAGCACATTGAGTTCCTTTCAATAGAAAGGCAGAAACTAATTATAAATGCAATATAACACTGCAGTGCTGAATGTAAAATCAGAAGATCATAGGCTCATAACATCATAGGATCATAGATCTAGAGCTACAAGGAAACTGCAAAGTCATTGAATCCAATCTTTCATTTTAAAGGATAAGAAACTGAGGACCAAAGAAGTCAAGTCTTGACCAGGATCACACAACTCCTGAGTGAATGATGTGTGGTTTTAACTTATCTATCCGATTCCTAGCCCAGCACTTCAGGTTTGATTCCTAGGGACTTCATCAAGTCACTTACACTAAATTTAGTTTCCGAATATATAAAAGGGCAATAATAATACTTAAACCTGCATTGCAGGGTTGTTGTGAGAAGGAAATGACATCACATTTACGTCCTTAGTAAATTTAAAGAAGTAAATGATGTAGCAGTAAAGATGATGACGACGATGATGATGATGATGATGACAACAAACATTTATATAATTTTGAGGTTTTCCAAAGCACTGTATATGTTTTATCTTATTTGATATTCACAACAACCCTATAAAGTAGAGCTTATACTTTTTGCCAAGATAGTCTAGGTTAAAATTCTTCCTCTGACATTTGCTAACTCTGTATATCTCAGCAAGACACTTAGTACTTATTCAATCTTTCTTTGGGGTTTGGGGGAGGGGATCATTCCTCAATAAGGAGCATTGACTTAGAACTGGAAGAGACATTCGGTGCCATCTAGATCAGTAGTTATCACTGGACAGAGGATGATTCTGAGCCCTCTAGAGGGCTTTGTGTTATGGTGCTCTTTACTGGTTATGTTACTCAAACTCTTAAGTTGAAATCCTCTGGCTCCTCACTGTGATGGGAAGAAAATTCTAGGTTTTGGAAGGTTACAAGCAGAAGGCAAGCTTTGATAGGTCTTACCAAGCTAGAAAAACATTTACTTGTAGGTCAGCCATGATTTAGTGCAGAGGTTCACAAAGTGGGTGATACTTTCCCCTCTGAGGCACTGGAATGATTCAGAAGGGTGGTGGTAGCCTCAAGGGCAATTGCAGGGGGTGTTGAATAAAAATAAGAAGGCAGTGGAAGCATAAAGAAAAAAAGAAGATAAGAAAATTTTAAAAGACCATTGATAAGTGTTTTAAATGTGTAACAGAGTTAAAATACTAGTGAATACATTTTCCAAATAAACACACAAAATACAAGTTGTAATTGATCAGTGGTCAAGTCTGTTGACAGGTCTTAACGAACAAGTGTTGACAAATAAGTGTGTCATGAATTGTTGGGAAGTCTAACATGCATTAGTAGAAACACACGTATGTAATGATTTGTTTACAATATGATACTATGTAGTTACATGATGTAATATTGCACCATCAAAATTTCAAGGCAGCAAGAAAACTACAAATTTATAATACATTATTACATTTAAGATGACACATATTTACATATTTTCTGAAATGACTCAAATTTCAAAAAAAAAATTAAAGGTTTAAAGGAATTTGATTTCCAGGAGGGTACTCATTTGTTTGTTTTTAAGGGAGTGGTAGGTCAAATGAGTTTGGGAATCTCTGGTCTACTTTGTGCTTCTTTTGTTAGCAATTCAATAAATTCAGGATAATGATATTTTATATAAGAAAATCAGGATGCCAAAAAGTTGGACAAAAGGGGGTAAATATCCACAGCAACTTAGAGCCTTGACAATATTGTGGATGAATTATGTTTGAAATCAATAGATGAGATGTTCACTCAATTGGAATGATAAATCTTTAAAATATTGAAATAATATAATTTATTAAAACTGGGAAAGAAGTCATGGAAATATTTATAATTAAAGATTGGAAACTAATAAATGTATATTTTTGGGACAAATACAGAATTCTACCCTAGGTGTTACAGAGTGGTATGGGAAAAAATGCTAGATTCGTTGTCTGCATGCTTTTAGTTCTGCCCCTACTACTTATACCTTGTGTAACCTTGAGAAAATACACTTGGGTCTCATTTTCCTAATATTTAAAAAATGAAGGAGAATAAACCAGATAACTCTGATGTTATTTCTATGTCTACATCTACTATTTTTGCAAAAGAGTTCATTAGACTCATGCATACCTGCACAGATAGATGCCAAAGCTTGTCTCTAAGCAACTAAGAAAGTAGCTAGATTCCTTTTTTTCCTCAGCCTTCAGAGATGACTAGGTAGTTCTCAAGTTATACATTTAGAGCTGCATATCTAGGGTTGGGCATCTACTGTTGAATCAAGAATGGTGATGACACTGATGAGGAAAGAACTGTTAGCAGATGGGGGTAAGCAGGAGACAAGGTGATGAGTGGGCAAACAGAAAGAGATAAAGCAGAGGAAGAGAAGACAGAGCTGCTAGAGCCAATAATATTGCAGAGAGGAGACTATACTGATGAATCCTGCTGCGTTCTACAATTTATATAACCTTGCTCTCTTTTTACTTCCCCACTGCCTCCTCTTCTAGCCCTTAAATTTCAACCTTTCAAGTTAAAGATATAGGAGAATGATAATCAAGAGCAATATATGATCATAGGGCTAAAAGTTGGAAAGATCATCAGAGGACATCTATTTTAACCCCTCCTTTTACACATGAAGAATCTGAGATCCAACAAATAGCAGAAATTGATTCAAGGTCACAGAGATAGTAAATAGCTAAGTTAGAATTCAAATGTAAGCTTTTTTACTCCAAAACCTGCACCAAATTCCTTTTACCACTTTGCCTCTCCCCAAATTAGAAAGAACACAACTTTTTTTTAATAGTTGGGATTATTTGAATCTGTGTAAAATTATTTGGCTTCTCTTAACCCATCTCTTTAAGCACTCCAACGGATAACTAAATCACAATTTAAGGTTTATAAAATTATTTTATTACAATCCTATAAGGAAGGTATATGGAGACAGATTCAAGATGTTGGAATAAAGGCTGTCCTCCAAACCTCTCCACATGACTTTAAATAATGACTCTAAATAAATTCTAAAATGGCAGTTCCCACAAAAAGAAGAAATGAAACATTTTTCAACCCAAGACTACTTATAAGGTCGTCAGGAAAAATCTATTACACCAGGATGATAGAGGAGTATAATTCAGTGCAGGCTACAGCATCACAGACCAGACCTCAGCAAACGAGGAGCAGGACTTGGTGAGCGTGAATTAGTGGCAGCAGTGGCAGTTTCTAGATTTCTCAGCCCACAGACAGTAAGGGAATCAGATAATAGGGAAGAAAGATCTTTTTGAAGGCACTAGGAGCAGAATTCTGTTGCATTGCCAATGGTTAGGTTTAAGTCACAACACTGGGTCTCAGTTCCAATGCAAAAAGGAGCACTACCACTATAGAACTTGAGTCACAGGGGAGCAGGAACCCTGGTCACAGTTTCAGGGTTGAAAAGAGTGCCTGTAATAGTTCCCAAATCAGTGTACAGTATAGGAAGTTAGTAAAAACACCTCTCCCTAAACTATACCATCTTGGAAAAGTAGCAGCACAAAAATCCTTAAGTACCCCCTTTTTATTGGAATGCTGAGCTCCAATTTAGAATAGAGTTAAAAGTCACAAAGTTGGGGTGGCTAGGTTGCGCAGTGAGTAGAGCACCAGCCTTGGAGTCAGAAGGACCTGGGTTCGGATCCGGCCTCAGACACTTAACGCACACACCAAAAACAAAAACAAAAAAAAACAAACCTAGCCGTATGACCTTGGGCAAGTTACTTAACCCCAATAGCCCTCCAAAAAAAGCAAAAAAAAAAATTAAAATTAAAAAAAAGTCAAGAAGTAGACTGGAAAATGAGCAAACATAAGAAATTCTGATAATCCATAGTTACTTTGGTGACAGGGAAGATCAAAACACACACTCAAAAGACAACAAAGTAAAAAGCCCTGCGTCCAAAGCCTCAAAGAAAAATAAGAATCAGTTTTAAACAATTGAAGAGCACAAAAACCCAGTAAGAAAGGTAGAGGAAAAATTTGGAAGAGAAACGAGAATGATGCAAAAAAATAATAAAAAAGGAGTCAATAGCTTGGTAAATGAGTTGTAAAAAACTGAGGAAAATTAAAAAAAAAAAAACTTAAAAACAGAACGGACCAAATAGTAAAAAAGTCACAAAAATCCAATGAAGGGAAGAATGCCTCAAAAAGCAGAATTAGTCAAACAGATCAAAGATATGCAAAAATTTGTTGATGAGTAGAACTCCTTAAATTTAGTAGTCATATAGTTTTAAGTAATCACTTAGTAACTCAATCATTTAGCAACTCAATCATTTAGTAAGTCCTTAATATAATAATCTTTAAGGAGACTTGTCTCCTTGATGGACACAAAGTACAAAGGTCAAAGTTTTCCACCCCTAGGTCACAGTAAATCATAATCTTCACTGTCAGCATCAGGTACCCAAGAAGAGAGCTTTTCATCTTGATTGGAGGTTGGCTCTCAGCTTCCATGGTTCCTCTTCCATGGTCCCAGCTCCTGCCCAAATCTACACAACTGTCACCTGGGTTCAAAGGCAGGTAGCTCTAGCTCCTTGTCCAGTTCTTTGTCCAGTTCCTTGTCCATTTCCCATTCCATATTGAAGCTCAAAGTGTCCAGTCCACCTCAGGACCTTCACAGTTACTGTTTCTGGGAAGACAAAGCTTAACAGATTCACAATGACATTCATACACTTGGTAGCACCATCATCAATTCACTATCTACCTGTGAAATCAACAGGGACCCAAAAACAAGGTTCAAGAGGTCAATACAACTCATCAACATAGAAATCAACACAGACCCACAAACAAGGACTAAGAATTCAACACAAATCTTCAGTACAGTTCCAGGGCCTCCAAAACCTTCCTACAGGACTTCCGTAAACAGACAACCAGAAAATCCTCTTTCATGGCTTCCAGTAAGGTCCCAAGGCTTCTGTACAAAGTATCACAAACAAACATCAACACAGACAGAACTGACAAATATAGAATGCTGGGATACCACCAGTTTTCTCCTTCTCCACAACAAGAGATCCCTTCTCAGGTCTTCTCAGTTCTCAGCTCTGCTCATTTCTCAATTCTTCTCTCTTCTCAGTTCTTCCAACACAAGTTCTGTTCTCAATTCTCTCTCTCCAGCCTGGGCCTCTCCTTATATATGATCATTAGCTCCTCCCCTTCCAGTTGCATTACCAACAGGAGTTCACAGTTTCTAGAGTTCTCAAATCATGAAGTTCACAAGTTCTGCTTCTTAAGAAAAGCCTTGATGTAATCAGAATTTCAACTTGAAACAAGGTGATAAATAATCAAATAGCTGAAACAAGGTGTTAACTACTTCTTTGTTTGCCATTACAGCAACCAAAAAGTAACAATTCAAATGTTGTGGAATGACAATCAGGATAAGACAAGATTTTATAGCTTCCACGTTAAAGTATAAGAGGACTTGGAATGTGATATTCTAGAGGACTTAAGAGCTAGGATTGCAACCAAAAATCCTCTACATAGCAAAACTGAGTATAATCCTACAGGGGAAAAGTGGATATTCAGTGAAATAGTGGATGTTTGAGCATTCCTAATAAAAAGACCAAAACTGAATAGAAAATTATATTTTCAAATACAACATGAAAGAGAAGCATAAAACAGTAAACAGGAGAGAAAAATCATAAGGGATTTGATAAGGTTAAACTGTTTATATTCCCATGTCAGAAAATGATATTTATCATTTCTAAAAAAACTTTCTCATTATTAAGGTAGTTAGAAGGGATATATATAGGCAGAAAGCAGAGCTATGAGTTGAATATGATGGTATGATTATCTTAAAAAAATTAAATTAAATTAAGGGATGAGAAAGAAGAATACACTGGACGATGGGTAAAGGGAGAGGTAGAATGGGATAAATTATCTGTCATGGAAGAGGACCTAAAGAAATTTTACAGCGGAGTGATAAATGTGGGAATTGGGGAGGAGAGCACATAAACATTCCTCTTATCAGACTTGGCTCAAATAAGGAATAATATACATACTCAATTAAGTATAGAAATTTATCTTGCCATACAGGAAAGTATGAAGGAAAGGAAAGATAAGGGTTTGGGGAGAGCTGATAAAAAGGAGGGCTGTTTGTGGGAGTCAAAAGTCAGAAGCAAAACATTTTTGAGAATAGACAAAGTAAAATGAGAGAAGAAGGAGGAGGAGGAGGAGGAGGAGGAGGAGGAGGAGAAAAAGAAGAAGAAGAAGAAGAAGAAGAAGAAGAAGAAGAAGAAGAAGAAGAAGAAGAAGAAGAAGAAGAAGAAGAGGAGGAGAAGGAAGAGGGGGAGGAGGAAGAGGAGGAGGAGATTGAGGAGGAGGACAAGGAGGAAGTTGAAGAGGAGGATAAACAGGGGGAAAATAGAATGTAGGGAAATACAGAATTGGTAATCATTACTGCGAAAAAAAATTTACAGTGAGATACTCTGTTAAAGACTTCATTAATCAAACATACAGAGAACTGAATTAACTTTAAAGAAATAAGAGCCATTTCTCGATTGATAAATGGTCAAAGTACACGAACAAGCAGTTTTCAGGAAGGTAACAAAATTATATATAATCATATAAAAATGTTCTAAATCAGTATTGATGAAAGAAATACAAATTAAAACAACTCTGAGCCCCAAACTCTCTCCTGCCAGATTGGCTCATATGACAGAAAAAGAAAATGACAAATGTTGGAGGGGATGTGGGAAAATTAAAACGCTAATGAACTTTTGGTGAAGTTGTAAACTGATTCATCCATTCTGAAGAGTCATTTGGAACTATGGCCGAAAGACTAACAAAATCACGTGTATCCTTCAACCAAGCAATACCACTAGTAGGTCTGCATCCCAAAGAGGACTTGTGTGTAGAAAAATACTTATAGCAACTCTTTCAGCTATGGCAAAGAAATGAAAATTGAGGGGATGTATGTGAATTGGGGAATGGCTTAACAAGATGTGTATATGACTGTGATGAAATGCTATTGTTCTATAAGAAATGATAAGCAGGATACTCTCAGAAAATCATGGAAAATCTTATATTAAGTGACGCAAAGTGACATGAGCAGAACCAGGAGGGGTTTTGTGGGGTGGGGTGAGCTCAGGCGCTGGGATGTCCCCAGAGAAGGAAGAAGGAAGGGAGGAGGTCAAAGGGCAGTCATGCAGCTTGGGACAAATCTCGTGTTGCTTTATGTTGGATTCTCAGTCGTCAGTCAGGGTTGGCTTAGAACCAGGTTGTGCGAGTAAGAGTGTCGAAGAGAGAGAGCGCGTGCAAGAGGAGAGAGAGAGACCAAAGGAAAACGGGCATCACCAGCTGCTCACGGCCTTCACTTCGCGGTCATCATCTGCACAAACTCTTCATAGTTAACTTGGCCATCACCATCTATGTCTGCCTCTCGGATCATCTCGTCCACCTCCTCATCGGTCAGCTTCTCTCCAAGGTTGGTCATCACGTGACGAAGCTCGGCAGCACTGATGTAACGGTTCCCATCCTTGTCAAAGACGAGGAAGGCCTCTCGGATTTCTTCCTTGATGTCTGTGTCCTTCATCTTCCTTGCCATCAGGGTCAGGAATTCAGGGAATTCAATGGTCCCATTTCCATCTGCATCCACCTCATTGATCATATCTTGGAGCTCTGCCTCAGTTGGGTTCTGGCCCAGGGACCATAACCACCACTCCTTGGTGGTTATGGTCCCATCTCCATCCTTATCAAACAAGGAAAAGGCTTCCTTGAACTCTGCAATCTGCTCCTCAGTCAGCTGGTCAGCCATGGCGGGGCACCCGCACTCTGGGCACCGGAGAAGAAAGAAGAGCAGAGGAAGGAGGAGGGTAGATTGGGGGTCGCGCGGCGTTGGGAACTAGGCTCTGAGCGCAGCAGGGGGCACAGCTCCTGCTGGAACCGCCACCGCCGCTGCGCGCTTGCGCCACCAGAGACTGAATCAGGCGCTGCAGACAGCCACCCCAGCGCCTGCGCCTGCACCCCGCCCATCCGTCCGCCAGCCCCGCCCCCAGTTTTTTTTTCCTACTTTTTTCTGATGTCCTCTTACATGTCTGCTCATTCCCCAGGGATCTTTGCTATAGTATCGTTAGATTGTAAGTTCCTCAAGGGTTGGACTTGGTTTTTTGCCTCTCTTTATATCCCCAGTCATTAGCAGAGTGCCTGCCACATAGCAGGCATTGCATAAATATTTATAGATTTATCTCCAATTCACTGAATACATGGAGAGAAAGGGATGATGAGGGATGCATTCCAAACATGCAGAAGGTTTTGTAACTCCAACTCTTCTCCAAGGAGCTATAAGTTGTCCTTGACTCTTTTCTTTCTATACTTTTTTTTTTTTAAAGCAATTGGGATTAAGTAACTTGCTCAAGGTTACACGGCCAGTCATTATTTATGTGTGGGTGCTCATTTTCTGAGGCCGGTTTCGATCTCGGGTCATCCCAACTCTGAGGCCAGCACTCTTACTCACTGGCCACCTAGCCGCCCCTCTTTCTATACTTTCAAATGAGGTGTTCTCATTGACTGCCAAAGTCGCAATCATCACCTCTGCATAGATGACTACCAAGTCTATTTTCCACGCTTAACTTTTACCTCATCTCCAGCCCCACATCTCCAGTAATCTGCAGCAGTACTCCCCCTGGATGTTCCACGATCATGTTGTCTGAAAGATATTTGAAAACCTTGCGCCTAAACTTCCCTGTTTCTTTTGAAGTTTGAAACCTTGGAATCATACTCAATTCTTACTTTACGGTCACCGCCCTCCCATCATGTTTCATTTATTGTCGGAATTACTGATACTACCCGCACAGAATCAACCCAATTCCATCATAGCTAAACCTAATAGTACCCTAACCCAGTCTTTCATCATTTTTCAGGACGATTTTGAAAACTTTTAATTGGTCTTCCTGATTCCAGTTTCTTCAATTTCCAACCTATCATCCACACTGATACCAAAATTATCTTCTAAGGTTAAGTTATAAATATAGCATGTCTCTGTTCAAAAATCTTCAGTGTCTCTCCACTGATTCTAGGCTAAAACATGGACTCCTGAAAATAGAATTTAA
Source organism: Gymnobelideus leadbeateri (assembly GCA_011680675.1). Classification (NCBI taxonomy): domain Eukaryota; kingdom Metazoa; phylum Chordata; class Mammalia; order Diprotodontia; family Petauridae; genus Gymnobelideus; species Gymnobelideus leadbeateri. The sequence continues at coordinate 36,805 of WOXC01000777.1, forward strand.
AGCCATCCTCAATCTGACTCTTTTCTACTTTTCCAGTCTCTCTTAGTAATCCCTTTAGGGAACTCAGTATTCCAGTCAAAACAGGTAACTAGATTTTCTCCAAACTTGGAACACTATCCTCCATATCTGTACACTTATGCAAAACATCCTATTGAGTTTAGAATACACACAATCTGCATCTCTGATCTCAAAATCAGTGATTTCTTTCAAGGTTCATTATCATGTGAAATTATGCAATTCACATTAGTATGGGAACTTTCCTTGACAACCTCACCTCTCCAAGTCAGTGCTTGCTTTCTCAGTTTACTCTTCATTATACTTTGAACATTTGAACATTTTTCATCATTCTTGAGCATAATGTAAGCTCACTGGGATCTAAAGTGATACAGCCTTTAGACTTTATAATGTTGTCTTGGCATCTCCAGCACACTAGAAAGTCCCTGACACTTAGTAGGAATTTCATAGTGTTTTTCAATTTAATCAAAGAGAAGACACTATTTATTCAACAGCTATCATATGTAGGTTGCTGGTTGTTTTTCCTTCAGTAGTCAGAGGTCCAACCATTTTCAACAGGCTTATAATAACAAAAGAACCAATCAAGTAAGGAGATTAGCCTCAACCATCTGTGTAAGTGTTACCTCTTTCTCTAATCAGCCTCTTTAACAAAGTTGTGTGGGGGCATGGGTTACTGACATCTCTCTTAACAATTGACATACAGTGGGGGGAAAGCTAACGATGTTTGCTTCTAACTGGTACTTTAAAAAATATAGCATTGGAAACACAGTCTGGGCTAATCAAGAAGCCTTTGTTGTTTTTTCATGCTCTATTCTCTAGCTTGGCAAGAACAGGATCTGGGGGTTTAATGAGGGGGGGGGGGGGCTCAGCATGGGGTATTTGTGCCTTAGCTGGGTGCATGATCTCACCTGATTCTAACATTGTTCAGTAATAAATATTTAAAAGGTTGCTGTGCAGAGATGGAAGGTATTCAACTCAGAACAGTATGGAGCTCACCAGGCCAATGGATAAGCTAAATTGCTTCTACAGTTTTAAGTAGGAGGTTTATAAGAGAACTGAACAACTGAACTGATTCCTAAAGAGAACCCATTGTGGTATAGGGGTACTAGACCCAAATTTGATCTCAGAGACCAAAGGTTCAAATCCTGGCTTTGCCTTTAGTGTGATCTATGTTGATTCTCAGGATTTTAGTTTTCACATCCATAAAATGAAAATTGTATAAGAAGCCTTGTAAATTCTTTTCCAGTTCAAAATTCAGAGACAAAATTCTATCTTTGCATTTAAAGTATTTTACTTAAACATGCATGATATTGGTTGACTGCAATAAGATGGTGAGGATGCAAAGAGAGGGAAGCAGATGTCTTTCCACACCTACTCCCCACTATCACTTTCAGGGGAAAAGAGTTTCCAGGTTTAGCTGTGGTCTCTTTTAAGTTCTCTGTGTCATCTATGGGCTAAAGAAGGATCATTGTGAGGCAGCTAGGTGTCATAGTATATAGAGCACCAGCCCTGAAGTCAAGAGGAACTGAGTTCAAATCCAGCCTCAGAAACTTAAAACAAAAACTAGCCGTGTGACCTTGGGCAAGTCATTGAACCCCAATTGCCCCTCCAAAAAAAATAGAAGCATCATTGTACTTTATCTGAGGTGGTATTATCCCAAAAGTATATGCAGACTGCTTTTTTTGCGGGGGGAGGGGGGTTGAATTTTAGTTTCATACACTAGAATTTATTAAAGAAAGTCATTCATAGACATAAATGCAAATTAAAATCAAAGAGATTTTGAAAGAATTCCTTTGTTGATCTTGGTCCTCATGTTTATAAGGTCCTTTCTGCTTCAGTTCCTTTTATGTCCTCCATATTGAACTGTCCCCACAAAAACAGAAGGCAGATTTGTGTTTCACTATCCTATACCACTAATTTTTTTTTTTTTAATGACAAGAGAAAGTAAACAAAATCAACCTTCCTCTTTATCCTTCCCCTTCCCCTAACACTTTTCCTTCCACACCCCAGGAGAATGGAATCTAATTATCTAACACGGGTGGAATATGACAATATTCTATGAGGATTTATGTGAAGTTGCCACTTTCCACTTAAAATTCCAGGGCTACACATTCATTCTGGCAGAGCCATCCTTGTGAAATAGAAATGCCTCACTTCATTCAAATTAGGATCCCTCTCTCCCTCTCTTTCCTTCCTATAAAAAAATAGTCACTCAACTATAGTGACATTTTGCTAATAGTGGATCTTGTCAGTTAGAGAACACTCAAGACTTTACAAGCTGATGATAGGATTCTTTGGTTTAACAGCACGGGTTTTCAGCGTTATACAAAGAGAAGTCATTACCTAAGGTGAATTTAAGCATATCTTCAAAACCCTTTATTTCAGAAACAGGAATAAAAATGTCTTCATGTCTGGTTGGAGTTCGGTGTATGGCAAATTAAGACACAATCATGATGATAATCCCTAATACATATGTTATCATGAGGTAGGCACTGCACTGTAATGGAAGAATTTTGTTTGTGCTATCAGAATACCTGAATATTCTGGTATTACCTGAATATCTGAATATTCTGATACACACATCTATAAAATACATGAATATTCTGGTATTCAGAATACTAAACCTCAACTCTTCTATATATTTTCTGTATAAGAACTAATTAAAACCAATCACTTTCCCTCAGTTAGTTGAATTGGAGAATTTCTAAGGTCTGTTTCAACCCTATCATTCTGTGATATCATTAAAAAAAAAAGCAAAAACAAAAACATGTAGGATCATTACAGTTTACTCATTTCACTTGTGTGGGTTTTCCCTCCACCTATATGAATTGCAATTCTTCCTTCACATTAGTACAACAATCAGTCATTAACAGCTTTAAGCACTCACAATGAGCCAGACACTGTTGCTACCATAGAGATTAGAGATTTGGAACTGGTAGGGACCTGAAGGCAGTGCAATTTTCTAATTTTAAGGAGATGGGAAATTGAAGTGCAAAGAAGGAAATTACTTGCCCAAGTTCACACAAACAGTAAATATTAGAGAATGTATTTGAATCTAGATTTCATAAGTTGCTGTGGCCAAGAAAAAAAATCATTACTTGATATAATTATTTTGTACCTCTCCATACTCATCTAGGCTAATCCTTGTAAAACAGGTTGAAATGGTGCCTGTCCATGCAGCTTTTGTTACTTAGTAAAGCCTTTCAAAACTTGTGCCCCTTTACAGAATCTCATAGAGTTCAGGTTGCTTCCATAAAATACTAGAACAGCACTTTAGTGAAGTTAATGGATCTATCACAAGTGTTCTTAACCATTTTTTGTGCAATAGGCTTATTTGACAATCTGGTGAGGCTTATGGATCCCTTATGAGAATAAAATGCATAAAATAAAATACAAAGAATTATAAAAGAATCAAATAATACCAAGATAACTAAACTCATTATCTTTTCTCCAAACCCTCCCCATTTCCTATTTTCTGTATTAGTGTGGAGGGCAATATCATCTCCCTAGTTCCTTGAATTCACAACTTAGGTATTATCCTTAATTCCTCACCATCTCTTACCACCACCACCCCACATATCCTATCTGTTGAAAAGACCTATTGATTTCACCTTTGCAGTATCTCTCAAATATCCTCCCTTCTCTCCTCTGATACAGCCACCACCCTGTTACAGATATTCATTACCTCACACTTGGACTTGGACTATTGCAATAGCTTGCTAATGGGTTTGCCTGACTCTTATCTCTTCACTCCAATACATCCTCCATTCATTAGCCAAAGTGATTTGCCTAAGGAGCAAATAAAAATCCCATGGCATTCAAAGTTACCCATAACCTAGACCCCTTAATTTTACAGTCTTATTACCCCAAAATATTCATTGATACAGCGGCTTTGACCTACTTGCTGATCTATTAATAAGACATCCATTTCTCAACTCCAGTCATTTTCTTTGGCGATCCTCTAGGCCTGGAATGCTCTCCCTCTTCACCTTCCTTAAAGACATAACTAAATTTCCAATTTTCCAAAGAAAGCTTTCCCCAATCCCGCTGAATTCAAGTGCCTTACCTCTTTTAAACATTTCTTATTGGCTATGCATGCAGCTTGTATGTACATATTTGTTTATTTTCCGTCTCTCCCATTAGATTGGGAGCTCCTCAAAGGCCAGGATTGCCTTTTTCCTCTTTTTTTAAAATCCTCAATGAAGAACATATTTCTTCCATATAGAGGGTTCTTAATAAATAGTTGTTGATCAACTGACTGACTGAAATACATTTGTCAAATGTTAAAAAATAAAAATAAAAAAATGAATGGACCTCAGATTAAGAATGCCTGATACTGTCATTTGATTGAAAAATTAAAATGCCAACAAAAACCTTCATTTAAAATAATGAGATGAATTCATAGTGTTCATGACTTAACAAGCACATATGTAAAGGAAACAGTCTGAGAGCAAAAATACATATGCTCATCTTAGAGCTAGAGTTCAGGTTTAGTGACACTAGTCCTGAGTGGCTGTTCAAAGAACTGCAATTGTGTTGTGGCAGTTGTTACAATTTGATTGAGCAAGAGGTTGTTTGTGATATTATGTTCATTAAGGACAGTATGTGAAATGATGGAGCCTTACTAATATGTTTGAATTTTATGGGAAAAATAGTAAAAATGCCTACAGGACTTTGTTTCAGTGTAAAAAAAAGACAGAAAAGAAATGATGGTGTGGAAAATGGAATATTTTGCAAAGCGTACTTTGGGGTCTGGACTTTGATCAAACACTGACTTCCTTGGTTAGGAGAAGAATAACAAAATTATGCATGAGTTTTGGTGTGTATTAGAACATTAAGTAAGCCCCATAGCAACTGAGCTATAGGAATAACACGCAGTAGCAAGGGAGAATAGGGTGGTGCTTTACTTAGGGCTTTAGACTCTGTGAAGCCTGGCTGGAGGTTGCCAATAATAGCATGTAGAGCCAGATCTCCTTTGATGCAGTACTAGGCCGACCAGCCACCCCACTGTCCTATAGCTGTAGAGGATATGTTAATGGAAGAAGGGAGGGGCAGACAGAGAAAGAGAAAGGGGGGAGGAAGAGAGAGAGGGAGAGGGAGAGAGAGAAAGAGAGAGAGCCTTCTGTGTCAAAATAAAAGTGTGGCCTTGTTCCATGCTTTCATCATGGGATTCTCTATTCTCCTGTGTGGTATATATTCTTCTTTACCTTGTTGTTTTGTCTTTGCAAACCAAACATCTAGTACTATATCTTGCAAACAAATGGTAATTAAATGCTTATTGAATTGAATGAGGATAGCTTTTTTGTTAGGTCTTATGATCTCTTCTATACCTTTGTCAGAAAGAAGATTGAAATATGTATAATCATGACTTTAGAAAAAGGTCAACAGTACGGAATTTCCTTAGAAAGAAGCAAACATTTCTGAGACAAGAAAGAGGCCAAGCACATAAGTTTATTCACATATACTACTCGCCAGAAACATCTTCAGCAAGGAGAGGGATGCTACCAGAATGCTTCACCCTCAAATAGAATTAATGCCAACATTTAGCCATATAAGGTAACTTACACAGAGGATAGAATTCGATCTCCACTAAGGGAGAGGAGGAGGGTGCCATCGTTGGTTGATAGTCCTGCTTTGTTAATTAGGCAACTCTAATATGGTAGGATAGATTCTGGTAGAGGTGAGAGGATTTGTGCAAGATCATATAGCTAAAAATAGTAGAACTAAAATTTGAACCTAGTCCTGTTTGTCTAGAATTATTCTCTTTTACACACACACACACACACACACACACAAATGTAATAATTTATCATGAGAACATTAGAGATAGTGTAGAGTAGTAGATAGCTAAGGAGCCTCACAATCAGGAAGATTTGGATTCAAAGCCTCTTTATGATACATATTGGATGTATGACCCAGGTTAGAGCACTGAACTTCTCAGGGGATTCTGGGGCTGTAAATTGTTGAACAGTTGCTGATTTTGCATTGGTGGAAAGAGTGCTCATTGGGGTGTTCTCTACAATGAGAGAGACAGACAGACAGACAGACAGAGACAGAGAGACAGAGACAGAAACAGAGACAGAGAAAGAGGAAAAATAAAAACAAAAAAACAGCAAGCATTAAATTCTTCATGGTCCCAATGGAGAAAGTAACACTTATGGAGAAGCAAAGAGTGATTTAGAGAAATCTCTCAACTCCTTCAACAAAAGGCATATTTATGATACATTAGAAAACCACTGTATCTGAGGTTTCCTCCTGACATTAACAGACTGAGTACACTTGCAGGGCCATTCACTTTTTTTTTTCATTGTTTTGTTATAGTTGTTCAGTCAATGTAGTCATGTCTGACTCTTTGTGATACCATTTGGAGTTTTCTTAGCAAAGATACTGGAGTGCTTTACCATTTCCTTTTCCAGCTCATTTTGTAGATGAGTAAACCGAAGCAAGCAGGGTTAAGTAATTTACTCACAGTCACTCAGCCAATAAGTTTCTGAGGCCACACTTGAACTCAGATCTTCCTGACTCCAGGCCTGGCACTCTATATACTGTGCCAACTAGCACCCTCCTACCGCTTGCATTCATTCCTTACCTATTTTCTACCTGAAGTAGAACCTGGGAATGTCAGTATTTAGCTCTCCTCCATCTGTATTTAAAGATCAATGTTAACTGAAATGGGTCTTCAGTTGAGCTTCTAAGGAGTTATTCCTTACTACCTTGCTACTGACCCATTCCCCTACCAAGCCAGTAATGTACTATCTCTGACCCACAATACTGATCTATTTAAGGGTCCAGTCAAAAGGAAAGTCAGAATATGCTTGTTCCCCTCACTCCTTTCTAAAGCCCTGTTCCTGGCAGACAATTATCACTTTGTCACAGCTGTCCTTTTCTGGCAGGCTTTGTGGTTCCTTCATATCTTAATTGGCTTCTTCTTGCTTCCTGAATAGGTGTTAGTTACCTCCAAGGTTTAGAGCTCTCAAATAGCAGATCAGCAGAACAGTTTCTATGGTTGTACGTAAAGCACCATACTTATAATTATTTTCTTCTTCAGGGACTGGAAGCCTCAAAGTTATTTGAAATTCTGTTTTATATATTGTTCCAAAAGCCTTGCCATTTGGTACAAATCTCTCAATAGGAGAAAGTGAGAACAATTCCTATTTGTCTTAGTTGAATCCACAGTTCTGAATACCTTGAAGATAAATATATCACTTTTCTCTCCATCATATCCCAAAAGAGATTAAGGAAAGCATTCACCTCCTCTTTCCATTTGCGTTTTCTGTCAATACCTACTCTAGTGCAATTGTGCTGGGGTCTATGCACTACTCCAGACTTTATTTCATGAAAACATAGAAGGAAAGTAAATATTTAAATGGAAGGGTCCTGAGGTTTACTCCTTGTCCTGATGCATACTGGTCATGTGGTCTTAGGCAAATCACTGTTTTACCATCTGAAAAATGTAAAACAGGACCCTCACAACAACCCTATATAGTAGAAGCATTTTGTCCTATTTTGAAAGAATTAAATTGAAATAAAATGCCAATCATCACAATTTAAAAGAATGGAAAGACTAATAGACTTGGAGTGAGATGCTCAGATTTAATTCTTACACATACACATCAAATTATTAGCTGTGTAAAAATGACTGAGTCATTTAATTTAGTTTTACCTTCAAAATGCCCATAATAACTGTAATACCTGCCTCTGGGGTTGTTATGAAGATCAAATGAAATAATGAAAATGGAACACTTTACAAACCTTAAAACAAGTTAGAAATGCTAACTATTATCACTCCCACACACTCACCTACTTGATTATTAATGGAATCTTGGGTTGAAATTGTCTTTATTCTTTTTTTAATATCCTCATGCTTAATAGTATTGATCAAACATGTGTTAATAAAACTCTGTGCTACAAAAAATCTTTGAAACAACAAGAGCATGTTTCTATTCCCAAAGATCTGTGCTATCATGATCTAAGTTTTCCTACAATGAGGTTTTCCTTCCATGAGGTTACTGTATATCTGGGAGTCTTATTTCCTTTACCCGGGAGCCCAGGGTTCTCACCTTGCAAAGGACACCAGGATAGAAGTTCTGTAGAAATATCCCATTTTATGTCTAGCAGAGCATTGAAGACAAAAAAAAAATTGTTGAGAAAACATGCATACCTCCGTTATATGCCTCCAAGTGTTTATTGTTTCTTCAAGTCTGTGCTGGGCAGAATAAGGGTATATCCCCAAACTGCAAAATCAGACACTGAGCTCTCAGTTCTCTTTACAATGTTGTTTTGCTCTTTTGCAAAGGGAAAAAGTACACTGTCTCTTCCATTAACAATTTCAAAAGCAAGGCAATATCTTAGACAAAAACAACACTTTTTTTCTGCTCTAAGAGTCTGAATTAGCAAATAAACAAATGAATTAATGAATGAATTTTTAAAAATCATCTTCTAAACCCCTCCATTGCATTATGTTTATGACTGGTAACTTATTTTGCCTTAAATGATGCATTAGGAAATATCTCCAGGAAAACTGACTTATTTGTATAGTATCATTCCTTCCTCTGGATTGGACTTACTGAGTTGTAATTGTTGAATTTTCAAAATGGCCCACATCATTGAATAAAGACAATTTAGGATGAAAACTGAAATAAAACTCAGAAGACTTAGTGGTAGCAGTAATGATGATGGCAGTGATAATGGTGTCTGATATTCATGTCGATAGCACTGAATTCTAAAGAACTTTATGGTTTGGAAAGTAGCTTTGTTATAATAGCGCTCTGAAATAAGAAGTACAAATCTCGACTAATGTCCACATGGTTCGAAAATGATAGAGCTGGATCTCTAAGTCATGTCCAGGGATCTTCCCATTTCCTACATTCAGCTATCAAACCCAGCCCTCTTAAAGCACGTCTTCATTTCTTATTTCCTCTGACTCTTATCTGTGTGACCATGGCAAATAGTTTCACCTCTCTTAATCCCAGCTTCCACTTCTCAAAAACGGGGCAAAACAGGCTTATACTACATACCATAGAGGGTGTTTATGGGGAAAATTATTTTAAACTATAGTGTGCTTTCTAAAGTTAATTTATAATTTCCATAAGCATATATAATCAATGAAGGCAGGAAATGCATTAAAATTTTATTTTGTTCTAGACAGCTACATGGTACAGCATTGGAATGAGTGCTAGGCTGGAAATCAGGAAAACATGAGTTCAAATTTGACCTCAAATACTACCTAGCTGTGTGAGCCTAGGCAAGTCACATAACCTCTCCACCTCAATTTCCTCAAATGTAAAATGGGTTTTGTGAATCAAATAAGATATTCGTAAAGAGTTTAGCACAGAGCTGGGAACATAGTAGGTGCTGAATATATTTTTGTTACCTTCCTCTTCCTGCTAGCTAGTAAAGTAATTTGTGCACTAGAAATTTAACAAATATATTATGTCTTGGTTAAATTATGAGAATTATATTCCATCCTTGACACTCACTCTGCTTTCCTGCTTAGTCCCCATACCCCTACTTAAAAAGCATTCACAGAATTGGGGTTGAAAAGGGAAAAGAAGTTTGTTGTCCTTCATACTTGAAGAGGACCAAAACAACATCGTGATGTCATAGGCAAATTATAGTGTATTTAACAGTTGTTAATTAAACTACTATGAGCTCAGTAGGTGCTACCACAGTTCAGGCACAAATAGACCATTTTAACATTTGGAATGGAGATGTCTTTGATTTGCACATCTCACATTTATTTCCAGCTACTGAAATTCTTTGCTCACAGAGCACAGCATCTTCTTTGATGCCTCCAGGTATTCAAAATGGGAACTGGAGAAGTAATTGGGGACAGAGAGAATGGGCATGTGTAAGTGAATTCTGTTAACTAAGTTCAATAAACATTTATTAAGTACCAATTTTGCGCGAAATACTATGCCAGATGGTTAAGATGCTGGCAAGAATTTTCTGAGTGGGTAGTTTCTTCTGGCTGGTGCAAGTGCAGCAGATATAACCAAGGAGAAAAGGTTAAAATGCTTCTTTCCCATGCTGCCTGGGGCCTAGAGAATATTTCTCATTGGAAGAAATTCCCTGGACTCCATAAAGATTTTATGCCTGTTTACAAAGTGATAACATCACTAGGCAAAAACTCTTTTTGATGTCGCAGATGAGATAATTAAAATGCATGGATACTTGAACCCCAGAATTGAGCAGAGAAAAGTTGGAAATTTTTATATGTTGTTATAGCAGTGAAACATCAGTGCAGACGAGGAAAAATGGAGTGATACTTCAAGGTATTTCTGAACACAGAAGTCTGATAAAAATCCTTATGACCATAGAACCCAGATGAAAGAATTAATAGTTATTTAGTCTACCATAAGACGTTTTCATGGAATTCCATGAGGAGATGGCACTGAATACTAAACATAGTATTAAGCCATGATTTCTGAAGTAGCAGTGTCCTTCCCCTAGCTGGGAGGGCATGGAGTTTGTGGGAATTAGGAAGAGCCTGCATGATGGTTGAACTCATCTGTGCATGGAGACAGAGAATGACTCTATTGATTGCTTTGCTTTTGTTATTTGCATTATTTTTGTGTTTTAAGTAGATGCTTTTGCTATTGTGTTTATAGCTTATATTATCTATGAATTAGAAGGTTGTACTGGTGGAATTTGGGGCCATGGCCTTCACTGCTATGTGCCCAAAATAGGCCCTAGTGACCCTGAGAAAATTAGTTAGACTAGAGTTTTCAGAGACTTAAAGTAGGCTTATGTAAGCTGGTAAAGAATCTCTGTCTAAAACTTCCTTATTGTCCCAAAAGGTGTGTGTGTGTGTGTGTGTGTGTGTGTGTGTGTGTGTGTGCATCTCCCCAGTAGAAATTCTGAAAGCATCAGTATCCAATGGAGCTGGGTATTTGGTTACAGCCATCTTAACTGCCTTTTCTAATGTTAGTAAGGTTTCATTCTATTCTGTTTCTCACTGGCACATTATAAACTTTCTTCATCAGACCAATTAGAGGTTTCATTAGTTGTTCATAAAAAAATGGAGAGAATTGGCCATGCCAAAGAAGAATGGAAAAATTTTGAATCCTTTCAGTGAGAAAAAAAATTGTAAGATAATATATTATAGTAGAATGAGTACTATAGCCACTTAGAGTCAGATCACTAGAGCTAAATCTTGGATTTGCTACCAATATGTGTTACATTGGGCAAGTAATTCACATTCTCTAAGGCTTAATTTTTGCATTTGTAAAATTAGAATATTGAAATAGTTAAGTGACACCATAGATAGAACACTAAACCTGGAGTCAGGATCATTATGAATTTAGTTCTGGCCTCAGACACTTACTAATTACACTGCCCTTGGTAATTCACTTAAGCTTTCTGTCTGCCTCAATGTCCTTGTCTATACAATGGGATTAATAGCAGTATATACCTGTATAAGTAGTTGCAGGGTTAAAATATAGTATTTCTAAAGCATTTTAAAAATTTAAAGCACTATATAGATGCTAGCTATTATAATTATTACTGTTTTTGTTGTTATTATTGTGATACCTCTACAATCCCTTCTAGTTCTATCCACATCATAGGAATCAAGATTATGTTTGAAAACACATTTTCATGTGAATTTCTATTAAGCAGGCCAGATCTATGTAGAACCTGCAAAGATGTATAAGAAGTCCCCCAAATAGTAATTACTGTTAGTGAGTTTTTTCCAGGTGTCAAATATAAAATATGATTCAAATATTTACCATACCAGAGCAACACAGCTTGTGGTTTATGGGAAATAAGAAGATTGACATCCAAATAAGTTTACATTAGTAAAAGAAGCCTTCAGGTCACATTAATCAAGCATTTAATGCTTGGGAGTTGTGGACTAGTGGTACCACTCTGACAATCTTTTCATTCTCTATGTACTTACATTTCTCCAAAACCATAATTATAACTTGAACGCAGTCTTGTAAGTACCTAATAAATTATTATTGAATTGAAATAAGGTTGGGAGGACCATTAGAGGTTGTACACTCCCCTAATTTTAGTGATGAGCTTGGAGGTGGGGGTGGTAGAATGAAACAATTTCATAATCTTTCTAAAATTATCAAGCCATCATGGATACTTCATAAATACATAGAAGAGATAAATATTATGGAAATAGGTTAAGAACAGCTTCTTCACCAAAGTTTCACTCTGTTGTCTTTTTTTTAGCTTTGATAATACAAAGTCCTAGTGATATGTTCCTAGCCAAAGAGTATATCCTAGAATCATATATGTGTGTTATTGTAGCAGCAAGCACCCCAATATCCCCAGGGTAGCTGCCAATACAGGTTCTTAGATCTGCTTTTCAAAAGGAAAGCAACTCAAAATGGGTTAACAAGCTTACTTTAATCAAACAAACATATATTACCTAGTTCAGGGGAAAAAGGTCAGCACCCCGAACTTCAGAGTTACAGAACTTACAGATCAAACAGACAGGCTTCCAAACTGTCCAACCATTATATCAATATCAAATCACAGTTACCAGAGAGGGAAGCATCAACATCTGGGTTTTCAAAGCCAGGGGGCTCTCAACAACGGCTTCCCAGAGTCTCATCTGGTCAAATCACACAACACTCCTCAAAGTGAGCCCCAAAGCTAAGCCTCTCCTCAGGGTTTATATATCCTTCTCCTGGCTCAGAGACTGCAACAACCTCCTTGACCCACTGCCCAATCACAAAGTATCAAGGTGTGGGCTTTCCTGAAAAACAAGCCTCCCACCACAGGCTCCAAGTGCACTTAAGCTAGGGGCAGGGAAGATCTTTAAATTTGCATTTCCATTACAGTTATATATGTATGTGTATATATGTGTACACATATATGCATGTATGCATCTATACATATACACACATAATCAAAATAGTTCAGAGGGCAGAAAAGTAAATCAGCAGGGTTTGAGAAAGGGTTAAACAGAAGAATCTCAAGAAGGAAGAAAAAAGCAACCCTTTTCTTGATCTAGTCCCTTTTAATTTCCTATGAAATATGGCTAAGAGGAAGATGTTCTTATCCATTAAGTAAGAACTTTGACAAAGGAAAGGTAACAAGTCTTTCACAACCATTGGCCAAGAGGACTGACTGAAAAGAATGTATCTTTCCATTGTAGAGAAGAGGCTAACTAATCATAACACCTGCAGTAGTTGGAGGGCCCGAGGATCATAAAAATTAGAGATAGACTCTCAGCTAATCAAATCCCTGCCTCTTTACAGATGTGTTAACTGAGTTTGGGAAATGAGAAGTGATTTGATCATAGCCGTAGATGTAGAAAATAGAAGAAATGAAATTTGAATCTAGCTCCTCTGACTCCATACCCAAATATCCTTTCACTATTTCTCACTGCCCAGAGTAGCAGGTGACCCCGAGGATAGTATATCACGTGAGGATATTATGTAGCTATCCCCTTAAAAGGGTAAGGTTTATTAACCACAAAACTCTCCAAAGCATAAAAAGAAAAGCTTAAGGAACATTTTAATGCCACTTACAGAGCCTCATGAATCACAGCATACCTAATAGGCAAGATGTTTGGTGATCAAGAAACTAACAATAATTATGAAGTAGCTAGGTCACAGATGTGATCTCTACTGGGTTGGGGGTGGACTTACCCTTCTTAGAGTAACAACTGAGAAAGTATTATAGAAAAGATATGTAGAGAGGTACAACTCATCAATAACAGGTTCAGCAGAGGCTGTTGACATAACCAGGAGGCAGTGGCAGTTGCACAGCATTGAATAACTAGTCTACATGTACTCTGCATATATACACTATTAGTATAACCTCATCATATGTATATTGTATTTTTATGCCCCTCCACTTGTTCTGGACATGTGTTTTACATACATACATATATATATATATATATGTATACATACAGGTAGAGAGATAAATAGATAGATGATTTCTATGCATGCATGCTTACTATGAAAGTCCACTCTTCAGTGAGAGTATATGTGTGTATGTGTATATATATATTATATATTGGTGAGATAGAGAACTGATTTTTGGGGGGTGTTCTGATTTTTATTATGTAGTTAATTCACCAAATGCTTTTGTATTGAATTGTGAATTCCTACTTTATTGATAAAAGCATACAAAGCAAGGGGAAATCATTAGCAATGGTAAGAGATGATGTTGAATCATACAAACCTAAAATTTAGGCGAGCTAACTGGAGACATAATTGAGTAAGGAGGTCCCCAATTATATAATACTAATACTACATATTGTGATACACATAGCAATTATAAATTACTATTTATAAACTGTAAATAACTCACATTTATACAAAATGTTAAGATTTAAGTGGCATTTTCCTCCAAAATGACTGTATAAGGTAGGTCTTAGCAGACAGGGCTAAAGCATAACAATGATTAGGAAAAGCCCTAACTGTGGGTGGAAAGAGGAAAAGAAACCCCTGCTTGGAATTGGGGAAGCAGAGTTTGAGTTGAGTGAAGAGTAACCAAGTAAACAAAAAAGTCAGACACAAGATGTTCTTCTGGCTTTACTATTAACAAAGAATTTTCTTCACAATGGTTGACTGACTGACCATTTGATGTTTGATCTAGGTCAACTCTTTTTTTATCCCTTGCCATTGTCAGAAGCTTCTCTTGTGAAGTTAGTCTTTGTCCTGCCAATGTGTATCTTGATTCAAAGAAAAAATAATCTACAACATAACTTTCTACCAGATGAGTGTTTCTTCAGAAAATCTGGTTCTGGATTACAAAGTCTCATGTATGTTGATTGCTATTGGAGTAAGGTGTGGGACAAGGAATATCAAAAAATGTTGGCAGTGCTCTTGGTAAATGAGTCTCTTAAAACTGTAAGATGCATGAGGAATTGAAGATGAAAGTACAAACTTTAAAATCTGATATATTCTTCAAGTGACTTCACCCTAGCTGCTACGTTTTTCATTCCTGAAGTTGATTAGAACTTTGGGGTAGGCGCTGAGTGAAGTGCTATTGATGGTAACCCAGGAGTCACTTAATGGGGCACTGTACAAGTTGGTGGGATTGAACACATGTCAGTTAAAATAAGCAAATGGAAGGAAAGGGACCAATAAGCTTTCTGAACTATACCCAAGAAAGACATTGAGAACCATTCAATGCTCAGGATCATGTGGGAAGCTTCCACCAAGAAACTGCAGCCATAAGGGAAGGGTCTTGAATTCCAGTTTCCCTTGCACTGCAGGAAGTCCCACAAGCCTTTTTTTTCAGAATTAACTATAATCTGCCAACACTACCTCACTAGAAGCATTTGGCACTAGAGTGTCATGTCAGGCAAGGTCCACTGATGAAGTGAATTTGATAAATGGAGCCTGTGTGGGGTTGTGTATGTTCCTTTCACTCAAAGAGCCTGTTTCAGTAGTTAAAACCCTTTCTCCACAGAAAGTGTCTGGATGCATTTAGAACCATAGTCGAGGAAGGGATAGCAAATAAAATGGATTGGATGGCCCTCAGTGCTATTCTATTTAGAAAAAGAAGGCTTTTCTCCCAGCAGAGAATCACCAATCAAAGAAAAATGATGGCTAAATCTTAGAATTGGTGTTTGTGTGTTTGTTAGAAATGTAAATCTAGTGAATGTATAATTATAAATCTAAGTGAGATAGAACTTTTTAAGCCCAGTTGAGGTTTAGCAGTTGTGCATATATATGAAAATACATACATACATACACACACACACATACACACATATATATTCATACACACATATACCCAGGATGCTTTATATAGTAGAACTATTTGTTTTGCATTTATATAAATATGTAAACACATACATACATAGATATACACATATGTATGTATATATTTGTATACACAATAACAATAGCTCACAGATATAGCCATTCGTGGTATAGAAATTTCTTTTAACTAAAACCCACAGATTATATATGAAGTCAAATTTGCCTATTTTATATAGTTGATAGAGTATAGTAAATATGCTGATGGCCTCAGGATAAGGAAAATGGCTTAAAATTCTACCTTTAATGAATACTGTATGACTTTGGAGAAATCACTTAACCTTTAAATGCCTCAAGCACTGCCAACAAAAAAATATATATTTTTTCACCTGCATTGTCAATTTCTTAAAAAAAGATCCCTCACACCAATAAGTCAGAGACATAGTCCCAAAAGAAAAATAGCATCTCTATTTTACTCAATGCATTAATAATACTTCAAACACTTTTGTATAGCTGTCTGTACCCAGAATTTTGTTTTCTGGTACTTTGGGGGAGTTATTTTCACCTGTGAATCATTTGCCTTCTCATATTATTCTGCCTATATTTTACTCACTGCTCTATGCTACATGACTTGGACGTTATATCCATTCAGAGACAAAAAGTAAAAAAAGTGAAAGATTTATTTATTTATTTGTTTGTTTGTTTGTTTGTTTTTACTTGAGAGAGTATGTAACTCTAGCCCAAGACTATTTTGGGGTTGAATATTCCAATGGCCTTAGGTACCTGGTGTGCTGGAGTCTACTGCTACTCTGTTCTGAGTCACAGCATCAAAAATACAGACTTTCATAACCATCAAACCCCCACTAGTGGGGATCCCCATTGCCACCAAACCTCTTGCTTAACCAGCTCCAGAAGAGTGATTTGGAAAGCTCCTCCATTTAAAACTATGTAGAGGTTGAATCTGCTCACCCCTACCATCAAAAGGCTTTGTCACCTCCATCTGTCCAGTATCTCGATCTCAAAGTTAGTGCCATGTGTGTAGAGATAGTCTACTCCATCCTGTTACATTGAAGCATATTGGAAAAGCAACAAATCCCCAGACTTCTACTGTGTTGGAATGTTCAATTACTAGGTCTCTCACTTCCCTTGATCAACTTTTACTGCCTAGTTGCCAATTCCCTATGGGGAGCACAATATCAATAGTCAAGGGCAGACATCCCTTCCTCTGCTGGGTGTATCCCAGAAAACATGCTACTCTAACTCTTAAATCCAGTAGGGTTTTAGTGGGGGATCAAACATTTGTTTTGTCTTTGTTCCCTAAGAAAACCTCAGCCTTTTTATCCCTCATGCTAACTTTTTACCTAACTACTACCTGGATTTTTTATCTGTCTTGAACTAAACACAGACATAAATTCTCCTTTATGTGTTTTTTTCCCCTTCAATTAGAATGTGAATTCTAACTTCTTGAAAATAGCAGTTATGTTAATTAACAATCTCTATCTCCACACTTAATATCATACTTGGTACACCCTAAACTCTAATTTTATCCCATTTCATTCCCAACAGGGATATCATATGGGAGTAGTGTTTCAAACACTGGACCAAATGGGACTGTAACATGTGGTAACCTATTCAGGGGAATGTCCCACTATGCATCATTCTGTGCCACCAGGAAAATAAGTTTAATATGAATTCAGTCAGGAACCTGAGGAACTAATGTCCTGATACTGATTCAGTAGGGCATACATATTTCCCTCTTCCCTAATTTTGTTAAAGGAAAAACTAAGCCTAAACTACTTCATCATTAATTTTTTAAGATTGCAAGCATCAACTACATGATCCTTTTTCCCATGGCCAATATACCCTGATTTCCTTCCTTTCCCTTCTCATTGCTACAATTCATAGTCATCAACTACTAAGGCAAAAAATTAGCTCCTATCCACTACTATCATTACTCTATATTATTACTCCCAATTCATCTCAGTTCTAGTCCTTATGAATCTCTATTCTGGTTTGTCCTTCTCTTTTATGTGTCCTTAAGACCACACATTTACTATTAAAATACCTTCATAACTCAGGATCTGAAAGTCACAAGGGATCTCTACAGTCATTAATTTTCATCTATACCTAAAGAAAATACTCCCATGATAATATAACTACCAATTAATTGACCAAATTTTTCTTGAAGACCTTTAAGGAAGGGAAATATACCACCTTTAAAGGCAGGCCCTTTGACTTTGTAACTAATTCTTTTTCTTTAAATTTATTTATTTACTTTTAGTTTACAACATTCAGTTCCACAATCCTTTGAGTTTCAAATTTTCTCCCCCTCTACCCTCCCCAACCTATAGAGGCATGTAATCAAGTTTAATCAAATATAGGATCTACAAATACCTTCACATGAAACATTACTAAGGTTGTAAAGAAGGATTATAACCAATGGAGTAAACAATGAGAAAGAAGAAACAAAAACAAAAAAGAGAGAGAGCAAGTAGTTTGTTTCAGTCTGCATTCAGACTCTGTAGTTCTTTCTCAGGATGTAGATACCCCTGTCCATCTTGAGTCTTTTGTCTTTCTAATTTTGCATTGCTGAGAGGAGCCCATCAAAGTTAGTCTTCACACATAGGATGTGTCTGTAATTATGTAGAAAGTTCTCCTGGTTCTGCTCTCCTCACTCAGTATCAGTTTATATAAGTTTCTCCAGGCTATTATGAAGTCCATCTGCTCCTCATTTCTTATAGCACAATAGTCTTCCATTACATTTATAAGCAACAACTTGTTTAGTCATTCCCCAACTGATGGGCATCCCCTTGATTTCCAATTCTTTGTCACCACAAAAAGAGCTGCTATAAATATTTTTGCACATACGGGTCCTTTTCCCATTTCCGTAATCTCTTTGGGATACAGACCTAGAAGTGGTATTTCTGGGTCAAAGGGTATGTACTTTTTTATAACCCTTTGGGCATAGTTCCAAATTCCTTTCCAGAAAGGTTGAATGATTTCACAACCCCACCAACAATGCATTAGTGTTCTGGTTTTTTCACATACTCTACAGCATTTATCATTTTCCTCTTTTGTCATATTAGCCAATCTAACAGGTGAGATGAGGTACCTCAGAGTTGTTTTGATTTGCATTTCTCTAATCAATAGTTATTTAGAGCATTTTTTCTTATGCTTATAGATTTCTTTAATTTTTTTCCTCTGAAAACTGCCTGTTCATATCCTTTGACCATTTATCAATTGGGGAATAACTTGTATTTTTTTCTTTTGGGGGGGCAATTGGGATTAAGTAACTTGCCCAAGGTCACACAGTTAGTATTTGTGTTAAGTGTCGGAGGCCGGATTTGAAATCAGGTCCTCCTGACTCCAGGGCCAATGCTCTATTCACTGTGCCACCTAGCTACCCCAATGACTTGTATTCTTATAGATTTGACTCAATTCTCTGTATATTTTAGAAATTAGGAATTTATCAGAGACAGTGGTTGTAAAAATTCTTTCCAAATTTTCCACTTCCCTCTTAATCTTAGTGGCATTCACTTCATTTGTACAGAAACTTTTCAATTTCATTTAATTAAAATTATCAGTTTTGTATTTCATAAACCTTCCCTTTTCCATAAATCTGAAGGTAAACTATTCCTTGCTCTCCCAGATTGCTTACAGTATCAGCCTTTATACCTAGATCATGCCACCATTTAGACTTTATTTTGGTATAAAGTGTAAGATATTCGTCTATGCCCAGTTTCTGCCACACGATTTTCCAGTTTTCCCAGCAGATTTTGTCACATAGTGAGTTATTATCCCAAAAGTCTTTGGGTTTATCAAACAGGAGATTATTATAGTTAATGACTGTTCTGTCTCATGTACCTAATCAATTCCACTGATCCACTACTCTACTCCTCAGTAAGTACCAAGTGATTTTGATGACTGCTGTTTTATAATACAGTTTAAAATCTGGTATGGCTAGAACACGTTCCCTAGCATTTCTTTCCATTAATTTCCTTGATATTCTGGACCTTTTATTCTTCCAAATGAATTTTGCTACTATTTTTTATAGCTCTCTAAAATAATTTTTGGTAGATTGATCAGTATGGCAATAAATATGTAAATTAGTTTAGGTAAAATTGTCGTTTTTATTATATGAGTTCGACCTACCCATGAGCAACTCAAGTTTTTCCAATTATTTAGATCTGACTTTATTTGTGTGAAAAGTGTTTTTTAATTGTGTTCATATAGGTCCTGGGTTGGTTTTTCCAGGTAGATTCCCAAATATTTTATAATGTTTATAAACTACTCTAATTCTTAAGAATATAACGGGGGATATGGGGAGGCTTTTAGCATTTTTTCTTTTTGTTGTTCTCCTGGAAACTGTACCTAAATGTGCCTCTTTGAAATATTTGCCCAATGATCCTGATTCTTATGGGGACAAAGAGAACAAGTTTAATCTCTCCTTCACGTGATATGTACTTAAGACACAAGGTACTAATGCATTATTGGTGGGGTTTTGAACTGATCCAACCATTCTGCAGAACAATTTGAAGCTATTGCCAAAGGGATAGAAAACTGTGCTTACCCTGTAATCCAGAAATACTACTAGATCTGTATCCCAAAGAGATGATAAAAAATTGAAAAGTACCACATCAACAAAAATACTTGCAGCAGCACTTTTGTAGTGCCAAGAATTGGAAGATGAAGGGATGAGGGCATGCCCATCAACTGAGGAATAGCTGAACAAGTTGTAGTACATGAATGGAATGGAATACTAATATGCTATAATCATTTCATTATTCATTATCATTTCAATAAACAGGCAGGTTTCAGGAGAAAAAACAAACAAAAAAACAACCGGAAAGATTTGCACGAATAGAGGCTGAGTGAAGTGAGCAGAACCAGAAGAACATTTTACACAGTAATAGCAACATTTTGTGATGATCAACTTTGACTGACTTAGATCTTCTCAGCTTGCAAAAGAATCATGATGGAAAATGCTATCCACATGCAGAGAAAAACCAACTATGCAGTCTGAATGAAAATCAAAGCATAGTATTTTTCTGTTGTATTTTTTTCTTTCTCATGGTTTTTTCCTTTAGTTCTGATTCTTCTTTCACAACATGACTAATGTGGAAATATGTTTAATATGATTATACATGTATGACCTATATTAAATTGCTTTCTTTCTTGTGGAAGGTAAAGGGGAGGAAATGAGGGGAAAAATTGGAACTCATATCTTATAAAAGTGAATGTTGAAAATTATCTTTACATGAAATTGGAAAAAAATAAAATACTTTTAAGTGTGTGGGGGTAAGGGGGAGACACATGGTGTGCCTAAAGCCTTAATGTTCTTTAGGCTCAAATTCACACTAAGATTTCTGGGACAATATTTAAAGATAATTATTATTCTATTGGAGTCTTTTTCTGCTTCCAGTCCAAATATGTCCTATATCTTTAAGCTTAACTTGAACTTAACTTCAAGCTACTATAATATGTCATGGGTTCAAGGCTCTTTCCAATTCTGTTCACTGTCCTCTGAATGTTCTCCAGTTTGCCACTATTCTTACTAAACTGTCATTCCTAGAGGTAACACTACATTCCAGATGAGATATGATGGTACACTAGGACTGCCAACGCCCTATTTCTATAACTATGGCAGAATTAATGCAGCCTAAAATCCAATTACCTTTTCATCTGCCTCATGACACTGCTATGTCGTGTTGCACTTTTCATCCACTAAACCTAGATCTTTTTCAAAACAATAGCTGTCTAACTATGACTATCCCATTTTGTACTTATGAAGCTGATTTTCCCTTAATGATCCCATAATTTCCACTGTTGTCATTGGTTACTTTTTGTTAGTGAAAATCAGATCCAGAATTCAATTCTCCTTTGTTGGCTCCAATGCCTTTTGAGGGATGAAATCATCACTAATGTTATTATTATTATTTTTTTTTGCTTTTTCGAGGGGGGAAGGTAGGGCAATTGTGGTTAAGTGACTTGCTCAAGGTCACACAGCTAGTTTTTTTTTGTTCTTGTTAAGTGTCTGAAGCAGAATTTGAACTCAGGTCCTCCTGACTCCAGGGCCAGTGCTCTATTCACTGCACTACCTAGTCATGATAAAATATTGATAATTAATGATAAAAATATTAATGATAAAAATATTAATAACTCTGCTACTTTGGGTACAAATTTCCAGCAAAGTCTGGATAATTCAAATGCAAGTTAGTAATTTATCATGCCATTGAGGCAAGCTTGTGATTTGTTTTCCAAATTATTTTTCAATTTCCTCTTTCTTTCCAGGTTGTCTGCAGTATAAGCCAAAGCCAAAATCATTTCTCTTTCTCCCTCATTTGAACTTAATTAAATACTCTCCACCATTCTTTTTTTTTTCTCTATGGCCCCTGTATTTTTCACACAGATATATCTTCTTAATATAAAAGGCTACCATATTGCTTCTATAAGGTATACTGATCCCAAATCATAGTTCTGTCAAGGGTTTCACCTAACTGATCATAATACTATGAATAAAGTCAAATTGAAATTTTGCTTTAAGATCACTAGTTTTATTTTCTCATTAATTGATTTAAATTTAGGTATTGGTGTTTAGACATTGAAGGTCATTTTTTGGTACTTGCTTTTTCTTTGATTTTGTATCTTATGAATGTCTGAATGTCTCACTGCTATTCTCTCCCCCCGCCCTTTTTGGGGTTACTATTTATACTATACACAATATATTTATATGTGCTATATAAATTTTGGATATATGTAAGTAGTATTCTACCTCCCTCTCTATTTTTTAATTTATGTCCTTTGAATAGATTAGCAAGACACCTGACAAATACAGTCTTACTGGCCATTATTAGGTATATTCAGTCTATTGCCAGGAATCTGTCAACTCCATATTTTAAGCTGTGATATAAAAATCCAAATTCATCCCATTCTTAGGCACCACCTTCTTAGCCAGCTGTTCATTTCCAAAATTATTTTTTCTCTTCTGCATCTCTTGTCTTCAATTGTCAATAATGAAAACATACGCACACCTATGCCCCTATGGTTTTTCTTGCCTGAGAATTCATAATTACTAGCAATACCTTATATGTTACTCTTATAAGTGTCCTTTGTGGTCCTGTGAAGCACCAGAAATGGGTTGTTGTCACTTTTTTTTAATCAAAAAAGACTTAGAGTCTTAGATTGGTCTCTTTTATTTCTTGGATGTGTGTTTCCCACCCTTTTCCCCCTCCTCTTTACACACACACACACACACACACACACACACACACACACACACACACACACAAGAAAAAAAAAGGCCACCTCTTTTATTCTTATCAGCTTGATAAATAGTAATAGCTGGGTAAGCAACTCCTACTATTATTCATTTGACCTCTGCCTCTAATTCAATTATCTCTCACCTGATAGCTTCCTTGATTCTATTATGTCATGCTTGGAAGGACAAGCAATTTCATCATCAAAGAGTTCAACTCTTGCCTCTTCAGGGAGAATCCCAAACCTTTTTTAAGCTCTCTAGTATAGCTGTCCTTTTCCTTCCTTTTCATCTTTGTAACACTCTTCCATTTACCATCATCCTGATAAGTCTCACCTCTCATTGTTAACATCTTTAACAGATACTTTTCTTTCCCATGGAATCCTCATTTCTTTTCCTCTTAGGAACCCTTATTCTCCCTAATATCCTGGAGTTGGAGAGATATTATATGAGACTCTTCACATTCATCAATAAAAAGAAAATAATCTAACCTTAGAATACAGATAACAGTCACATGATTGAGAGATATATACAAACACACAATCTCAGAGCATGCCATTGCACAATTTCTCCTTACTCTCCATAATGGTTTAGATTTATAACTCTATTTCTTGCAGCTACAACCATCTTCTTCTCAAACACCATCCATCTTCTTGTGATTAGAGAAAACTGGCTCTCCATGAAAATATTATAATTCATTTTTACCCTTTCAGCACCTCTCACCCTTTATCTCACACTCCAAACAAAATGTGGCAGGAAAAGGAGTATGTATTTTCCTTGTTCCTCACCACCACTTCTACATAATTTGCAAGTATCTATCATCAAACTCAGCTATTTATTCACCTTTCTGTTTCATTACATTGATCTGTATCACCCTATTCTGAAACATCCTTGTTGTAGTCACCTGCAAAGCCCATGTCTCCCTTCCCTTTCTCAAAATGGCTAAATAGGCTTCCTCTTCACCTCAAGCCCTGATTTCATACTTCACAACTTCAATATTTTTGTTAAGATTCCCAGTTTATTTACCTTTTTAATTCTCATGACCTCCATTTTTGTTCTATCTTATGCATACCCAAACACATTTATATCTATTTTGATCAGTTGCAGATTCAAATGGGAGAATGTCAACCTGTGCTTTCTATGGATGCCCCAAGGTAAAATTATAATTTTGACTTTCTGAAAGTCTAGCACTTACCATCTATCCTATTGGGGGTAATGCCTAGACTTACAAGCCTTGCCACTTGACCTGGACAGGACAATGTGAGTTCAAATGCTTTCTGTCCCACAGGAATTCAGGAGCTGCCTCTGGGTCTCTTGGTTCCAAGGCTGCTCTGGAGATAAGGAAGTGCTGAGGGCCGCAGTCCAGTTGCCCACTCACAAGGACATCTCCCACGAGACCACTCTCTTGTTGAGCAGCAGCTGATGTGACTGGTTTGGCCCCCCTCCATTGGTTCACTCTCCCCATGCATGAGGAAATCACACTTGAATCATGCTCACTTTTAGGTATTTAGGAACTAGTTTTCTTCCCTATGCTGGCATGCCATATTGGAATAAACTTCAAGTTAATGCTCTCTCTCGATCTCTGGTCTCTTCATTCCCTCTTGAGATAACAAGCTAAGGCTGGCCCTTAGGTTAGTAAGGTTAGCGGCTGCTTACACCGACCTATAAGTTAATAGAGACTCCACTGGGCTTTAGCTATTCCCTACAACAGCACTCTACTATATGTTTCCTTTCCTATTAGAATGTAAACTCCCTGTAGGTAAAACTTGTCCTACTTTTACATATGTCTGTTCTGAATATATATTCTGCTTAGTTGAATAATTGGCAGGAAGTAAAATCTTAATAAATTATTTTTCACTTATTTTATTCATTTATATCCTTAATTTAATTTCTTTAATACATGAGCACACACACATTTCCAGAAAGCATTCTAAAATCTCTTTCTCTGATCATTTTCTTCTATTCTTCCTTATTTCTCTATATCTTATTTTTCCTATACCTATTATAAGTTTATAACATGACCTGCACTCACTCTAGTACTCTATTTTCTCTCTATCCATCAGTCAATTCACAATCACTTATTAAGTGCCTACTTAGCAGCCAGAAACTAAGTTAGTTACTAATATACAAGGAAAAGCATAAGGGTGTCCTTTTCTCAAGGACCTGTCAGTCTAAAGGGGGGAATAATATGCAAATAACTATGCAAAAGCAAGATGCATCCAGGCTAATTTGGATACATACTCTGAGGGAAGGAACTAAAACTAAGGGATATTAGGAAAGGTTTCTTGTAGAAAGTTGGATCATAGTTGGGACTTGAAAGAAACCAGGGGAGCCAGGAGGCAAGGGTGAGGATATAGAGCATTCCTGGTACGGGGAACAGCCAGAGTGAATACCCACTTTAGGGGATGGAATGATTTCAAGGAACAAAAAGTAGACAAGTGATCCTGGATCATGGAGTATGCCAGTGGATGAGCGATTTGCAAAGTTTTTTTTTTCACTTTTTGGAGGGCAATTGGGGTTAAGTAACTTGCCCAAGATCACACGGCTAGGTTTTTGTTTGTGTGTGCATTAAGTGTCTGAGGCCGGATCCGAACTCAGGTCCTTCTGACTCCGGGGCCGACGCTCCACTCACTGTGCCACCTAGCCACCCCAACGATTTGCAAAGTTTAAGAAAAGTGTGATGAGTATGGGGCAGGGCTGACTTTGAATGCCAAACATAGAATTTCATATTATATCCTGAATGTGATAACAAGTCATAGGAGTTTATTGAGGAGTTTATTCCATATGTGTGGAAGAAGGGGTTGAAATTGTCAATCACATTAGTTAGAAAAATCACTTTAACCCAGTATAGAAGATGAACTGCAATGGGAAGAAACTTATGACAGGGATGCTGACAAGCAGGCTCTTTATAAGAGTCCATCAGTCAAGTGATAAGTGCCTATATCAAAGTGGTGACAGTATCAGAAGAGAGAAGGGGGATATGTGAGATATATTAATAAGGTAAAATCAACAGGCCTTGACAATAGATTAAATATAAGACATGGGGTGAAAGTTAAAGAGAGTGAGGGATCAAAGTGATAGCAAGGTGTGAGCCTGGGTAGCTGTGATGATGGTAATATCATCAACAGAAATAGGGCAGTTAGAACAAAGGGGGAAATTTGGAAGGAAATGACAGATTCAATTGTGGCCATATTCAGTTTAAGATGACTACAAGACATCTAGTTTGAGATGCTCAACAGATAGTTGGAAATATAAGATGTCAGCAGAGGTATTAGATTAGGATAAGTACATTTGAGAATCATAAGCATAGAGATAATAATTGAATCCATATGAGTTGATAAGATCACCAAGTGAAATAGTATAGAGGGAAAAAGAGAAGCAGGTCCAGAGCAGAGCTATGTGGGATACTCACTGTTAGCAAGTGACTTGGATGAAGATCCAACAAAGGGGACCTAGAAGGAGTGGTCAGCTAAGTAGGAGGAAAACCATTCTATATCTCTATCTTTCTCTTTGTCTCTTTTTCTCTATCTCTCTGTATATCTATGTATCTCTGTCCTCTGTTTCTGTCTGTCTCTGTCTCTGTCTGTCTCTGTCTCTCTGTCTCTCTCTGTCTCTCTGTCTCTCTCTGTCTCTGTCTCTCTGTCTCTCTCTGTCTCTCTGTCTGTCTCTCTGTCTGTCTCTCTGTCTCTCTCTCTCTCTCTGTCTCTCTCTCTCTCTCTGTCTCTCTCTCTCTCTCTCTCTCTCTGTCTCTCTCTCTCTCTCTCTCTGTCTCTCTCTCTTGCTTTAAAGTAAAATGTGGTGCACAAGGGCTCAGTTCCCAAATCTGCCGCTTAATACCTATGCGATCTTTGGAAAGTAACATAACTTTTCTGGCTCTGAGTTTCCTCATCTGCAAAATTAGAGTTCAGTTAAATGAATCCTCCCCTCAGATTGTCTGAACTATAAATCTATGGTCCTATGATTAGATTTGAAGTACTCCAAGCAGATACAGTATTCCTGGTTTTCATCATTAGCAGCATTGTATATAGGTCTTCATGCTGATAATCTGCAGCTTATTGACATCCATAATTCTACTGTTGTTTAAGGCCCTCATGATTGGGTTTTTTTTAAGAATTCCATGGTTTGTGGCCATTTGGAATCATTAGAGAATTTATTGATGATAAATACATAAACTCTCTAGAATAGATATGATTTACATTCTTCAGTCTGAAATCATTAAAAAATGTTGACCAATTCCCTAAGTCAAAACAGGCCACTCTCTTACACTTACATAATTTTTTTGTGTAGCTCATTTTTTATCTGCAATGGTTGTCTAATATATATTTTTCATGGTTTAAATCAGTAGGCTGCCCATCCCAATGCATACTGTAAGAAGAGCAAGTATATCCATTCTTTATCTAATTGTGTTTTTCTTTTGCTTTTTTTTTTCTTGTTTGTTTTGTTTTGACTGTGTAAATTGCTAGGTCAGACTTCATTGTTTTTATTCTACTCATGTATCTCATTGACAAATTGAAGTCTCCACCTTTTTTATGACCTACTTTAGTCTTCCAGTGGGATTTAAGGTTAAACATTCATTATCCCATAGAAAACATAGTGATAAACCTCTCCAAATTTAGCTCCACTAGTCTTCAATTGACTGTACTATTCTGGTGCTTAAGCATGAGATATTTAGATATATTAACGTGTATTTCAATATTACATTTACTTCAAGCATTTATGACATTTTTGACGTGGGTAATCTCACCACCTGTATGAGTTTTAACCTCTACCTACTATGTGATCTTCCTTTATGATTTCTGCCTAAACATTCAACATTCTACAAAAATAATCATGATGATGACAATGATGATAAATCTCTCCAAAATTTACTTCAATACTCTTCAGATGGCTGACATATATCACAAGGTCCTATTTAAAAACTTTCTAGCTTGGTAGAACCAGCCAGAATTTATATATGTGACTAGCTAAGCCTTAAAGAAGCCAGAGTCTCTTCTATGTCAAAATAAGACATTAGAAATATAAACTTTCACTAAAGACAAATCTCTCTCTCTCTCTCTCTCTCTCTCTCTCTCTCTCTCTCTCTCTCTCGCTCTCGCTCTTTCTCACCTTTTTGGTTGGAACACAGCCAATACCATTTCTCCACTGGATGGACTTACAAGAAGGACTTTTTCCCTTTCATCCCTTTAGAAAATGAACTCCCTTTGGCAAACCATAGAGTACATATCAGATATAAACTGACATATAATTAGGTAATTTATCTCAGGAAGAGCTGCCACTTTCTGCTTTGTGTATCTTTTCCTGAGCATAAGCAACCAATTAGCAGTACTGAGAGATGAGATTTTTTTTTATCTTTGTTGGCTATGTTGTGATCTCAAGATGTTCTCTTCAATTTGGGTGCTGGTTGTTTCTCGCAAATACACATTTTGTAAATGCACATCTACAGAGAAGATGAATTCAAAATTTTAGAGAGGATAAACCAAGTATACCTGGCTGCTCTGAATATATGGATACGATTAAGTTGTTTCAGTGATTATTTTTACTTTCCATCTAATTTTATTCTAACAAGAGTCTTATAAGATAGGTATTATTGATATCCCTGTTTTACAGATGCAAAGACTAAGACTAAGAAAGATCAAATGAGGGGGAAGAGTGAAGATGTTGGAGTAAAAGCAGGGATGTGCTCAAGCTCTCCCCCCAAATCCTCCCAATAACTGTAAAAATGACTCTAAACAAATTCTAGAGTAGCATAATCAACAAAATGACAGCATGAAACTAATTTCCAGCCCAAGACAACCAGGAAGGTACACAGGAAATGACTGTTGCACCAGTCTGAGAGAGGAACACAAGCCAGCACCAAATGGAGCAGCACACACTGGGTCCCACCAAACGTTGAAGAGGCCTCAGTGGACTGAATCACTGGAAGTTGTGGTGTTTTCCAGACTTCTCAACCAACAAATGCCAAAGACAACATAAAAGGGCAGTAGGAAAGGTATGAAAGAAAAGCACAGTCTGGCATTGGTAGCTTCAGTGGCTGCTTCAAGAGCTCTCAGGCTGTAAACAGTGAGGAGAATGAGAGACTAATGTGAGGGGGATTGCAGGGTTCTCTTTGGTGGCATTGAGGTTGGATTCTCACACTTTGCCTGTGCTTGAATTTGGGTCACAGTCCTCTTGGCAGTCCTGGGGTGAGGAGGAGGTCTGGTGTGGTGGAGTTTGTGGCAGTGGTGGAAAGGGTATTCTCCTCACAATTCCAAGGCAGAAAAGTGTGGTTGTGGTCACTTGCATACCAGAGCATGATCAGGAGAGGAGTAAATATCTTTCCTTTGAGTATACCACATTGAAATAATTGAAAATTTAAAATTCCCTAGAAGTACCTCTGAAAACAGATGTACAAAAATCTCTGAAGCTTGGGACAGTACACCCTCCACACAAAAAGGAGAGTCCTGTCTTAACAAAGAGTTAAAATATCAAGTAATTGGCTTGGAAATGAGCAAAGAGCAGAAAAAACTCAGAACAAAGAATCTTACTTTGCTGAAAAAGAATATGAAAACATACAACCAAAAGAAGACAACAAAGTTAAAGTCCCTACATCAAAAGCCTCCAAGAGAAATATGAGTTGGTTGCAGGCAATGGAACAGCTCAAAAAGGATTTTTTTTTCATTAAACAAATGCTTTATTAACTTCAGGTTTACATAATTCATTTCCACCAAATTTTGAGTTACAATTTTCCCCCCATTTTTCCCTACCCACCAACCCAGAATAGCAGTCCCACTAGATATCCCCTCATCCAAACTGTTCTCTCCCATATCTTCTCCCATACCCCCTTTGACTTTGCCATTAGGGCAAGGTGAATCTCTGAGCCCCAATGCCTCAACATCTTATGAAACATTTAATTTTAACACTTCGATTTTCAGATCCATTCCCTTCCTCCCTTGTCACCCACTCCCTCTGAGAAGATTAGCAATTCAGTATATGTTGTACATGTATAGCTACGCAAAACATTACCATATTAGATATATTGTAAAAGACTGCTTATATTTCCCTCCTACCCATCTCACCTCCCACCTGGTCCATTCCCTACTTTGATCCTGTCCCTCTTAGGAATTGGGTACTTCCAACCTCCCCTCTCTCTAGAATGGCCTCCCCTCCATCATCCCCCCTTTAATCCCCCTATCCCATACTCTCCTGCAGGGTGTGATATCCCAATTAGTATGTATGTGATTCTCTCCTTGAGCCAACTTCAATGAGAATATGGTTTTGCCTTTTTGCCTTCCTGTTTGTCCCCTCCCCTGCAACTACTTGCCCTTGCCTCTTCCACATGAGATAGTTTATCCTACCCTGTCTCTCCCCATCTCCTCTTGCTACTTTCCTCTCTCACCCCCATCCCTTAATAATCATCCCTTACCATCAAATTCAACCTGTGCCCTCTATCCATGTATACCTTTAAACATATGCCCACATACCCTTCAATTATTTTCAAAATGAGAAAGGTTTCATCAGACACAGTTATTGTTTTTCCATGTAGGAATGTAAATGGTTCAACTTTGATAAGTCCCTTTTGATTTATTTTCCTTGATTACCTTCTCAAGCATCTCTTGCTTCTTGTGTCTGAATGTCAAATTTTCTATTCAACTCTGGTTTTTTCCTCAAGAATGCTTGAAAGACCTCTATTCCACTGAATGACCATGTTTTCCCCTGAAACAAGATGCTCAGTTTTGCTGGGTAGGTGAACCTTGGCTCCAATCCCAGTTTTTTTGCCCTCTGGAATATCATATTCCATGCCCTTCGATCCCTCAGTGTAGAAGGTGCCAGGTCCTGTGCTATTCTGATTGTGTTTCCACAGTATTGAAATTGTTTATTTCTGGCTGCTTATAATATTTTCTCCTTGATCTGGGAGTTCAGCAACCTGGCTATAATATTCCTAGGAGTTTTCTTTATAGGATCTTTTTCAGGGGTTGATCGGTGAATTCTTTCAGCCTCTATTTCCCCCTCTGGGTCTAATTTTCCTTAAGAATTTCTTGAAGGATGATTTCTAGGTTCTTTCTTTGATCATGACTTTCAGGTAGTCCAATAATTTTTAAATTATCTCTCCTGGATCTATTTTCCCGGTCAGTGATTTTTTCCATGAGATATTTCACATTTCCTTCTATTCTTTCAATTGCTTGGATCTGTTTAACAGCATCTTGATTTCTCCTAAAGTCACTAGCTTCCATTTGCTCCCGTCTAACTCGGAAGCAATGAATCTCCTCAGTGAGCTTTTGAGATTCTTTTTACATCTGGAAAATTTGGCTTTTTAAGGCATTCTTCTCCTCATTGCCTTTTTGAGCCTCTTTTGCCATTTGAGTTAGTCTATTTTTAAGGTGTTATTTATCTCAGTCAGGCTGTTGATTGTCATTTCATACTTTTCTTGCATCTTTCTCATTTCTCTTCCCAATTTTTCCCCCACTTTTCTTATCTGCTTCTTAAGCTCCTCTATGGCCTGTAGACAGCTTGTATTTTCATTTCTGGCTTTCAGTGCAGGAGTTCTGACCCACAATCCTCCTCCATGCTTTGATCCTCTTTGCCCCTAAAATAGGAGTCCAATGTTGAATTTTTCTGTTTATTTTGTTTCTTTTGCCTAGGCATGTTGCCACTTAATTACTTGATTTTTGTGATTATTGCCACAGTAGGACTCTGCCACCAGACAGGAGAGCTTCTGTCCCAAAAGTGGGATCTTCACAACTTCTGCAGGTTGGGTGGCCTCTCTAAAGCCTCCACCCACTCTGGCAAATTGTATACCCACCCCAAACTTCCCCATCAGATCACAATCCAGATCCAGGCAGTTTAAAGCAAGAGTGATTAACCCCCAGACTGATTGCTGGATCTCCCTACAGTTAGCAGACCAGGAGCTAGAGCTTCCACTGACACTGCAAAATGGCTTCTATGCTGTGTTTCTTCAGCAGTTTTTTGCCCCCAGGGGAGGAAGCCGAGGAGTTCCCCAAATACTGGTCCCAAAGTCCATAGGGCACTAACCTCTCACTTTGTCCTAGGCATATCTGTGCTGATAGTTCTGGAATCGCCGCTGCTGCTGGTGTTCTGGGGTCCCTCCAGCCAGCTGCTGGCCCAGCCACCCTAGGGCTAAAACCGTGGCTCACACAGGCCTGGGCTCAGCTCCCAGAGTGCTGTGCTGCCTGCTCTAAGAGTGCTGCACTGGCTGCTCCCTGCAGGGCTGCTGTGTTCTCCTCAGTGCGATGTTAGTTTCTCTGTGTAGTTCTGTGGTTGCTGGGGCTCCAGAAGTTGTTCAGATTCCCCTTTTACATTGTTTGGAAGTTTTTGTGGGGTAGAGCACCTTGGAAGTGCTGTTTCTACTCCGCCATCTTGGCTCCACCCCCCCCCCAGCAGGTTTTCGCCCCCAGGGGAGGAAGCCGAGGAGTTCCCCAAATACTGGTCTCAAAGTCCATAGGGCACTAACCTCTCACTTTGTCCAAGGCATACCTGTGCTGAAAGTTCTGGAATCGCCACAGCTGCTGGTGTTCTGGGGTCCCTCCAGCCTGCTGCTGGCCCAGCCACCCTAGGGCTAAAACCTCGGCTCATGCAGGGCTGGGCTCAGCTCCCAGAGTGCTGTGCTGCCTGCTCTCAGAGCTCTGCACTGGCCGCTCCCCTACAGGGATGCTAGGCTGTCCTCAGCAGGAGGTTAACTTCTCTGTGTTGTTCTGTGGGTGCTGGGGCTCCAGAATTTGTTCAGATTCCCCTTTCACATTGTTTGGAAGTTTTGTGGGGCAGAGCACCTTGGAAGTGCTGTTTCTACTCTGCCATCTTGGCTCCGCCCCTCAAAAAGGATTTTGAAAATCAAGTAAGCGAAGTAGAAGAAAAATTGGGAAGAGAAATGAGAGTGATGCAAGAAAATCATGAAAAGTGAGTTAACAGTTTGCTAAAGGACACCCAAAAATACTGAAGAAAATAACAACTTAAAAATAGACTAATCCAATTGGCAAAAGAGTTTCAGAAAGCCAATGAGGAGAGGAATGCCTTAAAAAACAGAATTGGTTAAATGCAAATGGAGGTCCAAAAGTTCACTAAAGAAAATAATTCTTTAAAAGTTAGAATGGAGGGGCAACTAGGTGGTGCATTGAATAGAGCACCAACCCTGGAGTCAGGAGGACCAGAGTTCAAATCCGGCCTCAGACAGTTACCACTTACTAGCTGTGTGACCTTGGGCAAGTCACTTAACCTAATTGCCCTCCAAAAAGGAAAAAAAAATAGAATAGAGAAAATGGAAGCTAATGACTTTATACAAAATCAAGAAATTATAAAACAAAACCCAAAGAATGGGAAAAAAAAGACAACATGAAATATTTCATTGGAAAAACCACTGACCTGGAAAATAGATACAGGAGAGAGAATTCTAAAATTAATAGACTACCTAAAATTCATGAGCAAAAAAAAGAGCCTGAGCATCATCTTTCAAGTAATTTTCAAGGGAAACTCCCCTGATGTCCTGAAATAAGAATATAACATAGAAATTGAGGGAGTCCCCTGATCACCTCCTGAAAAAAATCCCAAAAGGAAAACTTTTAGCAATATTATAGCCAAATTCCAGAGTTCTCAGGTCAAGGAGAAAATATTGTAAGCAGTCAGAAAGAAACAATTCAAGCATTGTGGAAACACAATCAGGATAATACAAAATTAAGCAGTTTTTACATTCAGGCATCAGAGGGCTTGGAATATGATATTCCAGAGGTAAGAAGAGGTAGGATTAAAACCAAAAATTGCCTACCCAGAAAAACTGAGAATAATCCTTCAGGGGGAAAAGTGGGTATTCAATATAATAGATGACTTTGAAGCATTTTTGTTGAAAAGACTAGAGGTGAATAGAAAATTTAACTTTGCAAGACTCAGTAGAAGCATGGAAAGGTAAACAGGGAAGAGAAATCATAAGGGACACATTAAAGTTGAACTGTTTGCTTTAGTACATGGAAAGATGATAGCTGTTAACAAAGGAAACCTTTCTCTTTATTCAAGTAGCTGAAGGGAATAGATAGATATCTAGATATAGACATCTAGATATATGGATAAATATTTAGATGTCTATGTCTAGATATCTATAAATGTCTATATTGATATTGATACATCTATCTATCTATCCATATCTCTCTAGATAGATAGATATATAGAGTTGAATATAAAAGGATGATATCTAAAAAATAAAATTAAATGGTGTGAGAGGAATATACTGGAGAAGGACAAAGGTAGAGATACAATAAGGAAAATTATCTCACATAAAAGACACAAGAAAAAGTCTTTTTACAGTGAAGGGAGGTGAAAGAGAATAAATGAACCTTACTGTCATCAGATTTACCTTAAGGAGGGAATAGCATACACCTTAATTGGGTTTGAAAATTTATTTTACCCCACAGGAAAGGGGGGGGGGGCGATAAGAGAAGAGGAAATGATAGAAGGAAGGGCAGATTGGGGTAGGGTATACAAAAGCAAATGCTTTTGAGGAGGTATAGGGTGAAAGGGGAGAATAGAATAAATGGAGGGTAGGATAAGATGGAGGTGAAAATAGTTTTTCACATCATGACTATTATGGAAGTGTTTGCATGACTGCATATGTATAAGTTATATCGAATTGCTTACCTTCTCAATGAAGGTGGGTGGGAAAGGAGGGAGGGAGAGAATGTAGAACTCAAAATTTTAAAAACAAATGTTAGAAATTGTTTTTACATGCAACTGGGAAATACAATATACAGGCAATGTAGTATAGAAATTTATCTTGCCCTACAGGAAAATAGAAGAGAAAAGGATAAGAGAAAAGGGGGGGATTGGGGAGGAGAGTAGTGATAGAACAGAGAGTAGTTGCAGGAAAGAAGTAATCAGCATGCATGCTGTCTTCAGGTAGAGAGAGGGGAGAGAGGTTGAGAAAATTTGGAACTTAAAATATGGTGAAAAGTGAATGTTATAAATTAAAAATTAGTTAATTAATTAAAAGAAAAAATAAGAACTTCTCAAAAAATGTTTTAAAAGAAAAATAAAAGAAAGGTTAAATGATTTCCCAGGGTCTTGCTGCTAGTGTTTCAGGTAGAATTTGAACTCCAGTATTCCTAACTCAAAATCCAACACTATCCACTGAATTATCTGTTCTATAATGGAAATTAAATACCCTTTCAACAGTTCCATGAACAAATTTACTTTTAAATATTCACCTCCAGAGAGAGTAGAATAAGATTAATGGGTGCTATTACTTGTTTGGGGTATTTTCTATATACTCTCATTGGTCTTTTTGTATTTTCAATATTTCTTTTATAGTAGGGGAAATTGTTAGCTATCATATGACTATATTTTGCACATTGACTGACTTCAAGTTATCTTATTTATGATACATAAGAAAGCTTTACTTAACAGATTCCCCCTAGGACTAAGAACAATGAGCCAGAGTACAAAAATTGCCTGATTCCATATCTTTTAGGATAGACCTCAATTTCTTTTAATTTAGAACCTAAATCCTTTTGGGGAGGTCAGTGTTCCTTGGATTGTGGTAAGCTCACATATGTATGTATGTATACATTATGTATTTGTGTCTATATATCTATATATGGCTGTACACATAAACATACATAAAAATAGATATAGAGAAGAAAACCCACCACTTTCCCAAGGTCTTATACAGCTATATGTTGAATTCAGGATTAAAATTCTTATCTTCCTACTGTAAATACAATACCTTCCCTACTATACTATGTCACATCACTTGCACCCAATTGAAATTTGTTACTAAATTGCATTATGAAATCATCCCTGGATCTGAGACTTAATTGAATTTATTTTAATAGAACAAATGACAAGAGATAACTTTTTAATGTCAGTAACATCTAGGATTATGGGTTTGATATAACATACTGCATCATTGTTTAGGTTTATATTACATATAAATAGAATCATTATTTGGCAGAGATACTGCTAATTCAATAAGAGATCTCCTTGCAAGGATTTTGTAGGTCATGTGAAATTACGCAAAAGGCATGTTAAGGAAATTATTCAGAACTTCTCATCTTTTTTCAAAAATTGAAATACTGGGTAGAACCTGGGTTAACCTAGCTGCCTTAATAATGCTTTTTTTTCTTTTAATTTGTAATATATCACACTTCATAATTAGTGACTTCTTCTTATGAAACTCAAAGTTTTCTTACTTTTAGCAAAAGGAAACCTCTAGGCTAAGGATCAGAAATAAGCTCCCAGTGTTTTACTGAGATTCCTGTACTTCAGTTAAGTAATTTCCCCAAGCAGCTGGGATTTAGTCAATGTTCTAAGTTATAATTAAATGATAAATCTTCACATGGATGACATCCAATACCGAATATGTCAGTTGCATTGAAGTGGAATAGGGTACAAGCTACATTTACCTAAGAAAATGATACCACTTTGGAAAACCATATTCTCTTGTCAGAAGCCAGATGACAAGAAGTTGGCATTACACAGTCAATAACAAAAGACCCTTCAGTGGCTCATAATGCATCATTCACACTCTGCATATATGCAGTTTTCCTGAAATAACTGATGCTTGTTATACTACTTGACATTTCAATATTGGTAATTCCTATTCCCACTGTCCATCTAGGCCCAGCCTACCCATTCAAGTAGAATAACACAAGGTAAAAATGAAAAGAACATTTTATCTTAGTGTCTTATTAATACCTGTCTTACAATGTTTATCACATTTTTACCTTATGGTAGATCATCCCATATGCATACCAAGAGAGAAAGGCAGCATGGCAAAGTAAATAGAGTTCTACACTTGGAATCAGGAAGACCTGGGTCCAAATTCCACATCAACGTATGAAAGCAGTGCAACTCTAGACAAATAATTTAACCTTTCTCTGTTACAAAGTTTCCTTATATGTAAAAATGAAGTAGGATGAGATGCCCGCTAGGTTTTCTTCCTGCTCAGATACCTACACCTATAATCCATTGCCCCTATTATAAATTCATTGATGGCAAAGACCTAATTGAGGTGTTCAAAAATATTTTGTTGAATGAATGTTGATGAATAGAATGAATTAATTCAGATGTTGAAATGCATTGTTTTAAAAGTATTCCAATATCGTGAAGATGTGATTGGTAATTACACCCAGTCTTGAGATTTCCACACACTTCTAGGTTTGTGTTTTCATTTTAGTATTCAAAGGGACATTAGTGATCACCTGTTGATACATGCAGACATTAAAATCAAGAGTTGATAAATTATTTTCAGGAAGTAATAAATGGGAAATCCAGAACTGAAAATCAAAATGTCTAACAAAATCAATGCAATAAAGAAAAATTTTTAAAAATGTGTCTATCCAAGGAGATTTAATCAAATCTCTCCAATATCTTACCCTCTTCCAACATTTGTTACTTCATCTACAGCCATTCTGTCCTGGTAAATGTTAGCTGTAAATGTGATAACCATATTTTCTATACCTTCATTTAAGTCATGAGTATTAATATGAGACTTCTGCTCAATCATGTTTGCTTTTTATAATCATATTCATCATAATTCAGAGATCCATAGCTTTCATCATGTTCTCCCTCTGTCTAGAAAAATCCTTCCTCCCTTTATATCTTCTACAAGCCACCTTAAAAAATCCTTTCATAAGTATTCCAAATCATATTGACCTTCTTTGTTTACACTGGCTTCCTTATAGCACTTATAGTATCATTCATCCATTCTACCTTTTAGTTACATATTCCAATAATTGAACGAATCTATGATTTCATTAATATCTGTTTGTCTTCTAATGTTATCTTCACATAAATTCTCCATATAGAATCTGCCAAATATGTTGGAGACTAGGAATATTTTAATATCACACAAGTTCTAATATAGACTGTTTACTATTCCTTACCAACAATAAAGAACTACCTCATTGTTTCTTCATATATATTCTGGGGAATTTGGTTTTGATTTGGGTTTCTGTCATTTCTTAGCTCCTAATAGGCTACAGTCTATTTATGCCACCACAATCTATATATGAATTCCCCTTTGGTTTGAATGTAATCTTTACCTTTCTTAGGTTATGGTGTTTTTTGGTAAAGATAATAATATCACTGGGCAGAGACAAGATGGGGGAGTAGAAACAAAACGTCTGCAGCCCTAGGGCCCACACCACTACCAAATTAATGTAAAAGGGGACTCTGAACAAACTCTGGAGCTCAAGAACCCACAAAATGCCACAGAGAAGCTAACCTCCCAGTGAGGACACCGCAGCAGTCTGGCAGGGAGCAGCAAGTGCAGTGCTCTGGGAGCCAAGCCCAGGACCTCATGAGTTGGAGGTTTTAGCCCCAGGATGGCCAGACAAGCAGCCTGCTGGAGGGATAGGAGAATACCAGCAGCTGTGGCATTTGCAGAATTACCAAAACATAGATACCAGGGGGAAAAGTGAGAGGTCAGGGAAATATGGACTTTGGGACTGGTTGGGAGAGAGCCACTTTCCCTCTTTCTTGGAGGTGAAAAGCTGCTGATTAGCCTTGGCATATTGAGCAGCATGGTGCAGCTTCAGTTCCTGGCCTACTGAATGTAGGAGGATCAGGCAATCAGTCTGGGGGCAGCTGGAGGGGGTGTAATCACTATTGCTTTAACGTTCTTGGATATGGAATGCAGTCTGGGGTCGAGGTCTTGGGGTGTGTGACCAGCTTGCCAGAGTGTGTGGTGGATTCAGAGAGGACACCCAACCAGTACCTACAGCAATTGAGAAAACTCCAGCATTTGGGATAGAAGCTCCCCTGGCTGGTGGCATAGTCCTACTGTGGCAACAAAGCCAAAAGTCAAATAATTGAGTGGCAACATGCCTAGGCAAAGGAAACAAAATAAACAAAACAGTATCAACATTAGATTCCTATTTTGGGGGCAAAGAGGATTGAAGCATGGAACAGGAGGAGGACTGGGAGGTCAGAACTCCTGCACCAAAAGCCCCAACTGGTTACAGGCCATAGAGGACCTTAAGAAACAGGTAAGAGAAGTGGAGGATGAATTGGGAAGAGAAATGAGAATGATGCAATAAAATTATGAAATGACAGTCAACAGCCTGACTGAGGAAAATAACACCTTAAAAAATATACTAACTCAAATGGCAAAAGAGGCTCAAAAAGGCAATGAGGAGAAGAATGCCTTAAAAAGTCGAATTTGCCAGATAGAAAAAGAATCTCAGAAGCTCACTGAGGAAAACCATTCCTTCAGAATTAAACTGGAGCAAATGGAAACTAGTGACTTTATGAGAAATCAAGATGCTGTTAAGCAGATCCAAACAAATGAAAGATTAGAAGGCAATGTGAAATATCTCATGGGAAAAACCACCAACCTGGAAAATAGATCCAGGAGAGATAATTTAAAAATTATTGGACTACCTGAAAGCCATGATCAAATAAAGAACCTAGAAATTATCCTCCAAGAAATTCTCAAGGAAAACTGCCCTGATGTTTTAGATCCAGAGAGCAAATTAGAGGTTGAAAGAATCACCTCCTGAAAAAGATCCCAAAAGAAAACTCCAAGGAATATTATAGCCAAGTTCAAAATTTCCCAAATCAAGGAGAAAATATTACAAGCAGCCAGGAAAAAAAAACAATTTGAATATTGTGGAAACACAATAAGGATAACACAGGATCTGCAGCTTCTATACTGAGGGATCCAAAGGCTTGAAATATGATATTCCAGAGGGCAAAGGAGCTGGGATTAAAACCAAGAATCACCTAACCAGCAAAATGTAGTATGATGTTTCAGGGGGAAATATGGTCATTCAGTGGGATAGAGGACTTTCAAGCATTCTTGAAGAAAAAACCAGACTTGAATAGAAAATTTGACATTCAGATACAGGAAGTAAGAATTTCTCGAGAAGGTAAACAGGGAAAAGAAATCAATATGAACTTATCAAAGTTGAACTATTTACATTCCTACATGGAAAAACTATAACTGTAACTGATGAAACTTTTCTTAGTATGAAAATAGTTGAAGAAGGGTATATGGACATATGAATACATATGTGAATGTGTATATATATATATATATATATGTTTACAGGTATACATAGATAGAGTGCACAGGTTGAAATTAATAGGAAGGGATGATATGTAAAAGGTGAAATTAAGAGTTCAGAGAGGAATATAACAAGAGTAGACGGGGAGAAACAGAATGGGGTAAACTATCTCACATAGAAGATGCAAGAGAAAATGGTTACAAGGGAGGGGGAGAACATGAAGGCAAAAAGGCAAAACCTTATTCTCATTGAATTTGGATCAGGGAGAGAATGACATACATACTACATAGGATATCTCACCCTACAAGAGAGTAGGGGGAAGGGGATGAGAGGGGGGATGATGGAAGGAAGGGTAGGAGGGAAAGGGGGAAGGGAAGTTGAAAGCTTCCACTTTTCAAAAGGGACAGGCTCAAAGTAGGGAATAGACCAATTGGGGGCTAGGATAGGAGGGAGGGTAATATAGTCAGTCTTGTACAACATATCTACTATGGCAATGTTTTGCATAGCTACACATTTACAACATATACTGAATTGCTTATCTTCCCAATAAGGGCAGGTGACAAGGGAGGAACGGAATGAATCTGGAATTCAAAGTTTTAAAATCAAATGTTTAAAAATATATAAATACTACTATTAATACTATTTTACATATAATTGGGAAATAAGATATACAGACATTGGGTCACAGAAATTCACCTTGCCCTATTGAAAAAGGTGAATGGGGGGGCAGAGCCAAGATGGTGGAGTAGAAACAGCATGCCCAAAGTGCTCCCCCCCAGATCACCTCCAACCCATGTAAAAGGGGACTCTGAACAACTTCTGGAGCCCCAATACCCACAAAACGACACAGAGAAGCTAACCTCCCACTGAGGACAGCCCAGCAGCCCTGCAGGGAGTGGCCAGCGCAGCACTCTGGGAGCCAACAGCACAGCGCTTTGGGAGCCGAGCCCAGGCCTGCATGAGTTGTGGTTTTAGCCCCAGGGCGGCAGGGCCAGCAGCCTGCCGGAGGGACCCCAGAACACCAGCAGCTGGGGCAATTCCAGAATTATCAACACAGACATGCCTAGGACAAAGTGAGATGTTAGTGGCCTATGGACTTTGGGACTAGTATTTGGGGAACGTGTTGGCTTCCTCCCCTGGGGGCTAGAAACCACTCGGGAGACACACCATTTTGCAATTGTACTTGTACTATTCTCTAATTTGAACTTGTACCTGTTAAAAAGTGGGTGCTTCCAACTTCTCTCCCACCAAGACTGTCCTCCCTTCCATCATCCCCCCTCTGATCCCCTTCCCCCCTATTCTGCTGTAGGGTGGGATACCCTACTTAGTGTGTATGTCATTCCCTCCCTAAGTGAAATTCTATGAGAATAAGGTTAACACATTCCCTTTTGCCTTTCTGTTCTTCCCCTCCATTGTGACCATTTTCCTTTTCCTCTTCTGTATGGTACTTTACTCAATCTGTCTCTCCCCATCTCCTCTCATTATATTCCTCTCTCGCCTCTTAATTTCACCTTTGAAGTATCATCCCTTCCTATTAAATTGGTTTGGTGCCCTCTATCTATGTATACACGTAAAACTATATACACAAACTCACATATGTATTCATATGCCCATATACCCTCATATATGTGTGTGTGTATAGTGTATATATGTGTGTGTGTGTGTGTGTGTGTGTGTGTGTATGGCTGTGTGTATGTGTTATATATATACACACACACATTTCTATTCCCTTTATTCTCACACTGAGAAAATTTAAAAAATAAGTTACAATTATCTTTTTTTTTTCATGTAGGAATGTAAATAGTTCAACTTTGATAAATATCTTATGATTTCTTTTCCCTGTTTACCTTCTCATGCTTCTCTTGCTTCCTATATCTGAATTTCAAATTTCCTATTCAACTCTTTTTTTCTCATAAAGAATCTTTGAAAGTCCTCTATTCCATTGAATGACCACATTTTCCCCTGAAGCACGATACTCAGTTTTGCTGGGTAGGTGATTCTTGGTTTTAATCACAGCTCTTTTGCCCTCCAGAATATCACATTCCAAGCCTTTTAATCCCTCGGTGTAGAAGCTGCCAGATCCTGTGTTATACTGATTGTGTTTCCACAATATTCAAATTGTTTCTTCCTGGCTGCTTATAATATTTTCTCTTTGATTTGGGAATTCTGGAACCTGACTATAATATTGCTAGGAGTTTTCTTTTGGGAATCTTTTTCAGGAAGTATTTGGTGGATTCTTTCAACCCCTATTTTGCCCTCTGGTTCTAAAACTTCAGGGCAATTTTCCTTGAGATTTTCTTGAAGGATGATTTTTAGGTTCTTTTTTGATCATAGCTTTCAGGAAGTCCAAGAATTTTTAAATTATCCCTCCTGGATCTATTTTCCAGGTCAGTGGTTTTCCCAATGAGACATTTCACATTGGTTTCTATTTTTTCATTTGTTTGGATTTGTTTAATAATATCTTGATTTCCCATAAAGTCACTAGCTTCCATTTGCTCCAATCAAATTTTGAAGGAATGATTCTCTTCAGTGAGCTTGTTAGATTCTTTTTCCATCTGGCAAATTCAGTTATTTAAGGCCTACTCCTCATTGACTTTTTGAGCCTCTTTTGCCATTTAAGTTAGTCAATACTACAAGATGTTATTTTTTTCAGTCAGGTTGTTGACTCTCATTTCATAATTTTCTTGCATGGTTCTCATTTCTCTTTGCAATTTTTCCTCAACTTCTCTTATTTGGTTTTCAAAATCCTTTTTAAGCTCCTCTATGGCCTGTAACTAGCCCATATTTTTATTGGAAGCTTTTGGTGCAGGAGTTCTGACTTTGCTCTCTTCCTCCTGTTTCATGCTTTGATCCTTTTTGTCCCC
Source organism: Gymnobelideus leadbeateri (assembly GCA_011680675.1). Classification (NCBI taxonomy): domain Eukaryota; kingdom Metazoa; phylum Chordata; class Mammalia; order Diprotodontia; family Petauridae; genus Gymnobelideus; species Gymnobelideus leadbeateri. The sequence continues at coordinate 79,604 of WOXC01000777.1, forward strand.
AAAGTAGGGGTGTAAATTTGATTGCTCTGCTTCCTTTCATTCACTCATTTCTCATGTTGCCACTCATTTACCTGACTTTTGACATTTTTGCCAGAGTAAGATTCTGCTACCAGACAGGGGAGTTTTGTCCCAGTCACTGGGGTTTTTGGCTGCTGGAGTTGTTAGTTGGGTGCCCTCTCTGAGCCTCTACTTGCTCTGGTAAGCTTGTCAGACACCCAGGATCTCCACCCTTGACTGCAATCCACATCCAAGCAGTTTAAAGCACTAGCAATTACTCCCTCAGACTGGTCCCTCGTTCCCCCTACAATCTGCAAGCCAGGAGCTGAAACTGCCACGTGGTGGTAGCTGCACAGCCACTGAACTTCAGCTGCTTCTTCTACTGGGTAAAGTCCAGACTGTGCTCCCAAACTACTGGATCCCAAAGTCCACATTGCACTTACCTTTGTCCTTAGCATCTATATGTTGATAATTCTGGAAACCACTGCAGCTGCTGGTGATCTGAAGTCCCTCCTGCAGGTTGTTGGTTGTAGCCACCCTGAGGCTAAAATCTCTGGCTTGTAAAGTGCTGGGCTTGGCTCCCAACATGCTGTGCTGGCCGCTTCCTGCTGGCCTGCCAGGCTGTCTTCAGTGGGAGGTTAGATTCTCTGTGTCATTTTGTGGGTTCTGTAGCTCCAAAGTTTGTCTAGATTCATTTTTTACATGTATTGGAGGAGGTGGAAGCTGGAGCAGCCCGGAAATCCTGTTGCTACTCTACTATCTTGTCTCTGCTCCCTGCAAAAACTTACAGTTGAATATAATCAAAGTTGGCTATTTTGAAATTTTATAGTTCCCTCTCTCTAGCTTGATCATAAGTTTCTACATTCTCCATAAATCTTAGAGATAAACTATTCTTTGCTCCCCTAATTTGTTCATAATCCCAGCCTTTATACCTAGATTGTGTACCTATTTGGACTTTATTCTGGTATACAGTGTCAGACATTAGTCTATGCCCAGTTTCTGCCATATTTTTTTCCACTTTTCCCAGCAGGTTTTGTCAAACAATGAATTCTTATCCCAGAAGCTGTTGTTTGGGGTTTATTAAATCTACTGATTGCTATAATCATTGACTACTGTGTCTTGTGTACCTAACCTATTCCACTGATCTACCCCCTCTATTTCTTAGTCAGCATGAAGTGATTTGATGACTACTGCTTTATACTATAATTTAAGATCTAGGCCACCTTCCCTAGTATTTCTTTTCATTAATTCCCTTGGTGTTCTGGATCTTTTGTTCTTCCAGATGGATTTTATATTATTTTTTTTAGTTCTAAAAATAATTTTTGGCAGTTTGGTATGGCACTGAGCAAGAAAATTAATTTCAGTAGAATTGTCATTTTTTATTATTATTAGCTCAACCTAGCCATAAGCAACCAACAATTTTCCAATTATTTAGATCTGACTTCATTTGTGTGAAAAGTGTTTTGTAATTGTGTTCATATAGTAATCTATTATTTGATAAACCTGAGGATTCTAAGAATAAGATTTCTGGACTAAGAACTCAATCTTTGACAAATCTTATGAAAAAATTGAAAAATATTATGGGAGAAACTAGGCATAGACCAAAATCTAGTACCACATAACAAGATAAGATATGATTTAGATATAAATTGATGTTTGAAAAATACCATAAAGTAAAGTTGATGACATCAACAAATTAGGAGAACAAGGAATAGTTTACCTGACAGATCTATGGAGACGGGAAGAATTCATAATTAAACAAACAATAGAAAATATGAAATACAAAACACATTATTTTGATTACATTAAATTTAAAAGGTTTTGCACATACACAACTAAAATTTACAAACAAGATTCAAAGGAAAGCAGAAAGCTGGGAAACAATATTTTCTTCCAGTATTTCTGATAAAGGCCTCATTTCTCAAATTTGTATGAATACAAGTCATTCTCCAGTTGATAAAATGATGTAAACATGTGAACAGGTAGTTTTTACATGGTGAATTCAATGCTATCTATAGTCATATAAAATGCTTTAAATCACTATTGATTAGAAATATGCAAATTAAAACAATTATGAGGTACTACTTCACACCTATCAGATTGATTAATATGATAGCAAAAGAAAATGTTAAATGTTGGAGATGTGGGAAAATTGGGAGATCATCATCGGTGGAGTTTTGAAATTATGCAACCATTCTAGAGAGCAATTTGGAGCTATACCCAAAGTTCTATCAAATTATCTATACCCTTTGATGTAGCAACAACACTATTGTATCTGAAAGAAATAATATAAAAATAGAAATGAACCTACATGTACAAAAATATTTATAGCAGCTCTTTTTTTTGGTGGCAAAGAATTGAAAACTAAGGAGATGCCCATCAATTGGGAAATGGCTGAGCAACCTGTGGTATAGAAATGCAATGGAATTCTATTGTGCTATAAGAAATAATGAGCAGGCAGATTTCAGAATAATTTGGAAAGACTTAAGTGAACTGAAGTTAAGTGAAGTGATCAGAACCAGGAGGACTTTGTACATTGTTACCATAACACTCTGTGATGATGAATTATGATTGACTTAGCTCTTCTCTGCAATACTATGATCCAAGAGAATTCCAAAAGACTCATTATAGACAATTCTATACAAATGCAGAGAAAGAACAATGGAGTCTGAATGCAGATTGAAATACTTTATTTTTGCTTTTGTTTTATCTGTTTGTTTTTACTTTTTCCATTTTTTTTCTTCTTTCATAATATGACTAATGTAGAAATTTGTTTCCATGATTGCACATGTATAACCAATATTAGAATGCTTGTCCTATTGTTGTTTTTGCTAACCTTAAATATTATATTTATTAATTCCCCCTGAATATCTGTGGTTTGATGTTTTTAAGAAATCAATAATCTTTTTGGTTCTGGTTTTCTTTCTAAAAATATTTCAAAGTCTATTTTTATTGAATATCAATTTTTCTCATTTATGATTAAGCTCAGAATTCCAGGGCAATTCAGGGATGCATTCTGATCTCCATTACACTTCAGAATACATTATCCCATTATCTTCTATGTTTTCTAGTAGATGTAGATTAATCTTTCATTATTAACACTTTGTTTCATTTATATTTGGAAGCTTTCCCCCTGATTGTTTGAAGAAATTACTGTTTCCAAGGTGAATAGATAAATTTAACCACTGTGTGTTTGGAAATTTCAGGCTTAGTTTTTGTTGTTTTTTCTTTGTTTGTTTTCTGGAAACAATTTGTGAATTATTTCAATTGGTATTTCATTTCTATGTTCAGAAGTCCTGGGCAGCTCCCTTCTATTATTTCCTCTGTTGTGTGTGTGTGAGAGAGTTGTTTTTTAATTATTGTATCCTTCTGAGAGACCTACGAACTTCAAGTTCTTTCTATCTATCCTTTCTTTGAGATCAATATGTGTTGATTATATGATGAACATGTTTTATTACTGTTATTTACTTTTTAATATTTTTCTTCTTGTAGATTTTTTCTAATTTTCTACAATTGCATTCCAATATATTTTTCTTTTTGTTTTCTTTTTGTCTTTTTGTGACATTTTCCATGACCAAATTCAATTTTAAATTCTATCCATTATTTTTTTTGCTATGCAAGATATAAATTCTGCTTTCATAATTTTAATTTCTACCTTGAATCACTTTTGAACAGCATGGTGTCATTCTATGTTCTCCTTCCATTGAATAGGTTCCACTGTCAAATTGGATCATTTTACTTTGTCTTCAGTAATTATACATAGATGCCTGACCTCTATTGCCTGTATTTATAGGCCGTATTTCCATAAACTTTTAATGTTTTCTCTGTGGATTTATCTTGCTCATGTTCAGTGACTTTGAGTTTTCTTCTTCTTGAAATCTTTGTTAATTTCAAACACACCTGATGGATTTTTTCTCTATTGTTCTGATTTTCTTTCCTTTCTTTCTTTCTTTTATTTTCCCAAATGCTTTATTAACTTCTGGTTTACATCATTCATTTCCTTCAGATTTTGAGTTACAATTTTTCCCCATTATTTCTATTCCCCCCACCCCACAATAGCAGTCCCACACGATATACCCTTATCCCATCTGCTCTCTCCCATATCTTCTCCTATACCCCCTTTGACTTTTTCAGTAGGGCAAGGTGAATCTCTGTGCCCCAATGACTGTATATCCCATTTCCCAATTAGATGTAAAAGTGTATTAATAATAGTATTTATATATATTTAAACATTTGATTTTAAAACTTTGAATTCCAGATTCATTCCCTTCCTCCCTTGTCAAGTACCCACTAGGAAGACAAGCAACTCAATATATGTTGTACTTTTGTAGCTACGCAAGCATTACCATAGTAGATATATTGTAAAAGATTGACTATATTTCCCTCCCTCCCATCCAAACTCTGATTTGGTCTATTCCCTACTTTGATCCTGTTCCTTTTGAAAAGTGGGTGCTTCCAACTTCCCTCCACTCCTTCCCTCCCAACCTCCCTTCCATCATCCTCCCTCTCATCCCCTTTCCCCATACTCTCCTGTAGGGTGAAATATCCTATTTAGTATGTATGTCATTCTCTCCCTGATCCAAATTCAATGAGATTAAGGTTTTGCCTTTTTGCCTGCCTGTTCTCCCCCTCCCTTGTAACCATTTCCCCTTGCCTCTTCTATATGAGATAGTTTACCCCATTATGTCTCACTCCATCTCCTCTTATTATATTCCTCTCACAACTCTTAATTTCACCTTTTAAGTATCATCCCTTCCTAGTAAATTCGACCTGTGGCCTCTTATCTATGTATACCTGGAAACATATATACACACATCCACATATGTATTCATATGCCCATATACCCTTCTTCAACTATTTTCATACTGAGAAAAGTTTCATCAGTTACAGTTATCGTTTTTCCATGTAGGAATGTAAATAATTCAACTTTGATAAGTTCATTATGATTTCTTTTCCCTATTTACCTTCTCAAGCATTTCTTGCTTCTTGTGTGTGAATGTCAACTTTTCTATTCAACTCTGGTTTTTTTCCTCAAGAATGCTTGAAAGTCCTCTATTCCACTAAATGACCATATTTTCCCCTGAAACATGATACTCACTTTTGCTACATAGGTGATTCTTGATTTTAATGACACGTCCTTTGCCCTGAGGAATCTCGTATTCCAAGCCCTTCAAACCCTCAGTGTAGAAGCTGCCAGATCCTGTGCTATCCTGATTGCATTTCCACAGTATTCAAATTGTTTCTTCCTGGCTCCTTGTAATATTTTCTCCTTGATCTGGGAATTCTGGAACCTGGCTATAATATTCCTAGGAGTTTTCTTTTGGGGATCTTTTTTTCAGGAGGTGATCAGTAGATTCTTTCAACCTCTATTTTGCACTCTGGTTCTAAAATATCAGGGCAATTTTCCTTGAGAATTTCTTGGAGGATGATTTCTAGGTTCTTTTTCTGATCATGATTTTCAGGTAGTCCAAACATTTTAAAATTATCTCCCCTGGATCTTTTTTCCAGGGCAGTGGGTTTTTCCCATAAGATATTTCACATTGCCTTCTATTCTTTTATTTTTTTGGATCTGCTTAACAGCATCTTGATTTCTCATAAAGTCACTAGCTTCCATTTGCTCTAGTCTAATTCTGAAGGAATGATTCTCTTCAGTGAGCTTTTGAGATTTTTTTCCATCTGGCAAATTTGGCTTTTTAAGGCATTCTTCTCCTCATTGCCTTTTTGAGCCTCTTTTGCCATTTGAATCAGTCTATTTTTTAAGATGTTATTTTCCTGAGTCAGGCTGTTGACTCTCATTTCATACTTTTCTTGCATCTTTTTCATTTCTCTTCCCAATTTTTCCTCCACTTCTCTTATCTGCTTCTTAAGGTCCTCTATGGCCTGTAACCAGATCATATTTTCATTTGGGGCTTTTGGTGTAGGAATTCTGACCACCCAGTCCTCTTCCTATCCCATGCTTCAATCCTCTTTGCCCCCAAACTAGGGGTCTAATATTGAATTTTTTTGTTTATTTTCTTTCCTTTGCCTATACTTGTTGCCACTCATTTACTTGACTTTTGGCTTTGTTGCCACAGTAGGACTCTGCCACCAGTCAGGGGAGCTTCAGTCCCAAACGCTGGGGTTTTCTCATTTGCTGGAGGTATTAGTTGGGCGTCTTCTGAGCAGCTGAGCAAACCCCAGCATTTGGGACGGAAGCTCCCCTCTATGGTTTTGGAAAAATAAAACAAACGTAGCCAAGATCAGAAGGAGAGCAGAAATTTGAGGAAAAATTTTAGACAGTTTATCAGATAATTGTTGTTTGCATAAAATATTTAAAGAATGGTGTCAGGTCTATAAGAATAAAAATTATTTCCCAACCGATAATTGGTCAAAGAACATGAACAAGCAGTTTATCAATGCAGAAATCAAAACAATTTAATCATATAAAATACTCTAAATCGTTATTGATTAAAGAAATGCAAATTAAAACAACCCTGAGAAATCCTTTTGTACCTAAAATAATAGAAGGGGAAGTGATAAATGTTGCAGAATGTGAAAGAATTAGTACACTGATTCATTGTTCATGGAATTGTGAACTGAACCAACAATTTTGGAAAGCAATCTGGAATTATACTTAGAGAGTTAATAAGATACCTATGCACTTTGATCCAGCAATTACTACTTTGTCTTTTTCCAGAGATGATTAGGGGAAAAGTAAAACAATTTATATGTTCAAAAATCATTTTGGTAGCCCTCTTTGTGGTTACAAAGAACTGAAAATTACAGGAACCCCTGTCAATTCAGGAATGGCTGAAAAAGTTGTTGTATATGATTGTGATGGAATATTACTGTGCTATAAGGAATGATAAGTTCAGTGATTTTAGAAAAAAAATTGAAATACTTGCAAGAAATAATGAAGAGCAAAATGCACAGAACCAAGAGAACATTGTATACAGTTATAGAAATACTGTTTTTAGAATGACTTTGAGCAAATAACTTATTTTGACTATAATAAATACTCAAATTAAGTATAAAGGACATATGAAGAAATGCCTCTATATACAGAGAAAGAACTAACAAATATAAGCATGTAGAGAATAATTTTACACACACGTGTGTATGTGTTTGTATGTGTGTTTATGTGGTAGCCATCTCTACAGTGGGAGAGAGTGAAGAAAAAAAAGAAAGCCTCTTAATTCAATCAAAGGTGAGGATCATTTTTCTTTTTCCCTTTGATCTCTTTGAGGTACAGACCTAGTAAAGTTATTGCTAAGTTAAAGACTATAAGTTTTATAGACCCTTTTAACATAATTTCAATTTATTCTTCAGAATGATGAGAAAAATTCACAATCCCACAAACACTTAACAAATGTACATATTTTTCCTCATGACCTTCTGAAGTTGTCATTTTGTTTTCCATCATGATAGCCATCCTGATAAGTGTGAGATAATTCCTCAGAATTGTTTTAATTTGCATTTTTCTTATCAATAGTGATTTAGGACATTTTATCTTTGTTTTGTTGTTCCAATTATATGGATGTAACATATAAGAAATTACACAAAGGATTACCTCAATACTACTATAGACTGTGACTATTAAACAATGAGTACTAAATCTGCTCCCAAGTCAACATTCCTAAACAGAATTGACATGAAGCAGCATATTAAAGAGATCACCTGATTTGTAATTCAGAAATATGATCTCTAATCCTGGTTCTTTCACTAAATTACTATATTACTTTGGACAAGTTGTTCAATGTTTCTCAGCCTTGACTTCCTTACTTATAAGATGAAGGAATGGTCCCAAAAGATTAGTGGTTATCATTCTGTGACCATGGAGTTACTGGAAAACCATCATACATTTTCTAAAGAAAGGCTAAGAAAAATAGTACTATCTCATTCCTTCTAGAGGGGGTAAATTGAAAAAGGGTGATCATACTCAAAGAGTTTAGCAACCACTCTAATAAACAAATGAAAATAAGATCGTTTATCAAGTGCTTACTATGTTCCAAAAACTATGTTAAATGTTAAGAATAAAAATTTTAAAAATCTAAGACAGTTGATCTACTCAAGAAGTTTATATTCTGTTGGGGTGAGTGGCACAAAGGAAGGAGCACTCTCTTGAGATATGATGATGAATGGTGACATAGGGGAGCAAATTGATATAACCCATCTGAGAACAAAGTCAGTATTAGTTTGATCATAATTTAAGAACTGGGGATAATCATGGGAGGCAGCTGTCGAGACCTGGAGAGATGGGAATAAAGTTGAGAATGGTTGGGATTTTTAGTGAAATTGTGATTTTAGAAAGGCAGGTCTCAATCTAGGGTGTGGGATTTGAAGGTAGAAGTTTTTCCAGGGTAGAAATATGTCTGATAAAAAAGGGGGATAAAGGAAGCAACACATGTTTTGGACATTTCCTGAAATAATGGTTCCAGAGGAGTTCATCTCTAATACAGAGAATGGGGTTCCACTGGAGGTATGGGGACATCCTAAGGTACTTTCTAGTGCTAACCCATTTTGCTTCAATGATTCTGTCATACATTGTCAGACTCAGCCATTTACCAGCATAACTTAGTGATTAATTCAGAGAAATTAAATCCCAATATCATAATAGGTCAAGATGTTGATTTGTTGGGGCAGCTAGGTAGCACATTGAATAGAGCTCCAGCCCTAGAGTCAAGAGGACTTGAGTTCAAATTTGGCCTCAGACATAACACAAAAACTAACCATGTGATCTTGGGTAGGTTGCTGAACCCCCTCCTCCCATCCAAAAAAAAGTAGATGTTGGATTGTCAACAGAAGTTCAAAGAGAATGAAAAATGAAACATTAGGGGAAGTCCTTAAGTCATAAGATGGGAAACAGGAAGTGAAATGAATTAGTCAAGGTCCAGAATGACAAAAAAGGGCTCAAGGTAGAATGCATTGCATAGAGTTGATGGCTTTATCATAGTGGTTTTCAAAGAATGAAGAGTATTGATGGGATACTTGGGATGTATATATGTTTGTAACATCAATCTATGTAACATCAGTCTGTAATATCAATCTGTAACATCAGTTTGTAAATGGGGTGCTTTGGGATCTATGTCTGTAAAATCAATTTGTAAAAGTGGTCTGTAAAATCACACTTGCCCCTCCCCAGTCTCAAAGCATTAACTCTGCCCCTTCCCCCTACCAGCACTCTGCCCAGCAACAACTCATGAACTGTTTATCTCTGCTTGAAACAATAAGCTACCTATGAATCCTTCACTAAACTATCTATAAACATTTTTAGCTTAGGCAAATGTTATCTCCCTTAGTTAGAGTGGCCAGCTGCACCATGAATTCTTCAGTACCCTATCTATAGGGTAACTCCTTAGCCAATTATACCCACACTGTGTCTCTGATGGCCTTGGTCCCCAACATCTATTTTGTCAAGCTTGACATTGATGGGTGGCAGACTGGGCACTCCTTAGTGGCCGTGACTGAGGACTGACTTTAGTGATGTGTCAGGCCTAAAACCATACCTCTAGCTAGCCTCCCCTTGGGCTATTTCCCAGTGAATCATGGGCAATACGCCTGCGCAGTTAATGTTAAAAGTTCATGGTCCTTTAAGCACTGACCACTCCTTAATTCCTCCCTGATCCCACCCTTACTCACCTAGTTAGCATAATTGGCACCTGATTTACTATCTTGACTCCTTAAAACTATGCCTGTGTTTTCTTTAAGTTTGCAGGTTCCCTAAGAATCCTTGCCCACTGTGCTGTGCAGTGTAACAATAAACTTTACAAACTCGGCTTCAAAGTTTGCTTGAGGCTGGTAAATTCTTTCCAGACTGAATTGCAGGGTTTCTGGTCATTGATAGTGATCAGGGTCCCTGGCAGAACCTATTACCCTTCCCTACCCTTATCACCTTTTCCTCATCAGTATGAGGGAATGGGGTGAAGAGGGGAGTGTAACAGCAAGTGCCCTAGCATACCCAGGATAGCTGCTAGCTCAGGTTCTTTGATCTGCTTTTCTAAAGGAAAGCAACTCAAAAGGGGTTAATAATCTTTGATTAATCAAACATATATTATTTGTCTAGTTCAGGGAAAAAAGTCAGCACCCTGAACTTCAGAGAATACAAACAGAAGTCACAAGCAGACAAAAAATACAAACAGAGAAAATAACACAATTTAGCAGACAAACAGAGAGGGCATCTAACTGTCTGATCATTACATACATATAGTGTTAGTTACCAGAGAGAGAAGCACCAGCATTTGGGTTTGAAAAACTGGCAAGTGGGGGGAGGGGCAGAAGGGGGGGGTGTCATGGCTACCCAGAGCCTTATCTGGCCAAATCACACAACTCTTCCCATGAGTGAGCCTCAAAACAAAACAAAACCCCACAGGTATATATAGCCTTCTCCAGGGTCAGAGAACACTACAACCCTCATGATCCATTGCCCAATTACAAAGTAACAAGGTGTGGGCCTTCCTGAAAAACAAGTCTCCCCTAACCAAGCCTAATAAGCTAAATATGGTCAAATGGAGCCTGTGATGGGAGGAGTTTTCTAAAGGGTGGAGCAGCCTAACAGGAGAAGCTTGCTTAGGTGCTTGGTGTATCCTAGTTCTCTCAATTTTTATCTGATTCTCTTCATTCCTTTATCTTTTTTTTGATAACAATAACTTCATATGAGAAATCAAAGTGACACAGTAGATAGAGTATGAGGCCTGAAGTGAGGAAGACTAATTTTACTGGGTTCAAATCTGGCCTTGGACACTTACTAGCTGTGTGATTTAGGGTAAGTAACTTAACCCTGTTTAACTCAGTTTCTTCATCTGTAAAATGAACTAGAGAAGGAAATGGCAAACCACTCCAGTATCTTTGCCAAAAAATCCCAAATAAACCCAGCTTGTGCCTGAAGAGTCAGAAAGACCTAAAACCATTAAATAAAAACAACATATTGACGTATCCTAAATATATTGTGCCTTAAGAACTATACTTCCCATCTTATAATCACCAGTATTAAGGAATTGTTAGTTCTGCCTCATACATTACATGAGATGACTTTTTTGGTAATATTCATTTTTTTCATGCCAAATTCCTTATTTCAAACTTGAATGTAGAGACCACTTCTTTGCTAACACTGAAATACAATTACCCATATTCCCCAACACTGTGTATTCTGCTTATGGAATACAGGAAAGCCTGGTTGCTACTCCAGCTTCTGGCTTCTATCATTATCACCAACAAAAAGGATAAATACTTGATTCCCTTAATCTTCTACATAATGTCATCCCTATCAACATGATGTAGAAAGGAAAAATAGAGCATGGAGAAATATTTTTAGAACAATTTATCTTCATCAGCACCTACCTTAATGTTTTCCTTACAGTTTTCCTTTGGTGTATGCATTACATATTAAGTGTGTTTACTCTCTCCATTGCTTAAGAACATACTTTGTATAATTCTTGTTAGTTATCTATAAATAATGTATCTATTGGAAGAAAGGCCTTTTTGTGGAAAAAAGCATAGAACTTAGAATTGGGAAACCTGGGTTGGAAAACATGGGCTTGACCATGGCTAGGCATTGTTATCTTTCTGAGTCTCAGTTCATTCAGGTGTCAAATGTACTCACAAGGCTGTTGTGAGATAAGAGCACTTTGTCAATATTTAAGTGCTTTAGACATGTGAGTAATGGTTTCTCTTATTTTTATATTTTTACTATTTTAAGGCCAGAAAAATACCACTCAGACTATCTGTGGCTCATTCTTATAATAAGAAATTGATTTCTGCTCATATATTTGAATTGGGTTCTTGAAACATTTTTAAAGCTTTAGTACATTTTACAATGCAGATTTTAAGAGGAAGAATCCAGTTTTTCAAGGAGAATCAGAGTAGAATGAGTTCATAGTTTCCACTAGTATGAAAGAAATACTACAAAATAGGAAAAGAAAACAAACAAAACATGATTTGCTCATCAGTTTCCAGGGGCATAGGCCTCTCTTGTTTGATTATAACTAGCACATGAATGAAACACATCAGGGTGACTCCTTGAGCCACCTGGAGAATATTTAAGACTTGTGTCCACCATTAAAAATGGCTTCTCCAAGATCTCTTAATAAGCTATAAAGTCTTTCTGTAAGAAAAAATGTGTTTTGAAAATCATGGAGTTAGAGGATAAAGTTGCCCACTTTGGGTTATTCATTGAGGCCATCTACACCTGTCTGGTTATTCAGTACAAGATTATACTTTGACAAAGTGATAGAAAAATGATCTGAAGATAGGATTTGTCACTCACTTGGCCTGCATGTTCCAGGGCCATTCATCATTCCCTTCAAAACTGTTCAAAACTCATCTCCTCTATGAATCTTTTCTTGATTAAATCCTACCAAGTGCCAATCACTCACTAACTTTTTCCCCTTAAAGCATAAATGTATCTGAGAGGAAAATTCTTATAGTGAACAGAATGTTAATCTTTGATTCAGAAAGACTCCTGTTCAAATCCCACCTCTGGCTTTTATTAGCCATGTTATCCTAGACAAATCACTTAACCTTTGTACATTTCATGTAATTCTCTAAGACTTACCTAAGATATTATTGAACTGTTTCATCCTCTATACCAGTAACTCCCCATGTTATTGAGATAGATTCTCCCCAAATTACACACACACAAAAAACAAAAACAAATGCACACATATACATACATATATACATACATACATAATTATATATTTACTTCAGAGTACATGACTTTTAAAAGCACATTATATACTTACTTCAGAGTACATGACTTCTAAAAGCCAGTCAATATGCCTCAAACCTTTACATAAATACACCTTTCAGGATAAAAAGAGGCACAGAACTCATACAAGGAATCCACTGACACAGAACTTATCTTCCCATCATAGTTTCACCTCATAGGGATAAATGAACTAGTATCTGGGCAACAAACAAAGGATCCAACCAACCCACAGCACCTCAACAAATCTTAATAATTTCCAGTTCCCTATTCTTCAAGGGAAAACAAACATAAAAGTTCACAAATAGAGACATAAAATTCCAAACAATGAATCCAACCTCCAGAGTCTGTAGTATCCCAACAATGCAAACTTCACCAGAAAACTCTCTTGCTATTTCTTCACTAAATCTCCTGGGCAGTTCTCAAAATAATAGGCCATCTGTATTCTCATCGTCTAATTGACTATATCTGTTGATGACACCATCTTCTGAATTATGTAGTTTTGGACTTTTCTACTATGCAGATCATTTAGCCTCTCTAAGTCTCAGTTTCCTCATTTGTAAAATGTGGATAATAACATCTACCTTGCAGAGTTGTTATATATATATATATATATATAAATCAAAAGAGAAAATATAAAGTACACTGCAAACTTTAAAGCATTATATTATTATTATCATCACTACTTCCCTGAATTTTCACATTCCATCAGTTCAAAAGCTCTATATATTGATGAACAATTTCCTAAAGCGGAAAGAATTTGGAGTTCCGGGACCTGAATTCAAATCCTGACAAGGCCACTACTAGCATGACCTTAGGGTCATAATTATTCTCTACATTTCTCATTTTCTTCATCTTTAAAATCAGATTAGACTGGATGATTTCTAAGTCACTGTCCCTAAATGAAGGATCCTCTTCAATCTCAACATCTATTCCCTTCCCTTTTTTCACACTGTTGGCATGACCTCTTGCATGAACATACTTGCATAAACTCTAACTTATAGTTTTTGCACCAGCGTCCTAAGAAGTCTCATTATCTCATGTTTATTGACTCTATAATCCATCCTACCCCCACAGATGCCAAAGAAATATCCCAAGATACCATATTGTGTTTTATTTATTTTATTTATTTATTTATTATTTCTCCTAAAAAATATTCACTGTCCGTATAGTAACACACTTGCTCTTTAGCTTGATATTTAAGGGTCTCCACAACCTTGCTCTCACCTACCATTCAAGGTTTATTTCAAGATATTTCTCTACATGCATTCTACACTTCAATTAGAGCAAACTACTCATGTATGCATGTTCATTTTGCCCTCATACACCTCCATGAATTTGTGTAGGCTGTCCCCCGATCATAATGTATTCTATCCCCATTTCCACTTAATAAAGTCCTTTTCTTCATATAAGAACCCTATCAGTTGCTATCTCCTCCATGAAGTCCTGCCTGATCCATTGCAAATGAACGTAATCTTTCTTTCCTAAAATTTCTTATAGCAAAAGATATTTAACCTCTATCAATACCATTCCAACATCATATTTATTTCTGAATTTATTTAGCAACAACACCTTCCCACCACCCCACCATTAGACTGGAAGTTCCTATCATTTAATTTTCCATTGTAGTGATACAAAAATGAATAACAAAACTGTAGGAGCTCACAATCTACTGGGAGAATGAGCATAACAAGAAATTAATAAACAATAACTAAAATGAATAGAATTGAATTGCATTGGGTATAATTTCTCGGGGTAGAAATCCCAAGGCAGTAAGCCAGTTTCATTGACGATGTACTGCATACCCATAGCACAATGGAAGTACCTCTCTCCTAATCCTATGCTTGAGCTTTTATTATTCTTTTACCTCATTTCCACCCTGCTCTCCATGTTTTTCTTTCTCTAGAATGAGGTAGGTGTTATAAGGGGTAGGTTAGAATTCAGCCACTGATGCTTATTAGCTATGAGACACTGGGCAAGTCATTTAATTTCTGTTGTTCTCAGTTCCCTCAACTGTAAAAGAGAGATAATAACAATACCCATATCCCATGGTTGTTGTAAGGATGAAATGAGATAATATTTGCAAAATGCTTAGAACAGGACCTCTATACTTAATAAGTATATGCTTAATAATTGCTTGTTTCCTTCCTTCTTCTAGTAAACTGGCAATAGACATTCATGTGGTTTAAATATATTTATTTTAGGCATATTTGTAGTTATCATTATAGTGAATTATAGTGATATATATAGTAAACTATATATCATTATATCATTATATGTGTGTGTGTGATTGTAGTTGCCATTTTTATATGATTTTGCTGATGGGATTATACTCTTTTTTTTCTTTTTTTTGCTTTTTGGAGGGCAATTGGGGTTAAGTAACTTGCCCAAGGTTTTTTGTTTGTTTGTGCATTAAGTGTCTGAGGCCGGATCCGAACTCTGGTCCTTCTGACTCCGACGCCCTACTCACTGCGCCACCTAGCCGCCCCAGATGGGATTATACTTTCTCCAAGGGCAGGGACCATATGTGATTTGCTTTGCATCTTAGTGTCTTACCAAGCATAGTATATGGCCTCACTGGAGGAGTGGATAATGTTGATTAGTTATTTGTTGAAAAGCCCCAAATGTATCATCTTCTTCTGCTTTCAAAATATCATATCATATTTATGTACTTCCACATACTTCTTTGCAACTTCCAAATGTTGACCAGCACTTCACACTGAATATAAAATACTTTGTGTTTAATAATTTCCTTATGCATACAGGCATATGAGGCTTTTGAATCATCTATAATTTTGAGCTTCTTCACCACCTCATTTTAAACCATACTTCCCAAAGTAGTTTTGACCCTATGCCCATCTTTATACTAAGTTTTATACTAAGGGGTCATAATTTAGGTTGTAGGAACTTAGAAAGTTGTCCATATCATTTCACTACTTCATTCTCTTCAGCACACATTCATATATAAGCCTCAATTACTATCATAATCATTGCTTTTTCTTAGGCTCATCACAAGTACTGTTAATTAAGATGACTAAGGATACCATGAAATTATATTTCTTGTTTTCTTTGGTTTCATAGACATGTGAGATCTTCCAAATTCTTTATTTAATTCACTGTAGAGTCTATAAATTGTCTTTTTGTTGTAATTTCTTTATGGTTTGAGGGGCTCTATGTCTAAAAAGACCATCATTATGAACGTGATTTTTTTTTCCTGATAGCAACAATCCTCAGATAAAGAATACCCAGACTTGGGGCAGCTAAGTGGCGCAGTGAGTAAGAGCATGGCCTGGAGTTGGGACGACCCGGGATTGTCTCTGGCCTTAGAAAAAGAGCACCCACACATAAATAATGACTGGCCCTGTAACCTTGAGCGAGTTACTTAACCACAATTGCTTAAAAAAAAAAAAAAGAATACCCAGACTTGATTAATATTGTTAGTAGGCAACATTAACATATGAGATTTTTGCTCCCTCTGTCCTCTTTTTCTTCTGTACTACCACTTCTACTCAGGAAATAGATTAGTGTTATAGAAGACTAAGGGACAATTTATATTTTTATTTGTGGCCAATAATTTCATAACCAAGTCGTCAATTTGCTGGTGAGGACCCTCTCCCTACTTCTTTGGGTTGATAGTCAGACAGAAAGTATACTCTTTTGTAATGTCAATACTCAACACTTTACCCATTTGGGAGAACCTATCAGTGTTTGTGCTCTTCTAATATAGAGTCCTCAAGAATTCTACAAGATTTTGTGGAATTTAGGTTGAGTTATGAATAAAACCCTTAAAATATTGTAAATATCATGAAACATCAAAACAAATAATTAAACTTGCCTTATGAGTTGCTAAATGATCACTAACAAATGCATTGGGAGAAAATGATACTTATAGAACTACCCCTGAGCACTGTATTTGCCAGTCCATATGGACATGCTCCTTTTTATTCCATACAAGTAAGGGGAAGGATATTTTCATGGGCTATAATAAAAAAGTAAACACATCTTCCCCCATTCAGGGATCATTGAATCAGTCAAATCTAGGGGCAATTAGTAGAATATATTATTCTTTTTTTGAATACCACAATGACTGGGATGAAAGTCAGAGGACATCCATTTGGAGGGAAGATATTAAGGAAATCAAGTTGTATTTGTTATTATAAATTGGAAAGGATCCAAATTCCTTTGTCTTATCAGAGGAGTTGCAAATAAATTGCTTTTTCTTGCTAAGCCTCATTTTTGAAGTGAAAAGAAATGTGCCCCTGAAGCCATTCTTGACTACTCTTCCTTAGTAACAATTGCACCACCCCCAGGGCCTGTTTCACCACAGGAATCATTTCCTTAGTCTAGTCTCCCTAAAGAAACCAAAGTCCCCCTAATCATCATTTCACTTACTCTAGTCCATTAAGCATTCAAGACAATCAGAAGTTTAAATTGCACAGAACAAACACCAGTGACTGGTGTACATGTAAAAAGAGAAAGAAGTATCCCTGGTGGGGCCCAGAGTGGCAGGGCTGATAATTTTGTGAATTGTATCATTAATAAAATATGTTTTATTCTATTTGATGCTGTCTTTGGAAGGTTCCTGTGTGATGATTACATTTTTAAAGAAGTAGAATTTTTTTAACGGCTTAACCTCAAGCCAAATGGAAGACTAATGCAAAATTCAGAATGGTTTGACAGAAATATCTATTAAAATTTTAATTAGCATTATTTCAGGTAGGGTTCAAGATAGGTTGCTAAAAGATGGACAATCCAGAAATGATTCAATTATGAGAAGAGGTTGATTAATAATGAGGGAATATTCTCCAAATTAATGGCTCTAATTTTGTCCATTTTGTTTGTTGGTTCTTTAAAAACTTTTTAGCTTTCACAAATCTCAATCCATCCTGTAAAATTATATTGTGTTAAGCAACATATAAATAATTCTTTGCCGAGTTGAAACTTGGTCAGAAAGTTTACTGACCTAAATTAGTAAAATATAGCTTTATGTACACCTTGACTGTATAAATACACACACCATATATATGAATATATTATGAAATTTTATAAAGAATGTATTCAAATGCCTCCCATCCTCCAAAATAGCTCTGTGAGGGATAATTTGCAGTGAAGTTTCCCCATTCTGAAAAATCAATTTAGAGTGGCTTCAGCATCCACTAGGCCTAAGTTTAGAAGTCACCTGACCTTACAGGAATCTGGGACTTAAAGCAAAGGGGACCCTCCCCAGTGCCACCTCAGCACAAGATTTGCCAAATAAGGATAAAACTGTCTTCCTGGCCTTGCATTGGACACCCATATGTTTCTGGGTCCTTTGTCTCTGAGATAGATTCCCACACTTAGGTTGTGGGCCAGGCCTCCCTACCAATGAGACTGAAGGCCAGTTGGGGGGTTGGGTTTCTTCATTAGAAGGTTATATAACTGTGGGCTTGCTTCTGCCTGTTGTTCTCTCCCTGAAAGATGGCTCTTTTCCATGAAAAACAATAAAGACCTTTTCTGATCTCAAATTCAGATGCTGAACTCTTTTATCCCACACAGTTTGGAGGTCCCACTGAGATTTTTAAGACTCCTCTCTGAAGAGGAAGGGCTCCCCAGCCTTGACCAATAGGCAGGATGTTCTGTTATGTTTTTCCAGAGACCTCTTTGTGAGGTGGGGGAGTGAATCCCTTCTGTTGAGAATGAGGCCTGAGGGGGCCTGAAGCTGAGAGAAGAAAATGCCTTAAGAGGTAAAGCAAGGAGAAGCCTGGGTGATTTGGTGGTGGGTAGGGTTGACTGAGTCTGGCCAGGAGATGGGCTGAAATTCCTGGACCAAGAGGTCCACCAAGTCAATGGAATCTGACTAGGAATTGGGGAGACCAGGAGACCATACCTTAAGGGATGCTGACGAGCTATCCCTGATGCGGGCCCTTCAGAATTCGCACCTCAGCACCCCCAGGATTTCTGGACCAAGAGGTTGACACAGTTTGGCTAGACTTTGAATCCAAAAGGAGGGGGTTGGCTAACAAGCCTTCTCACCTGCCCTTTGGTCAAGGGAAATTCCACTTTAAGCCACAAGTTGTGAGTTAATTGGGAACTGAGTTGGGAAGGGTTTTTCCCTTCAATTCCCCCTGATACCTCCCTAAGGAGATAAGTTTAGCAAAGCTAGTTGAGTCTATGTGTTTGTTTTGTGTGTTTGGGGTGTGTGTGTGTATGTGTGTGTGTGTGCTAAAAGTAATAACTAACAAACCAAGTTATGGGAAGTTAGAAGGGATTATGTCTATCCACCATTCAGGATGCATCTATGAGGGCTCTATTGGAATTTAGTTCTAAAAGATTAGTTCAAATAATCATTAAGCTCCCAAGGTCTCTTCTTGGGAGGGAATTTAAAAGTTAACTGCATCCTGTTATCTGGGCCACACCCTTTGTTTCTGAAAGGACACAGGATTTCAGTTTTTTGTTTTTTTTTTTAAGGAAGAGGAATGTTTGTGGAGTTGGTTATAGCTATGTGTCTTTTAAAATGCTGGGAGCCCTGGATTGTTATTTGGCTTTATGATTATAAAGTGATAAAAAATGTGAAACCATTATATTTGGGCATAAATGTAAATAATGTTCAGATTGATCATTTGAACTCTTTTCTATCATGAAAATGTATACAGTGGTTTAAAGTTATAATTTAATTCCTGTGTAAGGTGGTTTGGAAATGCATTCACCTAAAACTGTTAATAGAATGCAAATTTTAAATATATAATGTTTGGGACATTGTACATATCTAAATTATGTAATTTGGTAAAAATTATGAATTCTGGTGTTAAAAAATTTTATTATTACTATAAGGAAGCTGCTAAGTCATCTAAGGACATAGTTATATATGTTAACTTGGATGTATGTGAATATATAATATTTTGGGGATTTATATTACTTAAGAACATTTTTACACCAAATTAGTTTTAAGGAATTCACATGTTTGAAGGTTTATTATTATTATTGTTATTATTATTATTTAGAAAGGCTGAGATTGGGTGGTTATTGAACTTGAATTTCGAGATGGGCATTGATTATGGTAGAGATACTTGTAATTATTACTAGAACCAAAAGAAGCAGTTAGAATAATTAGCCCAGCATATTTTAAACTGATCTGAAATATAAGCATGCATGGGAAACTGAAAATATTTGTATAAATTTGTGGGTAATATTTCTTTTTGAGGGCCAAGGGTATTAGAATTAAGAAATGTATGGTTATATGATCAAAATGTATATATTGTTAATTTGACACCAAGAAATTGATTTACTGTATGGCTCCAGAAATTTTATTTACTTTAGTTTACTGTCCAGTAAGGGGATGGTGGTGGAATCCATATCCTAGAGATTTTATAGGAATAATATAATGGTAAAGGTACATGGCACAGTGCTTGGTATTAAACAAAAAAATTCTATTTGAATGTAAATGGTGTAAGCTAAAGTTAATTGCTTTATGTTTGTCAACCTTATGTGAAATTTTCCTTAGGTGTGAAGTTTATGTCAATGATTATGGGATGAGTGATTTTCTGTGCAAAGCAATTTGGAAAAGACTAAATTAAGATAACCAGATTGGTAATTACTTGATATTGGTTTCAAAGTTTAAATTTATGTACATTGCATTTTTTTATGATATTGTTACTGGTAAACAGTTGTATTATCTATGTTGTAATGGAAGCAGTTTCTTTTATAAAGACTAAATGCTGTTAAATTAAGAAATATAATGTCAGAGGAATAAGAAAATTATGAATGAGGTACTCTGACCATGTCAAAGTATCAGTTATGATATTTTGAAATGTCATTTAAGAAATCATAAACATTCAAGTTTTTCTTTGTTTTAAAGAAAGTTTCAATTCATAAATCAAGTATTTACAAAGGCATTCTTGTGAAAAATTAATTATTGGTAATTATGTGAAGCAAAGACACCGTGAATCTTCTTGTAAGTTTTGTAAAACCTAGAATTGCTAAAGTGTATGGAAAAGAAGGTTTAGATGTCCCTGGAAACAATTTGTGGGCAAGGTCCTCAGCCCTGGGAAAAAAGGGAGGGGGTAGATTTGTTTTAGTTATGAAGCTTCTAAACAATGAGAAGTAACAAGTCTATGTACAAAAGATTAAAAAGGATCTCTAACAGTTATCTCTTATACCAGAACAAGTTTAAAGGTTGTGAAGGGAAAGTTAGCAATTATACAAAGACTTTGTAAGATTTCTGGTCATTTTATCAATTATGTATAGACTTTGCAATATTCAAACTTACCATGAATTTTCTGAAGTTTCTACATGGGACCCTGGGATTTGGGAATTTCAGATGGATTGCCTAAAGAGTCATTCCACTTATCACAAATCATATTAAGAAGGGAATTTCACCATTCCCCACCAGGAAGGGGTAGGGGGATGGGCAGCAGTTACCTCTTAAGCCTCTGAAGAAGTCTTACTGAGAAATCAGTCAGTCTCCAAACTGCCTTTAAAGTTGGTAAAACTGATTTATAGTAATTGGCTTTTAGTTCAGATTTGGAATTTAGAATGGGAATTCTGGTAAATCTTTGTGATATATTGCAATTCAATAAGAGTAAATTGATGTAAAGGTAAAAGGGTTTTGTAACTACACTACATGCTTGGATGCTTTATCCAATCAGGTTCCCACTTTTCATCTTTATGGCAGAGTTTGGTAATCAATGAAAAGTTAGGCATAATGCAAGTCTTTCATAAAGGTTTAGTGATTATTCCCCTAAACACAACAATAAATTCAAACTGTTTTTAAAGAAAGGAAATACTTTTAATAAAAGTTTTTTTTTTTTTGTAAAAGAGATCTTGCTGTTTTTAATCTGAATTTGTGGTTATTGCATGGCATAAGCAAAGTTAACATTTGTAATTGAATGTATAAGTAAAAGATTTAGATTCCCAAAGTATCTCACTCTTCCATACTGAGTATAACTAGGGAAGAATAAACATCTTGCAAGGACATAAATCCATCAGCTTGTGGGGTTTAGCCACTAATCTCTTTGCTTTGTTTAAGCAGAACAGTTATATTAGCAACAGAATAATAACTTATGAGCTATCTTGTTTTGTGGTTAAAAATATAAAGGAAAACTATAATAATCTGGATAATGGGTTTGAGAGATTTGGAAGGATAGATAAATGTTTGATTAGAAATACAGAAAGCAGATAAGAAGGCTGGGGGAAAAACGGGAATTTATCCAAGCCCCTCCTGTATCTGGATAGTGGTCTGGATATCTTTGTATCAGATGGTTTAATTATGTTGAGAAGAGTGTGAGGAAGTGTTTAGGAAGGCAGAAAGATTTGTAACTTGATTTTTAATAAATAGCTCAATAAAATTTGAGAAGGAAAGGAAATAAGCATACAAATGCAATATTGAATCATTATGCCATGGACATTGGTTGGGATTATAAAGTTACTGTAGAAAATGTATATCTGTGTATATGTGTGGAATGGGGTCCCAGTGTATTTCAAAGTGATGAAAGAGGAATTGGGTATTAATACAATTGACTGAATTAATTGTTGGGATTAAATCAGAGACATTTTTATTTGAGAGAAAATAAATTTTAGTATGAACTCAGTTTAAGCATAATTATAAAAAGATAGAGAAGTTTGGAAGTAGATGCACATCTCTTAGAGCAATAATTTATAATCTTGATAAGAGATTTGATTTTTGTCAACAAGAATAAATACAGAAATGAATACAGGTTACTTGAGGCTCTCTTTAAAGATGTTCCTTAGCCAATATGAGATTATAATCATATTTTAAACTGATTATTGCAGCTTGTTATTTAAGATTTGATGGGACTGTTAACTGACTGTTTCTTTGAGTTCAACTCCAGATATAAGTATTAAGAAAGGCTGCCCAAGCTATCCAAGCCATGATTCCATGGTGCCAGACCCTTTAAAATACAGGTATGAAGGTCAGGGGAATGACTGTTCCACTTGAGCTGAGGTAGGATACTTGATTCTGGAACATCTTAAGTTACTATAAGATAAAGCTATTAGAATTAGGGTTTAGTATAGATATTCCTGTATGAGTCAGGGTCCTTTAATTCTCTGTAATAATATGAGGACAAATAGGTCAAGGGTTTGTGGGAATATTATTCTGTTATTTAGTTAGTATCTCACTTGCCTCAACTTTGTTATAGTCAATATTAAAAGGAGGATAATTTTTGGACTACTTGGTAAAAATTTTAATTGTTTTAATTGTGCTTAATATAAATCCCTTAGTGAAATCCCATCCTCCTAGTTGAGGAATTAATAATGGATTAATACAAAATATAGGAAACTGGTTTTAATGTGTGATCATGACAATTGACCGAGAGTCCAATTTTAATTTTGTAAGAATGATAAGAGTCCTGGAGTGGCCATTTAAATTGGTTCCAAGGATCCTTTTTTGATTAATGAATGAACGAAGGCAGAAAAAAGAAAGGCTGAGATGCAGGATTGAAGATGGATGAACCTAAGTGACCAGAGGACTTCCTCAGATAAGGACAGCAGTGTGAAAAGGGACTTTTGGACTTTGAAAGGACAATTGTTTGCTATTGTTTTCTTTTGAATCTCTGTATCTGCACTCATAAAGGGGATGGCCCCCTTGTATGTTGTCAATGAGAAGAGGGTAATTAGAATTAAGACAAAATTAATTACAAGGGTAATTAGAATTAAGACAAAACTTCAAAAGGTATAAAAGAACAGGGGGGATTTGTGAGGGATAATTTACAGTGAAGTTTCCCCATTCTGAAAATCAAATCTAGAGTGGCTTCAGCATAAAATGGGCTTAAATTTAGAAGTCACCTGAACTTACAACAATCTGGGAAAGTAGAGCAATGGAGGCCCTCCTCAGTGCCACCTCAACACAAGATTTGCCAAATAAGGATAAAACCCACTTCCTGGCCTTGCATTGGACACCCACATGTTTCTATGTCCTTTGTCTCTGAAATAAATTCCCGTACTTAGGTTGTGGGCCAGGCCTCCCTACCAATGACACTGAAGGCCAGTTGGGGGGTTGGGTTTCTTCATTAGATGGTTATATAACTGTAGGCTTGCTTCTACCTGTTGCTTTCTCCCTGGCAGATGCCATTTAAGCAACAGGGGCAGATGGTCCTTTCTCATGAGAAAGAATAAAGACATTTCCTGATTTTAGATTCAGACTCTCAACTCTTTTATCTCACACAGTTCTGAATAAATATAAACCTTGAATTTTGGAGAAACAGAGAAAATTTGATTTACTCACAGCCTGCCATTTACTACCAAGATAAAAAAAATAGAAAAAGAAAGAGAAATAGAAAACTTACCTGCTCCTCTTGGATCAAATTGAATCCAGGTTAGTACTTTAAAGTAGAAGCATTTTATTTGTAAGGCATTCCAAAAGATATATTATTCATTCACTCACTCACTCACTCACTCTATAAGCAAAAACATTGTGTGTAAAGTACAGTGCCAAGAATTTAGGGATCAAAAGATAAATAACACTTGCTCACAAAATAGTAAGATTTGGGGGGTTGGAAGATAATCAGAGATTATCTATTGGGTTCCATCAACCAAACAGAAATGGGGAGAAGGACTGGAATATATGCATTCTGAGCCATTTGGAGTTTGGGAGAGACAAACCAGAGTTCATAGCCCCCATTTCTGTGAAAAATGTATAGCTAAATATGACATAAACCTATTTCTCTTTTCTTCCACCATCATGATTGTTTATAACTTTGGCCAGAGTTTGGGATTTTTTATTTTTTCCCAAATGAATTGTTACTTCAATTCAATAGTTTCCCAAGTTTGTAATGTAAATACAGATCATTTAGGTGATTACAGTTTCCCCAATGGAGAGGTACAGTGAATGGGAGAATTTAATTCTCTACTATAATAAGTTTGAGACTGATATTTTATCAGTGTAGGAAATTCTTTAGTCAGGGAACTCCTACAAATATAGCTCTGCAAACCATTAGATCATGCATGAATGCATGCTTTCTCATTCATTATTCAAAATTATGGGACCTAACTGTGAGTATGAAAGTTTCACTTCTTAAGGAAATTCTTTCTGGATCTTTTTAGCTCTTAGCATTCTCTGTCCTCCTGAAGAGATCCTCCATGATTTTTTGTGTCATTTATGTGTTTACATGCTCTAGGCTTCCTTTAGCATGCAAGTTCCATGAAAGCTAGGAATACTTTGTGTTTTTATCCTCACCACCTTGTGTATATTAAGTGCATAATGAATAGGTGTTCATTAAGATTAGATTATATCCATATAAACAAAATTATTTTTCCCTTCACTGAATTTCCTTTAATTATGTAATAAAATTTAATTTCTTAATAAAATTTGGAGGGAGCTGTGGGTTCCATAATGTTAGAGCCCTTTGCTCTCTCACAAACACCTGAAGTCTCCAATATCCCCAGACCGGATGATCACGTTTTCCTATCACTATACTAATCTGACATGACCAATTTTTGACAGCCTCCATAACATGCTGTTTGTTATTTGTGTGACCCTGTCGTTTAGACTGAGCTTCTCTTGCTCTCAATGACAATGTAGCCATTTCTGGGTTGCTGTTTGGAGAGAGAAAGACACACACACACACACACACACACACACACACACACACACACAGGGAGAGAGAGACAGAGATAAAAACAGAGATAGAGACACATAAAGACACACACAGAGAGACAGAGAGACAGGGAAGGAGCCAGAGAGGCAGAAAAAGGAGAGAGAGCTGTGAACAAAAACCATATAAGATAGTCAGCCTAGCAGCTTCATTGTGTTTCCTCACCTACTTCTCCCTCCTCCCACCTTACACACTAGCAACACTTCAAACTCAGCCTTTTCCTTTTCCATGTATTGTTCTGTACTTAAATGGCAACTATATTTAGTGCCTCCCTCATCCACTGCCTGTTCATGAAAGTGAGGGAAAAGTTAATTGTGTCAAAGGCTAAGCATTATCTATGTTTTTTTTTCCTTTAAATTAAAAAAAAAAACAGTAAATGAAGGCATTGAAAATATTTTTTACTGGGAGGTGAACTTCAGTAAACTGGCAAATTTAGACAGTGTGGAGTTCCGATTCAGTGAGCAGCAGGATGAATTGGAAGAAAATATGTGAAAAGTTGAAGAAGAATGATTAAAATGTCAGTTCTGCCAATGGTCAATTACTTTTCCCAAAAAAATATACTAATGGAGTTCCGCAAGTAGCTTATTATGTCCTCTATCAGCATGATCACTTCCTTTCTTTGGACAAGCCAAGCCACTGAAATAGTTTACTCAGGTACTTTCTATTGAAGTAGAGCTTAACCTTTTAAAATGTATACAATAACGATTTAACAGTAGGGTGCCTGCTTTTGCTGCCTAACTTATCTACTTAATAGGAATTCCAGCCTTAAGATGTTCAACACTATTCTTTTCTCATCCAGAACTTTTAAATGGGATTGCTTTAGGAGGCTGGATCATCTGGGCTAAAGATAATTCACTTTGGACAAAGTGGTAGAGGTAAGATAATATCGTGGTGACTTTTGGCCCAGGGCTCATAAAGCAGGTGTACATCATCATACATGCTAGTCTGATGGAGAGAACTACTGTACCATGATTTCTCCCTATACTCTAATCTAATGGTTTTTAAAATGAGGGTCCTGCTCACTTCTGGTGGCTTGATACCAAAGGGTCTGTGATTTACCAGAGGATGGGAATAAGGCTCAGATCCCACCCACTCAGGAAAATCTAATTACGGGCCTTGTCTTCAACACCACCACACCTACCTTCATCCGTTGTCCCCACTCCAACATCTCTATGTAAGATGACAAGTTGTTCACTTTGGATGTGATGTCAGCATGTCAGAGCAGTTATAACATAAACACAAACTGGTCACTCACAGCAGTACCAGTCCAGGTGATATTTTTAAACCTCTACCCATTGCTAATAAAATCTACCCCCTGGAACCCAATTAACCTTGTAACTTAATCAGGCAACCCCCAGAGGACAGTCTCTGTACTTCAGTGGTGTTACTATTGAGTAACAATACCTCTCCCGTTTTGATTTGATTGTCTCCCCCTCAAATTCGAGAGAGTGAGTCTCACTTTATGATCTGGCACTGATGGATTGTAATCTTCAATGAAGACCTCATTACATTTTCTTTTATTTTAAACCCATCCCTCTTCCAAAATTTTCTATTTCTGTCAAGAACACCACTATCTTTCCAGTCTCCAACCTTCGAAATTTTGGTGTGTCATCATCTCCTCATTTTTTCTACTTCCACATACTGAAGTGACACTCAGATATTGTGATTTCTATCTCCATGATAATGTTTACATCCACTCTCCCCCTCTAGTCATATGGTTATCATGCTGGTTCTGACCCTCATCGTATCTCTCCAGGACTACAGTAATGCCTTTCTAAATGATCTCCCTTACTCAAATCTCTGCTCTCTAACCTGTCTTCCACATACCTGCCAAAGTCATTTTCCTAAAGTGCAGATCTGATCATATCATTTTCCTATTCAATAAATTCCAATATCTCCCTATTGCTTCTAATATAAAATATAAACCCTTCTCTCTAACATGTTAGTCCTTTAATCCTTCTTAAGATGCAACTGAAATATCTGACAAAGTAAAATCAGAAGCATTTCTCTCATTATTAATTTTTGCATTGCATGTGGTGAATGTCTCTGCACAGTGAAAACTTACTCCAGCTAGAAAATAACTTTGTTTACTTAACTATGTATTATTTGAATATTTTATTTTGGTGTAGAGTGCTGGACCTAGTGTCAGGAAGACCTGGGTTTAAATTCTGATTCTGACAATTATTAACTGTGTTATCTTAGGCAAATCATTTAACCTCCATCTGCCTCAGTTTCCTCATCTGTAAAAGCAAGGATTATAGTAGTGGCTACCTCAGAGGATTGTTGTGTGAATCAAACAAGATAATGTATGTGAAGTACTTTTCAAAATTTAAAGTAATGTATAAATGTCAGTTATTATTTTTATTAATGATTATTATTGCTATCAGTATCTTTCAATTTTAAAAATTTTTGTGAAAATTAAATCTGTTAATTTAGCTTCATAAGTAATTACCAATAAATTAACTTCCCTATACAAGTATTTTATTCCATCTAGCCCGTTCCAATCACTCCCTCCAAAAGTACTTTATGCAAATTTACCTTGCGGTATTTGCTCATAAGCTTTAAAAGGAAGGTCCTCTGTATTCCTCTCTATTTAATTGAAATCTGACCATTCCAAAACTCACTTTACAAACAGACTCTTCCATGTAGATTTGTTTCTAAATCATTTCACTTCATATTGAAAGTTTTCGACTTAAAATACGAGTTGCTCCTTTGGCACTAATATATCTCTGTCTACCTAATCCATCTGTCTATCTATCTATCTATCTATCTCTATCTATCTGTATATCTATATCTATCTATTCTTTCTATTGCATCTATCCATCTATGCACCTATCTTTAATCTAGCTAATCTTTCTATTACATTTGTCTCTCATCTCATCTGTCCTTTCCATTTATTCATCTATATTTCCTCTCTATCATCTATCTAATCTATCTCTTTCCATGTATTACATCTATCAGTCCTACCTTTCCTTTCCATCTGTGTATCTATGCATCTGTCTGTCTATGTATTGGTCTATCTATGTATCTGTCTATGTATGTATGTATGTATGTATGTATGTATGTATCTATCTATCTATCTATCTATCTATCTATCTATCTATCTATCTTTCCTGGCAATAGATTCATACTTGTGTCTTATCTCCTGATATTAACTACAACTTTTGTTTTCATGTCATCTCCATATCCCACCCATCATAGTACAGAGCTCTCTGTACATAGTAGATACTGTACATAGTAGATACTCAGATGATTTCTGTAACTTGCTGGCTAGTTCACATAAGCAGAAGGAGAAGGAGAAGAAGGAAGCCAGTGACAGTGTCATGCTTATTCTGATGACCCCTCCTTGGCACCAGTTTCCCAGACCTTTCTCTGGAAGATCTTTTTTATTCAAATAGTAATTCTCATTTCCTATTTTTCTGGAGAAGTATAAATTTATTCTCCTAGAATTAAGGACAAAGATATTCTGATGGGACCAACCACTCTTCTTCAAACTCTCAGTTTTGAGCATTCTAAATATTTCTACTGCTGTGCTTCACTTTGATGGATCAGTGGAAGATGGAGGCCAATAATTTATCTAGAGTCCAGGCTTGGAGGTGAATCCATTTTTCATTCCTTCTGCCAGCTGCTCACAAGGCCCCAACATAGTATCATGTTTAGGTGAATGCTTAATAAATGGTACTGATGATAAAAGAAGGCAAAAAAGATACATCTATATTCTATTGGGATTGCCTTTTACCTTCTTAAATAGGCAACCCTTGTTTTCATAGGCATAAATGGAACTATTAGGGAGTCATTAACTTCAACAGGGGTCTTATTTGAACTACTGTATCACTGCCCTACTTTTGAACTCAGAATCATGACACTACTCAATTTTAGAGTTTTGCTCTTCCTTATGACTGCTCCTTCTCTGTCTCCTTGGTTATATCCTCCTCCAGATCACTCCCACTAACCATAGATATCACTCAGGGTTAAGTCCTGAGCCCTCTTCTCTTCTCCTATTTGACTTCATTTCAAGGGTTTAATTACCATCTCTATGCTGATCATTTTCAAATCTACTCTTCCTGCCCCAGTCTCTCTTCTGATTTCCAATTTCACATCTCCAACTGTCTTTCAGACTTCTTGAACTAGACTTATAGTAGACACCTTAAACTCAACATGTCCAAAACAGAACTCATTTTTCCCCTCTAAGCCTCCTCCCCTCCATTCTTACCTTTCCTATTACTGGAAAGGTAAGAGAACTGGAAGGTTAAATATCATAGCATTGATCCTTAGAAAATGTGAACACTAAATTATCACTCATAAGTCCTATAGTTAATAGTAATAAAGAGATATTTTCTTGATGGTGAGGATAACTTATATTTAAGGGTCACTTTTCCTAAGGTAGAACAGACAGTATACCCACTCTTTATGGGACACTTCCCATTCTTTTCTGTGAGGAACTCAGATGGTTTGTATATCATTAATTTAGGTCAAATATGCTTGTACAATAACTCAGTTGGAAAAGATACTGTAATAGAAAAAATCTAGAGGGTTATGGATAATGATCAAGTGAGAGAAAATTGCCTTCAATGAATTGAGGCAGAACAAAGTAACCAGAATCAAGGTAATAATTGATATACAGCCTTTTCCAGCAATGGAAAAGGAAATAATTTTGAAATTCACCACAACTCTGATCAATATAATGACTAATCTTGATTTAAAGAATCTGAGAAGGAAAGATAACTCCCTCCTCTCAGTGGAGAAGTGGACTAATGAAGCATCCATTGTCAGACATAGCCAGTGTGTTGGTTTGTTTTGCTTAATTACTCTTCTGTGGTTCAAGGGAGACCTCTATTGTGGGTTCAGGGTAGGGACTGTAATAGTTTTGGGATTGGGAATATTAGCAAGGACTGGGATGTCAAAAAAAAGCACCAGTAAAACATTTATTTTTATAATGGGTCTAGATACTTGAGAACATAGCTATTCAAATTCTTTCAACAAATATTTGTTAAGGCCTATTATGTGCTAGGTATTGGGCTAAATGTTAGTGAGGCAAAAACAGGGTCCAGCTCTGAAAGAATTTAGATTCTGTTAATGAAAACAATACATACACATAAAAGTAAATAGAAAAATACGCACATACATGTTGTATGCATGTGCTTACATTTACATACACACATTTTTGCCTCTGAACCTTCTTAATGATACTGTGATAGTGGCATACCATTGCTATGGAGATATGAATTTAGTAACTGTTTAGGAGATGCATTAAAAAGGGAAGAGTTAAGGCAACGAGACCAATTAAAAGAATATTGCAATAATTTAAGCAAGAGATGATGAGGACCTGAACTAAAATGCTGGATGTGTGAGTAAAGAGAAGGAATGAATAATGATGGAGGCAAGGGAGAATGAGGAAACAAAGACTCTGTGGTTTTTTTGTTCAATTCAGTAACCAATTTTAACTTCATATGATTGATGCTACATTAAATTTTCTTCCTCTGGGCAGAGAGTTAGTGCACTATGGGTGAAGAAGGAGGCATACATTGTGGGACTTTTCCGATGTTTTTATCTTAACTAAATGTATTTTTTAAAAGTGAGTATTATATTATGAACATTGAAGGTCACTGGGAAGTAAAAGTACTACTAAGAAGTATAAAACATATAATTAGAAGTCATTAGGCATATGAGGGAACACAATTACAATTCAACTAAATACTGTATGCAAATCACTGTTCTATGCCCTAGATAGACATGAAGTTTAGACACTGTCCCTGCCTTCATGGAATTTATAGTTTATTATGGGATATAAAACAAGTCACAATTCCTATAATCCAAAATGATAAAATGATAAAAAAAAATTTCCTTTAACAGTATAGAAGATACACTTCTTTCATGTCTCTTGACCAGATCTGCCCATAAGCTTGCAACTCATTTTGCATGAGCTCTTCCTCAAGTTCTCCTGATACTGATGATACCATTGAGATTCTCTGGCTATCTCTCTATTATCTCTATTCTTACCACAAGCCCAGCCCATCTTTCTTTTTGATTATACATTTATTTGATGACATCATTTGCTCTGGTTCCTATTTTTATTTCTTTATTTACCAGAGCCATGTCATGTTTGTCTTAGCCCTTCTATTTACCATTAACAGGACATTGAGAAGGTTATATAACATCCTTGGCCCTAAATTTCCTAATTTGTACAAAATGAGATTTAGAAAGATGACAACCCTTCTAACCACAAATTTATAACCTCATGATTCTATGAATCTCTCTATATTTTTTTATTTGGCAGAGTAAATGTGGGCAGTTTTAAATGCTTTCAACAAAGCATTTCCGTTACATATAATATAATTATTCAGAATTATTTTAAATATATATATATATATATATATATATATATATATATATATATATATATCAACAAGACAATTACAGTCAAGATGGAGAAGTAGAGAAGCACCCACTGAGCTCTCCAAAGTTCTCTGAAGAACTCAAAAGTAAACAACAAAACAATTTTCTAGTCCAAGAAAATTTGGGAGGTTTGCAGGAAAGATCTGCGTAAGAGATAGAGGGTGAATTAGCCTGGAATACAGCACAGACCATGGAGCACAGAGCCAGGCCAAGCTGCTGGTCTAATAGCTGGCCTTGGAGGCTACTATACTAGTGGCAGGAGCTTCAGGATCTCTTAATCAACAGACATTTGGAAGAGTAGACTCAGACAACTGGTCAAAATGGGGATGGGAGAGGACCCTTTCTTGTCATTCAGTTCAGGATCCTGTTACACTGTCCATATATAGTTCTGGTTTGCAGCCCAAGGGCCAAAAAGAACACTATTACTTGCAGCCACAAGGAAGCAGGGGCCCTGATCATGGTATGAGGTTGAAGAATAGTGCTTGTGTCGGGTGGCGAGGTGGTGCAGTGAATAAAGCACCAGCCCTGGAGTCAGGAGAACCTGAGTTCAAATCCAGCCTCAGATACTTAACACAAAAACTAGTCATGTGACCTTGGGCAAGTCACTTAACCCCAATTGCCCTACCTTCCCCCGTCCAAAAAAAAAAGAATAGTGCTTGTGGTCACTTATGGAGGAGTAGGGACTCTGGTCTCATTCCAAGACAGAAGGGAACACCAGCAATTGGGGTTACAGGAGAGCAGAGGACCTAATCACTCTGGCAGGGAGAGCCTAGCAAACAAACTTACAGGAGAGCATAGCAAGCTGAAAGCAAGAAAATAAGAAATGCCTGAAGCTTGGGGAAGTCCTTCCTTTATTTGAAGAGTAAATTTTGTAAAATTAGCTCTAAAGTTAACAGTTAATATAAAGTTAAAAGTTAAGAGATAGATTGGGAAAATAAGAAAACAACAAAGTAACTGGACCAAAGAAAGTTGGTATGGTGACAAAAAAGATCAAGACACAAACTCAGAAGAGGACAAGAAAGGCAAAATAGCTACATGCAAAAACTCAAAGGAAAATACGAATCAATCTTAGGTCTCAAAAGAATTCCTGGTATAGTTCAAAAAGAAATTTAAAAATCAAAATAGAGGAAAAATGAGAAAAAATTGGAAATGATTAAAGCAAATTATGATAAAAGTCAACACTTTAGTAAAAGAGGCACAAAATGTATAGATGAAAATAACACCTTTAAAAACAGAATAGCTAAACTGTAAAAGAACACAAACATTCATTGAAGAATGATTAATTGGGGTGCATTATCTGCCTGAACAGAAGGAATGGAGGCACAGTTCAAGGGCAAACCCTGAAAGTATTTATTGTTGAGAACAGCACACACATGGAAAGCAGTAGAAGCTAGTCTACTGTTCTAAAGATTTGGGATTTGGGGTTTGGGAAGCATTTTATATGGTTTTACAACAAAGGGAGGCAGAACAAGGTTCATTTGGGGCTGATACGAACCAGCTTGAGCCAACCCTGGGTTTGCTGGCACCCAGAGGACACCACAAAGAATCACTGACATGTCAAATTGAGTAAAACTCATTCTGTCTCCTGATTGACCAGTTTTGATACCCACTTATTTTAGTCTCTCCTGAATAATAAGGGAGTTCAAGAAAATGAAGTTGATTAGCAAACTCATTATTCATTCCACTTTTACAAGGGAAGAATTATCCAAATGGAAAAAAAGTATAAAAATTAACGGAAGAGAACATGATGGAATGATATCTAAACAAAAATAAATAAATGAAGAGGTAAGAAAGAGGAATGCACTGGGAGAAAGTGAAAGGGAGAGGTAGAATGTGGGTAAATTAACTCACTTAAAAGAGGCAAAAAGATAATTTACAAAGGAGGGGAAGATGAGGAAAACGAGAAGGGAAGCACACAAATCTTACTCTCAGTGGAACTGGCTCAAAGACGGAATAAAATATGAATTCATTTGGGTATAGAAATTTATCTTACCTAAGAGGAAATCATGAGGGCAATGGGATAAGAGAAAAGGGGTACTGATAGAAGGAAGGGTAGATTGGGGAAGGCAGTAGTCAGAAGCAAAACACCTTTGAGGAGGAAATGGAATACATAGGGGGGACAAGGATGGAAGAAAATATAGCTAGCAATCATAACCATGAAAAAAAATGTTGAAGCAAGTTACTCTAATAAACACCTCATTTCTCAAATAAATGAGTCAAATCTATAAGAAATAAAAACCATTCTCCTATGGATAAATGATCAAAATAATGTGGTCAGTTTTCAGATGAAGTAATCAAAGCTATTTATAGCTATATGAAAATAATACTCTAAATCATCATTGATTGGAAAATTCAAATTAAAACAATTCTAAGATATTACCTGACATTTATTAGATGGGTTAATAGGACAGAAAAGGAAAATGAAAAATGTTGGAAGAATTTGGAAAAATTTGACACACTAATCCACTATTTGTGCAGTTGTAAACTGATTCAACTATTATGTAGAACAATTTGGAACCATGCCCAAAGGACCATAAAACCAGGCATACTCTTTGACCTAGCCATATCACTACATAGTCTGTTCCTAAAAGAAATTTTAAAATGACCCATATGTATAAAATTATTTATATTAGCTCCTTTCTGGTGGCAAAGCATTGGAAATTAAGGGAATGATCATCAATTGGGAAATGGAAGAACAAGTTGTGGTATAAGATTGTGATGGAATACTATTATGCTATAAGAAATTATGATCCAAATTCTCTCAGAAAATCATGGGAAGACTTACATGAACTGAAGCTGTGTGAGGTAAACAGAACCAGGAGAACATTTTACCCAGTAACAGCAATATCATAAATGAGCAGCTGTGAATGACTTCATTATTTTTAGCAATACAATGATCTAAGAAAACTCTCAAGGATTTATGATGAAAGATGCTATCTATCCCCAGTGAAAATACTGTTAGAGTCTGAATACAGATCAAAGCATACTTTACTTTTTACTTTATTTTTCTAGGTTTTCTTTTCTTTTTTTGGGGGGGATCTATTTTCTTTTACAACATGGCTATTATGGAAATATGCTTGCCCTCTCACTGAGGGGGCAAGGATGGGAGGGAAGCAATGTGGAACTCATTTTTAAATGAATATTAAAATTGCTTTTATGTAATTGTGGTAAAATAAACTATTAATTTAAAAATGCTCTAAATCACGGTTGATTGAAGAAATGTAAATTAAAACAACTCAGAATACCACTTCATATAAATGAGAAATGGTGTAGGAGTGAGAGAAAATAGGTATTCTAATGAATTGTTAGTAGATTTAGGAACTCATCTCATTGTTCTGGAGGACAATTTGGAACTATACTCAAAGGGCTATAAAACTGCATACCCTTTGATCTAGCAATACAACAACTAGGTTTGTAAACAAAAGAGATCAAAGGATAAGGAAATGAAATATATGTACAGAAATATGTATTACAGCACTTTTTCTGAGATAAATCATTGGAAACTGAGAGTTCAATTGATGGAGGAATGGCTGAAAATATTGTGGCGTATAATTATCATGGGTTACTCTTGACTTATGAGCAATGACATGAAGGATAGATTAAGAAAAATAAAACAAACATGAAAAGACCTTTTTAAACTTATGCAAAGAAAACAGAGTAGAACTGAAAGATCATTTTATATACTTACAGCAATATTATGATGATGATCAACTGAGAAAGACCCAGCTGTCCTGATCCAAGACAATTACAGAGTATTCCTGATTGAAAAATGCTATCCAACTCAAGAAAGAGAACTGATTAACTCTGAGTTCAAATTGAGACATAATTTTCTGACTTTATTTTTCTTACTTTTTTGGATAAGACTAATATATAAATTGATTTTACATTATTTCACATGTTAAATAAATCACTGAAGACAAAACTCCTTAAGAAGTAGAATTGGGGGGGGCAGTCAAGATGGCGGAGTAGAAACAGCACTTCCACAGCGCTCTCTCACACACTTCAAAATTATATAAAAGCAGGACTCTGAATAACCTCTGGAGCTCCAGAACCCACAAAATGACATAGAGAAGCTAACCTCCTACTGAGGACAGTCAGGTAGCCCGGCAAAGAATGGCCGGCACAGCTTTCTGCAAGCCAAGCACAGGTCCACCTGAATCGGGGGTTTTAGCCTGAGGGAAGCCAGACCAGCAGCTGGCTGGAGGGATGCTAGAACACCAGGAGCTGTGGCATTTCCAGAATCATCAAAACATAGATGCCCATGACAAAGTGAGAGGTCAGTGGCCTATGGAGTTTGGGATTGGTTGGCAGAGCGTGTGCCTCTTTCCCCTGGGGGTGTGAAGCTACTCAGGAGCCAGCACAGCTTATGCCACATTGACACATTGCAGCTTCAGCTCCAGGCCTGAAAACTGTAGGGGGACCCAGCAATCAGTCTGGGGGGTAATCACACTTGCTTTAACCTTCTTGGATCTGGATTGTGGTCTGGGATGGAGGTCTTGGGGTGTGTGACCAGCTTGCCAGAGCTTATGGAGGCTTCAGAGAGGCCACCCAATTAATACCTCCAGCAATTGGGAAAACCACAGCATTTGGGACTGAAGCTCCCCTGGCTGGTGGCAGAGTCCTACTGTGGCAACAAGCCCCAAAGTCAAGTAATTGAGTGGCAACATGCCTAGGCAAAGGAAACAAAATAAACAGAAAAATTCAACAACAGATTCCTATGTTCGGGGGCCAAGAGTATCAAAGCATGGAACAAGATGAGGACTGTGAGGTAAGAAATCCTGCACCAAAAGCCCCAAAGAAAATATGAGCTGGTTACTGGCCATAGAGGACCTTAAAAAGCAGATAAGAGAAGTGGGGGGAAATTGGGTAGAGAAATGAAAAAGATGCAAGAAAAGTATGAAATGAGAGTCAACAGCCTGACTGAGGAAAATAACACCTTAAAAATAGACTAACTCAAATGGCAAAAAAGGCTCAGAAAAGCAATGAGGAGAAGAATGCCTTAAAAAAGCCAAATTTGCCAGATGGAAAAAGAATCTCAAAAGCTCACTGAGGAGATTCATTCCTTCAGAGTTAGACTGGAGCAAATGGAAGATAGTGACTTTATGAGAAATTAAGATGCTATTAAGCAGATAAAAACAAATGAAAGAATAGAAGGCAATATGATATATCTCATGGGAAAAAGCATTGACCTGGAAAATAGATCCAGGAGAGACAATTTAAAAATTATTGGACTAACTGAAAACCATGATGAAAGAAAGAATCTAGAAATCATCCTTCCAGAAATTATCAAGGAAAATTGCCATGATATTTTAGAACCAGAGGGCAAAAAATAGGTTGAAAGAATCCACAGATTGGGAAGCAGAGCCAAGATGGCGGAGTAGAAACAACACTTCCAAGGTGCTCTGCCGCACACCACCTCCAAACAATGTAAAAGGGGAATCTGAACAACTTCAGGAGCCCCAGAACCCACAGAACGACACAGAGAAGCTAACCTCCTCCTGAGGACAACACAGCAGCCCTGCAGGGAGCAGCCAGCACGGCACTCTGGGAGCTGAGCCCAGGCCTGAGTGAGCTGTGGTTTTAGCCCCAGGGGAGCCGGTCCAGCAGCTGGCTGGAGGGACCCCAGAACACCAGCAGCTGTGGCAATTCCAGAATTATCAGCACAGATATGCCTAGGACAAAGTGAGAGGTTGGGGCCCTGTGGACTTTGAGAACAGTATTTGCGGAATGCATCGGCTTCCTCCCCTGGGGGAGAAAAGCTGCTGAAGAAACGCAGCACAGAAGTCATTTTGCAGCATCAGTGGCAGCTCCAGCCCCTGGTCTGCGAACTATAGAGAGATCCAGCAATCAGTCTGGGGGTTAATCACTCTTGCTTTAAACTGCATGGATCTGGATTGTGGTCTTGGGGCAGGGTCTGGGGTGAGTATCCAATTTGCCAGAGTGGGTTGAGGCTTTACAGAGGCCACAACCTCCAGGTGTTGTGAAGACTCCACTTATAGGATGGAAGCTCTCCTGTCTGGTGGCAGGGTCCTACTATGGCAACAAGCCCAAAAATCAAGTAATGAAGTGGCAATGTGCCTAGGCAAAAGAAACAAAATAAACAGAAAAATGCAACTTTAGACTCCTATTTTGGGGGCAAAGAGGATCAAAGCATGGAACAGGAAGAGAACCGTGAGGTCAAAGCTCCTGCCTCAAAAACCCCAAATGACAATACAAGCTGGCTACAGGCCATAGAGCACCTTAAGAAGCAGATAAGAGAAGTGGGGGAAAAATTGGGAACAGAAATGAGAAAGATGCAGGAAAAGTATGAAATGACAGTCAACAGCCTGGCTGAGGAAAACAACACATTAAAAATAGACTAACATAAATGGAAAGAGAGGCTCAGAAAGGCAATGAGGAGAGGAATGCCTTAAAGAGCCAAATTTACCAGATGG
This sequence comes from Gymnobelideus leadbeateri, assembly GCA_011680675.1. Taxonomy (NCBI): domain Eukaryota; kingdom Metazoa; phylum Chordata; class Mammalia; order Diprotodontia; family Petauridae; genus Gymnobelideus; species Gymnobelideus leadbeateri. The sequence goes on from WOXC01000777.1 coordinate 117,703, forward strand.
AAAAAGAATCTCAAAAGGTAACTGAGGAGAATCATTCCTTCAGAATTAGACTGGAGAAAATGGAAGCTAGTGACTTTATGAGAAATCAAGATGCTGTTAAACAGATCCAAGCAATTGAAAGAATACAAGGCAGTGTGAAATATCTCATGGAAAAAACCACTGACCTGGAAAATAGAGCCAGGAGAGATAATTTAAAAATTATTGGACTATGTGAAAGTCATGATCAAAGAAAGAACCTAGAAATCATCCTTCCAGAAATTATCAAGGAAAATTGCCCTGATGTTTTAGACCCAGAGGGGGAAACAGAGGTTAAAAGAATCCACCGATCGCCTCCTCAAAAGGATCCCAAAAAGAAAAATCCTAGGAATGTTATAGCCAGGTTCCAGAACTCCCAGATCAAGGAGAAAATACTACAAGCAGCCAGGAAGAAACAGTTCCAATATTGTGTAAACACAATCAGAATAGCCTTGGACCTGGCACTTTCTACACTGATGGATTGAAGGGCATTGTATATGCTATTCCAGAGGGCAAAAGAGCTGGGATTGAAGCCAAGGATCACTTCCCCAGCAAAACTGATTATCTTGTTTCAGGGGAAAATATGGTCATTCAGTGGAATAGAGGACTTTCAAGCATTCTTGAGGAAAAAACCAGAGTTAAATAGAAAATTTGAGGGGGGCGGAGCCAAGATGGCGGAGGAGAAACAGCTCGTCCAAGCCTCTCTGCCCCCAGATTCTCCACAAACTATGTAAAAAAGGACTCTGAAAATCTTCTGGAGCCCCAGCACCCACAGGATGACACAGAGAAGCTAACCTCCCGCTGAGGACAGCCCAGCACCCTGCAGGAAGGACCAGCGCAGTGGTCTGGGAGCCGGCAGAGCGCAGGAGCCGAGCCGAGCCCAGGTCCACGTGAGCCGAGGTTTTAGCCCCAGGGCGGCAGGGCCAGCAGCCGGCTGGAGGAACCCCAGAACACCAGGAACTGTGGAGACGCCAGAATTATCAACATAGACTTGCCTAGGACAAAGTAAGAGGTTAGTGTCCTATGGACTTTGGGACCTGTATTTGGGGAATGCGTCAGCTCCCTCCCCTGGGGGCTAGAAGCTGCTGAGGAGACGCCACTGTGTAGTTTTCAGAGGCATTTCCAGCTCCCAGCCTACAAATCGTGGGGAGATCCAGCGATCAGTCTTGGGGGGTAATCGCTCTTGCTTTAACCTCCCTGGATCTGGATTGTGATCTAGGGTGGAAGTCGTGGGTGGGTTTACAGCTTGCCAGAAACGGAAGTTGCCCCCCACACGTTCGGACGAAAATTCCTCTAGCTGGCCTTAAAGCCATAGTGTGGCAACAAACCCAAAAGTCAAGTAATTAAGTGGCAACATGCCAAGGCAAAGGAAACAGAAAAATGCAACCCTAGACTCCTATTTTTGGGGCATAGAGCAGGAAAAGGACTGTGAGGTCAGAAGTCCTGCTCCAAAAGCCCCAGGGGAAACCATGAGCGGGTTGCAGGCCATAGAGGACCTTAAGAAGGACTTTAAAAACCAAATAAGAAAAGTGGAGGAAAAATTGGAAAGAGAAATGAGAAGGATGCAGGAAAAGTATGAAATGAGGGTCAACAGCCTGACTGAGAAAACAACACCTTAAAAAATAGACTAACTCAAATGGCAAAGGAGGCCCAAAAGGGCAATGAGGAGAAGAATGCCTTAAAAAGTCGAATTTGCCAGATGGAAAAAGAATCTCAAAAAGTTCACTGAGGAGATTCATTCCTTCAGAGTTAGACTGGAGCAAATGGAAGCTAATGACTTTATGAGAAATCAAGAGGCTGTTAAGCAGATCCAAACAAATGAAAGATTAGAAGGCAATGTGAAATATCTCATGGGAAAAACCACTGACCTGGAAAATAGATCCAGGAGAGACAATTTAAAAATTATTGGACTACCTGAAAGCCATGATCAAAGAAAGAACCTAGAAATCACCCTTCAAAAAATTCTCAAGGAAAACTGCCCTGATGTTTTAGATCCAGAGGGCAAAATAGAGGTTGAAAGAATCCACAGATCACCTCCTGAAAAAGATCCCAAAAAGAAAACTCCCAGGAATATTATAGCCAGGTTCCAGAATCCCAGATCAAGGAGAAAATACTCCAAGCAGCCAGGAAGAAACAATTTCAATATTGTGGAAACACAATCAGAATAGCCCAGGACCTGGCAGCTTCTACACTGAGGGATCGAAGGGCATGGAATATGATATTCCAGAGGGCAAAAGAACTGGGAATGAACCCAAGGGTCACCTACCCAGCAAAACTGAGTATTTTGTTTCAGGGAAAATATGGTCATTCAGTGGAATAGAGGACTTTCAAGCATTCTTGAGGGAAAAACCAGAGTTGAATAGAAAATTTGACATCCAGACGCAAGAAGTAAGAGATGCCTGAGAAGGTAATCAGGGAAAAGAAATCAAAAGGAACTTATCAAAGTTGAACTATTTACATTCCTATATGGAAAAGCAATATCTGTGACTGATGATATCTTTCTCACTATGAAAATAATGGAAGAAGGGGGTGTGGTCATACGAATACATATGTGAATGTGTGTGTATATGGTTACAGTTATATGGATAGAGGGCATAGGTTGAATTTGTTGGGAAGGGAGAATACTCAAGGGATGAAATTATGAGGTGAGAGAGGAAAGTGGCAAGAGGAGATGGGGAGAGACAGGGTAGGGTAAACTATCTCATGTAGGGAAGTGGTTGCAAAGGAGGGGGAGAATAAGGAAGGCTAAAAAGGCAAAACCACATTCACATTGAATTTGGTTCAGGGAGAAAATGACATGCATACTAAATGGGATATCTCAACCTGCAGCAGGATAGGGGGAAGGGGGATGAAAGGAGGGATGATGGATGGGAGGGCATCCTTGGGGTGAGGGGAGGTTGGAAGTACCCACTATGGAAGAGGGACAGGATCATGTAGGGAATGGACCAGGTGGGGGGTGGGATGAGTGGGAGGGAATTATAAGCAGCCTTGCACAATATATCTACTATGATAATGTTTTGCATAGCTAGACATGTACAACATATACTGAATTACTTATCTCCCCAGAGGGAATGGGTGACAAGGGAGGAAGGAAATGGATCTGAAATTTGAGGTCGTGACATTAAATGTTTCAAATATATATAAATACTATTATTAATACTCTTTTGCTTGTAATAGGGAGATAAGATGTGCAGGCATTGGGATGCAAAGACTCACCTTCCTCTAATGGAAAAGTCGATGAGGGTATGGGAGAAGGTATGGGAGAGAGCAGATTGGAGGAAGCGATATCTTGTGGGATTACTATTCTGGGAGGTTGGGTAGGGAAATAATGGGGGGAAAATGATTGTAACTCAAAATCTGGCGGAAATGAATGATGTAAAACAGAAGTTAATAAAGTATTTGTTTAAAAAAAAAAGAAAAAAAATAGAAAATTTGACATTCAGACACAAGAAGCAAGAGATGCTTGAGAAGGTAATCAGGGAAAAGAAATCAAAAGGAACTTATCAATGTTGAACTATTTACATTCCTATATGGAAAAACAACAACTGTGTCTGATTTAACCTGTCTCATTATGAAAATATAATTGAGCAAGGGTATATGGACATATGAATACATATGTGAAAGTTTGTATATATGTTTACAGGTATATATGGACAGAGGGCACAGGTTGAATTTGGTGGGAAGAGATGATACTTAAGGGGTGAAGCTAAGAGGTGAGAGATGAAAGTGACAAGAGGAGATAGGGAGAGAGAGGGTAGGGTAAACTATCTCATGTAGAAGAGGCAAGGGGAAGTAGTTACAGGGGAGGGGAAGAACAGGAATGCAAAAAGGCAAAACCCTATTCTCATTGAATTTGGCTCAGGGAGAGAATCACATACATACTAAATGGGATATCTCACCCTGCAGGAGAGTAGGGGGAAGGACGATGAGAGGGGGCATGATGGAGGGGAGAGCTTTCTAGGGGGGAGGGGAGGTTGGAAATACCCACTTTGGAAGAGGGACAGGATCAAAGTAGGGAATGGACTTGGTGGGGGGCGGGATGGGGGGGAGGGAAATATAAGCAGTCTTTTAAAATATATCTACTATGGTAATGTTTTGCATAGCTATACATGTACAACACATACTGAATTGCTTATCTTCCCAGAGGGAGTGAATGACAAGGGAGGAAGGGAATGGATCTGAAATTAAAAATATTAAAATTAAATGTTTCAAATGTATATAAATACTATTATTAAAACTATTTTGCATGTAATTGGGAGATAATGTGTTCAGGCATTGGTATGCAAATATTCACCTTGCCCCAATGGCAAAGTCGAAGGGGGTATGGGAGAAGATATAGCAGAGAGCAGATTGGATGAGGGGATATCCAGTGGGACTGCTATTCTGGGGTGGTGGGTAGGGAAAAATGGGGAAACAATTGTAACTCAAAATCTGGTGGAAATGAATTATGTATGCCAGAAGTTAATAAAGCATTTGTGAAAAATAAATAAATTAATTAATTAATTAAAAAAACAAAAACAATCCACAGATTACCTCCTGAAAAAGATCCCAAAAAGAAAACTGCTAGGAATATTGTAGCCAGGTTTCAGAATTCCCAGATAAAGGAGAGAATATTATAAGCAGCCAGGAAGAAACAATTTAAATATTGTGGAAACACAATCAGGATAGCACAGGATCTGGCAGCTTTTACACTGAGGGACGTAAGGGCATGGCATATGATATCCTGGAGGGCAATGGAGCTGGTATTAAAACTCAGAATCACCTACCCTGCAAAACTTAGTATCATGTTTCAGGGGAAAATATGTTCATTCAGTGGAACAGAGGACTTTCAAGCATTCTTGAGGAAAAAACCAGAGTTGAATAGAAAATTTGACATTCAGATACAAGAAACAACAGATGCTTGAGAAGGTAAACTGGGAAAAAAAATCATTACGAACTTATCAAAGTTGAACTATTTACATTCCTACATGGAAAAATGATTACTGTAACTGATGAAAATTTTCTCAGTATGAAAATAGTTGAAGGGTATATGGGCACATGAATATATATGTGAATATGTGTATATATGTTTTCAGGTATATATATATATATGTGTATATATATATATATATATATATATATACATATATATATATATATATATATTTAGGGGGCACAGGTTGAATTTAATAGGAAGGGTTGATACTTAAAAGCTGAAATTAAGAGGTGAGAGAGAAATATATTGAGAGGAGATGGGGAGAGACAGAATGGGGTGAACTATCTCATATAAAAGAAGCATGGGAAAATGGTTACAAAGGAGGGGAAGAACAGGAAGGCAAAAAGGCAAAACCTAATCCTCATTGAATTTGGATCAGGGAGAGAATGACATACATACTAAATAGGGTTTCTTGCCCTACAGGAAAGTAGGGGAGAAAGGGATGAGAAGGGGATCAATGGAAGGGAGGGCTGGCTGGGGGGTAGAATTGGAAGCACCCACTTTTGAAAAGGAACAGAATCAAAGCAGGGAGTGGACCAGGTGGGAAGTGGGATGGGAGGGAGGGAAATATAATCAGTCTTTTACAATATATCTACTATGGTATTGTTTTGCATAGCTACACATATACAGTATATACTGAGTTGCTTATTTCCCCTTTAAAAGTAATTATATATATATATATATATATATATATATATATACACATACATATGTACATATATATATATATACTATGATTAATATTATTGTGCATATAATTGGGAGATAAGATTTGCAGGCATTGGGGCATGAGGTTTCACCTTGTCTTACTGGAAAAGTTGAAGGGGGTATGGGAGAAGAGATGGGAGAGAGCAGATTGGATGAGGGGATAATACTGCTATTCTGGGGTCTTGGGTAGGGGAAAAATGGGGAAAAATTGTAACTCAAATTCTGTCGGAAATGAATGATGTAAACCAGAAATTAAAAAGCATTTGGGAAAAAAATAAATAAATAAGAAAAGTAAAAAAAAAAGAAAAAAGAAACAAAGAAAAAGAAGTGGAAGAGGGGCTGGAGACAAGGTGGCAGAATAGAAATAGGACTTCTAAGCTGCTCCCACTTCCTCCAATTCATGTAAAAAATTACTCTAAATAAACTTTGGAGCTACAGAACCCACAAAATGACAGAAAGAAGCTAACATTCTGCTGAAGTCTGGCAGGCCTGTGGGAAGGGTCCAGCACAGCACTGTGGAAGCTGTACCCAGCCATGTGTGAGCCAGAGGTTTTATCCTCAGTGCAGACACAACAAGCCCCAGGATGGTGGGACTCCAGATTGCTAGCAGCTATGGTGGTTTCCAGAATTATCAACTGATAGACACTAATGACAAAGTGAAAGTTCAGTGCAGTGTGGACTTTGTGAACCGGGAGTTCAGGATATGGCCTTTACCCCCTGGGAGAAGCCAGTGAGGTGTCGTGGCCATGCAGCCACCACCACATGGCTGCTTCAGATTGTAGGGGGACCAAGAATCCAGTCTGAGGAGTAATCACTCTTGCTTTAAGCTGCTTGGATCTGGATTGCAAGGTTGGTCTAGGGCGGAAGCCTGGGGTGCATGAGCAGTTTGCCAGAGCATGTGGAGGCTTCAGAAAGGGCACCCAACTAATAGCTCCAGCAGCTGCAAAAACCCCAGCAATTGGGACAAAGCTCCCTTTTCTGGTACCAGAGTTCTACTGTGCCCATAAGCTCAAAAGTCAAGTAATTGAGTGGCAACATGGGGAAGTAAAGGAAGCAAAGCAAGCAGAGCAATCTGCCATTAGACTCCTATTTGGGGGACAAAAGGATCAAAGAATGGGACAGGAGGAAGACAACAAAGTCAGAATTTCTGCACCAAAAGCTTGTAAGAAAAATATGAGCTCATTACAGGCCATAGAGGAGCTTAAGAAGAATTTTGAAAACCAAACAAGAGAAGTGGAGGAAAAATTGGGAAGAGAAATGAGAATGATGCAAGAAAATTATGAAATGACAGTCAACAACCTGACTGAAGAAAATAACACCTTAAAAAATAGACTAACTTGGGTGACTAGGTGGCACCGTGAGTAGAGCGTTGGCCCTGGAGTCAGAAAGACCTGAGTTTGGATCCAACCTCAGACACTTAACACACACACAAATAAAAACCTAGCTGTGTTACCTTGGGCAAATTACTTAACCCCAATTGCCTTCCAAAAAAATAGACTAACTCAAATGGCAAAAGAGGATCAAAAAGGCAATGAGGAGAAGAATGCCTTAAAACACTAAATTTGCCAGATGGAAAAAGAATTTCAAAAGCTCTCTGAGGACAATCATTCCTTCAGAATTAGACTGGAGCAAATGGAAGCTAGTGACTTTATGAGAAATCAAGATGCTGTTAAACAGATCCAAGCAATTGAAAGAATAGAAGGCAATGTGAAATATCTCATGGGAAAAAGTTTTCAGATATAGGTATATTACAACGTTGTCTTCTTCTGAGTTTGTGTTCTGATCTCCCCTGTCCCCACAGAGACTCTTTATGGTCAGTGTTAAGTTTTGCTCTTTGTTCATCTTATTTGCCTAGTTCCTTTTTTTTTTTTGGAGGGCAATTGGGGCTAAGTAACTTGCCCAAGGTCACATGGCTAGGTTTTTGTTTGTGTGCATTAAGTGTCTGAGGCCAGATCTGAACTCAGATCTTTCTGACTCCAGGGCCGACGCTCTACTCACTGCGCCACCTAGCCACCCCCAGTTTCTGGTTTTTAAAATTGAATTCTCCTGCTGGAGAACAGGGGGCAATGTCTCAAGCTTCTTGTATTGGGGGCCAGAAGCCTGGTCACTGGCTTTGTTGTTTTGTATGCTGGGGCCTCAGGTGCCAGCAGCTGGAGGCTGTAAGGGTCTGGAAGTTTACCTCTTGTTGAGCTGGGATTCTTAGTGGTGTTGTCTGGTGAAGAGTCCAGGTGAGTTTTTTTATGCATTTCCCTGGAGCTAAACAAGATATGTGGAAGTATGGCTTCTGGAGGATGCCCACCTGCTCTGGACTGTGATTAAGCACATAGTGGTTCTTTGAACTGGGCTCTTCTGGTTCCCCTGGCTAAGGCATATGGAGGGAAGGTTATTGGGGGGGGGGATCCTGGTGTTGGTGTTCATGTGTGCCTGTTCCACCACACTAGGCCTCAGGATCTCCCACTCTTTTGCTGAGGTGGGGCTTGCTGTTGGCTTGTTGGGAAGCTTTCTGTTCTAGAATGTGTTCTCCCTTTATCCCAAGTGAAATAGACCTTTCTTGATGATCTTCCAAGTTTCCTGCATTAAAAGGTTGCTTCACTCCACTGATTCAGCTGTTCCAGGATTTTTGCCTTGGGTATTATTTTCTGTTTTTTTCAGAGGTCAGTATGGAAAAGTAATAGCAATTTACTGTTTACTCCACCATCTTGGCTCCTGGAAGTCACAGGCAGCTTTCAAAAGAAGAAATCAGTTATCTATTAGTAATATAAAAATATTCTAAATTATTATTAGTCAGAGAAATGCAAATTAAAACAATTCTGAGATACCACCTCACACCTATCAGATTAGTTAATATGATGGATAAGGAAACTGACAAATGGAAGTGATGTGGAAAATGGAAGCACTAATGCATTGTCAATGGAGGTGTGAACTGATCCAACAGTTCTGGAGAGAAATTTGGAACTGGGACAAAGGACTAGAAAATTTTGCATATCCTTTGACTCAGGAACATCACTAATAGCTCTGTACACTTAAGAGATCAAAGGAAAAGAAAAAAGAACTTTTTATAATGTGTATGGGTATTCATGAGTGTATATGTATACATGCATATATGTATATGCATACATATACATACATGCACACACACATACACTTTTGTGGTGGCAAAGAATTGGAAACTTTGGGACTGCCCATTAATTGTGGAATGGCTGAACAAACTGCGGTATATAATTTTGATGGAATGCTGTTATGCTATTAAAAAAAGACAAGTTGGATGATTTCTGAAAAACCTGGGAAGACTTATATGAACTTATACAAAGTGAAGTGAACAGAACCAAAATCATATTACACACAGTCAAAGCAATGGTGTACAATGATTAACTGTGAATGACTTAGCTATTCTCCGCAATGCAATAATCCAGGACAATTCTGAAGGATTTATGATGAAAAATGGTATCCAACTCCAGAGGAAAAATAAAAACAAAACAAAAAATGAAAAACAAAAACAAAAAAACCTGATGGAACCTGAATGCAGATTGAAGCATACTTTTTCATCTTTCTTTCTTATTCTTGGTTCTTGTTATTGTTGTTGTTCTACATTTTCTTTTGTAACATGATTTATAGGGAAATGTTACATGATTGCTCATATATTATCTATATCTAATTCCTTGCCTTCTCACAGAGGGTATAGGAAATGGATGGAGAAAGAAAATATAAACTCAAAATTTAAGAAAACTATTCCTAAAAATGTTGTTGACAGGCAATTGAGGAAAAAAAAATTTAAATACAAATTAGAGAAAGATTTGAAAAGAGAAATAAATTTTATAGACACATAAGAATAGTCCAGGAAAAGTATGTTTGTTGGCTCCTGTGAAGTCAAAAGGTGTGGAGGGAAGTAGTTATTTACTCAGGGTATAAGAGACAACTTTCTGGAGAAATTTTAAGAGATAGGTAGGAATTAAAAAAGCAAAGAATGAGTTTTTAGTATCATATATTTAAAGCTAAAAGGGACTTTAGAGGTCATCAAATCCAACTCCCTCACTTTTTACAGATAAAAAAAGTGAGGTAAAGTGAGTTGCATAAGAAATTTTTTAAAAAAGGATCTCAGCATAGAAAACAATGTGAGTAAAGATACTGAGGTTAAAAGTCTTGGGAAATGTACAATCCTCTTTGGCTACAGCATATTGGGTAGATACGGGACTAGTATGAGAAAGCTGGAAGAGTTAACAGGTGTTAGATTGTGTAAGACCTTGAATTCTTAGCCAAGAAATTTTTATTTAATAGACAAAGTATATCTTTGAAAGGGTTTAAACAAAGAAATATGACCAGACCTATGCATAATGAAGATGTATGGTAAAAGTTTGAAGGAGGCATTTGAAGGAGGAGAAAGTACTTTTTAGGCAGGTGGACATGACAAAAACTTCTCTCTATTTCAGAATTCCCATATAGGAAAAAATGTGTGAGAAGGTTTAGATGTTTGCAATGCAAAACATGATTTTAGCTAATGGCCCTCAGTTCTTTCCCTTAACTTAGGGCCCTCATTTATATGTGAATCTTTTCCTGCCGGATTGTATATATGGCATTACTCACTATTGTTCAATAAAATTTTGTTTTCCCTTTAGAAAATGGATCTGGAGGTTTTAACTATAAGCTCATTTTATGTATATATACCAAAAGATTTGCTGTAACTAAGCAATGAACAGAAAGGGCCACTATGATGTTACTATCATCAGACTCCAACAATTGAATTAGCCTCCCGCACTTCATAAAGCAGAACTGGCTTCAACAGAGCTCTCCATCATCACCTGAACAGGATTCTGCAGCGTCGCAGCTATAATTACCTTTTCACCCTTCTGACAAGAGACATTGCTCATGTGACGAAGTGTACCTGATTCTGATCTATGCTAACCACAGCACCTTTGGCTACTTCAACCATGCTATGTTCCTTCATGGAAAAACATTTAGGATGACTCGTGGGTACTGTTGGTGCCTATGACATCATGCTGTATGTGAAAGGCAACATTAAAGCAATTAGGTTTAAAGGGCCAGAAGGAGCAAGGATGTGAAAAGGAAATAGCCTAGAGAGTATAGGAAAATGAGGAGGAAAGAGATATCCAGCAGTTAAGGGTTCTGCCTGAGCAGTACTCCCAGGCTCCTACCAGCTTCCAGGTAAAACATCTCTGCCTATAGAGAATACACCTGGACACCTTGTGGCCGCTCCGCTCTACGTCTCCAGGAGCAGCTGCTGGAAGCTCCAGTGCAGGCAGGAGGATGGCGGGGCGGGGAGCTGGAGCTGAGTCCAGGCATAACTCTGCGCCAAGAGCGTCCACCAGGCTTGGAGAAGAAGGGGAGGGGGAGAAGGAGAGGGAGGGGGGGGAGGAGGAGGGGTGGCTGGGATCAGCCCCAGCCCTGGGGCCTCACAGAGGCTAGGCCCAGCGTGGAAAGCACTGAGGTTGGAGAAGTTCCTCTGCAGTTGCCTGAGCTGTAACCACCAGTTTGATCGGAAATCAAGTTGTGAGGCTTGGAGTGTTGCCTTTGCCCTTGATGGTTCCCAGTTTGCCTGGTCTCAAGGACACTGTATTGTCAAGCTGGTTCCATAACCCCTTGAGGAACAGTTCACCCCCAGAGGGTTTGAACCTGAAGGGAGAGGCAACCCAAAGGAAAAGACCCTGGACTGTGTGGTCAGATTGTCTGGGGTTTGGCCTTCGTTCCGTGGCCATCCCCACCTTGAAGAATGCCCTGGGCACAGGTCTGCACTGGATTTCCCTTGCCCTATTCTTGCTATGAGACTCAGTGAAAGGCAGATCAATATTTGGGAGGTTGAGTCAGTGACTGCTTTTTAAGCTGGACACCAGCATGTGGTGAGAGATCTGAGCTTCGCATCCAGTTGAAATTTGATTTTGCTTTCTGCATCAAGGGATAAAACTCTTTGAATCTGGGACCTAAATAAAGATGGCAAACAGATCCAGGTGGGTCTGGCCATCTGCAGTATATTTATTGCTCTTCCACCTCCCCAGTCTACAGCATGCTGTGTTCTGCAGAAGGGGAGAAGTCTGTGATTCTCTGGAGCATGGGGTCCTATACATTAATTAGAAAGCTAGAGGGGCATCAGAGCAGTATAGTTTCTTGTGACTACTCACCTGACTCTGCACTGCTTGTCACAGCTTCCTATGACTCCAGTCTCACCATGTGGGATCCTTACATTGGAGAGAAACTGAGGACACTTTCAGCACCTGTTAGACTCTCAGTTGGATCATACCCTCGATTTCCATACCAGCTGGCTGAGATCAGTGTGCTTTTCTCCAGAAGGCTTATACCTTGCTACAGTGGCAGATGACAGACTACTCAGGAGCTGGGCTTTGGAACAGAGAACTCTAGTTGCATTTGCTCCTATGACCAATGGTCTTTGCTGCACATTTTTTCCACATGGCTGAATCTTTGCCACAGGGACAAGACATGGCCATGCCCAGTTCTAGACAGCAGCCAAGGTCCTTTCATCACTGCAATACTTACGCTGCAAATCCCTTCATAGTTTCCTTATGACTTACCAAGATTTAGCATTGCCAATATGCAATAAAATGGAAGAATTTCTTACATACAAGACCTTCTGAGCCATGCTACATGGTTTTGCTCAAAAGAGAAAAAGAACTTAGAGTCTTATTCTATCCTAATAACAGGATTAACCTTTCTGGCAAAGGTGGAGGTAAAGTCATTGAATGGAAACAAGATGAGTTTATAAACTATGATTCCTCTTTGAAATAGAATTGTTTTGCATTATAAACATGCATTTAATAGACTGTAGCAGGGGGAAAAATCTGGTGGACTGGCCATTAACCTTTTTATCTATAATGTTCAAAATTCACTAATAGAGGAGGCAGTTCCATTTCCATGGCTACAGAGCCTTAGTTTAAATTGTCCACTTATTAACAGCACAGTTTAATTCTCAGTGTCTTGATTCAAAGTGCAGTTAATAATGTTGTTTTCCTTATAAAAGTAACTGGTCCTTGAGCTCTTGTTAGTGGTAAAAGAAAGAAGTATAATCTTCCTCACAAGGAAATCCAACTTCTGCCCAACACTTTTCTCAGTTTAATCATTAAAAGCAGTGGCAGCTAAACTTTTAAATTATTCTCTTATTTTTATTTCAGTGTATCAGGGACTGTAGCCTATGTTTAGCCAAGTGCAAATACTGTTAATTTATAAAGTCAGGTTTGTCATTGCTTTTCTGCTTTTGACTTGAACAAAACAGAGCTTTAATGGCAGAGGGTGGGGGTATTGGTCCTAGGATGTGAGTGAACTTCTTAACTGAATGAATAGGCTACTTAAATCAAAGGGTGTGGTGTGGACTGATGGATTATAATTAGCTTTAAAAATAATGGTGGGCATGGAAAGGAGGAAATAGTGTAAGATTAAGGTGAGGATGCATTTCCAATTGCATGACTTGTCTTTGCTACTGATGTTTCAGTGGTTTGCCATTAACAATATATTTATTTGGAATTTTTGAGCAGAAGTTGTTTGAGGTACCATTTTGTTTTCCTCAATGGTAGGTGAAAAATACAACATAACCAGAACAACTGTACATGGAACTTCATAACTTTATGGAAGCATTTGGTTTTTCAATGTTTCACCTGGCATTTTTATAATATATGTATGAGATCAGTCTTTGCTGCTTAACTCAATTTCCAATTATACCTCCCAATTTGAAAATAGCCTTTAAGGTTCAGAATTTTCTTTCAATCAGTTAATCAATAAACATTTATTAAGTACCCCCAAAAAAGATATCTGGAAATGAATCCTTAACCCTGAAAAGTATATATGATGACAATCTGACATAGGTAAGCAGGTAAGCCAGACATAAACAAGGGAAGAATAGATTCCATCTTTATAACACTTTAACTTGATAGAGTGCTTTCTTTACAACAACTTAGACTAGCCAGATAGGAGGTCACCATTTTATAGAAGAGAAAACTCGGGCTTAGAGATGATATGATTTAGCAACAATCATAGCAATAGTAAAAGCTGAATTTGGGACTTGAAGTCAGGTCTTGTGACTTGACAACTATTTCTCTTGAAAAAAAATCACCATTTTTTAAGTTTCCTGGGTTCATAACCTTGGTATTATCTTTGACTTCCCTCTTTCCCTCATCCCACATAGCCAGTAAATAGTCAACCTCGGCTTGTAGGTCTCCAGAGGTAGCTGGTAATATAGTAGAGTGCTGGGCCTGGAATCAGGAAGACCTGAGTTCAATCCTGGCCTCAACTCTTTACCAATTGTTTGCCTTTAGGCAAGTCATTTAACCTCTGTTTTCTCCATTTTCCTCAACTGTAAATTGAGGATAATAACAGCACCTGTCTTATAGGATTATTGTGAGGATCAAATGAAATAGCATGTTTTAAATATAGGTTAACACTTTACCTGGTATATAGTAGGTGCTATATGAATGCATTTTCTCTTCTCCCTCTTCCTCTTCTAACTTGAAGAACAAATCCCCCAATCAAATTGGCATTCATTTATTAAGTGCCTACTTTGTGCCAGATTCTATTGCAGGTGTTGGGAATAGAAAGAGTCTCCTTCATTAGAAAGAGACTCTGCCCTCAAGGAATATACATTCTATCAGGGTTGACATCGCATTCATATACAATTAGATACACAATATGGATATAAATGAAGCTTTGATTGCACTGCCATAGTGAACTCTTACAAGGAATCTTCCTATACCAATGAAAAACAGTTCCTTCTCTGCAACTTAAAGTCTTAAAGAATTATGTAGGGACACAGAGAGTTCAAATGTCTTGCCCCATCCAATGTCATGCCATCAGTGTTTCTCAAAGGGAGACCAATTCAGTATCCACTGTCCCATGATGTCTCATACAAATATATACAAAATAAATACAAAGTCATTTTTCTTGGGGGGGAAAAGTATCTAGAAGAAGGTATTTGGGAGGAAGTAGTAAAACCTTCTTATAGAAGATGGAGAATGAGCTGAAAAGTGCTTGTTCTATCACACTGTGCTACCCAACCCACAGTAGATGATATTAAATTCCATCAGCAGTCACTTAGAACACCCACATATAAGTGGCATCTGGTAGAGATGATGGCAACTATTAGACCATAGAATTATGATCTATGAAACATAACTTACTTTAAAGTGGCCAAAGTCACCACAGTCATGGAGGCAGAAATGAACTACCAGGCTCAGGATGTGAATATAAGGCTTTATGGGTCTTCTTCATGCCATCCATAATTGCTTCTGGTCGTAATTACTATTGAAACCAATCTGTGGAAACAACAACAACCAAAAGAAGAGTTCCTTACCAATCTGGAATTGATCTGCTAATTCCTCTCTAACCTGGAGAGTGAGGCTGATGACTTTGCAAAACTCTGCCTCGATTAAATCCAATTTACACACAAGTCAGGACCACCCTTGTGATGTCATTGGTCCGCTTCCAGAACAAAGGATGAACAGCAACACCTTTTGCTTTCTCTATGATGTATGCTTTTATCATTCTATCCAAATTCTCCTTGGATCATACCTCTTTTTTACCTTCAACAATCTCCTTACAAAAGTTTTCTAGCACATCATACTATCTGGGCAATGAATATCTCCATATACATACATTTAAAATTAAGGCCAATATGGTTATTAGCCCTCCTTGTTCATGAACTATTATTGTTATCATCATCATCATCATCATCATCATCATCATCATCATCATCATCACCATCATCATCATCATCATCATTATTTTATCATTTAATGATACTAAATTGTAACAAAATATAATATTGTTATCATTATCATCATCATTATTATTGTTATACATCATATCTTTGCCTTCTTTTTCCAAGGATTGTTTCTCCATTGAAAGCCAATAATGTGCTGAATGATGCCAAAGTGAAACCTAGTCAAGTGCTGGAACAGATCAAAGCTACCAGATGGTTACCCAGCTTTACATCCTTGAGCTGATTCAGTTGTTGGACACTTACTCCTGTCATCCAGAACATCATAAAACACAAGTGGTCATCATAATACATAATGAATATTTGTATTGGACTAGCATAGATAAGGTTAAAAGGCATGGTTACATTAATGGTGTACCTAATAATTCTATGAACTGTTTATCAGAGTTATTCTTCCTTGTAAAATGAAGGATGCCTTTCAAAGCACAGGAGATATACATGTGACCAAATCCCGTTACCTTGCCCAGTATTCTAATCTCTTCCTACATCAGGGTTGAAGGCAGAAAAGTATATTTCTCTGAGTCTCATTAAGTTGAGATTGCTATGGTGAAAGATAAGTATGGTCAAGTCATCAGGTGAGGGTAATGCAAAAAGCATGACTAAGGTTCAAGGGCAAAAAAGAAGGGATTACAACTATTTCAGTGATTCAGAATAATAGACTTATTCTGCATATCCCCAGAGAGACTAGAACCAATAAAAATAAGTGGGTGTTTCATATAGGTAAATTTAGGCTTGATAGTAGGAAAACAATAAGAATTCTCTAAAGATAGAATAGGCTGGCTACCTTAGGAGGGAGTAGGTTCCCTCTCCTTGGATGTTTTCAAACAGAAACTGCTAGATCTTGTGTTATCCTGATTGTGTTTCCACAATGCTCAAATTGTTTCTTCTTGACAGCTTGTAATATTTTCTCCTTTACCTGGGAACTCTGGAGTTTGGCTACAATATTCCTAGGACTTTTCTTTTTGGCATCTTTTTCAAGGGGCGATAGGTGAATTCTTTACATTTCTATTTTGCTCTCTGGTTCTAGAATATCAGGGCAATTTTCCTTGAGTATTTCTTAAAGGATGATTTCTAGGCTCTTTTTAAATCGTGGCTTTAGATAGTACAATAATTTTAAAATTATCTCTCCTGGATCTCTTTTCCAGGTCAGTGGTTTTTCCAATGAGATACTTCACATTGCCTTCTATTTTTTCATTTGTCTGGATCTGTTTCATAGTATCTTGATTT
Organism: Gymnobelideus leadbeateri; assembly: GCA_011680675.1. Classification (NCBI taxonomy): domain Eukaryota; kingdom Metazoa; phylum Chordata; class Mammalia; order Diprotodontia; family Petauridae; genus Gymnobelideus; species Gymnobelideus leadbeateri. The sequence goes on from WOXC01000777.1 coordinate 134,358, forward strand.
CTCATAAAGTCATTAGTTTCCATTTGCTCCAATCTAACTTTGAAGAAATTATTCTCTTCAGTGAGTTTTTGAAATTCTTTTTTCATCTGGCTAGTTTGACTTTTTAAAGCATTCTTCTCCTTTTGGCTTTTTGGGCCTCTTTTGCCATTTGAGTTACTCTTATTTTTTTTAAAGCAATTGGGGTTAAGTAACTTGCTCAAGGTTACACGGCTAGTCATTATTTGTGTGTGGGTGCTCATTTTCTGAGGCCAGATTTGATCTAGGGACATCCCAAATCCGAGGCCTGTGCTCTTACTCACTGTGCCACCTAGCCACCCCTTTTAGGGCAATTGGGGTTAAGTAACTTGCCCAAGGTTACATGGCTAGGTTTTTGTTTGTGTGGGTTAAGTGTCTGAGGCCTGATCTAAACTCAGGTCCTTCTGACTCCAGGGCCGGCGCTCTATTCACTGCGCCACCTAGCCGCCCCTAGTCTTATTTTTTAAGGTGTTATTATCTTCAGTCAGGCTGCTGATTCACTTTTCGTGACTTTCTTGCACCATTCTCATTTCTCTTCCCAATTTTTCCTCTACTCTTCTTTGATTTTCAAAATCCTTCTTGAGTTCCTCCATGTTCTGCAACTGATTCATATTTTTGGAAGCTTTTGGTGCAGGGATTTTAGCTTCATTGACTTCTTCTGGTTCCATGTTTTGATCCTTTTTGTCCCCCAAAAAAGATTCTATGGTCTGATTGTGCTTCCTCTGTTTGCTCATCTTACCAGCCAATTAATTGACTTTTGAGCTCTTTGCCACTATAGAACTCTGCTTCCAGAGTGGAGAGAGCTGTGTCCCAAAGTATGGAGGTTTTCACAGGTGTTGTCAGAACTATCGTCAGAGCTATGAGGAGGGCACCCTCTCTATGGCTGCCACAAGCTCTGGTAACACTGGTGTTCCTTACCCCAGAACTGCCTGTTGTAGCAAGCACCCCAGCACCCCAGCATCCCCAGGTTTTTTTTATCTGCTTTTCTAAAGGAAAACAACTCAAAATGGGTTAACAATCTTGCTTTAATCAATCAAACATATCATTTACCTGGTTCAAGGGGGAAAGTCAGCACCCCAAACTTGAGTATACAGATAGAAGTTACAAGCAGAAATTACAAGAAGACAGAGAAACAAACAGATCAAGCAGACAGGCCTCCAACTGTCCAACCATTACATCCATACCTAGTCAGTTACCAGAGAGGGAAACATCAACATCTGGGTTTTCAAAGGCAGGGGGCTCTCAAGAGCTACTCAGAGTCTTGTCTGGTCAAGTCACACAACACTTCTCAAAGTGAGCCCCCAAAGCAAAGACTCCCAACAGGGTTTATATAGCCTTCTCCTGCATGAGAGAATAGAACAACCCTCTTGACCCCACTGCCCAATCACAAAGTATCTCCTGTAAAACAAGCCTCCTTCCATAGGCTCCAGGTGCACTTAAGGCTATCAAAGGGCCTAAGAGCCGGGAAGATCTTAAAAAATTACATTCCTATAACACTGCCACCCAAGACTGTGACCCAAATTCAAGGAGGTCAAAGCAAGAGCAATTACTCTCTGGATGGTCACTTGATCACCCTACTACCTGCAGGTCAGGAGCTCCAAAGGCAGCCACAGGGCAGCAGCTGCAGCTGCTGTGCCACTGCTACCTCTTGCCCTGGGGACAGGGGCCTGACCATGCTCTTCTCTCATCTAGTTCCAATGGAGTTCCCTACTGACCTTTTCCTTTCTCTTTGGAGTTTATTGGTTGAGGAGTCTGGAAACTGCCATAACTGCCAGCCATAGATGCCAGTGATTCACTCTCCTGAAGTCTGCTTTGGCTGGTCTGTGCCATGAGTCTGGGCCAGAATGGCTCACACAGGACTGAGCTTGGCTCCCAGCCTGATGCAATAGATCCTTCCTATCAACCTGCTGGGCTGCCTTCAGTGTGAGATTTGTTTCTCTCTATCACTTTACAGGTTCCGTAGCTCTAAAATCTGTGTAGAGTATTTCTGAAGGTGTTTGGAGTGAGAGCTCCAGCAAGTTCCTGCTTTTACTCCAGCATCTTGGCTCCACCCCATCCCCTCAAATTTAATCTTAAAACAGTATTACTGTTACTATATTCAATGTTCTCATGGTTCTTCTCTTCATAATTTCACTCTTCATAATTTGTTTGGATCTATTTTGTAGTATCTTGTTTTCTCATAAAGTCATTAGCTTGCATTTGCTCTTATCTAATTTTGAAGGAATTATTATCTTCAGTGAGTTTTTGAATTTCTTTTTCCATCTGGCCAATTTGGCTTTTTAAGGCATCCTTCACCTCATTGGCTTTTCACTCTTCATAAATCCATACAAGTCTTTCCATGTTTTTCTAAGAGCATTGAGCTCAACATTTCTTATAGCACAGTAGTATTCCATCACAATTATACCATAACATGTCCAGCCATTCCCCAATTGATGGGCATCCCTCCAATTTCCAGTTATTTGCCACCACAAACAAAGCTTTTAGAAATATTTTGAAAGATATAGGTTCTTTTCCTTTTTCCCTAATCATCTTTAGAAATAGACCTAATAGCAGTATTGCTGGGACAAAGTGAATACTTAGTTTTATAAATCTTTTCACAGAATTCCAGATTGATCTTTAAAATACTCTGGATTTTAAATAGTTTCAAATGGTTGAAATTTAAATGATTACATCAGGTCACTATTCTATCAGCAATGAATTATTGGAACAATTTTTCCACATCCCCATCATTTATTGCTTTCCCCTTCAAACATTTTAGCCAACCTGATAGATATAAAATGATATCTCAAGGTTGTTCTTATGTGTATTTCTCTAGTAAGTAATGATTTAGAGAATTTTTTCATATGTCTATAAATTGTTATGTTTCATTCATCGGAAAATTGGAATTCATTGGAAAACTTTATATCTTATCACCATTCATCAATAGGAGCATGACTTATATTCTCATAGATTTGACTATATATATATATATATATATATATATATATATATATATATATATTTCAAATGCTTTATTAACCTCTGCTTTCCATCATTCATTTCCATCAGAGTTTGAGTTAAAAATTTTCCCAACTTTTCCCTTACCCATGACCACAGAATAGGAATCCCACAGGAAATCCCCTTTACTAATCTGTTCTCTCCCATCTCTTCTCCCATACCCCCTTCAACCCTTCCAGTAGGGCAAGGTGAATCCCCATGCACCAATGCCTGAATATTTTATCTCCCAATTATATGTAAAATAGTATTAATAATAGTATTCATGTATATTTAAAACATTTCCTTTTAAAACTTTGAATTCCAGATTCATTCCCTTCCTCTCTTGTCACCCACCAATACTAGGAAGATAATCAATTCAGTACATGTTAGCTATGCAAAACATTACCATAGTAGATATATTGTAAAAGACTGACTATATTTCCCTCCCTCCTACCCCAACTCCCACCTGGTCCACTCACCACTTTGATCCTGTCACTTTAGAAAAGTGGGTGCTTCCAACTTCCCTTGTCCCCAGCCTGCCCTCCATTCCAGTATCTCCCGTCCCATCCCCCCCCCCCACTCTACTGCAGGGTGATATATCCCATTTAGTATGTATGCCATTCTTTCCCTGAATCAAATTCAATTAGAAAAAGTCTTTGCCTTTTTGCCTTCCTTTTCTTCCCCTCCCATGCAACCACTTTCCCTTGCCTTCACTGGTTGCTGGCAGAGTCCTACTGTGGCAACAAGCCCAAAAGTCAAGGAATTGAGTGGCAAAATGCCTAGGCAAAGGAAACAAAATAAACAGGAAAATTCAACATTAGACTCCTATTTTGGGGGCAAAGACAATCAAAGTATGGAACAGGAGGAGGACTGTGAGGTCAAAAATCCTGCACCAAAAGCCCCAAATGAAAATACAAGTTGGTTACAGGCCATAGAGGACCTTAAGAAGCAGATAAGAGAAGTAGGGGAAAAAATGGGAAGACAAATAAGAAAGATGCAAGAAAAGTATGAAATGAGAGTCAACAGCCTGTAAACCTGTAAACATATATACACACATTCCCATATGTATTCATATGCCCATATACCCTTCTTCAGCTATTTTCATACTGAGAAAGGTTTCATCAGTTACAGCTATTGTTTTTCCATGTAGGAATGTAAATAGTTCAACTTTGATAATTTCCTTATGATTTATTTTCTGTTTACTTTCTCAAGCATCTCTTGCTTCTTGAGTCTGAATATCCCATTTTCTATTCAACTGTTATTTTTTTTTTCTCAAGAATGCTTGAAAGTCCTCTATTCCACTGAATGACCATATTTTCCCCTGAAACATGATACTCAGTTTTTCTGGGTAGGTGATTCTTGGTTTTAATCCCAGCTCCTTTGCCCTCCAGAATATCATATTCCATGCCCTTTGATCCCTCAGTGTAAAAGCTGCCAGGTCCTGTGCTATTCTGATTGTGTTTCCACAATATTGAAATTGTTTCTTCCTGGCTGCTTGTAGTATTTTCTCCTTGATCTGGGAATTCTGGAACCTGGCTACAATATTCCTAGGAGTTTTCTTTTTGGGATCTTTTCCAGGAGGTGATCAGTGGATTCTATCAACCTCATTTTGCCCTCTGGGTCTAAAACATCAGGGCAATTTTCCTTGAGAATTTCTTGAAGAGTGATTTCTAGGTTCTTTCTTTGATCATGGCTTTCAGGTAGTCCAATAATTTTTAAATTGTCTCTCCTGGATCTATTTTCCAGGTCAGTGGTTTTTCCCATGAGATATTTCACATTGCCTTCCATTCTTTCAATTGCTTGGATCTATTTAACAGCATCTTGATTTCTCTTAAAGTCATTAGCTTCCATTTGCTCTAGTCTAATTCTGAAGGAATATCTCCTCAGTGAGCTTTTGAGATTCTTTTTCCATCTGGCAAAGTCGGTTTTTTAAGGTATTCTTCTTCTCATTGCCTTTTTGAGCTTCTTTTGCCACTCGATTTAGTCTATTTTTTAAGATGTTATTTTCCTTAGTCAGGCTATTGACTCTTATTTCATCCTTTTCCTGCATCCTTCTCATTTCTCTTTCCAATTTTTCCTCCACTTCTCTTATTTGGTTTTTAAAATCCTTCTTAAGGTCCTCCATGGCCTGTAACCCGCTCGTATTTTGGTGAAGGAGTTTTGACCTAACAGTCCTCCTCCTGTTCCATGCTTTGATCATCTTTGCCCCCAAAATAGGAGTCTAACCAGTCCCAAAGTCCATACGCCACTGACCTCTCACTTTGTCATAGGCATCTATGTGTTGATAATTCTGGAAATGCAACATCTCCCGGTGTTCTGGGGTCCCTCCAGCAGGCTTCTGTTCCCCCCTCCCTGGGGCTAAAACCTCCAACTCAGGTGGACCTGTGCTCAGCTTCCAGAGTGCTTTGCTGGCCACTCACTGCCGGGTTCCCGGGCTGTCCTCAGCAGGAGGTTAGCTTCTCTGTGTAGTTCTGTGCATGCTGGAGCTCCAGAGGTTGTTCAGAGTCCCATTTTTACATGATTTTGAAGTGGTGTGGGCTGGAGTGCTGTGGAAGTTCTGTTTCTTCTCTGCCATCTTGGCTTTTCCCCCAAGCACCCACTTTTTAATAGGGATAGGATCAAAGTAGGGAATAGAGCAAGTGGGAGGTGGGATAGGAGGGAGGGAAATATAGTCAGTCTTTTACAATATATCTACTATGGTAATGTTTTGCATAGCTATACATGTATAGCATATAATGAGTTGCTTATCATCCCAGTGGGAGTGGGTGGTAGGGGAGGAGGGGAATGGGTTTGGAATTCGAAGTTTTAAGAAATATATAAATACTATTATTAATGCTATTTTGCATATAATTGGGCAATAAGATGGGCAGGCATTGGGGCATGGAGATTCATCTTGCCCTACTGGAAAAGTGGAAAGGGTTATTGGAGAAGAGATGGGAGAGAGCAGATTGTATGAGGGGATATCCTGTGGGACTGCTATTTGGGGGTGTTGGGTAGGGGAAAAATGAGGAAAAAATCGTAACTCAAAATCTGATGGAAATGAATGATGTAAATGATAAGTTAATAAAGAATTTTTGAAAAAAAAAGAAATTCTCAAAGAAAATTGTCCTAATGTTTTAGAACCAGAGTGCAAGATAGAGGTTGAAAGAATCCACTGATCACCTCCTGAAAAAGATCCCCAAAAGAAAACTCCTAGGAATATTATAACCAAGTTCCAGAATTTCAAGCAGCCAGGAAGAAACAACTTCAATATTGTGGAAAGATAATCAGGATAACATAGTATCTTGCAGCTTCTACACCAAGGTATCCAAGGGCTTGGAATATGATATCCTGGAGGGCAAAGGAGCTGGGATTAAAACCAAGAATCACCTACCCTGCAAAACTGTTTCATGGGTAAATATGGTCATTCAGTGGAATAGAGGACTTTCAAGCATTCTTGATGAAAAAAAACAGAGCTGAATAGAAAATTTGACATTCAGATACAAGAAGCAAGAGATGCTTGAGAAGATAAACAGGGAGAAGAAATCATAGGGAACTTAACAAAGTTGTACTGTTTACATTCCTACATGGGAAAATGATAACTGTAACTGATGAAACTTTTATCAATATGAAAATAGTTGAAGAAGGGTATATGGGCTTATGAATCATATGTGAATGTTTGTATCTATGTTTACAAGTATACATAGATAGAGGGCACAGGTCGAATTTAATAGGAAGGGATGATACTTAAAAAGTGAAATTGGGATGTGATAGAGGAATATAATTAGAGGAGATGGGGAGAGACAGAATGGTGTAAAGTATCTCATATAGAAAAGGCAAGGGGGGCGGCTAGGTGGTGCAGTGAGTAGAGCGCCAGCCCTGGAGTCAGAAGGACCTGAGTTCAGATCCGGCCTCAGACACTTAACCCACACAAACAAAAACCTAACCATGTGACCTTGGGCAAGTTACTTAACCCCAATTGCCCTAAAAGGGGTGGCTAGGTGGCACAGTGAGTAAGAGCACCGGCCTCGGAGTTGGGATGACCTGAGATCAAATCTGGCCTCAGAAAATGAGCACCCATGCATAAATAATGACTAGCCGTGTAACCTTAAGCAAGTTACTTAACCCCAATTGCTTTAAAAAAAAAAAGGCAAGGGGAAATGATTACAAGGGAGGACTGCTATTCTGGGGTGGTGGGTAGGGAAAAAATGGGGGAAAAATGTAACTCATAATCTGGTGGAAATGAATGATGTATACCAGAAGTTAATAAAGCATTTGTTTAATTTAAAAATATATAATAAAAACATAACAACACTTTTTTGATACATTAAAAGAATGTGAAATAACATAAAGAATTTCAGAAATTGAGTTTGAAGGAACCTCAGTTGTCAATTAATCTGACCCAGGGCTAATCTATCGTTCACTTGCAAAACACCTAGTAATGGGAACCCAACCCAATGTCTCTTGAAGTAGCCCATTCCACTTTAAGGGATAGCTTTGATTATTAGGAATTTTTTTTTGCTTGATAATAAGTCTCAATTTTCTTCTTCCACACTTCCACCTATTCTTCTCAGTTGTGCCCTTTTAGACCTAATAGAACAGATCAAATCCCTTCTTGATGTGAGAGTTTTTTACATACTAGGAGGTCATTATTTTGTCTTAGTAACCATAAGCTCTGAGAAAATTCACATAGATGTGTAGCATCCTTACAATGATCATCCAAAGTTGATCTAGCAATTCATAAATCACTGTAAAGGGGCTAATAATTATGGATTATAATGACTCTGAAAGCCTTCTAGTTGTTATGCAACTGCATTTCTTTATTATTCTCTTGTGGCATGGGTTGAAGGGAACTGGGTACATAGAGATGTTTCAGCCTAAAATCACTTCAGTGAATTTCCTGAAGGCCTTTTTTCTAGTTCTGATACATAGTCCGTTGTCTTTAATTCATTCGTTATAGTAACATGGAAGGTGATAGGGGAAGGGTACAGCTTCAGTAGGTCATAACAATGCCTGGAAATTATAGTAATTTTAAGATCTGTGCTGGACAAATCCAAGCAACCAGTTAAAAATGCAGAACTTGAAGGTTATTACCAAAACTTGATCCTGTCTGTCAGTTAAAATGGTTCATCCAGGGTTTTAGTTTAGTTTTGGTTAGTTCACTGTCCTCTGTATTTACCTTTCCTTTGGAATCAGAAAAAAAAAAATTTTAAACAGATAATGCAGGGTATTGAATTAAAAAAAAAAACACTTTAAAGATGATGTCCTTCTGGTCCAATAGGGGTTATTTCTCAAAATTATTATCTAGTATGCATAGAATACCTTCCTTTGCTTAAAAGAATCCTTTGCTTTTAAAATTTAGTGAGGTGACTAAATGGCAGTGCTCTTTCATTGATGACCAACAATGAAATCTTTGAGTGCAGCTTCCTCCTTTCTTATAGACATTCCCTAGTAGTACATCATGTTTGATGGGAAGCCCTTTTACTACTTTGTGAAAATATGGTGCACTGTTGTTTTAACGTTTCCTGGAGGACGAAAGGTGATCATGTGTGAAATCATTCCTTGTTAAGAGAGGTCTTGTCCCTGACGTAGATCTCTTTTTCTGAATGCATTTCTTCTACTGCTCAGAGCAAACAAGCATATCTGTGAGGTGTCCCTATCACATTTTATTCATCATACCTGCTGAATAATGAGCTATGTCATGCATGGGGTTTTCCTTTTGACTAAATATAATAATAAGACTTATTCCTCTGTGTATGATATAGACAATGGAATTTTAAATTATATGCTAGAGAAATAGAAGCCATGAGGTTCAAAAATTAGTTGAAGAATCATGGTATTACTTACAGCTATATGTACCGTTGGGGACATCGGTGAAGAAAGAGAAAATGAGAAGAAGGGGGAATAAGAAAAAACAAAAACAGTGTGTGGCAGTGAAAAGAACATTGAATATAATTGGTAAGCCTGGGTTAAAACCCTCACTTTGACAATATGTTATTTGTGTGACCTTGGGCAAAACACTTAAATTCTTCAAACCTCAGTTTTCTAGTCTGTTATATGATATTGGAGTAGCCTCTGAATCTTCTCTAATGATCTACTCCAGTCACCTTATTTTGTAAACACAGTATAGAGAGATCAAATTATTTGCTTACAGGTACATAATAGCCTCAGTGGGGAGAGATTGAAGGTTTGACTCCTTTCCCAGTGTTTCTTCCACCATACAGAAATATCTCAGATACTGAAAGAGTGCTGTGCTTAAAGCGATAAGCTCCTAAGGAAATAATAATATCTGATAGTTATATAGCACTTCACATACCTCGACTTCATATTACATAGCACTTTATATTCTCTTTGGATACTTACCAGAATCCTTATAATTTCCATTTTGCAGATGAGCCAAATAAGAAAGAGAGACAAAGTCTCTTGTCAAAGAGACAATGCTGCTTGTAAATTTCAATGGTCAGATTTGTAGCCCGGTTTTTCTGAGAAGCCCAGAACTTTGTCTACTATGTCATATCTACATATTTGTGTCTCTAAGTGAAATTTTGAATGAAAGACTGGGGCAAAAAGGTTTCTTGTACTGATGTCTTTCTTTTCATACTTTGATGTAGTATTCTGTCCACCAATTCAGACTGTATTCCCTCCATGCCATTTCAATCTGTGACACTCTTAAGTATTTTTTTTCATATGAATTCCATAGAAGATATAGCCAATCTGTGGGAGGCATCTTTTTTTTTATTTTATTATCTTGAGAGAGCAAATGTAAAATGTAGGTTGTCTCTCTCTTGTTTCTCATCCATACTTCTTTTTAGTTCCTCTCTTTTTCTAATCATGTATATTCTTGATAATATTTTTATGTTGATGTACAAGGGTGGGAAAGAAAGATCAATAATCTTCCTTACATACAGACATGTGACAATACCTATCCCATTGCTTATGGTCCTTTCTTATCTCTAAGCAGGTCAGTTATGTTCCCCAATGAACCATTATAAACCCTCAAATATCACACTGCAATTTAAAAAAAAAATAGTAAATTAAATTCATTATTTATGTAACTGAAGAGGACAGGGGTGGAGCAATGAATAGGGACCATCATGCTCAGATAATACAATATTCTGTGTGGAAATGTCTGGAGAGTATGCTTCCAGGCTTTTAAGTGACTGAATTCAGCCAGAATCACTTCTTTTTTTCCCCATGTAAATCCTAATTACCTTACTACATTTAAGTGAGATAAGAAAGAAAATTATGTAAGGGGAGAGGCTTCAGGCTTTATCTACCAGAGCCTGGCTGACATGTGGACTGTGAGTATGATCCATAGTTCTTTCTGTCGGTGTTTTTTCTTTCTTGTTTTACATGAAAAAGATTAGTGGTGACTAGGATCTTGTGAACCTCAGGAGAGAAAGTTACTAGAATATCCATAGAATGAAGTCCATTCTAGATTTTCAGCCAGCCACTACAGCATCCAGGTCTCAAAAAGTTAGGAGAAACCTTTGGAACACAGGCCAGTAGAATCTGAAATGTATACTCATCCAATTGCTACACCATATTTGGACATAAACTTGGTAGCACTGATGCTATATAGAAATGACATTAAACCTGAGTCCACTCTTTCCAGTGTACAAAAGTAGGACAGAGAAAAATACCTCCCTCAGGTGTTGGGAGAAAATGTTTGTATTTTTTCCTTGCTATATATCTTTAAATAAATATCATTTTAAATGTTAATTGATAGTAATTGGTTAAATGGAACTGGGGAGCTAACCATTGACAGTTCATAGTATAGGGAACATTTGAATGGGAGCTTGAGGCCATAGCATTAGAGAGGAATATTCCAACCACTTCATAGACAATCTTAGACAATGAGGGAAATATGTAACTTTTCCCTTCTAGAGTGAAACCAAGCATTCTCTCCATGTACATTATATGACTGCACATTGATTTGACATTTCTAAAGCCACTCCAAAAAAAGTTAATATCTTTATTTTATAGGCAAACCATGATATGTGTGGATACACACATATAGATACATGTATGTATATATACAGATACATACACATATGCACATATATACACACGTATGTGTATATATGTATATATTCACATATGTGTATATATAAACATAGTATGTGTGTATATATGTATATGTGTGTTTACATTATATATACTTAGTACTGAAACCTCTGAGTTTTAGTTACAATGGAAAAAACATATGATTATAGCTCTGATGAATGTCAGTGATCATCTAGTTCATCTTCACCCTTCCGGTGAAAGAGGAAGGTATGAGAGCCCAAAGAATCCCATTGTCAGAAGGCTGAAAATAAAAATTATAACACAACTCTCAGACCAAAACTCTTTTTTTATATTGTAATAGCAAAAGAGCTAGAGAAACATAGAATTAGAGCTAGAAGGAACTATAGAGTTCCCAAAATCTAAACATCTCATTGTATAGATAAAAAAAAAAAAAAAACCAACCAGAGGCCTGATAGGAAAAGGGACTTGCCTGAGCTCTATCAATTAAGGGGCCAAAGAGCAAAAATTCAAGTCAGGTCTGCTGACTCCAAATCCAACACTTAACACTTCATTATTTTAAAGAATGTAGCCTGCTGTCTCATTCATATTATTATTGACTCCTTCTAGTAGCATTCAGGTAAACAGTAAACACAGTTATCCCTATTCTTTCCAATTTTGAAAAGTGGGCAGAGAGGTGGCAGAACTAAAAGGGTGGCACCTGAGCTTTCCCCCAAACACCTTTAAAAAATTACTCTAAACAAACTCTAGAGCAGCAGAACTAACAAAAGTGAAATAAATTCCCAGTCCAAGATAACGTGGAAGGTTGGCTGGAAAGGTTTGTTGCACTAGGGTGAGAGAGTAGTGCAGTCCAGCCAGGTCTCACCAGCACAGACCTGGCCAGAGCAGGTGTTGGGGCAAAAGAATCACTGTCAGCAGTAGTAGTTTCTAGACCTCTCATCCCACAGACTACAAAGAAAACTTAGAAGGTCAGAAGGAAAGGTCTGTTGCACCTAGTTGCGAGTGTAGCACAGTCCACAGCAGGCCATACCTGCAGAGCCCCAGCCACCAGGAGTAGGCCTTGGGACTGAGAGAATCAGAAGTGACAGAAGCAGCTACTTCAGAAGCTCTCAGCCCACAGACAATAAGGAGGTTGAACAACTATTCAGAAATGTATTACAATGGTCTGTTTGCAGACACTTAGGAAGGAATCTGTTGGTTTTCCCATACTTGGATCCATGTCATAGTACTGAATGGCAGTCCCAGGTTGAGGTGGAGCACTAGCATAACAGAGCTTGAGGCAGCAGGGGAGGGGGGACACTCCTCACAGTTCCAGAGTGGAAAAGAGTGCTTATGGTCACTCACAAAACAAAGCACAAGAGAGGACCTTGGTCTCCTTAGACCATTCCATCCTAGAAGAACTGAAAATTTCCAGGTTTGCAGGTCCCTACTTTAACAAAGAGTTAAAAGTCAAGTAGTAGACTAAGAAAATAAGCAAATAGAAACAAACAAAACAAAACAACAACAAAAAAAGACCTCTCACTATAGAAAGTTACTATGGTGGCAAGAAAGATCAAAACAAAGAGTAATGTCAAATGGATACCTGCCCAAAAAGAATTAACAGAAGATATTTAAAAAGATTTTAAAAAATCAAATTACAGAGATGGAGGAAAAGCTAAAAAAAACTAAAATAAAATTTAAAAATAAGAATAATTCAAGAAAAACCAGAAGGTCATGAAAAGAAACTCAACCAATTAGAGAAGGAGATACAGAATCTTAAGGAAGAAAATGACCCTTGAAAATTAGAATTGGGCAAAGTGAAGCCAGTGAAATTATGAGATCAAGAAATAAGCAAAATATGAATAACAGAAAAAGAAGAAAAAGTGAAACATCTTATAAGAAAAACAACAGATTTGGAGAATAGATCAAGATGAGAGGATGCAAAATTAATCAGACTAACTGAAAGTTATGATAAAAATGAATCTTGATACAAAAATACAGAAATAATTAAATAAAAGTGTCCTGAAGCATTAGAACAAGGGAGTAGAAATAGAAATATATATATATATATATATATATATATATATATACATATATATCTATCACCACTTAAAAGAGATCTTATGAGAATAATTCATAGGAATATCATAGTCAAATTCCAAATTTCCCGGCTCAAGAAAAAATAATAAAAGCATCAAGATTAAACAATTTAAATACAATGGAGCCACAATTAGAATTTCATAAGACCTAGCAAAAGAGACATTAAAGGACTGCGGGTATTGGAACACAACATATCAAAGAGCAAAAGAACTGAGGTTCCAGCCAAAAATATCATACCCTGCAATGTTAAGTATTACCCTGAATGACAAAAATGGGCATTTGATAAACTCTCAGACTCTCAAGACTTTGTTATAAAAAATCCTGAACCCAATGGAAGATTTGACATATAAGAACCAAGAGAAATATAAGCACATAAAAAGACATTATAAGTGAGCCATAAGGATAGACTGTTTACATTTTATATATGTAAAATTTATGTCCAAGACCTGGCAATACTACTACTAGTTCTGGATCCCAAAAAGAGATTTTCAAAAAGCAAAAGGAGGGAAAGGACCTCTCTGTACAAAAATATTGTAGCAGATCTTTTCTGGAGGCAAATAATAAGAAATTGAAGGGATGACCATGAATTGTGCAATTGCTGAATGGGATGCGGTGTGTGAATGTGATAGAGTACTGTTGTACTATGAGAAATGGTGAGCAAAATGTTCTCAGAGAAAACTAGAAGGACTTAAATGAGCTGATGCAAAGTGAAATGTACCATGTACAAAGTAACAGCAATATTGTAAGATGATCAGCTGTGAATGACTTACTTATTCTCAGCAATACAATAATCCAAGATGACACTGAAGGAGTTTATGATAAAAAATGCTATTCATCCTCAGAGAAAGAATTGATGGTATTTGAATACAGAAAGAAAGATCTTTTTTAACATCATTTTTCTTGAGGTTCTTTTTTTTTTAGGTCTATATTTTCTTTCACAACATGACTATTACAGATATGTTTTTCATGACTATACGTATATAACCTATGTCAAATTGCTTGCCTTCTCAGTGAGGGGAGTTTGGAAGGGATAAAGGGAGAGAATTTGTAACTCAAAGTTTTAAAAATAAATGTTAAAAATTGTTTTTAAATGTAGCTGGGGTGGGGGGCGGCTAGGTAGCGCAGTGAGTAGAGCATCAGCCCTAGAGTCAGAAAGACCTGAGTTTGTATCGGGCCTCAGACACTTAACCCACACACAAACAAAATCCTAGCCATATGAACTTGGGCAAGTTACTTAACCCCAATTGCCCTTAAAAAAATGCTGCCAATAAATAAATAAATAAATGTAGCTAGGGAAAAATAAAATCATAAATAAAAAAACAAGCCAAAAAAAAAAAAAAAGAAAAGAAAAGAAAAGTGGTCAGAGGTGGAGCCAAGATATGGAATGAAAGCAGGAACTCACCTGAACTTGCTTGTGAATTCCTTCAGTAACCTCTAAAAAGTGAACCTGAACATAATTTAGAAAGGTAGAATCCCAGGGGAGACAGAGCATGGCAAATTTCCAGTCAAGGAAAGTATGGATCTGCTGCACTGGGTAGAGAGAACACGGAGTGTGGAGCGTAGGAGCTACACCCAAACAGAACTGACCATAGTGGAGCTGGAGCAAGCCATGGAGATCTGATTCACCCACCACAGGGGCAATTCCCAGACCTCTCACTGCAGAACCAGGGATCTGTCAGAGCTGGGTAAGAGATAAGTGCAGGGCCCTTGGCAGTAGCCACTATTGGGACTATCAGCCCACATTCTGAATGTTTAAAAATTGCCTACCTGAAATTCTGGGAGCCAAGATGGTGGAGTAAACCTTAGCTGCTCCCAACCCCTTTCTGAGAATGTTGCAACAATGTAAAATCCTGAAATATTGAAAACAACTGGATACTTGCGAGTCCTAGAGGAAGGCTGAAGTTAAAGTACAGTACATGAGGCTTCCTAACAAGCCCCTTCTTAGCTGTGCAGTAGGAAATCCTGAAGCCCAAAAGGGTGGAGCCATCAAGTGCTAACACCAGAGCCAATGGTGTATGGTCACACAAACCGGAGAATGGGCAGACACCAGCAGACTCAGCCTGAGTCTGCCTGAGCTCTGGCACAGGGACAGGAAGCAAAATCCTGAAACAGCCAGACCACCCCTTCCCCACTCTTCACACCTTGATCTTCAGTGAAACTCCCAGGAAATTCCAAAAGTCCTGCATTGGCCTCAGTCTAGGCACTCAGAGTCCACAGGATACAAAGCCAATAACCAGGCCCCTACTCCCAGCATAAGAAACATGGGTTAGAACCCTATGTACCCCAGAAGTAGAGATTTATTTTAAAAGTCAAGAAATAGGCAATCACAATGGGAGAAAAATCACTTGGGTAAACGAGGTCTATTAGATCCTGTTATAGTGAGGGAGAAGAAACAAATACAGAAGAGGACGTCATGGACCCTATACCCACATCTAAAACCTCAAGAGGGAATATAAACTGGTCTCAAGCCCAAAAAGCATTCTTTAAAAAGCTGAAGAAGAATGTTAAAAGCCAAATTAGAGATGTAGAAGATAAATTGACCAATTATTTTAAAATTACTTGCCGAAATGGGAAAAAAAAAATTTTTACTGAAGAAAACAGCTCTTTGAAAAGTAAAATTTGTGAATTGGGAAAGGAGGTTCAAAATCTAACTGGAGAAAATAACTCCTTAAAAGTGAAATCCAAACAAATGGAAAGGGAGCTTCAAAAATTAACCAAGGAAAACAATACACTAAAAATCAGAATTAGTCGAATTGAAGCTAATGACTCTATGAGGCATCAAGAATCAGTCAAACAAAATCTAGAGAATGAAAAAATTAGAAGAAAATGTAAAATATCTCGTTGGAACAACAAATGACCTGGAAAACAGATCCAGGAGAGATAATCTAAGAATTATTGGCCTACCAGAAAGTCATGATGAAAAAAAGAGCCTGGGCAACTTCTTCCAAGCAATCATCAAGGAAAATTACTCTGAGTTCCTAGAACCAAAGTGTAAAATGTTATCAAAATAATTCACTGGACACCTCATGAAAGAGATCACAAATTGAAAACTCCAAGAAGTATTGTAGCCAAATTCCAGAATTATCAGTTCAAGGAGAAAATATTGCAAGCATCCAGAAAGAAACAATTCAATTAAAATATGGAACTAGCAGCTATATTAAAAGATTGGAGTGACTGGAATATGATATTTCGTAGGGCAAGAGAGCTTGTACTACAACCAAGGATCAACTATGCAGCAAAATTGAGCTTAATTTTTCAGGCAAGAAGATGGTCATTTAATGAAATAAGGGACTTCCAGATCTTCCTGATGAAAAAGCCAGAGCTCAATGGAAAATTTGATCACCAAAGACAAGACTCAAGAGATACATAAAAAGTAAAACAGGGAAAACACACACACACACACACACACACACACACACACACATACATACATACATACACATATTCACACACCTTGTTATTCAATAATAACAAACTGTTTACATCCCTATATGGGAAGCTGATACCTGTCAATATTCAGAACTATATAATTATCATGACATTTAAAAGGAATAAACATAGATAGAGGGTGTGGGTGAAAATGAACTAAAGTGATGATAAAAACCTTATCAAGGAATGCAAAGGCATTGTAATGGGAGAAGAGGAAAGGAGGAGGCAGAAAAGGGTAAATTATGCCACCTGAAGAGGCATGAAAATATATAGTAGAGGGAAAGACAAGAGGAAGATGAACATTATATGAACTTTACTATCAATGGTTTTGGATCAAGGAGGGAATAACATAATCAGCTAATTATAGTATTATAACATAAAGGGACACAAATACTTTTTATAGTAGAGGGAATGAAGGAAAGGAGAGGATCATTGTTTGAGATTTACTCTCATCACATTTGGTTCAAGGAGTGAATAACACACTTCATTAGGTATAAAAATCTATTGTGTCCTACAGGCAAAAGGAGGGGAAATGGGGAAGAAAAGTGTGAGAGCATATAAAAGGGAGGGAAGAAGTATTACGGGGAAGTAAGGAAAAGGGGTGGGTGATAGGGAGAGAATACTGTGGGTGGCAATGGTCAAAAGGAAAACTCTTAAGGAGCGGAAGGAAGAAGGGAGAAATAAAAGCATAAAAAGAAGAGGGAATAGGATGGAGGAAAAGACACAGATAGTAATCATAACTGTGAATGTGAATGGGATGAACTGTCCCATAAATAGAGGCAGATAACAGAATGGATTACAAACCATAATTCTACAATATTCTGTCTACAAGAAACAAATTTGAAATGGGATACACGTAAAAAAAAAGGGGGTGTAGCAATCCTTATCTCAGGCAAAGCAAAAGGAAAAATAGATCTAATTGAAAGATGTAAGGAAGGATATTTTATCCTGCTAAAAGGCATCATTAACAATGAAGCAATATAATTACTAAACAGATATGGACCAAGCAATACAGCATTCCAATTCTTAGAGTACAAGTTAAGGGAATTAGAGAAATAGATAGCATATCTATAGTGGGGACTTCAATCTCTCACTCTCTGAACTTGATAAATCTAACCTCAAAATAAACAAGAAAGAAGTTAAGGAGGTGAATAAAATTTTAGATAATGTAGATATGATAGACCTCTGGGGAAAATTGAATGGGCATGAAAAGTAATATACCTTCTTCTCAGTGGTACATGGTATATAAACAAAAATTGACCATGTCCTAGGCCATAAAATGCTCACAATCCATTGCAGAAAGGCAGAAATATTAAACACATCCTTTTCAGATCATGATGCAATAAAATTATATGTAATATAGAGCCATGGAAATATAGAATAAAAACTAATTGGAAACTAAATAATTGGATACTAAAGAATGAGTGAATCAAACAAGGAATCATAAGAACAATCAGTACCTTCATTCAAGAGAATGACAATAATGAGACAGCATACCAACACTTCTGGGATGCAGAAAAGCAGTTCTTAGGGGGAGTTTTATATCCCTGCATGCTTACATGAATAAAATAAGGAAAAAGAGATCAGTAAATTGAACATGCAACCGAAAAAGTTAGAAAAAGAAGAAATTGAAAAGTTAGAAAAAGAAGAAATCCCCAATTAAATATTAAATTAGAAATACTGAAACCCAAAGGAGAGAGAAAAAATATTGAAATTAAGAAAACTATTTAACTAATAAAATAAAACTAAAAGCTGGTTTTATGAAAAAAAAACAATGAAATTGATAAACCTTTGGTCAATTTGATAAAAAAGAAGAAAACCAAATTACTAATATCAATAATAAAAAAGTGTGAATTTACCTCCAATGGAGAGGAAATTAAAGCAATAATTAGGAATTATCTTACCCAATTGCATGCCCATAAATTCGACAATCTTAGTGAAATGGATGAATATTTACAAAAATATGTTGCCCAGATTATCTGAAGAGGATTTTAAATACTTAAAATACCCCATCTCAGTAAAAGAAATTGAGCAGGCATGGTTTTTTGGGGCGGCTAAGTGGCACAGTGAGTAACAGTGCTGGCCTTGGAGTCGGGATGACCCAAGATCATTCCCAGCCTCAGAAAATGATCAGCCACACATAAATAATGACTGGCTGTGTAAACTTGAGCAAGTTACTTAACCCCAATTGCTTAAAAAACGATAAAGAAAGAAAAGAAAGGAAAAGAAAAGAAATTGAGCAAACCATCAATGAGCTAGGGAAAAGATCCCTAGAGCTAGATGGATTTACAAGTGAATTCTATCAAACATTTAAAGAACAATTTTTAAAAATACTTTATAAACTATTTGAGAAAATTGGAGAAGTCCTACCAAATTCTTTTTATGACACTAATAGGGTACTGATATCTAAATCAGGAAGAGTCAAAACACAGAAAGAAAATTATAGGCCAATTTACCTCATGAATATAGATGTAAAAATTTTGAGTAAAATATTAGCAAAAAGACCACAGCAACTTATCATGAGAATAATACACTTTGGTCAGTTAGGATTTATTCCAGCAATGCAAGGATGGTTCAATATTAGGAAAACTATCAGTGTAATTGATCATATCAACAACAAAACTAGGAGAAACCATATGATTATCTCAATAGATGCAGAAAAAGCATCTGACACCAAACCATTAGACTCCTTCCTGCTTACCCCAGGAAGGGTCCAACTGGGTTCTTACCTTTTCCTGGTACTTCGGACATCTTTGGCCCTGACTTCCCAGTCAGGGAGCTCCCCCACAGAACACCCAGCACACACACAACTGCTTGTTACACCTTTATTGTTTGATCTCACATGGCTCTGCAATCTATGCGTAAAATCTCCAACTCCTAATCCCTAATGCCTACTCCTAATGCCTACTACATAATTCCTAATACCTACTCCTAAAGCCTACTACCTACTACCTCCTCAGAGGTGTGGCAACACCTCTTATATCTCACTCATAGACCCTCCCATTCCATAAGCCAGAGCACACAAGTACAGGAAGTAACTGCCAAGGGTGAGGAAGCCTCTTCTGTTGGTGAGGTATACTCAATGCATCAGACATCCCATAATAGGCTGTGAGCAGTATACGCCTCCAAGGGCCTCTGGGCCTATCCCTTATACTCTTCCCCTGCAGTCCTACCCAGCACCTATGCCTCAAGTGCTTATGATCCCAACGCAATACAACACTAATTTCTATTAAGAGCACTAGAAAGTATAGGAATAAATGGAGTGTAACTTAAAATAATAATTTGCATCTATCTAAAACCATCAGCGAGTATTATATGTGGTAGGGATAAGCTAGACACATTTCCAGTAAGATCAGGGGTGAAACAAGAATGTACACTATCATCACTCTTATGCAATTTGGAACTAGATATCTCAGCTATAGCAATAAAAGAAGAAAAAGAAACCAAAAGAATTAGATTAGGCAAAGAAGAGACTAAGCTATCCATATTTGTAGATGATATGATGATATATTTGGACAATCCTTGAGAATTAAGTAAAAAACTACTTGAGATAATAAAAATTTAGCTAAGTTGCAGGATATAAAATAAAACCTAAATAGATCCTCAGCATTCCTTTATATTTCTAATGGAGTCCAAAATCTGGAAATGGAGAAATTTCTTTTAAACTAACCATAAACATTACAAAATATTTGGGAAACTACCTGCCAAAACAAACCCAGGATCTATATGAATAAAAACAATTAAAAAACACTTTTCAAACAAATAAAGTCAGATCTCAGTATTGGAAAAACATCAGTTGCTCATGTCTCAATCATGCTAATGTAATAAAAATGATCATTTCACCTAAATTAATTTATTTATTTTGTGTCATACCAATAAATCTACCAGAAAATTATTTTACAGAGCTAGAAAAATAGTAACAAGTCACCTGGAAGAACAAAAAGGTCCTGAATATCAATGGAATTAATGAAAAGAAATGCTAAGGAAGGTGGCCTTGCCATACCACATTTTAAACTATATAATAAATCAGCAGAGATCAAAACTACTTGGTACTGACTGAAGATCAGTGGAATAGATTAAGTATACAAGACAGCATTCAGTGACTATAGTAATTTCCATTTGATTAACACAAATACTCCAGCTTCTGGGATAATTCACTATTTGACAAAAAAATTGCTGAGAAAAATGGAAAACAGCATGGCACTATCTTGGCATAGACCAATATCTTACACCTTAAAACAAAATAAAATCTAAATGGGTGCATGATCAAATTATGAAGGCTCAGGGCAGCTAGGTGCCACAGTGAGTAAGAGAGTCAGCCCTGGAGTCAGGAGGACCCGGGATCGTTCCGACCTCGGATACTTCACACCCACACAAAAATAACTGGCCTTGTAACCTTGGGCAAGTTACTTAACCACAATTGCTTAAAAAAAAAGATATGAAGGCTGGTACTATAGGGAGACTAAGGAATAGTTTACCTGTCAGATTTATGGAGAGGGGAAGATTTTATGACCAGACAAGTGTTAGAGAGCATCATGAAATGCAAAATGGATATCTTTGATTACATTAAACTGAAAAGGTTTAGTACACATAAAGCCAATATAACCAAGATTAGGATTGAAGTGGAAAATTGGGAAAGAAATTTTATAAGCAGTGTCTCTGATAAAGGCCTCTTTTTAAAAATATACAGAGAACTGAGTCAAAATTATAAGAATATGAGTCATTTCCCAATTAATATGTGGTAAAAAGATATGAACAGGCAGTTTTCAAAGGAAGAGATTAAAGATATATATAAATATATATAAGCATATGAAAAAATGCTCTAAACCACTATGGATTAGAGAAATGCAAATCAAAACAACTCTGAGGTACCCAATCTCACTGGTCAGGATGGCTAAGATGACAAAACAGGAAAATAATAAATGCTGGAGAAGGTGGGGAAATATTCAAACACTAATGCATTGTTGGTGGAGTTGTGAACTGATCCATCATAAAGAGCAATTTGCAACTATGCCCAAAGGGCTATAAAAAAGTGCATATCTTTGACCCAGCAATAACACTTCTAAGGCTATATTCCAAAGAAATCATACAAGTGGGAAAAGCACCTGTATGTACAAAAAAAAAAAAACATTTATGGAAGCTCTTTTTGTGGTGCCAAAGAATTGGAAATCAAGGGGATGCCCATCAATTGGGGAATGGCTAAATATGTCGTGCTATATGAATGTAATGGAATACTGTTGTGCTACAAGAAATAAGGAGCAGACAGACTTCATAATAACCTGGATAGACTTACATAAACTGATGCTGAGTGAGGAGAGGAGAACCAGGAGAACTCTGTACACAATTATAGACAACTGTGACAACTAACTGATAGACTGGGCTTCTGACAACAATGCAACATTATAAGACAACTCCAAAAGACTCATAATTGGAAAGGAATATCCACATCCAGAGGAAAAACTGCAGAGTCTAAATGCAGATTGAAGCAAACTACTTGAGCTCTCTTTTTAGCTTTGTTTTGTTTTTTTCCTCCTTTCTCATTCATCCCAATGGTTATAATTCTTTTTTTTTACAACTTGACTAATGTTTAATGTGAAGGCATTGGAGAATCTATATTGGATTGCATGTTGCCATGGAGGAAAGGGGAGGTAGAGGAAAGGGAGGGGGAGAAAATTTGGAACTCAAGGGATTGTGGAAATAAATGTTTTAAACTAAAAGTTTTTTTTTTTTAATTGAGAGTCATCATGCTTCTTTAAGTGATGAACTTAGCTCAAGATAATTTATCTTGTAATATTGTATTGCAAACTCTATGAGAACAAATACTCTATCTTGTCTAAATTTTACATCATTTAATGTACCTACTCTGCATTCAGTGAGTATTTCACTATTTTGTTTTTATGGCAGCTTTACCTTGGACAAGTATCAGAATATGGTATAATGTGCAAAATCTCAGTAAAGACATATTTCATGTAAGTCACACAGAATAAAAAAGAAAAGTGGTCATATTAATTTATCATATAAACACCTTAAATTGAATTGTTGGTAGAAGAGAGTTTTCTGGTCCCTTCAAACAAAAATTGTGTGATTATCAGGGATGCTCTTCAATAGTCCTGATATGGAAAACAAGTAAGGACAATTATATTCTAGGCAAAAAGTACTAAAAATAATATTATGATACCATTGCTATACTTAAAATGGACTGATATATACTTCCAAGAGGCAAGGTAATACAGAGTCAATGGTCAGGTCCCAGAGTCAGGAAGACATTTTCAAGTCATGCCACTGATACATACTGCTGCTGGTGTAACTCCAGGCAAGACAGTTCATCTTACAGTGACCAGGAAGGTCTTTAATACTGTAAATCATAGGAAAAGTACCAAAAAGAATACTGACCAGTAGTTCTCTATAAAAATGAAATCACAGATTTCTTTTCAAAATAATATCGTCCTCAAACATTCAATGAACATTTGTTAATTGCTTATTATAGAATCAAATCCTAGGATCTAGGGATAAAAAAGATTAAAATGTAATAGGCCCTTACAAAGATAAGTAAATATAAAATATATATTAATCAAATGCAATGTAATTATTAGCAAGACAACATTAGCAACAAGGGAGACAGTGATAAGGCTAGGTATAGGGTCAAAGACACTTCAATCAAGTCTTGAAGGAAGTCTGGAATCCTAAAGAAGGATTTGAAGAGGATGTGCACTTCGTGCATGGAAAATATGTGAATGCATAGAAATGTGAAATAACATGGTATGTATGTGAGAAACAAGCCAATTTGACTAAAGTATAGGCTCTATTTAGAGGGGAAAATTTTTGTGATAATCTTAGAAAGATGGGTGGCTGCCAGACTGAAGGACTTCAACTGCCAAACAAAGAAGGTTTAATTTTGTTAAAGAAATATCAGAGAGCCACAGCATATTTTTGTTCTGTGAATGAACATGGTCAGGCTATCATTTTGGAACTTGTGGCTCAAATGGGGGAACTAGAGGCAGGGAAACAAATTAGGTGGTGTTAAGGGTCCAAATGATGGTGCTAATGGTGTGACTAGAGAAAAGATATGAGTGAGATATTGTAGCAGTAGAATTGACAAGGCTTGGCAACTGGTTAAATAAAAGGAGAGAGAATGAAGAGTTGAGAATGAAGTAGGAGCTTAATAAGTGTTTATTGATTGGTGGATTCTGCAGTTTGTTTTTTCTCTTTTAATCAAATGCTTTATTAACTTCTGGTTTATATCATTCATTTCTGCAAGATTTTGAGTTACAAATTTTCTCCCCATTTTTCCCCTACCCACCATTCCAAAATACCCCCTCCTCCTATCTGCTCTCTCCCATATCCCCTCCGATTTTCCAGTAGGGCATGGTGGATCTCCATGCCCCAGTGCCTGTATGTCTTATTTCCCATTTACATGTCAAATAGGAAAAATTGCAACATATTTATGGTAAAAGATGAAATTAAGTTTTACTAAAAAAGTTAACATATACAAGAATAGAATGGAAATTGGTTCTTTAAAATATTTACAGCTACAGATGATTTTATAATTGAAAATGACATTTCAAAATATATAACTGCAAGAGTTATATGAAGTACCTGGAGGTACAGTTTCAAAAATACTTCCCTTCAAATTTTGATTCTAAAAAATAGGGTTTTATCAAATAAAATTTTAAAATTAATTTATTAGTTTAGTTTCAGTTAACAAGATTCAATTACATAGTTCCTTGATTTTCAAATTTCCTTTACCTCCCTCCCCCCACCCCCTATGAGAGCATATATTCCAGTATAGGATCTGCAAATACATTCATATTAGACATTAGTCCAATTACAAAGGCATATTGTACTAGGCGGGATGAAAAATGGCAAAGAAGAAATAAAACCAAACAATGAAAAGAAAAAGATCAATTAGTTTGCTTCCATTAGGATTCGAGCTCAGTTCTTTCTAGTTATATCTCTGGATGTCTCATTTCTCACCTTCATGAGTCTTTCAGGATTGACATATGTCACTGCATTGCTGAAAAGAGTCCAGTCTGTCATAGTTGGTCATCATCACACAAATGATGTGTCTGTGATGGTATAAAAATTTCTTCTGATTCCACTCTTCTCACTCAGCATCAGTTTGTATAAGCCTCTCTAGGTAAATATAACATCTGTCTCCTCATTTCTTATAGCACAATAATATACCATTACATTCATATACCACAACTTGTTTAGCCATTCCCTAATTGATGGGCATCCCTTTAATTTCCAATTCTTTGCAACCACGAAAAGAGCTGCTATAAATATTTTTGTACATTTGCGTCTTCTTCCCTCTTCTATAATCTCTTTGGGAAACAACCCTAGAAGTGGTATTGCTGGCTCAAAGGGTATGAAATTATTTATAGCCCCTTGGGCATAATTCCAGATTGCTCTCCAGAATGGTTGGATAAGTTCACAACACCACCAGCAATGCATTAGTGTTCCAATTTGCCCAGATCCTCTCCAGCATTTGTCATTTTCCTGTTTTGTCATCTTAGCCAATCTGACTGGAGAGATGTGGTATCTCAGAGTTGTTCTGATTTGCATTTCTCTAATCAATAGTGATTCAGAGCATTTCTTCATATGCTTATAGATATCTTTAATTTCTTTCTCTGAAAACTGTCTGTTCATATCCTTTGACCATTTATCAATTGGGGAATGACTTGTATTCTTATAGATTTGACTCAATCTCTGTATATTTTAGAAATGAGTTCCTTTGTCAGAGACATAGGTTGTAAAAATTCTTTCCCAATTTCCCAGCTCCCTCTTGATTTTGGTTACATTGACTTTGTTTGTACAGAAGCTTTTCATTTTAATGTAATAAAAATTATCCATTTTGCATTTTATAATGCTCTCTAATTCTTGTTTGGTCCTAAGGTCTTCCCCTCTCCACAAATCTGTCAGGTAAACTATTCCTTGCTTTCCCAGATTGCTTACAGTATCATCCTTTACACCTAGATCATGCACCCATTTAGACTTGATTTTGGTATATGGTGTTAGATAATGATCTATGCCCAGTTTCTGCCATACTGTATTCCAGTTTTCCCAGCAGTTTTGTCAAATAGTGCATGATCTAAGTATAAAGGCTGATACTGTAAGCAGTTTGGGAAAGCAAGGAGTAGTTTATCTGACAGATTTGTGGAGAGGGGAAGAATTTATGTCCAAAAAAAAGTTAGAGAGCATTATAAAATGCAAAATGGATAATTTTCATTACATTAAATTGAAAAGCTTCTGTACAAACAAAGCCAATGTAACCAGGATCAGGAGGGATGTGGAAAATTGGGAAAACATTTTTACAACCTATGTCTCTGATAAAGTACTCATTTCTAAAATATACAGAGAATTGTATGAAATCTATAAGAATACAAATCATTCCCCAATTGATAAATGGTCAAAGGATACGAATAGGCAGTTTTCAGAGGAAGATATTAAAGATATCTATGAAAAAATATTAAATATATCTATGAAAAAATACTCTAAATCACTATTGATTAGAGAAATGCAAATCAAAACAACTCTGAGGTACCATATCTCACCAGTCAGATTGGCTAAGATGACAAAACAGGAAAATGACAAATGCTGGAGAGGATGTGGGCAAATTGGAACACTAATGCATTGCTGGTGGTGTTGTGAACTTATCCAACCATTCTGGAGAGCAATCTGGAATTGTGCCAAAAGGGCTATAAATAATTTCATACCCTTTGAGTCAGCAATACTACTTCTAGGGTTGTATCCCAAAGAGAACATAGAAGTGGGAGGAAGACCCATACATACAAAAATATTTATAGCAGCTCTTTTTGTGGTGACAAAGATTTGGAAATTAAAGGTGTGCCCATCAATTGGGAATGACTGAACAAGTTGTGGAATATGCATATAATGGAATACTATTGTGCTATAAGAAACGAGGAGCATATGGACTTCATATTTCCCTGGAGATGCTTATACAAACTGATGCTGAGTGAGAAGAGTAGAGCCAGAAGAAATTTGTACACAATTACAGACACAACATATGTGTAATGACCAACTTTGATAAGACTGGACTCTTCTCAGCAGTTCAGGGTTATAAGTCAACCCAAAAAGTCTCATGATGGAGAGAGATGTTTACATCCAGAGAAAGAACTGAGTGTGAATCCAGATTGAAGCAAACTTCCAGCTCTTTTTCTTTTTTCTTGTTTGCTTTTGTTTCCTCTTTCTCATTTTTCATTCCATCTGATACAATCCTTCTTTATAACTTGACTAATGTCTAATGTGAAAGTACTTGCAGATACTATACTTGATTGTATACCATCATGGGAGGGAGGAGGGAAGTGAGAGAAATTTTGAAACTCAAGGAATTGTGGAAATGAATCTTGTAAATGAAAAGTAAACAAATTAATAAAGACAAAAATTTAAAAAAAGAAATAAAATCATTACAATCTATCAGTACACTGAAAAAGTCCCAAAATATGTGCAATGTGCAACACCTGTTGACTACACACCTCTACAACAGGGTGGGTAGGTTGTATCTTCTTGTAATGCTTTTTGGGGTCATTGCTTTTTAAAAAAAAATTATTTGGATACATTCACTTTTGGTTTTATGTATGTGGTTGTTCTTTCCTATTACATTTTTTGTGGTCATAGTGTATATTGTTATTCTTGGGTCTGCTTACTTCATTCTGCATGATTTCATATAGACATTTATTTTTTCCTCTGAAATTATCTCATTCTTCATTACTTACAGCACAGTAATATCTCATTATAATAATGTGTCAGAATGTATTTACCCATTCTCCAATCTAAGGACATCTACTTTGTTTCCATTTTTTGCTTGCCAAGTACTATTGCAAATATTTTTATTTATATGGGAACTTTGTTCTAATCACTGCATTCTTTGAGATATGCATCTACTAATGGTGTTTCTAGTTCAGTGGGTATAGGCATTTTAGTCACTTTATTGGCATAATTCCAAATATCTTTCCAAAATTCCAATTTCATAGCTACACCATCTTATTAATTTGACATAATTCCATAATTCCTTCAATATTAAATATAGTTTTTTTTGTTTTCTTTGCCAATTTGCAGGGTATGAGGTGAAACCTCAGGATTATATTGTTTTGCATTTGTCTTATATTTAATAATATGGAATATTTGTTTATATAGTTGTAATAAGTTTGCTATTCTTTTAAGAACTGTTTGTTAATATATTTGACCATTTATCTATTGGAGAATAACTATTAGTCTGTAATGCCTTGCATGAGCAGCTTTCCAGAGGACTGCTACTGTGAACAATTTTAAGGTTCTGATTACACAGTATAGTGAACACTCTATTCCATAACAAATCAAAGCAAAACATCCATATAAAATCAAGGTACAGCATTCACAATATTACAACTTACAGAAAATCACAATATAGTATTCAGAATAGCTTATCATTAAAATTGCCACGTAGTTTTCACCAAATCTGTCACAATATTTAGAACAAAGAACACTCATCTCAAAGTACACTAGTCAAACTTAAGTTACCTCAATCAGATACTTATTCAAAAATCAATTACTAAGTAAAATTACAATATAGTCTCAAAGTACAATAGTAGAAGTCTTCAGCTCATGGGGCAAAGTCTTCCACTCATGGGGCAGACTTTAACTCAGTCACTTATTCAGCAATCAATTACTAAGTATCATTAATCATTAGAAAATACAGACCATCCACCCCTGGGCTACTAGTAAACTATGATTTCATCATTACTTAGTACCCATGGAGAGGTCTTTTCATCTTGACTTGAGGCTTGTTCTCAAATTCCCTGGATCCCCTTCCATGGTCCTAGATTCTACCTGGATTCAGCAGACTGTCACCTGGGTTCACTGGCAGACAGCTTCTAGTTCCTTGTCCAGCTCTCTGGGTAGGTTCTGCACTACACTGAAGTTCACAGGGTCCAGTCTATGTCAGAACCTTCACATTTTCTGCTCCAGGGAATTCAAAGCTCAACAAAGCCACAAACAAACAAAGTCTCAGTATCCCAGTCATACTTCTTCAGGCACCTGGGCTCCTGGCTTCTGGCTCCAGGCTCCTGGGCTCCTGTTCAGAACAAACTCCATCATGACAAGTTCTCAGGAAATTCTGGCTCAGTTCTCCATTCTCTCTTCTGTAGCTGCTCTGTCACCAGATGCTGATCCCAAGAAATTCTGACTGTGCCTCCCTGGGGCTTTTCTTATATACACAGCATTAGCTATTTCCTGTTTCAGCCAACCCATTCCTGTTACATCAGCAACAGGAGACAGGAGTTCATACCTTCTGTTTCCCCAATAGAGGCTTGATCAATTACTAAGTGCTAAGTACCTGATAGCTTTGCCATCACAAAGGCATCTTCAAATTCAAATTACATTACCACTACATAGACTTATGAATATTTATCAATTGTTTATATATTTATATATCTTAGGTACAAAACCTTTATCAAAGAAATTTCATACAAATATTTTTTCCCTGTTTGACCATTTCCCTTTTTTCCTAGCTACCTCATTTTTCTCTTTGTTGAAAATTTTCAGTTTCATGTAATCAGTTATCTATTTTACCTTTGTGATTGTCTCTATCTCTTGTTTGTTCAAGTATATATCTTATATCCGTGGCTGAGAAAGTTATATGATCTGTTTCTCTTTTATGTTTTGTAACTATGATGTTCAATACTAAGGTCATGCATCCATTTATTACATATTGTAGAATATGGTATAAGGCATCAGGCCAAGGCTGGATTTCTGACAGACTGTTTTCTAATTTTCTTGATGTAGTTTTAAACCCCCTCACTTAACAGTCACAAGAATCCAAACTGTCTATATTTTCCTGACATTATAGAATGGCAGTTTTTGAAATTAAATACTTTAATAAATAATTTATCTCATCTACCCTGGTTTCTTCAACTGTAAAATCAGGGGAAAGGTTAAATAACCTCTCAATTTCATTTTGTTTCTTTATCTGTGATCTAAAATCTGGTCAATATCCATGACAGATGATCATCCAATGTTCAGGTGAAGACCCCCTATGATGTGCAGCTCAAAATCACTAAAAGCATGCTATTATACTGTTGCCAGCTTGAATTATTAGGGAACACTTCATATGAAGTCAGAATGTTCTCATACAAATAACTTGGGGTGGGGGAAGATTGAGGAAAAGTAAAAGAAGAAAAAAAGAAGAAAAAAAGAAGAAAAAGTTAGAGGGCCAGAATGGTAGAGTGAAAATTTACTGAACTTGTAATCAGAATTCCTACGTTTAAGTTGAGGCTCCATCACTGATGGATTTTGGGCACCTTACCCAGCCTCCCTTGGCTTCCTTCTTTCCTCCCAAGTGAAAAATGCTGTAATGGAAATACAGATTTAAAGATCTTCCTTGCCCCTAGCTTAAGTGCACCTGGAGCTTGTGGTGGGAGGCTTGTTTTTCAGGAAAGCCCACACCTTGATACTTTGTGATTGGGCAGTGGTAAGGAGGTTGTTACAATCTTTGAGCCAGGAGAAGGCTATATAAATTCTGATGAGAGGCTTTGCTTTGGGGCTCACTTTGAGAAGTGTTGTGTGTTTTGACCAGGTGAGACTCTGGGCAGCCGTTGAGAGCACCCCGACTTTGAAAACCCACATGTTTATGTTTCCCTCTCTGGTAGCTGTGATTTTGATATTGATATAATGGTTGGACGGTTTGGAAGCCTGTCTCTGATCTGTCTGTATACTCTGAAGTTCAGGTGCTGACCTTTTCTCCCTGAGCTAGGTAATATATGTTTGTTTGATTAAAGTAAGCTTGTTAACCCATTTTGAGTTGCTTTCCTTTACAAAAGCAGATCTAAGAACCTGTGTTGGCAGCTACCCTGGGGATATTGGGGTGCTTGCTGCTACAAAATGGCAATGAGGATGGGATCTGCTGAGTAAAAGGAAAGTATGGGGGCTGGGATAATTGTTTGTTTCCCAGTTGTGGTAGCTGGGACTCTGTGGAGCCATGGAGCAGGAGAGAAGAACGGCCTTCATGCTGACTTCACTGAGCTGAGAGCAGGAATGGTGAGCTGCCTGCATGGAGACCTGTGGGGAAGCCTGGAGCTGCTGCCTTTTGCTGGAGGAGAAGGAACCCAGGAGTTTGGAGTTCAGCCACAGGACAAGATGAGGACTGTGTGGCAAAGCTGGGGCACTGAATGTGTTTCCTTGCTGCATCCCACAGTTTGGGACCCAGGGGGGATGGACTTGTGACTATGGTGGGTGGGGTGAAGTGCCATGGACCCCCAAGGATCCCACCTTTGGTTTTGTTGCCCAGCTCCCTCTCTGGATTTGGAAGTAGGGGCTGGAGCAGTGTTATGGGAAGGACACCCCCCTCCTCCCAAGAGAACTTTATGTGATAATGCTTTGTATTTTGTGAATTGATGTGATAATGCTTTGTATTTTGTGTTTAAGGCCCAGTGGTCACTTTGGTAACTTTAGATGTACCTTGAAAATATGACTTAAGAGATGGTTAGTGCTAATTGAAATGTAAATTGTCTATGCTGTGGGCATACTTAGTAAGACTTTACTGAATAAGTGACTAATTGTACTTTGAGATATTGTTACAGATAAGAGACTAATTGAGTTAATCAAGACTTTGCCCCAGGAGTGGAAGACTTGTACTTTGAAAACTGATGTGACTGATTGAGTTAACTTAAGAGTGACTATTTTTTTATTTTACTGATAAGTGACTGAGTTAACATTTGCCCCATGAGTGGAAGACTTGGACTTTTGTATTTTGAGATTATATTGTGATTTTCTTATGTACCTGGAAAATGTGACCTATGAGATGTTTAGTGCTAATGCAATGTAAATTGTGTATGCTATGGGCATGAAATATCTTGGGGCCGAATGTAATGGAAATGCAGATTTAAAGATCTTCCATGCACCTGGAGCTTGTGGTGGGAGGCTTGTTTTTCAGGAAAGCCCACACCTTGATACTTTGTGATTGGGCAGTGGGTCAAGGAGGTTGTTACTATCTTTGAGCCAAGAGAAGGCTATATAAACTCTGATGAGAGGCTTTGCTTTGGGGCTCACTTTGAGAAGTATTGTGTGATTTGACTAGATGAGACTCTGGGCAGCCGTTGAGAGCACCCCGACTTTGAAAACCCACATGTTTATGTTTCCCTCTCTGGTAGCTGTGATTTTGATATTGATATAATGGTTGGACGGTTTGGAAGCCTGTCTCTTTGATCTGTCTGTATACTCTGAAGTTCAGGTGCTGACCTTTTCCCCCTGAGCTAGGTAATATATGTTTGTTTGATTAAAGTAAGCTTGTTAACCCATTTTGAGTTGCTTTCCTTTACAAAAGCAGATCTAAGAACCTGTGTTGGCAGCTACCCTGGGGATATTGGGGTGCTCGCTGCTATAAATGCCTAAGACAGTGTGCAAAGCCAAGCATGAGTAGCTCTCCGGAGGTCTGCTGTGGTAAATGGCTCTAAGATTCTGATCACATCATATAGTCAATTCCCTATTTATTCAGCAGTAAACTAAAGCAAAACATTCACAGAAACCAAAATACAGCATTCACAATTATATAACATAACAACTTATCACTAAAGTGGCCTCATAGATATCAAAAGATACCATTCAGGATACAAAAGGCTTCACCTCGGTGGCCTGAGGCCGCTTAGCCCTCTGAGAGTCTCTGGCTTTATGTGAAAAGCAGAAGGAATTCTCTGATTCTCTGGATTGCATGGTCATAGTTCAGCCCCTGAATGTTGTCTGTTGTTACTTTGGCTTCTTCATGGGCAGTAACTGTCTTAATCTTATCAGTCAGAAAGTCGTCTTTCTTCTTGGTTGGAGACTAGCTTCCAATCATACTTAACTCAATCATCCTTAAGGGGTACAAAGTACAAAGTTCTCCCACCCCTAAGTCAAGGTAAATCATGCTCTTGTCAGTCAGCACTAAGTACCCAAGGAAAGGTCCTTTCATCTTGGCTGGAGGCTGGCTTCCAAATTCCATGGTTCCTCTTCCATACTACCAGCTCTTGCCTGAATTCACCCAACCATCACCTGGACTTTACAGGTAGGCAACATTCAGTCCCTCATCCAATTCCTTGTGCAGTTCCTCATCTAGTTCCTGTTTCATATTGAAGCTCATAGTGACCAGTTCACCTCAAGCCCTTCACAGTTTCTGGGAAGACAAAGCTCAACAGAACCACAACAACATTCAAGCACATTTACTTTCTGCTGGTGAAATCAATACAGCCCTACAAAAAGGGTCTGAGAAAACAACACAAATCATTGGTAAAATTCCAGGACCTCTGAAAACACCAGCAAAACTCTCCTCCAGGACTTCTATAAACAGATAACAAGAAAATACTTTTTCAGTGCTTCTGAACCAGCAGTAAGATCCCAGGGCTTCTGTAACAACAGCAATGTCCACTATCTTCAGACAGATCTGACAAAGTAACATCAATACAGACAGACAAATTGATGGCCACCACAGCCATGCTTCATCCTAGTTCTGCTCCATCCCAGCTCTGCTGGAGCTTTTTATATGTCATTAGCTTCCCCCCTGTTCTGCCCACCTCTTATATTGTTCCAGTTCCCGTCTTTGGCAAGTACCTCCCATTGAGGGCTTCACAGGTTCTGTTTCTTAACAAAGACTTGATGTAATCATGAGCAAGGTTCCAAGACACTTGAACTGAAACAAAGTTCTAAATACTCCTTTCCTTGCCATTACACAGAGTTACTTGAAGCTAATAGCCCTTATTCTATTGGTGGTTAAGGGTAATCTAGATAGTAAGTAAGCATGTTAAAGGAAAGAATGGGAAGCTATTAATAGTATTGCCCTGCAATGATCTCTCAGAAGAACTGGATGAACCATATCACTCTAAAAACTGTGTGCTCTTCTGACTTCATGACCTCCTTGGTTTTAAGTTGCTGTCTGTTTTATATGAACACATCTTTCACTTGGCCATTGTGAATTAGAACCCACAGCCAAATGTCATTTGTTTTCCTTCAAGTCAAAGCAACGTGTCCCTCAACCTCATTGTCTTATCAATGTTCTCCCTAACTCTCCCTTTCACTGGAAAACATAACAGTGGTGCAATTTATTTCTTTCCCAACCCTATAATGAACTGAAATTGATACTGCAAAGGTATATTTAAATCCTGTGTCTCTGCCAGATCTGGTGACCTTTAACAGGCACCTAGAAAGAAATAATATCTTCCTGCTGTGTTAAATTTCCATTGAATTGGCTCTTTAGTGTTGCTCTTTCACCACTGATAGTCACCCTTGTCTCCAGTATGCTGCCCTTTTGAGATCACAATGGATGAACCTGGAAGCAAAGTCAGGCAAGAGAATCAGGGAGAGAGAATAACAGTAAGAGAGCAAGGGGCTTGCCATTCTTAAGGATAAAGGCAACTGAGATTAGGGAAATGGAACAAAGGTAACAATGATAGATGGCATATAGAGAAAGAAATGTGTTGTGCAAGTGTGTGTGTGTGTGTGTGTGTGTGTGTGTGTGTGTGTGTGAGAGAGAGAGAGAGAGAGAGAGAGAGAGAGAGAGAGAGAGAGAGAACATTAAAGAGCAAACAATGAAGAATGGAAGAGAGGATGACATTTCCTAGATTAACAATACCTTTTGAGTCTTCTTCAAAGATTCTGTTTTTAGATGGAACATTTTGTGAGAAAATTAGAATTTAACAGCAAAGTGCTTCCTTTCTGGACTTCAAATAATGCCTCGGGTGCAATCTCACTTGGAAACTCCCTCATCAACTGGGACTTCCTCATGCTTGAACATATACCTTCCCTTGTTGTCTTCTAACACTGGAATATCTTTCCTCTACAATAATCTTCTCGCTTTATTTCAGTCTTACTCTGGTACCGTGTTTGGAGTCTCCTCATTATAAAACATCCATTCACTTCGGAAGGGATAATGGAATATAAAGATCTTCCCTGTACATATATAGGCCTATGTGAGTATGTGTGTTCCCCTTTTTTTCCTTGGAACAGGAACTGTGTTCCCAGGTCTAAAGGTATACAGGTATTTTCCCTTATCAGTCATGGATGTTTTGCTTTTTGAACTCTGACCCAGTTCACAGCAGTGACACATCCCATGTTGAGTTACATATAGTCCTGGCACAATGCTGGGCCACATGGCTTTTCATGTCTTCTTGGCACTGAGCCAATCAGGTGCCAAATCTTTGTTTGAAAACCCCATATATTCAGGGAGATTGATATTGCCTTGGGGGCTTCCTCTGGGGGGAGAGAAGGGAGAGTTCTTGCTTACAAGAAGGATGCTTCACCATGTCAATGCTCGCCTATCTGGTGATGTATATAGATATTTGTGTTACTCTATTAAGTTTTGTTTTTCTGTATTTCTTTAATGATGTTTTGTCTTGTCCTAGAATGCAGAATAAATGCTGTGCTCATTTAGTCTTGGGTGGAGTTCTTAATATACTATGTGATTTGGTCATTAAAATATATATGTATATTCATAACAGCTGCTCATATCACATTGGCTGACTTTTTAACATCCTTCTGCTATGCTGGCCCCCTTTTCCTCTTGGTGAATTGTTCCTGGAGCCTATATTTGGGGGACAGACCAAGACTGGTAAATCTGGATTCTCTTCCTGGTTGTGTCTCTGAATTTCTGTACTTTAACACCATGTTTCCATGCAGATATTTCCATCCCATTCCCCGCCCTCCCCCCCCACATACTTTTTATGTTGCTTTTGTTTGTATCCTCATCCCTTAGGGACAGCACCTAGGGCCTATTAGATAATGAATTAATTTATCTTGTATTCCTGTAAGAACTTTTATTCTTAGTTACAAAAATTGTAACCTTATAATGGAAACTTCCTCTTTTCACCATTTTACATTCTAGTTACTTCAGCATCATACCCTACTTTAGGTAGTGCTCTCAATTTGTGCCCTTGGTCCCATCTTCTCTTACTCTCTTATCTGTTGACTCAAAACTATTTAAATCCACAGAAAACTGAATCTAGGGTGAAAATGATCGCTAGTTTTATTCTGAGCCTCTGGAATCTGTTCACATATGAAGCAAAGAGTCAATGAGAGAATATTTCATATCACAGGCATTTCTTTGTCTTTTCCTGGATTCTGACTCTTCATAAGATCATACAATATTTTTTTGTAAATTCTTATAAGCATCAATATATCTGTAACATGGAAGCAGCAAAGTGGTAGTGGGGAGCTATCCATTTTCTCAGTCCAGAAGTCTGAAAGACACAAATCTTCAGTTTCTCACTCATTAGTGAGCTATAGTCTCAGAGACAGAGTATGATTGAGAGGCTACTGGCAACTCTCAAGAAATGACAAGAGAGTCTCACAAGCATGCTCTTAGTCAAAAGCTTAGTTCTTTTTTTCTGGAGACATTTTTGTTGTTTGGTTTGCTTTTTGTTTGTTTTTAGTTTTTGGAGGGGGAAGGTGAGGCAGTCTGGGTTAGGTGACATGCCCAAGCTTACACAGCTAGTAAGTGTCAAATTACTAGTATTTGAGGCCAGATTTGAATTTAGGTCCTCCTCACTCCAGGGTTGGTGCTCTATTCATTATGCCACCTGGCAGCACTATGGAGACAGTTTTTATCAGTGACTATTATGCCCAATAAACTGATCAGTATCAAAGTCCTTGCCAACCATCCACAGTTAAATAAATACTACTTGGAATCCTAGTAACATAGGGATATAATATATCTCCACTATATGAATTCCAAGGCAGGTGATCTCAAAGAATAAACAAAAACTCATGAGACTGGCCACTTGGGAAGAAATACTCTTGATGATAGAGGAAGGTAATATCCTAACCTATCTGGTCCTGTACATGAACTTCAGTCTTATAGGTGAATAAAGTAGTGGCCGTGAAAGAAACTCTCTTTAAGTCTGACAAAAGCAGCTGATCTGATCACTAGCATTGGAAGAGACCTTGTTCTAGTACATGATAGTCTTAAGCTAATTTCTTCTAATAAGATCAGGACATAATGAGAATAAGATGTGAGTTTGTCTGCCTATACAATTGCTCCACCTTGGCCTATACATCATGACAGTTCTGTTGCCTGTAGCTGAGTGCTTATTATAGCTTTACAAGGCAGGGGGTCTAATGCACACAAAAAAGCTAACATTTCCTGGGTTACATAGCAAGGGGAGGTTATCCCCCTTTCTCCAAAATTCAAGGACACTTCCTTTGTCCATCTCTATAAATGAAAGGGCAAATAAGTTGTCCTGTGACAATAACGAGAGGAGTCTCTCTGTTAGTCATTGACAACAAGATTATTACCAGAGTGCTAATTGATACTCTGATTTTTCACCTGGAAGATGGTCATCTACCTGAGAGACAGTGTGGTTTTAGAAAGGACTCAGGAATAATTGATGTAGTGTTTACTGCCCAAGAACTTAAGGAGAAATACCAGGAGTAGAACAGAGGTCTATATACAACATTCATCAATCTGACCAAGGCTTTCAATACTGTAAGTCATGAGGGCTAGGGCAAACCTGCAGTAAAATTTGGTTGACTAGAGAAGTTCAGCATTTTTATACAACAGTGTCACGATGGCATGCTTGCCCAGGTTCTATATAATGAATGATCTCACTCATTCGTAGTAAGCAGAGGAGTAAAACAGGGCTCTATACTTGTTCCCATAATTTTTAGCATGATGTTTTCAGTGATGTTGTTAGATACCTTCAATGAGGATGAAAACAGCGTCAAGATCAACTACCTCACTGACAGTAATTTATTTAACTTGAAAAGGCTATAAACCAAGATTAAAGGAGAAGAAGAGTTACTGAGGGACCTTTTGTTCACAGATAACCATGTACTTAATGCAGGCTTTGAGGTTTAGATTAAAAAAATATGGATTGATTCTCTGTTACTTGTGCTAATTTTGTCCTGATGATTAACACTAAGAAAACAGAGGTTTTCCAACAGTCAGCATTACACCATCAATAGCTGAACCTATTGGTTACAGCAAATACTGAAATTTTGAATTCTGTAAATAAATTCACTTACCTTCGTAATTTCCAGGGATTTACACATAGATGATGAGCTTGACACATGCAGTGTCAGAGGTAGCTCAGTGTTTGCAATGCTCCAAAGGAAAATGTTAGAGAGAAGAGATAGTATATTGCCTATATGCCTGAGAACCTGGATATTATATTAGTTCAGTGTCAGGAACTGAGTCATTTCCATATGAATTGGCTGAAGACTCTGAAGATCATATGGAAAGATAAAATACTGGACACTGAGGTAGTTTCTTGGGTTGAATTGCCAAGCATTCATACTCTAATGCAGAGAGCAGAGCTCCAATGGGCCGACTATGTTATTTTAATGGCAAATATTCATTTGTCTAAAAGACTATTTTATGAAGAACTCACATAAGGTAAATGCTCACTTGGAGGTTAGAAGAAGTAATAAAAGGACACTCTCAGGGTCTGTCTGAAGTACCATGGAATCACTTGTGACACTTGGGAGACACTGACACAGGACCACCTAGCATGGCATGCTTGCATCAAAGAAGGCACTGTGCTCTTTGAATGAAGCAGAACTTCGGTAGCTCAAAAGCATGAGAAGCAAAATTTAGAAATATTTCTGCTCCAAATGTTTATATGGACAACTTGTGCCCAACCTGACGTAGAGCCTTCAAGCTCATATTGGCCTAATCAGTCACAGTCAAATACACTGTACCTTAACCCCAATATAATGATGTTATTTTTGGTCCTCTTTAAGAATAAAGGACAACAACCAACTAACCAGCAAGTGGATATGTAGCATATTTTTTCTCCTGCATATTCATATCTATACTCTGATGGGTCTAGGATGTCATCAATGTGAGTAATTCTTCTAATAGAATAGATCATAGCACATCTATGATTTATCACTCTGGGAAATCTGTGTCACTTTATAAAATATTCAAATGAATTCCATCAAATGTACTGAGGATTCTTCATCTACATTCCTTGACTTTGTGTGGTTACCAATGAAGCATATGAGAAATACATCAGTTGTTTCTTATTACTGGTACATTATTTGTCTGCCTCATTTTCAAAATATATATCTAATGATGTAATTGACTTTTTCACTATATGTCATAAGTATTAAGATCAAACCACTCAAGTTCACAAAGTACCCCTTCACTTTCTTTTGGGTGATCTACACTGTTTATTCTCTGAAATTGTGGTATATGAAGACACACAGATATAATGCATCATGGGAAGAATACTGATGTTAATATCAATTAGGACCCAGTCTTAACAAGATGGGCTTTGTTTCAGGGAGAATCTTGAAGTAATTAAAAGTATTGCATGAGGGTCCCAGATCATTTTACCTCTTAGTTAATTCTCAGCCCAATTAGTTATAAGATCTTTATCCTTATTATTTAAAAAATTGTAACCTGGCTTCATATTTCACTGAAAAAATCAAGGCCATTCACTGAGAGTTTTCTCTTCTCTTTTCATCTTACATAATCACATGGCTTCTCCCTCCCATTATGTAACCCTCACCATTTTCTCATATGAAATAATGACCCTTCTTACTAAAGTAAACCATTCCGCATTCAAATTCCATCCTTTCTTTATCAACAGTTACCCTCTCTACCATTCACATTCTTTCACTAATCTTCAATTTTTCTATCTACTAGCTGTTTCCCTACTACTTGTAAACACGTATATTTCTCCCCATCTCCAAAAGAGTCTTAGTGATACATCTAGTACTTCTAGTAATCAA
This sequence comes from Gymnobelideus leadbeateri, assembly GCA_011680675.1. Lineage (NCBI taxonomy): Eukaryota > Metazoa > Chordata > Mammalia > Diprotodontia > Petauridae > Gymnobelideus > Gymnobelideus leadbeateri. Next base: position 173,556 of record WOXC01000777.1, read on the forward strand.
CCCATATTGCTTCTCCGTTTTATGCCTAAGCTTGAGAAAAACCATATTAATTCTACTTCCTTTCATCTCATTCTTATTAAATCTCCAGTCTGGTTTTCAATCTCATTGTTCAACTGAAACTGCTCTCTCAATAGTTAACAGTGATATCTTACTTAGGAAAATTAATAGCCTTCGGTCAATATTCCTTCTTCTTGGTCTCTCGTCACTTTTCACACTATTGATCATCTTTTCCTCCATACTTTCTTCTCCAGATGTTTGCTACATGGTTCGCTTCTGCTTTTCCTTCTACTTGTATGACTACTCCAACTCAATCTCTTTTGTTAGATCTTAATACAGATCATGCCCACTAATTATGGGTGTCTCCTAAAGTTCTGTCCTAGAACCACTTTTCTTCTTCATCCATATTATATTTCTGGGTGATCTTATCAGTTCTCATGAAATGAATTTTCACATCTACGCAGACAATTTTCAGGTGCAGATGTTTATCTAGGCCCAATGTCTTTCCTTGCCCACAATCTTGGATCTCTGGCTCCTGAACATCTTGAACTAGATATTACAAAGTCAACATTTCCAAAACTGAGTATATCTTCTTGCTCCCCAGATCTTCCCCTTTCCATAACTCCTATAACTCTTGAGGGCACAACAGAGTTGTTGGATGTTATCTCCCCCATTACTGTATTTAATCATTGAGCACAGAGATTTTTGTTCACTTTTTTTGTGTCATCAGTATTCTTTGTATCTGGTATCCTTGGCATAGTGCCTGACACATAGTATACATTAAAGAAAATCTTATTGTCTTGATTTAATAGGACTTGAACTCTCTTCGTTCAGACTTTGGAGAATCAGGTACTATACATGTGTGCTTTTGTGTAGATAGAGAATAAGAAGAAAAATGGCTATTCTTTGTGCCACATATTTTGGAATGAGGTTACAGACCTGACATGGATTGTGAATTTAATCCACATTGCGTTTTCTGATCACATATATTTTAGCTAGTTAAATGAGGGGGAGTAGAGACACCATTATAGACCAATGTTTCAGTTCTATATATTTTTTAAAAGTAATTGGGGTTAAGTAACTTGCTCAGGGTTACACGGCCTGTCATTATTTATGTGTGAGCGCTCATTTTCTGAGGCTGGAACCGATCCCAAGTCCTCCTGACTCTGGGGCTGGTGTTCTTCCTCACTGTGCCACATAGCCGCCCTTCTGTTCTATATTTTCTCAAAGAATGCAGCATTTTTAAAGATCTCAATGTTGAATTTTCTGCCCTGAAAACTTTAATGAAATTTTGTACCTTTTCGCATTTTGCCAATTATGCTTTTTAAAGAATTCTCTTTGGTGGATTTTTGTGCCTTTTTAAACCTATTGTGGCCTATTTTTTTTTCTTTTTGAATGGGATATTCCCTTCAGTATTTTTTTATGCGTCCTTTATCAAATTGTTGTCCTTTTAAGAATTATGTTTAGGATTTTGTTCCATCATTATTTTCTTTGCCCAATTTTCCCTTTGTCCTTTTTCCCCCAAAATGCTTTATTAACTTCGGGTTTACATCATTTATTTCCACAGTTTTTGAGTTACAATTTTTCCCCATTTTTCCCCTACCTACCACTCCAGAATAGCAGTTCCACAGGATATGCTCTCGTCCAATCTGAACTCTCCTATATCTTCTCCCATACCTCTTTTTTTTAAACAAATGCTTTATTAACTTCTATTTTACATCATTCATTTCCACCAGATTTTGAGTTACAATCATTTCCCCCCACCTGTTTTTCCCCTACCCACCCTCCCAGAATAGCAGTCCCACAAGATATCGCTTCCTCCAATCTGTTCTCTCCCATACCTTCTCCCAAACCCCCTTCTATATATTCCTAGGAGTTTTCTTTTTGGGATCTTTTTCAAGAGGTGGTCTGTGGATTCTTTCAACCTCTATTTCCCCCTCTGGGTCTAAAACATCAGGGCAATTTTGCTTTGAAGGATGCTTTTTGCCTTTTGGTGGGCAATTGGGGTTAAGTAACTTGCCCAAGGTCACACGGCTAGGTTTTTGTTTGTGTGTGTGTTAAGTGTCTGAGGCAGGATCCGAACTCAGGTCCTTCTGACTCCAGGGCCGACGCTCTACTCACTGTGCCACCTAGCTGCCCCATATTTTTTTTTTTAACTTTTAACTTTATGTTAAGGTTGGTTTCTGCTCCTAGCTTAGAGGGAACTCTGCCCCAGACTTCAGTTTTTTGCTTCCCCTCAGAGCTAGTCTGTGGATCTTTGTGATTGTATGACCTAAGGAGAAGTAAGGTAACTGCTATCCTACTCTATGTTCTGGTAAGTAATCAACCACAAACCCTCTTTCTGATCCTGGAATTGTGCCCTGGGTTTCTGCTCTTTGAAATAATAAGATTAATAATAACTAAAATTTATTTAATTTTAGTTTCCAACATTCACTTTTATAAGATTTTGACTTCTAAATTCCCCTACCTTTTCTTCTTCCTTCCCCAAGACCGAATGGAATCCAATATAGTCTCTACATATACATATACAAACATATTAAACAAATTTCCACATTGGTCATGTTGTGAAAGAAGAATCAGAATAAAAGGGAAAAACCACAAAAAGGAAACAACAACAACAACAAAATAAAATATTAGCCTTCAATATGCATTCAGACTTCATAGTTTTTCCTCTGGGTGTGGATAGCATTTTCCATCATGAAGCTTTTGGAATTATCTTAGATCATTGCATTGCTGAGAAGATCTAAGTCTATCAAAGTCTTTCACTACACAATGTTGCTGTAATTTTGTACAATGTTCTCCTGATTCTGCTCACTTCAATCAACATCAATTCCTTCAAGTCTTTCCAGTTTTTTTTTTCCCAAAATCCACTTGCTCATCATTTCTTATGGAACAATAGTATTGTATTATATTCACATACCACAACTTGTTCAGCCATTCCCCAGTGGCATTCCCTCAATTTCCAATTCTTTGCCACCACAAAAATACCTGCTATAAAAATGTGGGTACTTTCCCCTTTTTATCATCTCTTTGGAATACAGACTAGGTCTCTCTCTGCTCTTGCTAGTGATCCTCCTCACCTTGGGGCTGTGACTGGGATCCCTGTATGGGCAATGTAACAGTGTCTTGCCTGTAGTGCCAGCAAAAAGGTCCTCTGTTCTCCCTTTTTGCCCAGTTATCTCACCCCCACCCCCCAGTATGTATAAGCTGAGAGATATCTTGCCTGAGAGATCTTGCAGCTACAGTTGCAGGTTCAGTGACTCCCTGCCCCTCTCCCCTCTCTTCCCACTAACACCTGTTGTCAGGTGCTACTTGTATTAGTTTGGTCTGTACTAGACTGGGCTGGATTGTGCCTCACTCTCAACCCAGTAAGACAGACTTTTCCTGTTGAACTTCTAAATCGTGTTGGGCTGGATAATTGCTTGATTTGTCCTGTTATTGGTTCTGCCACTCCAGAATTCATTTAAAAGTTTTATTTTAACATTATTGTTTGGGGTTTTGTTTTGGTTTGGTTTTTGGAGGGTGAACGACAGGGCAGTTGGGGTTAAGTGACTTGCCTAAGGTCACACGGCTAATAAGTGTTAAGTGTCTGAGGCCAGATTTGAACTCAAGTCCTTCTGACTCCAGGGTTGGTGCTCTATTCACTGCACCACGTAGCCACCCCTATTTTTAAAATTATTTAGAGGGAGATTTGGTAGAGCTCAGGGGAGCCCCTGAGTTTGATCCTCCACCTTGGTCCCCTCCAAACCCTCCTATTAACTTTCCTAATCTCTCAGAATGAGTTTTGCAAGTTTTCAGGCTGAATCCTCCATTCTTTTAACTAGACAATGTTACTTTGTGCCCTTCTTTGAATTATTTTGTCCTGGGCATATTTCTTGCACACTCATTTCAAGACAATAGTTTGTTGAGAGAACTGCACTTAGAATTAGTAAGACAGAGTTAAATGCTTGCTTAGACAGTTACTACTTATGTAAGCCTATATAATTTATTTAAACAATTTGGGCCTCAGTTTCTTCATCTCTAAACTGAATGGGTTAGATTCAATAAACTCAAAGCTCTTTATTGACCCTCAATCTATTATCTTCTGAGAAGGCCTAAGGGATTTCAATATTGTTGATGCCCCCACAAACACCAAGGTATAACCAATGCTCATTTATGAAAACACACATACATACAGACATATACCCACACATACATACACATATGTATGTGTATATATATGTATACATATATATATATACACACATACACAAACATATGGTGTAGATATGCATATGTGTAAATATGTATTTAGCAATACCAAATAGTTTTGATGATTCCTGCTTTATAATATGGATTTAGTTCAAGAAGCATTATTCTTCCTTCAAGTCTGCATTTTTTCAGTATTTGTCTTGTTATTCTATATGCTTTTTTCTCCAAATAAATGCTATTAATTACTCTGTAAAGTATCTTATTTGTAGTTTGATTTATTTATAATTATATATACATATACACATATATCAGAGAGAAAGAGAGATGAATGACCTGTGCCAGTATTTCCATTTTTCTTATATTGGTGTGGCCCAGACAGGGGCACTAAATATGATTCTAGTTATTTCAGTTCTATTTTACTTTTAGTAGCGTCTTACAATTGACATATACATATATGTGTATACGTGTGTGTATGTCACGTGTGTGTGTGTGTCTGTGTGATCACACTCATGGAGAGACAGAAAAACAGAGAGACAAAGACAGAAAGAGATGAAAGAGAGGGGTTAGGGAAGTAGAGATATCATTCAGGAGGTGCCATAGGCCTTTTAGTGAGATTTTCTCAGATATTTATTCAATTCTATATCTATCAGTCCTATACATGTGAAAAAAGTTTAAGAGAGGAAAAGCAAAGTACCTTATTATTATGTTACTATCTATGTCTTCTTGCAATTCAGCCCATGTTTCCTTTAAGAGTTTAGATGCAAGGCTTTGTGAGACATAAAATTTTAATATTGATATTGTTTCTTTTTCTATAGTTCCTTTACTTATAATTTCCTTGTTTTTCTTTATTTATTGTGCATTTTGCTTTTTCCTTTTTTCTGAATGCATAATTTCAATGTTTTTTTTTCATTCACTTAATACATCAAATAATGTGTTGCAGCCTCTTGTGTCAGAATGCATTTTAATCTGTCCTTTCTATCTACTCACATAACCAGGACATTAGTTCAGACTCTCATCACCTCTCATTTATAAAACTGCAATAGCTGCCTAATTGTCTTTGCTACAAGTCTTTCCCCTTTGTAATCCATCCTATACACAAGTGACAATTTCTAAAACAGAAGCATGAACAAATCACTCCCCTGTTCAAAATTTTTAACTGGCTCCCTACTTACTCAAGTATAAACTTCAACCTCATTAGTTTGGAATTTAAAGCCATCTACTATCTGGCTCCAACCTACTGTTGTACCCACATTTCATATTATTTCATGTCACATTTATTCCAAAGTAACTTATTATCTCCTCTCTGAATTTTGGCATTCCACATTATGCCTCTGTACCTTCAAAATTGCTCCCTCCCTTTTTCCTAGAATGTACACCTTCCCAATCTCTGACTCTTAGATTCCTTCTGCCCTTTAAGATTTAAAAGAGGTGTCACCTTCTCACTAAAGATATTCTTCCTCCCTCTAGTTATTAGTGATCTCTTAATTTTTCTTTCATTCCTCTGATACCTCTCTGTTTTTCTCTCTGTCTCTGTCTTTCAGTCTCTTTCTGCTCCCCCATATGTATGAATATGCATGTGTACATATATGCATATATGTACATATATACATATATGTATACACACATGTGTGTATGGGATGTTAAATATATGTATTGCGTGTTATTGCTCCAGTAAAACACAAAATATTTGAGGGCAGGAACTATTTTGTATTTATATAGGTTTTTTTTTTCATTGCCTGTTATATAGCAGGTGTTTAATAAATATTGGGGAAATGTTATTTGCAACTTCTTTGAAACCCACTTTCTTTAAAATTGTACATTAGCTTCATATTGCATTTTCTGCCTGTTCCTTGGGTCTCATTTATTCCTGAGTATTGACTTACTCTTCTGGTCACCTCCTGTCTCAGTTACTTAATAATTTTTTTCTATAAATTCAATTCAGTAAACAATTTTTAAGTGCCTACTATATGCCAAACACTGTACTAAGTCCTGGGGATATAACTAAAAATAAATAAATAAACAGAAGTTTACAGTATAATGGAAGGAGACAACATAAAAAGGGAGCTGGAAGTTAGGGGAATTGAAACAAAGGAGTGCTGCAGATATAAAATGGAATGATGCCCAGTACTTAGATAATGGAGTACTAAGCTAGATTAGCTTTCCCAGCCATCAAACTTTTAGTACATATTAGTTCATTAAAATCTCTAGAACTGTCCTAGACATAGTGTCTATTGCCCAGTCATAATTTACTTGCCTTTTACTCAAGATTGATATATTGATATTTTCTTAATTGTCAAGATCTTTTAAAATTCTAGATCTTATTATACAGTGTTCTAGGATATTCCAGCAGGGAACTCTTTCCAAATCATCATAGATTCTCTTTGGGTTCAAAATATTCAACTCATTTCTGACTCATTGCATTATCTTCTATCTCATCTTTTACACAGGAATAGCACTAAAGGCTATATAAAATGCTTTATGAAAATTAATTAGATTAAATAGTCTCTTTAAGTACAGAATATAGAAAACCCAAATAAGAATTTATTTATCTATAAAGAGAATTCTTGGCCATAACCAGGCAAACTAATGGGCAGATTTGGGAGAACATCAGAGTTGACTTTTCCATGTCAGGTCATCTTAATTCAAATATTGTCAAAACCATTCGTCTCTTCCATATTGATTCTCCCTCCCCTGGCATGGATCAATATCCCTCTGCTCCTTGCTATACCACCCTCATAACTTAGTATGACCAAAGCAATTCATCCTCCTGTGGCTATTTCTAGAATGACAAATATCTCTGAACTTACCTAGTCTCGTCCTTGATTGCCAGATATAGTTATTCCCCCAGCTTATACATAAAGTCTTTGCAGCCATGTTGGACCTAGCAAAACTTGGATATCATTACCAAGATTTTAATAACACAAGACCACGTCCAACCTGTGATGAGGCATCAATGAAAGATTTTCAAGGAGAGAACAGATGGGCTATGTTAAACTATTATTCTGTTCACACAAGACTAAAACAAAATTTTAGGAATTATATTTATATGTATATATACACATATGTATATATGTGTATGTGCCTATAGTGTTTGCATGTGTGCAGAGATTGGAGGAATATGTGTATCCAGAGAATAGAAACTTAAAAGAAAGATGAAAAGAGATATGGTACTTGGTGGAAATGAGACTGAATTAGAGATTCTTTAGTCATTTTTGATCCAGGCGTGCCAAAATATGGAACTATTTGGGGAAGAAGTTAGACAGTATTAATGCAGTCTTTGGTATGCCCCTACCTAGAGATTTAATACTGTTCATTTTAGGGCCTATGTATAAACCTAAAAGTATGTCATCAAAGGCTCCAGATAAGTAGATGTTTTCAGAGTCAAGAGATTAGACTTGAGGAAATGTGCTGTCTTCACAAAGCACTGCCAAACAGAGCAGTAAGCTTAAGTGAGTCAAGAAGTGTCAGAAGAGGGAAATTCATTTAAATTAAGAGCTGGCAGTGGTATTTTTTAAAGGACACCTGCCCCTGTGTTCCAGAGATCTGTGATCACAGTGTCAAGAATTTTTTAAACAATTCATACTTTTTTTTCAGTTTGCTATGAGGATCAAACATTATTAAGTAGATTTTAATTTAATGGGATCATTACTACCTTTTGAATTTCTCCCCCAAAATTCAATTTAATGTTGATTAGTTTAGTTGTAAACAATATAAAAATTGGGTGAAAGAGGGCAAAATATGCCCATCCTACTAAGCCATGTGGGATTATTTTCATATTACTGGATTCTTCATTTATCCTCAAGCCTAAGAATTTAGGAAGTGATTAATAGAACAGCACACAGTTGCTTCTTACTGAGTGTGAATGTGCCAAGAACAGCTTTGTGGTGAGTTATTAACCTGCGAATGCTGAAATATCATTAAACCAAAGTGATTTATCCTAAAATTTGTTTTGGTGATTCATTAAGTTTGATTAGCAGTACAAATTATCTCAATAGAGGTGGCCTTGGTGTGAGAAGACCTGAATGCATGGATTGGCTCCAATGTGACCTTGGCCAAGTCACTTCATATTGAAAGGTCATAAATCAATTCAATAAGCATTCAATTAAATAACTATTATGCACAAGATATGGTATTAGGCACTGGAAATACAGAGACAGACCTAGATAAACTATACCTAAATATAGTCCTCCAAACATAGACAAAACAAATAAAAGAGAATACAACTTACGTAATTGCTGAGTTGATACCTGTCATCTTTGAAAGTCATTGGAGAAAGTAAAAGGTGTCCGAGATAAAGGACAAAAGTTTTCTTTTTTTTCCTTTTTTTTAAACAAATGCTTTATTAACTTCTGTTTTACATCATTCATTTCCACCAGATTTTGTGTTACAATCATTTTCCCCCCGTTATTCCCCTAAGCAACCTCCCAGAATATCAGTCCCACAAGATATCGCTTCCTCCAATCTGCTCTCTCCCATACCTTCTCCCATACCCCCTACGACTTTTCCATTAGAGGAAGGTGAATCTTTGTGTCACAATGCCTGCACATCTTATCTCCCAATTATAAGCAAAAGAGTATTAATAATAGTATGTATATATATTTGAAACATTTAATCTTAAGACCTCGAATTTCAGATCCATTTCCTTCCTCCCTTGTCACCCATTCCCTCTTGGGAGATAAGTAATTCAGTATATGTTGTACATGTCTAGCTATGTAAAACATTATCATAGTAGATATATTGTACAAGGCTGCTTATAATTCCCTCCCACTCATCCCACCCCCCACCTGGTCCATTCCCTACATGATCCTGTCCCTCTTCTATAGTGGGTACTGCCAACCACCGCTCCCCCCAAGGATGTCCTCCCATCCATCATCCCTCCTCTCATCCCCCTTCCCCCTATTCTGCTGCAGGTTGAGATCTCCCATTTAGTATGTATGTCATTCTCTCCCTGAAACAAATTCAATGAGAATGTGGATTTGCCTTTTTTTTTTCCCTTCCTATTCTCCCCCTCCCTTGCAACCACTTCCCCTTGCTTCTTCTACATGACATAGTTTACCCTACCCTGTCTTTCTCGATCTCCTCTTGCCACTTTCCTCTCTCACCTCAGAATTTCATCCCTTGAGTATTCTCCCTTCCCAACAAATTCAACCTATGCCCTCTATCCATATACACACACATTCACATATGTATTCATATGACCACATACCCTGCTTCCATTATTTTCATAGTGAGAAAGATATCATCACTCACAGTTATTGTTTTTCCATATAAAAATGTAAATAGTTCAACTTTGATAAGTTCCTTTTGATTTCTTTTCCCTGATTACCTTCTCAGGCATCTCTTGCTTCTTGTGTCTGGATGTCAAATTTTCTATTCAATTCTGTTTTTTTTCCTCAAGAATGCTTGAAAGTCCTCTATTCCACTGAATGACCATATTTCCCCCTGAAACAAAATACTCAGTTTTACTGGGTAGGTGACCCTTGGGTTCATTCTCAGTTCTTTTGCCCTCTGGAATATCACATTCCATGCCCTTCAATCCCTCAGTGTAGAAGCTGCCAGGTCCTGGGTTATTCTGATTGTGTTTCCACAATATTGAAATTGTTTCTTCCTGGCTGCTTGTAGTATTTTCTCCTTGATCTGGGGATTCTGGAACCTGGCTATAATATTCCTGGGAGTTTTCTTTTTGGGATCTTTTTCAGGAGGTGATCTGTGGATTCTTTCAACCTCTATTTTGCCCTCTGGATCTAAAACATCAGGGCAATTTTCCTTGAGAATTTCTTGAAGGGTGATTTCTAGGTTCTTTCTTTGATCATGGCTTTCAGGTAGTCCAATAATTTTTAAATTGTCTCTCCTGGATCTATTTTCCAGGTCAGTGGTTTTTCCCATGAGATATTTCACATTGCCTTCTAATCTTTCATTTGTTTGGATCTGCTTAACAGCATCTTGATTTCTCATAAAGTCATTAGCTTCCATTTGCTCCAGTCTAACTCTGAAGGAATGAATCTCCTCAGTGAACTTTTGAGATTCTTTTTCCATCTGGCAAATTCGACTTTTTAAGGCATTCTTCTCCTCATTGCCCTTTTGGGCCTCCTTTGCCATTTGAGTTAGTCTATTTTTTAAGGTGTTGTTTTCCTCATTCAGGCTGTTGACCCTCATTTCATACTTTTCCTGCATCCTTCTCATTTCTCTTTCCAATTTTTCCTCCACTTCTCTTATTTGATTTTTAAAGTCCTTCTTAAGGTCCTCTATGGCCTGCACCCCACTCATGTTTTCCCCTGGGGCTTTTGGAGCAGGACTTCTGACCTCACAGTCCTTTTCCCGCTCTATGCCCCCAAAATAGGAGTCTAGGGTTGCGTTTTTCTGTTTCCTTTGCCTTGGCATGTTGCCACTTGATTACCTGACTTTGGGGCTTGTTGCCACACTATGGCTTTAAGGCCAGATAGAGGAATTTTCGTCCCGAACGTGTCAGGGGCAACTTCCGTTTCTGGCAAGCTGTAAACGCACCCACGACTTCCACCCTAGATCACAATCCAGATCCAGGGAGGTTAAAGCAAGAGCGATTACCCCCCAAGACTGATCGCTGGATCTCCCTACAATTAATTTCAGACCAAGAGCTGGAGCTGCCTCTGTAAACTACAAAATGGAGTGTCTCCTCAGAGGCTTCTAGCCCCCAGGGGAGGGAGCTGACGCATTCCCCCCAAAACAGGTCCCAAAGTCCATAGGACACTAACCTCTTACTTTGTCCTAGGCATGTCTATGTTGATAATTCTGGAGTCTCCATGGCTGCTGGTGTTCTGGGGTTCCTCCAGCTGGCTGCTGGCCCTGCCGCCCTGCGGCTAAAACCTCCGCTCCCGGGGACCTGGGCTCCACTTGGCTCCGCTTCCTGCACTCTTCGAGTTGCGCGCTGCCAGGTCCCAGACCGCTGCGCTGGTCCTTCCTGCAGGGCTGCTGGGCTGTCCTCAGCGGGAGGTTAGCTTCTCTTTGTCGTTCTGTGGGTGCTGGGGCTCCAGAAGTTGTTCAGAGTCCCCTTTTACATAGTTTGGGGGGAATCTGGGGGCAGAGAGGCTTGGATGAGCTGTTTCTACTCCACCATCTTGGCTCCGCCCCCAAAAGTTTTCTTAATTTTAAAATGAAAGGTGGGTAAAATCATCAAAACATAGGCCAGTGAACTTGACTGCTTTTTGGAAAAATTCTCAGCTGTTTTTAAAGGAATGTTATGTAACCTTCTAAATCAGCCAGCTGTGATCACTAAATGTCAATAAGATGTCATCAAGATTGGTCATGCCAGACTAACCTAGTTTTCTGTTTTCATGGGATAAACATTACAGGGGAATTTGGTAGAAATAGTATACTTAAAGATTTATGAAGCATTTGACAGATTCTCTTAGTTATGTTTATGGGAGATATGGACGGATATCAACTAGCTGGTAAAAAAAAACTAAGATAATAACATGTGTAGTACATATCTCATAGGTGGGGAAATGCTTGAAAAATTCTAAAGGGGTAGATCGATATGAGTTGCTATTTCAGTATACTGAGAAGCAGCATGTCATAGTGGACAAAATACAGATATTGGAGTCAAGAAATTTTAGGTACAAATCCTGTTTTTGGTATGACTAGCTATGGAGGTGTGGCAAGCTATTTTTCCTTACTTAATTTTCAGTTTTCTCATCTATAAAATCAGGGATAGCATTCATTATTTCAGACATAGAAAGGAAGGAAAGAAGGAAAGAAAGAAGAAAGGAATTTACTTCTTGAGTTAGTACACTTAATTCTTTCAATTAGTACAGTCCTTTCAGCATAAAACATTTAAGTTATCCCTGTGAATCAGAAGGTAATGCAAGGTTGCAGTTATTTTAAATGAGACAATATAGTGCTATGTAAAGTATAAGGAGAAAATGGAGAATCTCTACCTGGAAATTCTTAAGAAAATGGCAGAATATTGTCTATCTTTTCACTTGGACTGCCTAACCTCCTGTAAAGCCATGCAAGAGCAGCTTTCCAGAGGATGGCTGGTGTGAACAGCTTTAAAGTTTCTGATTACACAGTATTGTGAACACTCTATTTATTCAATAACAAATCAGAGCAAAACATTCACAGAAAATCAAGGTATATCATTCACCATATTACAAATTATCACAGAAAAGCAAAATACAGAATTCACAACAACATCACAGAAAATGGTCACATAGTTTTCCTCACAGTGTTCACAAAGTATTGAACAAACAACAATCTTTTTGTAACTCAATCATTCAGTTATCTCAATCATTCAATCATCCTTAAGGAGGTTTGCCTCCTTAAGGGACACAAAGTACAAAGTTCTCCATTCATGGGACACACTAAGTTACAAATCAGTCACTATTTAATTATCATTCACTATTCCATTATCAGAAAATACACAAGCCCTCTGTCCTTAGGTCACTAGTAAATCACAATTTCTCAGTCAGTACACAATATCTAAGTAATTCTTTTGGCTTGACTTGGGATGGTCTCTCAGATTCCCTGGATCCCCTTCCATGGTCCCAAATTGTACCTGGATTCACCAAACTGTCACCTGGGTACAAAGGCAGACAGCTTCCAGGCCCCTGTCCAGCTCTCTGAGCATTTCCTGTTCCATGCTAAAGCTTACAGGGTCCAGTCCACCTTAAATGCCTCACAGCCTCTGTTCCTGAGAAGTCAAGGGTCAACAAAGCCACCAACAGTTTCATGCAAAGTACCAGCGTCACAGTAATGCTGAGGCAACTCCAGCTGGCCCTTGGACTCAGCAGAAGCTCCAGCTGGATCTTGGAATAAAAATCACTTCACCCAGGTTCCCAAAATGAAAATCATTCTCTCCAGCCTGGGGGGCCTTTCCTCTCCATCCTTCCCAGCCGAAGCAGCTTCTGCCTCTAGGAAGATCTGTCTGAGCCAGCAGGGGCTTCTCCTTATTTACACAGGGCATTAGCTCCTTCCAGTTTCAGCCAACCCCTTCCTGTTACATCAACAATAGGAGTTCATACCTTTTGTTTCTTTAACAAAGGCTTGATTAATTAATAAGTGCTAAGTACCTCTTAGATTTACCAATACAAAGGGATCAAATTACATTACTATTATAACTCCTAACTGGACTTGTTATCTCTGTGTATCTCCCCTATGCAATCCATCCTCCACACAACTGCCAAATTGATATACTTAAAGTGTAGTTCCTGTCATGTCACTCCTTCTTCATTCTAGGTTAAAATACAGATTCTCTATATTTTAAAGCCCATTATAACTTGGTTCCAACTACTCCCCAGCAGTCTTGCCCTTCTCCAGACCCCTGTATCTTGAACCTTCTCTTATGCTTGATGAATTACTGACTAGGAATACCATTTCATGAGAGACTGCATCTATGATAATTTCACTCCCAACTCAAATAACTCTGAAGTGCTATCTGCTGGTTCTACTTCTGACTTTGCATATTTTTCTATCATGCCTCAATTGCCACCTCACCCTGAAACTTCGCTCTGTGTCTGGGACTTCATTATTGTAGAATATCTTTTTTCTCCTTCAGCCTTCTTATCCTGGATCCCTCCTCTGTTACGCCTACACCTTTTTCCAATTGGTGTGTTCTTCTCAAAGCCTCCAGACACAACAAACTTCATTCACTTTCTGGCTCTGATTCTGTCTTTCTGGGAATCAATACCATCCCCTTGTGTGAGTACCTTTCCTTGTCCCTTTCCTAGCCACTTCCCAGTTCTTCAGCTTTCTTTTGTGTTTTCCACCATTAGAGTGCATGTTTCTATGCTTCTCTATCCTTGAGCCCTGGGATTATCTTTCTTTTGTATCCTAATGCTCATCCTAAACCATCTATAGTCATCCTGATGAATATCTGAACACTGGACCCAGAAGACTCTGGAGGAGAAAGTGAGGCTGGTGACCTTACACATCACTGCCTCATTCAAATCAAAGTCAACTACAAGCTATATCATCATTTCCCTGATGCCATCGTCTTCTTTGAGTGTAAAGGACAAACACAACAACAATAGCACATAGAAAGTGCTTAATAAGTGATTGTTGTGGGCAGCTAGGTGGTGCAGTGAATAGAGCACCAGCCTTGGAATCAGGAGGACCTGAGTTCAAAATTGGCCTCAGACGCTTGACATACTGACTATAGCTGTGTGACTTTGGTCAAGACACTTAACCCCAACTGCCCTCCAAAAAAAAAAAAAGAAAAAAAAGGCGGGGGGAGACCCCAGAACACCAGCTGCTGTGACGATTCCAGAATTATCAACATAGACATGCCTAGGACAAAGTGAGAGGTTAATGCGCTATGGACTTTGGGACCAGTATTTGGGGAACTCGTGGGCTTTCTCCCCTGAGGGCTAGAAGCTGCTCAGGAGACACGCCATTTTGTAGTTTTCAGAGGCAGCTCCAGCTCCTGGCCTGTGAACTGTAGGAAGATCCAGCAATCAGTCTTGGGGGGGTAATCTCTTTTGCTTTAACCTTCCTGGATCTGGATTGTGATCTGGGGTGGAGGTCATGGGTGGGTTTCCAGCTTGCCAGAAATGGAAATTGTCCCCCACACATTCAGAACAAAAATTCCCCTGTCTGGCGGCAGAGCCATAGTGTGGCAACAAGCCCAAAAGTCAAGTAATTAAGTGGCAACATGCCAAGGCAAAGGAAACAAATTAAACAGAAAAATGCAACCTTAGACTCCTGCTTTGGGGGCAAAGAGGATCAAAGCATGGAACAGTCAGAGGACTGTGAGGTCAGAAATCCTACTCCAAAAGCCACAAAGGAAAATATGAGCGGGTTACAGGCCATAGAGGACCTTAAGAAGGGCTTTAAAAATCAAATAAGAGAAGTGGAGGAAAATTGGGAAGAGAAATGGGAAGGATGCAGGAAAAGTATGAAATGAGGGTCAATAGCCTGACTGAGGAAAACAACACCTTAAAAAATAGACTAACTCAAATGGCAAAGTAGGCCCAAAAGGGCAATGAGGAGAAGAATGCCTTAAAAAGTTGAATTTGCCAGATGGAAAAAGAATCTCAAAAGTTCACTGAGGAGATTCATTCCCTCAGAGTTAGACTGGAGTAAATGGAAGCTAATGACATTATGAGAAATCAAGATGCTGTTAAGAAGATCCAAACAAATGAAAGATTAGAAGGCAATGTGAAATGTCTCATGGGAAAAACCACTGACCTGGAAAATAGATCCAGGAGAGACAATTTAAAAATTATTGGACTACCCGAAAGACATGATCAAAGAAAGAACCTAGAAATCACCCTTCAAGAAATTCTCAAGGAAAATTGCCCTGATGTTTTAGATCCAGAGGGCAAAATAGAGGTTGAAAGAATCCGCAGATCACCTCCTGAAAAAGATCCCAAAAAGAAAACTCCCAGGAATATTATAGCCAGGTTCCAGAATCCCCAGATCAAGGAGAAAATACTACAAGCAGCCAGGAAGAAACAATTTCAATATTGTGGAAACACAATCAGATTAGCCCAGGACCTGGCAGCTTCTACACTGAGGGATTGAAGGGCATGGAATATGACATTCCAGAGGGCAAAAGAGCTGGGAATGAACCCAAGGGTCACCTACCCAGCAAAACTGAGTATTTTGTTTCAGGGGAAAATATGGTCATTCAGTGGAATAGAGGACTTTCAAGCATTCTTGAGGAAAAAACCAGAATTGAATAGAAAATTTGACATCCAGACACAAGAAGCAAGAGATGGCCTGAGAAGGTAATCAGGGAAAAGAAATCAAAAGGAACTTATCAAAGTTGAACTATTTACATTCCTATATGGAAAAGCAATAACTGTGACTGATGATATCTTTCTCACTATGAAAATAATGGAAGAAGGGTCTATGGTCATATGAATACATATGTGAATTGTGTACATATGTTTACAGTTATACATGGAGAGAGGGCATAGGTTGAATTTGTTGGGAAGGGAGGATACTCAAGGGGTGAAATGAGGTGAGAGAGGAAAGTGGTAAGAGGAGATGGGGAGAGACAGGGTAGGGTAAACTATCTCATGTGGAAGAAGCAAGGGGAAGAGGCTACAAGGGAGGGGAAGAATAGGAAGGCAAAAAGGCAAAACCACATTCTCATTGAATTTGTTTCAGGGAGAGAAAGACATACATACTAAATGGGATATCTGAACCTGCAGCAGAATAGGGGGAAGGGGGATGAGAGGAGGGATGATGGTTGGGAGGGCTTCCTTGGGGCGAGGGGAGGTTGGAAGTACCCACTATAGAAGAGGGACAGGATCATGTAGGGAATGGACCAGGTGGGGGGTGGGATGAATGGGAGGGAATTATAAGCAGCCTTGTACAATATATCTACTATGGAAATGTTTTGCATAGCTAGATATGTACAACATATACTGAATTACTTATCTTCCCAGAGGGAATGGGTAACAAGGGAGGAAGGAAATGGATCTGAAATTCGAGGTCTTAAGATTAAATGTTTCAAATATATATAAATACTATTATTAAGACTCTTTTGCTTGTAATTGGGAGATAAGATGTGCAGGCAGTGGAACACAGAGATTCACCTTCCTCTAATGGAAAAGTCGAAGGGGGTATGGGAGAAGATATGGGAGAGAGCAGATTGGAGGAAGCGATATCTTGTGGGACTGCTATTCTGGGAGAGTGGGTAGGGGAAAAACAGAGGGGAAAAAAATAATTGTAACTCAAAATCTGGCGGAAATGAATGATGTAAAAGAGAAGGTAATAAAGCATTTGGTTTAAATAAATAAATAAATATAGTAAGGAACTGAAAAAAAATAAGGTACCTAGTTACACTTAATGAGTTTAACTTATCTTTACTAGATGACATGCAACCCTAAGGTAATAAAAGAATGGACAGATGTGAATGCTGAACTGTCAGTGATTTTAGAAAAAATCATAGAAAATGGAAGAGGTGCCACAGAATAGAATATGTACAAATGTCAATAAAAAAGCAAAAAAAATAATAATAATAAATGATTGTTGCCTTCCTTTGTCTCTGCCTCCAAATCAACAGCTTTGCCTAAAGACAGGTAATGCCCATAGCTCCTGGTTTTTTACCTCCCCTTTATGTTTCTTCTTCCCCTATTGGAATATAAGACCCTTGAGAGTAGGACCTATCTGTTATTCTTTCATTTGAATCCCCATTGCTTAGCACATTGACTGCAAGTAGTAAGCTTTTAATAAATTCTATCTATCTATCTATCTATCTATCTATCTATCTATCTGTTCATCTATCTACATCTCCCCTGGTTTACTGCATGTTACTCTCCTTAGTACATGATATGCTACAGCCCAAATGGCTTGCTTCCTGATCTCTACATATGACAGGCATCTCATAATTAGAATGCATTTCCTACACCATGATGCTTCTGAGAATATATAACTTCTTTCAAAACTCAAATTCTACTTCCTAAAGAAGACCATTCCAGTCTTCCAGGTGGTAGTGTCTTCCTTTTCAAACTACTTAGTCTATATTTTTTATTCAATTTATTTTCGAGGTCCTTATTTTTTCTTGGCAATAGAATATAAACTCCTTCAGGACAGGAAATATTTCATTATATTTCTTTGGATCCCTAGAGCCTATAAAAGTGCTTGGCACATGACAGAAACTTGATAAACGTTTATTGAATTGAAAAGACAGTTATGATCCAATTGTGCTCCAGAGAACACTTTGAGTCTTAAGTTTCAGAGTAGAGTACATACCTCTTGTTACAAATGAGCTGCTGTTTTGTAAGGTAAGTAGAAGTTCTTCGCAAAGGAATTACCGTATTGTGGTCAGTGGGAGAAACAAATCCATGTAAGGTATCAGAGCATGGATTATTTCAGGGCTCAATTGAGCCTAAGCCAAGGAGGGGTCACATGTGGCCTCAAGGCCACAGGTTCCCCACCCCTGGCCTAGACTTTTACAGGTTTTCACTCATTGTTTTTGATACATGGGACTTTTCATTTTCAGAGCATTTATTACTTTTGATCTAATTTTCTAAACATTTCTAGGAGGCAGTGCTATATAGAACACCCAGAGTATTACTTAATATTTGGAATAAGTGCTTTGGATCTGATTTGTCTAGCCATTAGTGACAGAAACAGAACACTGAAAATTACCTGTGCTCAGAATGGACAGAGCCAGTGCTGAACCTAGCCTGCAAAATCTTTGCCTTACAATCCTCAGGAAAGGGAACTGAGATATATAAAACCTCTTTCTATAATAAAATGCATTTAATATTTACTATTGGGTCTCATAATTGATTGGAATCCCTGAATTTATCTAGTCCCACAATGCTTACCCAAGTGGGAACTGCCTCCCTAACATGCTTGGCCAATGGTAATCCATTTTCTACTTTCAGACTTCCAGTCACAGACAATGCATTACTTCCCGAGGCATTCCACTTCTGAATAGCTTGACTTATTTGGAAGTTTTGTTTT
The DNA here is from genome assembly GCA_011680675.1 of Gymnobelideus leadbeateri. Lineage (NCBI taxonomy): Eukaryota > Metazoa > Chordata > Mammalia > Diprotodontia > Petauridae > Gymnobelideus > Gymnobelideus leadbeateri. Next base: position 192,144 of record WOXC01000777.1, read on the forward strand.
GTTTTGTTTTGGTTTATTTCCACCCTCCACCTTGCAACATCTACCCTCCTCCTTGACCATTCCCTACCAAACATAGACACATACCTCCCTTACTCTGCCTCTAAATTTACCTCTCTGAAACGTCTACATTTTTCTCTTCGTTCTGCCTCTAGGGCCAAACACAATCCTGATTCCTTTTCCACAAATGGTCCTAAATTACTTGAATAATCCAATCATCAGTATGTATACCTAATAATATCCTCACCTAATATTGCTCACTTAATATGTACCAGTAATGTCCTAAATACTGGAATTACAAAGACAAAAGCAAAATGATCTCTGCCCTTGATGAACTTGCATATATCTTTTATGTTTTCCTGAAATATTTTTTTCTTTCATTACAGGACTAAAAACACATAGTTCTTTCAAAAAAGCCTCACATGGCATAGCTTCCTACCTACTCACCACCCTGTTAGTTGAGGAAGCTAGGCAGTGCATTAAATACACCATCAGAGGTGTAGTGGATAGACCTGAGCTCCAAACCTCAGTCACTTACTAGCTGTGTGATCTTGGACAAATTACTTAACCTTTGTCTCATTTTTCTCTACTTTAAAATGGGGGTAACAGTAACACTTAGTTCTTAGGGTTTTTCCTGTAATAATCAAATGCAATAATATTTGTAAAGTGCTTAGCAAAGTGCCTGGCATAAAGTAGGTGCTTAATAAATGCTTATATGCTTCCTTCTTTCTATTCTTTGTTGTATAAACTCCAGCTTGTCAGTGTCCTTTCTAAAACTTTGTCAGTGCCTTCTGTTAAATATTTAATTTATAGTGAGGCCATAGCAAGCAAATTGTCATATTAAGCATCTGTGCAATGAGTTCCTACCTTCTAGGAGCTTATAACTTAAGAAGTCATGACATTCTTCCGAAAAATTCATGCATAAGAAATAACTAAAGATACAGTAGTGATTAATGTTATAAAGGAGTGGAGAATATTAACACAATTCATTAAGTATCCTTTCATTAACATTTCAATTCAGAGAGCAAACTCTTTTTGCTTAGCTAAGAGGTTTTACCATAATTATAGATCATTAAGACAAATGAATAAATGAATTGGTATTTGAATTTAACTGATCTTTCCACAGGAAGTCAAACTCAGTAGACATTCTAATACACTGAATCCTCTGACCAAAGCATTAGATTTTACTTAAAATGCTAGCATTTAGATATTTTAATTTAAATATTTATTTTTTTAGATGCCTGAACTACATGTATAAGAACCAGACATTCCTGTACCCACTTTTAAATGTTTTGTTTTAAAACTTTAATACTAATTTTGAAATTCTAATTCTTCTATTATCATAGATCTGATTTTCACACACATGATAATAATGCCTTATTTACTTAGGAGTTTGTAATATAATTCCCTCATAACAGATGTATTTACAAGGTAATTCTAATATTATTATCCCTATTTTACAGATTAACTAAGTGGAATTCAAAGAAAAAAAGTGATGACTTTTCTAAGGCCCTATATCTATTAAGTGCCCAATAATGACTAGAGCTCAGTTCTCCTAACTTTAAGTTCAGAGAATTCTTAGCTATAGCACATAGTCCCATGTCATATACTACTCTTAGTTATACCCATAAGCTAAGGTAACTGGGAAATATAACTAACTAGAAAAATTCGTATTATCCAAATTGTATAGAAGACCATAAATAGAAAACAAACGAATTAAATAATCTAATGACCCAGTTTAAAGGTCCCCCAAAATCAAAATCACAATCTTTGTGTATCATCTACTCTATTGATCTCAATAAACAAGGGATACCCTTTTATTTTATCTATTAGCTTATTCTCAATAATCTCTATCATGCTATTTATTGCCATAGGCCATATAATTAGTTGTATAATGATGATCTGAGTTGCATTCATAAGTATTAGGAGATGTGGAGCTCTTCCACTGGAGTCAACTGTTTCTTAGAGTAATTTCTTCTCTCCAATTTCCAAAGTCCTGCCATTATGCCAAGACATTCCAGAATTTCCCAATTTCTTTTGAGTGCATGGTTCTTATCAGAAAAGTATGGTCTTAGGAAAGCATCTCTTCTAGGGATGTTTCTTATGTGCAAAAGTAGTATAGGGAACCATGGGAAGAAAAAAAAATTACTGAACCCGAGATGAAAGATACAAAGCAGAATACTTTGACTTTAAATGTGTGCTCTGCTTGTAACTTACTCTCATATTAATAAATTTTATATCATCTCGCCTGGATTTGTTTGATTGTCTTTGGGCATAAATAAGCACAGTAACATGATAATGAGATCATAAAACAGAAAAGCAAGATAGATTAATTTGCAAAATTAGCAAAGAAATGAGAGATATGTTGGCTGTTGTTCATGACTGAAGATGACCAAAATGAGCACCCTACATCAAAGTCAAGGTAAAGTGTGTCTCACTGTGATTGATCAAACCAATATAAACCTGGAAGATTCTACCAAAGGTTGGGTGCAAATAGTCCATATGAAAACTTGAAGTAGAAATGTCTCTAAATTTTAGTATCTCATGTTTCTTTTCAGCTACTACAATTCTGCCTTGCTCACAGAACATAGTGCCTTCTGGATTTAAGAATGCCATGCTGGGCAGTCCTATTCTAGTGTCTCCAATGACATGCAATCTATTTCAAAGTTCTTCAGAGAGTCCTTGAGAGTGTCTCTATATTACTTCTTCTCACTTGTGTGAGTTCTCCACGAGATGGTCTTTTAAGCAATCGTATGTTTAACAATCAAATAATGCATCTATCCCATCTGAGTTGTGCTCTCAGTAGTATAATTTGAATGTTTGGCAGTTCATCTTGAGAAGGGACCTCAGTGTATGGTAGCAGATCTTGCCAGGTGATCTTTAGAATATTCTTCAGACTATTCAAATGGAAGCAATTCAGTTTCCTGGCATGGTGCTGGTATACTGTCTAGGTTTCACTGGCATACACTGAGGTCAGCACAATGGTTCTGTAGACCCTCAGTTTGATGGGCAGTCTAATACCTTTTCTCTCCCACATTTTCCTTCAAAGTCTCCCAAACCCTGAGCCATCTCTGACAATGCATGTGTCAGCCTCATCATGTCTGTAGGCATCCTTGGAAAGTATACTGCCAAAGTAAATAAACTTTCCTACAGCATTTAAAATGTTTCCATTTGCTTTCAATTATGGTTCCTGTACGGGTTGTGTGGTGCTGACTGGTAGAGAACCTCTGTTTTCTTGGTGTTAATTATTCAGTCAAAATGAGAATAAGCAACAGAGATTTGATCCATACCCTTGCATCTGAGTGCACAATCATCTGCACACAAAAAGTCATGCACAACTTCTCCCTTCACTTTAGTCTCAGCTTATAGTCACTTCAAGTTAAATGATTTATTGTAAGAGCAGTAGATAACTTTGATGCTGTTTTCAAAATTTTATTGAAGATGTATGACAACACTGCTGAAAATATCATGCTAAAAACACAGGAGCAAGCACACTCCTGATTAAGGAATTTGTCTACTCCACTAAGTGTCTAAGGAAAGATTAAGTAGTTGTATCTGCTTATAGCATAGTCTTTGGTTAAGGTCTTTCTCCAGAGCAGGGATGGCATAAGGAAACATGTTGGAAGGAAACTATACAGCAGAATACTTTGACTTTCAGTAGGTATTCTTCTATAATTAACTCTCACATCAATAAATTATGTATAAACTCATTGAATTGATTTGATAGACTTTGGGCATAGTTTAACATGGTATTGAGATCATAAAGCAGAAAACCAAGATGAAACTGACAAACTCCTTAATCCCCCTTACAAGGCAAGTATCTAATGATTAAGGTTAAAAATCTCTAGGTTAGGAAGATCTGGTGGGGCGGAGTCAAGATGGCAGAGTAGAAATAGGACTTCCGTGGGGCTCTGGCTCCCACCCCATCCAATTCATGTAAAAGGTGACTCTGAACAAACTCTGGAGCTACAAAACCCACAAAATGACACCTAGAATCTAACTCATGCTGAAGACAGCATGGCAGGTCAGCAGAAAGAGTCCAGCACAGCACTCTGGGAGCAGAGCCCAGCCCTGCCAGAGGTTTTAGCCTCAGAGAGGGCCTGACCAGCCACTAATTGGAGGAACTTCAGATCAACAGTAGCTGTGGTAGTTTTCAGAATTATCAACACATAGAGGCTAAGGACAAAGTGAGAGGTCAGTGCAGTGTGGACTTTGGTATCTGGTAGTTTAGGACTATGGTCAGACTTTGCTGCTGGGGCAAGAAGCCTCTGAGGTGCTGTGGCCTTGCAACCATCCCCACATGGCAGCTTCTGCTCCTGGCCTGCAGATTGTAGGGGGACCAAGCTTCCAGTCTGAGGGGTAATCACTCTTGCTTTAACCTGCTTGGTCTAGATTGTGGTCTAGGGTGGAGGTTCTGGGATGTGCGACCAGCTTGCCAGAGCATGTGGAGGCTTCAGAACAGGCATCCAACTAATACTTTCAGCAGCTGAGGAAACCCCAGCATTTGGGACAGAGCTCCCCTGTCTGGTTGCAGAGTCCTACTGTAGCAAAAAGCCCAAAAGTAAAGTAATTGAGTAGCAACATGAGAAGGCAAATGAAGCAAAGCAAGCAGAGCAACCCAATTTTACACTCCTATTTTGGGGACAAACAGGATCAAAGCATGGAACAGGAGGAAGAAAATGAAGTCAGAACTCCTGCACCAAAAGCTTCGTAGAAAAATACAAGCTGGTTACAGGCCATAGAAGACCTTAGATGGATTTTGAAAACCAAACAAGAGAAGTGGAGGAAAATTGGGAAGAGAATTGAGAATGATGCAAGAAAATTAGGAAATGAGAGTCAAAAACCTGACTGAAGAAAATAACACCTTAAAAAATAGACCAGCACAAATCCCAAAAGAGGCTCCAAAAAGGCAATGAGAAGAATGCCTTAAAAAGCATAGTCTGCCAGATGGAAAAAGAATCTCACAAGCTCACTGAAGAGAATCATTCCTTCAGAATTATATTGGAGCAAATGGAAGCTAATGACTTCATGAGAAATCAAGATACTATTAAACAGATCCAAACAAATGAAAAAATAGAAGGCAATGTGATATATCTCATTGGGAAACCATTGACCTGGAAAATAGATCAAGGAGAGATAATTTAAAAATAATTGTGGGGCGGCTAGGTGGCATAGTGAGTAGAGCATTGGCCTTGCAGTCAGAAGGACCTGAGTTTGGATCCAACCTCAGACACTTAATGCACACACAAACAAAAACCTAGCTGTGTGACCTTGGGCAAGTTACTTAATCCCAACTGCCCTCCAAAAAAAAAAAGCAAAAAAATAATAGTAATTGGACTGCCTGAAAGCCATGGTCAAAAAAAGAACCTAGAAATCATCCTTCAAGAAATTATCAAGCAAAATTGCCTTGAAGTTTTAGAACCAGAGGGCAATAATAGAGGTTGAAAGAATCTATTGATCAACTCCTGAAAAAGATCCCTAAAAGAAACTCCTAGGAATATTATAGTCAGGTTCCAGAATTCCCAGAGCAAAGAGAAAATATTACAAACAGCCAGGAAGAAACAGTTTCCTTATTGTGGAAACACAATCAGGATAAAACAGGATCTGGCAGCTTCTGCACTGAGGGACTGAAGGACATGGAATATGATATTCTGGAGGGCAAAGGACCTGGGATTAAAACCAAGAATCACCTACACAGCAAAACTGAGTATCATGTTTCAGGAGAAAATATGGTCATTCAGTGGAATAGAGAATTTTCAAGCATTCTTGATGAAAAAACCAGAGTTGAATAGAAAATTTGACATTCATATACAAGAAGCAAGAGAAGCATCAGAAGGTAAACAGAGAAATGGTGAACTACTTATATTCCTACATGGAAAAACAATAATTGTAACTTATGAAACTTTTCTCAGTATGAGAATAGTTGGAGGGAATGGAAATGTGTGTGTATATATACATACATACGTATATACCTATATATGTCTATAAAGGAGGGCATATGGGCGTATGAATATGTATGTGAATGTGTGTATATGTATAGGTATATATAGATAGAGGGCATAGGACCAATTTAATAGGAAGGGATGATACTTAAAAGGTGAAATTAAAATGTGAGAGAGGAATATAATGAGAGGAGATGGGGAGATACAGAATGCAGTAAATGATTTCATATAGAAGAGGCAAGGGAAAATGGTTACAATTTACAATGGAGTGGAAGAACAGGAAGGCAAAAGGGAATGGGTCAACCTTACTCTCATTGAATTTGGCTTAGGGAGGGAATGACATACACACTAAATATCTCACCCTACAGGAGAGTATGGGGGAAGGGGGTGAGAAGGGGAATGATGGAAGGGAGGGGAGGTGGTGAGAAGGGGGGAGGGAAGTTGGAACCACCCACTTTTGAAAAGGGACAGGATCAAAGTAGAGAATAGAACAAGTGGGAGGTGGGATAGGAAGGACGAAAATATAGTCAGTCTTTGACAATATATCCACTATGGAAATGTTTTGGATAGCTACACATGTATGACCTATATCGATTTGCTTATCTTCCCAGTAAGGGTGGTTGACAAGGGAAGAAGGGAATGAATCTGGAATTCAAAGCTTTAAAATCATGTGTTTAAATATATATACATATATGCTATTATTAATATTATTTTACACGTAACTCAAAAATAAGATATACATACACTGGGCCATAGCGATGCCCCCTGCCCTACTGGAAAGTCAGAGGAGATATGGGAGAAGATATGAGAGAGAGCAGATTGGAAGAGGGGATATCCAGTGGGATTTCAATTTTGGGGTGGTGGGTAGGTGGAAAAATGGGGAGAATGAAAATCTTGTGGAAATGAATGATTTAAACTAGGGGTTAATAAAGCATTAGATTAAAAAAAGCTCTAGGTTAAAAAAATAAAATATTTTTCTATAAGGATAAACCTCTAGCAAACAACTTGCTTCTCTCCCTCTCCTTCACCCCTCCTCCTTCCCCCTTTCTCTATCTGTCTCTGTTTCTCTGTCTCTCTCTCTTTGTCTCTGTGTTTCCGTGTGTCTTTTTGTCTGTCTGTCTGTCTGTCTCTGTGTCTCTGTGTCTCTGTGTCTCTCTGTCTGCCTCTGTCTCTCTGTCTCCATCTCTCTCTCTCTCTCTCTCTCTCTCTCTCTCTCTCTCTCTCTCTCTCTCTCTCTCTCTGTCTTTCTCTCTTGTCAAAACCTCAATCATGTGGTTTCTCCAAAGAGACGTTCTTAGATACAGACAGGTTTGGCTCATTCCTGCCCATTTATTACAGCCTTCCCCTTAAGTTAATGTTATGGCTATTTTAACAGTTCATATACTCGGAGTATGTAAGCATATTTCTGAAGCTGAATATGAGTATCCATTTAAAGGGATAAAGAAGTAGAGCATTAGAGTACACAAATTAATCCAACATATACATTGATAGATGAAAGAGTATTATATATATATATATATATATATATGTATATATATATATATATATATATATATATATATATATATATATATATATATATATATAGTTGGAATCAGGAAAACCTGAGTTCAGGTCTCACCTCTATCATTCATGGCTGTGTCACCCTGCACAATTTCCTTAATATCTCTGAGCCACAGATAGTTCTCTAAGCCTCTCTAACATTTGATTATCTGTAATTTATCCTGTATATATCTTGTCTGCATATAATTGTTTGTATGTTGCCTCTCTCATCAGTCTATGAGCTCCTTGAAAAAAAAAAGGAATTTTCTTTCATTTTTTTCTTTAGTGTCTTCAGTGCCAACACAATGACTAGAATGCAATAGGTACTTAATAAACGTTTGTTGAGGTCCTTAGTAAATAGTCATTAACCAAGCCTATATATATTGGTATTGGAAGTTTCCCCACCAGTGGCTTCCTACACAAACTAAATAACAAGTCCAGACATAAAGTTAAAATATTTTGATATTCAATAATTTCTATATAAAAGTAGGTCCAGAGAAGAATAATAAAACATTACTTTGTAATTTTAACAAAATGACAAAAAAATAATGGAAAACCAAGAAGTCCAGGGAGAAGGAACCTAAAACCTAAGAAGAAACCTAAAAAAATATGAAATCTACTCAGAAGTCTGGTCACTTTATGTTATGAATACCATTTTTGATAAAAGTCAGGAAGTGCTGGCCTAGGTAGAATTGAATGACATCATAGAAAAAGAAATCAACTGTATTGTAATGAACTATACACAGTTATTTCAAACTCAGCAGCTCTCATGCAGTAGTGTCCTCACCTGGACTGAGCATAGATCAAAGTTTTAAGAAAGGATGAGAATGAATAAATGGCACTGGCAGTAGTTATAAAAGTTTTAACCTGACCTGTTTAAAACAAATTGTCAACAAAAATAGAGGGAATTGATAAAAGTGAAGACATTGACTATAATGATTCTCTAAAGAATTTTAATTGCTGTGAAACAATGAGAAAGTTGAAAAAAGAGCTCAGAAAATCCTAAGCTAGGAAACAATCTCCTTACTAAGCAGAGACACGGGAGCCAAAGGTGACACTAGTTATGCTTATAAGCTCATTTGCAAAGCATGAAGATGGAGGATAATGGGAGATTACCAGCAGTATCACCTCGCAGAATAGTCTACAGATAGTTTTCATAAATATTTAAAATATTTTTATGTTTTACATATTATATGCACATAATCACTCCATAAATTTTGTTTTTAAAAATACAAAATCTGTGAAAATAAAAATGAGAGAACTTGTAGGTTAAAAACAACAATAATAATAATAATTTACATGAGTACATGAGCTAACAAAGCTGGCTGAATCAGGAGGAGACCTAGAGGACCCTTTCTGTGAATAGCTTAGGAAGTCATTACTGGTGTATGGGTGGGGTAAAGGTAGGAAGGCATTGAGGGAAGCAAGGAGCACAAGCAGTATTTTGTTTTTGTTCTTGTTGTTTAGTCATTCAGTCATGTCTGTTCCTGGCCCTCTAGAGCAGATCACACCAGACCCTTCTATCCTATTTAGAATTTGGAAATTTGGAAATTCAGTGTACCAACTATAGATCGCAAAATAAAATTTTGACTTCTCAATTGGTACAGATTTTCCTTACCTTAACTCTGTTATAAAAACCATTTTTCCCTTTTTACAGCCCTTTGGATATGGGGGTATTGTTCAGAGCCTCACAAATACCAACCCAAGTTCACACTTTGGTTTGTCCTTACTCTCCTATTCAAAAACCTTACCTCATCTGCATGAAGGGGGGTAACTTATCTATCTTTTATCTGAAGGTTCAATTTATTTTAGCTTCAACTGCCTCTGAAGATAAAAGGAATGTAGAAGATCTGACTTAAAATCAGTCTCAGATGCTCACTGTATGACCCTGGGCAAGTCATTTAACTTCTGTTTGCCTCAGTTTTCTCATCTCTAAAATGAGGATAATGACACCTGCCTCACAAAGTTGTGAGGATCACATCAGATTATAGTAAAGCATTGAACACAGTGGCTGGTAATGGGCTTTGGACTAGTCAGAATCTGGGATGCCAGTGACTGATGACTTGTTTAGGGGAAGGGGCAAGAGCCTTGTCTAAGGAATGGTGGAGAAGTTTGTGTGGGATTTTAAAAATCTTATCTGAGAAGCCAGAGGCAAAGGACATATCTATGTAATGTGAGTAGCATGTGAGAAGAGACAGAGCAGCAACCCTTCACAAAGAAGAGGTAAAATCATTTTCAAGGAAATAAACAAATTGGTAGACAAGGAGGTTCAAAGAGTAGGGTCCAGTGAAGAGTCAAAAAGGCAAGAACAATGTATTTCACCCAAATAGCTGAAAGGAGAATCCAGGGAGCCAGAAACTAGCCCTGTTTAGCTATTCATCTTGATGGACTGCTGCCCGCCAGGGGTGCAGGCTCATCTCTTCATTCTTCCAAATGGGAGATATCTGTTATAGGGCTACATTTAACCTAAAGGGGAATAGGAGGCTTAAGACTTGCTGCTTTTGCTGCAGTAATTTTAGTTTCTTATGCCCTTTTTCTTCTCAGCACTACCTCCCCAGGAACCCTGTGCCCTAATGTGGCCTGCCTACACAAGGTGAGTCTTTCACTAATTCATACTAAGGTATTACTGACTGATAAGAGATGAATGAGTCATCTATCCCCAACATATTATAAAAGAGGAGCAATGGAAAAGTCAGTGCTTAAAATGAAGAAAGGAGAATATGACAGTGGATCTTCAGGCACTCTGACAGTCAAGTGGGGGAAATATATATACATACATCTATACATATATAGGCATATATACACATATTTGGGTGTGCATGTACATATATGTGTGCATACACATATACATATGAACATGCATGTATACGCAGATATATATGCATGTGTGTATATATTTAAGGTACTTTCTCGGGACCTTTTAAATCATATCACATTTGTGAGTTGTACTCATGAATTCAGCCATGACTGTGATAACTAACTCCAAATAATTGGCTTTGGAGGCATATGCATTCTTGTGTGTGGGTGTATGTGTGTGGGTATATAAATAATTTATTCCATTAAATATTTCCTGAGTATGTGTCAATTTTTATTTCATTTTCTAAAATTTTGACTCCCAAATATTTTCCCTCCCTCCCACCCCACTCCTTCCTTGCAAAGCCAAGCAATTTGATATTTATTATACATATGGAATCATAGAAAACACATTTCTATATTAGTCATGTTATGAAAGAAAAAGCAAGAAAAATAAAGAAAATGAAAAAACCATGCTTCAGTCTGCCTTTAGATTCCATCAATTCTTTCTCTGGGCGTGAATAATATTTTTCATCCGAAGTCCCTTGGAATTTTCTTGGATCATTCTTTTGATCAGAATAACTAAGTTAATTGTAGTTAATCATCATACAATATTGTTGTTAGAGTATACAATGTTCTCTTAGTTCTGCTCACTTCACTTTGTGTCAGTTCTTATAAATCTTGCTTTTTTCTGAAACTGCTCATGTTTCTTATAGAACAATGGTATACCATCACAATTATGGGCCAGAATTATTCAATCATTCCCATTTAATGGGTATTCCTTTAATTTCCAATTCTTTGCAGCCACAAAAAGGGCTGCTATAAATATGTTCGTACATATACATTCTTTTTCTTTTTTCTTTGTCCTCTCTTCAGGATACAAACATAGTAGTGATATTGTGGGATCAAAAAGATGACAAAGTTTCATAGCCCTTTGGGCATAGTTCCAAATTATTCTCCAAAATGATTGTATCATTCAAAACTTTACTAACAGTACACGATTTTCTTAATTTTCCCACCTCTGATCCAGCAGTTGTCATTTTCCTTTTCTGTCATATAAGCCAACCTGACAAGGTTGAGGGGGTACCTCAAAGTTGTCTTAATTTTCATTTCTCTGATCAATCAGATTTAGAGCATTTTGTCCATATGGCTATAAATGGCTTTTATATTATAGATGGCTTCAAAAGATTTCTTCTTTTGAAAAGGCATGTGGATCCTTTTTTCTAATTTTTTTATTTATTTTATTATGACCTTAAGAAATAAAACAAGAATTTCTATAACATAGTAGAATGGGAAAAAAGATGATTGTATACAAACTGCAAATCTATGATGTACAACTTGTTATTTCTTTTAAGTGTGTAATTTGATTACTATGCAACTTCCCCCTTTTTTCCCCCCTTTATTTTAAAGATAGTTTCCATTAGACACAAATACGTTTATATGGAGAGAGAGAGAGAGAGAGAGAGAGAGAGAGAGAGAGAGAGAGAGAGAGAGAGATGGATTGATTGATGTCTTCATACACAGACATATATATATTTATATATGTGAAATTATTCTATACACACTTTTATTATTCAGTTATTTCTCTGAATACAGATAGCATTTTCCTCCATATATCTTTTGTAGTTAATTTGGGTATTGATAATAGTCAAAATGATTTAGTCACTTAAAGTTTTTCTTATAAAAATATTGTTTTTACTGTATAGAACATTCTCTTTGTTCTCATTTCACTCTTCATTATTTCATGCAAATCTATCTATTTTTTTTCAAAGCTCATCGAGCTTGTCATTTCTTATAGCACAGTAGTATTCCATCACAATCATATACCAGAACTTGTTCAGCCATTCCCCAATTGACATATGTATTACATATATGTATTCTTTTTTTAAAGCAATTATGGTTAAGTAACTTGCTCCAGGTTATATGGACAGTTATTTTTGTGGGGGTGCTAAGCATCTGAGGGCAGAACTGATCCGAGGTCCTCCTAACTCCGGGCTGGCGCTCTTACTCACTGTGCCATATAACCACTCCCTTTTTTGTTTTCAAATTTATTTATTTACATTTAGTTTACAACAATCAGTTCCACAATTCTTTGAGTTTCAAATTTTCTCTACCTCCATCTCCTCCTGGCTCCCCGTCATGGTGGCATACAATCATATAAAGGATTGACAAATATCTTGACATTAAACTTTAGTGAAGTTGTAAAAAAGGATTATAACCAATGGAGTGAACAATGAAAAAGAAGAAATAAAACAAAAGAGAGAGCAAGTAGTTTGCTTCAGTCTTCATTCAGACTCTGTAGTTCTTTCTCTGGATGTGGACATCTCTTTCCAAAATGAGTCTTTGGAGGTGTCTTATGACATTGCATTTCTGAGAGAAGTCCAGTTTATCAAAGGTAGTCATCACACATGCAATGTGTCTGTAATTGTGTGCAAAATTCTCCTGGTTCTTCTCTCCTCACTCAGAATCAGTTTATATAAGCCTTTCTAGGTTATTACGAAGTCTATCTTGCTCCTCATCTTATAGCACAATAGTATTCCATTACATTCATAAACCACAACTTGTTTAGCCATTACCCAACTGATGGGCATCCCCTTGATTTCCAATTCTTTGCCACCACAAAAAGAGCTGCTATAAATATTTTGTATATACCCAGCCTCCTCCCACTTCTATGATTTCTTTGGGTTACAACCCTAGAAGTGGTATTGCTGGGTCAAAGGGCATGCACTTATAGTTCCAGATTGCTTTCCAGAATGGTTGAATCAGTTCACAACTCCACCAACAATGCATTAGTGTTCCAGTTTTTCCACATTCTCTTCAACATTGATCATTTTCCTGTTTTGTCATCTTAGCCAATCTGACTGGTGAGATGTGGTACCTCAGAGTTGTTTTGATTTGCATTTCTCTAATTAATAGTGATTTAGGGCATTTTTTCACATGCCTATAGATATCTTTAATTTCTCTCTCTGAAAACTGCCCGTTTATATCCTTTGATCATTTATCATTGGGAAATGACTTGTATTCTTATAGATTTGACTCAATTCTCTGTATATTTTGGAAATTAGGGCTTTATCAGAGACACTGGTTACAAAAATTCTTTCCCAATTCCCACTTCCCTCTTAAATCTTGGTTACATTGGCTTTGTTTGTACAGAAACATTTCAATTTAATGTAATCAAAATTATCCATTTTGCATTTTATAATGCTCTCTAACACTTGTTTGGTCATAAAATATTCCCTTCTCCATAAATCTGACAGGTTAACTATTCCTTGCTTTCCCAGATTGCTTACATTATCAGCCTTTATTCCTAGATTGTGAACCCATTTAGACTTGATTTTGGTATACAGTGTTAGATATTGATCTATGCCCAGTTTCTGCCATGCTATATTTCAGTTTTCACAGCAATTTTTGTCAAGTAGTGAATTCTTATCCCCAAAATTGGGGTCTTTAGGTTTCTCAAATAGTACCAAGTAGTTGGAAATCAACCTCCCAAAACAAACCCAGGACCTATATGAACACAGTTACAAAACATTTTTCACACAAATAAAGTCAGATCTAAATAACTGGAAAAACATCAGTTGCTTATGTCTCAGTTGAGCTAATACAATAAAAATGACAATTTCACCTAAATTAAATTACATATTTAGTGCCATAGCAATCAATCTAACAAAAAATATTACTTTATAAAGCTAGAAAAAATAGTAACAAAATTCATTTGGAAGACCAAAAGGTCCAGAATATCAAGGGAATTAAAGAAAAGAAATGCTAGGGAAGGTTGCCTAGCCATACCAGATTTTAATCCATATTATAAAGCAGCATTCATCAAAAATACTTGGTACTGGCTGAGGAATAAAGTAGTGGATCAATGGAATAGGTTGGGTACACGATACTCAGCATACTTTTTCTGAGATAGGGTTATTTAAGTAATTTAATTCCCCTTCAGTTAATCTGGGCAACTTATGTTTTTGTAAATATTCATAACATTTCACTAAGATTGTCAATTTATGGGCATACAATTGTGCAAAATAATTCCTAATTATTGTTGTAATTTCCTCTTCATTGGAGGTACATTCACCCTTTACATTTTTGATACTCATAATTTAGTTTTCTTCTTTTTTTTTCATCATATTGACTAAATGTCTATCAATTTTATTGGGTTTTTCATAAAAACCAGGTCTGTTTTATTTATTAATTCTATAGTTTTCTTAATTTCAATTTTATTAATCTCTCCTTTGGTTTTCAGTATTTCTAATTTAGTATTCAGTTGGGGATTTTAAATTTGTTCTTCTTCTAGCTTTTTCAGTTGCATGCCCAATTTATTCACCCCCATTTTCTCTATTGTATTCATGTATGCATGCAGAGATATAAAACTTCCCTTAAAAACTGTTTTTGCTACATCCCACAAGTTTTTGTATATTATCTCTTTATTGCCACTCTCTTGAATAGAGTTACTGATTGTTTCTATAATTTCTTCTTTTACCCACTCATTCTTTAATATTAAATTAATTAGTTTCCAAATATTTTTAGTCTATCTTCCCATGACCCTTTATTACATATAATTTCATATATGTATTCTTATGGGATATTGACAAACAACCAATAGTTGTTTGTCAATACATTCCCGGATGAAGATATACTTACTAATCTTTCATCTTATTTTGTCTTTTCTAAGAAAATTGAACAAAGTCACATGTTGCAAGAGAGTGAAAAAGTTTTGTTTTTCTCCCTACCTAGAATTAAGATATTAGAAAATTCATTTAACTGGAAGTTAATGAATTCTACCATCCCCTTCTATGTTATTACTTTCTTTAACTTCTATCCAAATCAGAAAAGGAATCATTTAGAATGTGATACACTTTTTAGTATGGATGATTCAAATTTCAGGTCATCTTACATTGTGCAAATAAATCCAAGTATCACTGTATACATGCTCTTTTTTTTGGTACTCTCAAATGATATGTTTTAAATTGAATAGTAGATGTTGCTATAGCCAGTTAAACTTGTTTTGCAACTATTTCCTTTTAAATAAATAAATTTCAATGAATACAATGTAACAGTAACTTTTCAGTTGTTCCCTGTATTGTTCTACCATGATTGTTTACTAATCCATTAACATTCCCTTTCTCTTTTCTACTATATGTGGATAATTAATGCATACTCCATTTTCATATTCAGCTTTTTTCACTTTGTATTATTTCAATACAAATTTTAAGATTTCTTTATATTTGTCATACTCCTTTATATTTAGTTAATTTTATACAAAAGAATATGACATTTATGATTGGAAATTCATTCGGTTCCCAGCTTCTTTTTTTTATAATTACATAAAAGACATCATATAAAAAATAGCTCTCAATCTCAACTTATACAGAAAACCTTTCCTAAACTCTCCTGATTCTGATGCCTTCTTTCTTTTGATTATTCCAATTTATTCTGTATATATCTTGTTTGTACATGGTGTACATAATTGTTTTCTTGTTTCTCCTTCCCTTAGATTGTGAGTTCCTCAAGGGAAAGAATTGTATTTTACCTTTCATTGCATCCTTAGCAATGAGCATAGTGCCTGACACATAATGGTCTCTTAATAAATGTTTATTGACTGACTTTAAACACATCAGATATTCAGCATTTGATTGGAGTGGTTTCTTCCTTTACTAAATCAGATCACAAATACTCTACTCTTTTTGCTGACATTGTTCTTGAGTTATTATGGCTTTAACATTCTTTACCTTATGACAACCTGTTGACTGTTCTCATATTTTACCTATGATGGTCCTTGGATTAACCAGGGACTGAAAGCTTTTTCATCTTAATTGGATATTCCAGAAATTGCATTCTGAAGTCATTGCCTTTGAGAATCTGCAGTTATCTCTATGCTATGAGAAGGCATCAGAGTTAAATGTTAGTGGGCAAATATACAAAGACTATAATAAGTTAAAATACAAAAGTTTCTTTAAAAGCCATGTGTTGTCAACACCCAATCTCATAAGAAAAGATGTGTTGTTATTGTTGTTTTGTAACTTATTTTCTTCTTTTTAGCTGACACAGTAAATTGGGATTGGTCATGTGATATGCTGGAATATGTGTCTGCCATCTATCTTGATACATCCCAATTCAGTGTGCCAGCTGAATTTATTTTCAAAAGCCCTGAAGCTCCAGAGAAATGCAGCTTTTTAAAGTCACATAAAAATAATAAAAAATTGCAGGTTGGATGTTAACTTTCCAAAACACCATGAGCAATAACAAGGACCCTGTCAACATAAACCTCTCTATACTAGTGACTCATGAGATACAATTTACTACAGAGTGGAATTCAGTATAATGTTTTGTACCCTGTGGTTTAGGGCACCCTTAGACTATGGCATACTTTGGCCAGGTTCAGTTCTCAACCCTGATCCCAGGTCACTAATTTTCTGTTTTGTTCTTCACCTCGTCCTGGAGTTACTACAGGAAAATCTCCTACAATATCTATTTACGGTATATCTCACATCTAAGTTTCCCAAAATATGGGTAATAGAGTCTTTAGATCCTGTACAAAAATTGAAATTTCCAGTTGCATAAAAGTAAAGGACATTGTTTATGTCATTCTACAGAAAATACATGAGAGAAAGTCCAGGAAACCTATAATCAGATCTAAAACCACAAAAGTATTTAAATAGCCTAAGACCTTTTTTGGTAAAACACAGCAGCTAGTTTCCTTTAGGACAATCTTTATTTTCCTCTGATGATCCTCTTTCCCACAGTGTCCTACATAAAGACGGAGAATCTAGCCCCATCTTAAGTTGTATAAACTCCCTACAGAGAGTTTATATATTTTGGAGAACTGCCACAAAATGAACACTACACGGTATGGCTTGGTAGCACAATGAATAGAGCACTGGCTGTGGAATCAGTAGGACCTGAGTTCAAATCCAACCTCAGATACTTAACACTTACTAGCTGTGTGACCTTGGGCAAGTCACTTAATCCCAATATCCCCGCCTTCCCCCCTCCTAAAAGCAATTTTTTTAATTAAAAAAAAAAAAAACAATTCTTTGTACTGAAATTAGACTACCAAGTTACTCAAGATCGTGGATTGCAAAGTAGGACACTGCATAGCAATTCCTCAGATGATTACCCCATTTTTATCAAAGGAAGATTTTGCACCACAAAGTTTTCTTTTCTTTCCAGAAAGTTCAGATTTTGAAATTGTCTAACTTGGGGATGTCCATGAAGCAATTCTTAAAACTTTTGTGGCTCAGGAAATCTCACTTTTCTGGATGGACAACTAAATTCTTATATCCTGGTATGTAAGGATTTCAAAATTTTCCTCTCTACCACATAAAATTTAGGGTTCCCAAATTTTGTCCATGAACCTCTTATTTATCCTCTTGGCCTAACTGGACAGATATGGCATAAATGTGAGCTCCTTTATTATCGTTTTTGTCTTCTTGAAAGTATTTGTTTTTGTATCCCAAGTATCTAGCATAGTGTCTGCCATAGAGAAGGGACTTAATCTTAATCTGCTGCTGCCATGTGTTTCTACAATATATCTATCATTACCATTATTGCTACCATCTGCTTAGGTGGGAAAGCACACCCTCAGTTACTCCTACCTAAGGTCATGTGCAAGTTGGCAAGTGTATGTCTATCTCTACCATGTGCTACTTCTGCAAATATCTATACCAGGCCTGAACAACCTGTGGCCTATAAGCCATAAGTGGCCCAAAGTTTGCAGCTCACCAAAGGATTTTGGGCAGCCTGCAAAATATATAGAGGGAAATATCCTCTACACTTTCCGTGGGTCAACTGAAATCCTTTGGCATGCTCACAGACCATTTACAGCTTGTGAGCCACAGGCTGTACAGTCCTGATCTCTTTTATCTATAGATTGCTCTTCTAGATGGAAAAAAAAACAAAACAATACTGCATATGGACACAGGTACTCCTACTCTTTCCGGAATACAGGCCTACTTTATTGTGAGAAATTATTCATTTGGACCCTTATTCTATTCCAATCAGTATTAATTAGTTTGATATTTTACATAAATCATATAAGAGCAATTAGATAAGATAGATTCTTATAGTAGGCCTCAAATTTTAATCCTACATTCACTACTTGTTTACTTGTTATGAAGCCTTCTTGTGTAACCACAAGAATGCTGGCAAAGACATCTCCATCCCATTTTGCTCAAATTTCATGTCCAAACCCAGTGTGCATGGGATGTTTTGATTCTTTTAAAAGTCCCCCAACTTATTTTTGTACCCTCAGACCACTCTCTCTTGTCCAACATTTTCAGGTGACCATCTTATGACTACTTAATCACCAGACATGACTATTGCCTTGCCCAACTTATGACTACTTTGTCAGTGGAGGTAACCGTTGCCTTTTCCATCTTGTGACCACCCATGCTAAATCATTTCTCCTCCTGAAAGGTCAAGAGCATCTTAAACCATGAGGAAGACCTGAAGTCCACTTCATTAGAGGGGGCCATGAGCTCTTTAATAAGGTATTATTGACTTGGAGCTCTGCCTCAGTGGTTTTCTTGCAGATTGGACAATTTTGGATGTCACCCTTTTGGACTTGGTCATATCTTCTCCAAATCAGAATTAGAGAAGACATAATAAAAGAGAGATACAATAGCATGTTCTCCTGAATATTAATCAGCTAAATATATTGGAAGTAGTAACTATTATAGAATATGGATGTGACCACCAAATAAGACTCTAAGATAAACTGCTGAGATAAGCCTACTAAAGACTGAGAGAATGACTCCCATATTCCACCTTATATCATTATGGCTTAGTGTTTAGGGCTTTGGACTTGGAATCAGTCAGAGAGAAATGTATTTGAATCTTGTCTCAGAGAGTTAATAGCTATTTCAGCTTCAGTAAGTCACTTAAATTCTCAGCATCTTCCCTTATTTGAAAAATTAGATGATCAAATTCAATAATTCTAAGGGTTTTTTGTTTGTTTTGTTTTGTTTTTCCACAGATGAAAATCTATGATCCTCTGACAGTGAGTAGCTTTTGCTCTTTCCATACCCATGTACTACTGGGATCTTTTGGCCTTGGTCTCAGTGTGTCAATAAAGTTGAGTCCACAAAATAATTTCATGTCAGAAGATATCCATATCTATAAGCAAGTAAAGGAGGAGATGCAAATTCTACTATACCACAGAAGGAATAGGAAGAAAAATATGAAGACATTAAAGCACAACTCTAAGGCTCCTGCTCACTAAATAGCCTATTAGCCAAAGTTAAGAATAGAGTGAATGAGCTCTTTTTCCTTTCACAACTTCCAGGCAAGAGAAGGAAAATGAGGGTATATCAAGGGCAAGAACTTCAGAGAGGTCTTGTCTACTGCTTTTGGAAAAACTAGGCTGCATATCCAGTCTTGTATCTCCTCTCAACTCCTCCTTCTTGTAGGTGATATAATACCTATCCAAATCATAAACTTGCAGAAGTTGCAATATCTAATCATGTTTGAAGTTCTGACAATAGAAGTTATTATTAAGAGCATATTAAACCTATTAATTGATTAGAAAGCCATCTTTCTCTTCTAGATCCAATTTAAGGAATCATGAAGGTCCTGCTGCAACAATACATAACTTATCAAAGGATAATTCCTGTAATCTCCTTCCACACCATCACTCTTATTTAAAGAGCAAGAAAGTGTCCACTATTAACTATAACACTGGAAGAGTCATCTGGATCTGGGGGAAACAGTGTTAAATTACTAGAAACCATGACATTGCCAAGGAAAATAGGCAGGTTGGGCCACCTCATGAGAACACTCCATAGCAAGAAGGTCTTCAAAAGCCTCTAAATAAAGACTTTTCATCTTACCAGGTTGAGACAGGAATTCATTAAATTGATCAAGAATCCCCCTGAATACTTTCCTTTACAGTTGGCACATTTTAAAATTCAAGTTCAATTTCCTAAAGCAGAAAAATGAAAGGGGGTTGGGATTTCTTCCTCTCCTCTCCTCTTATACACTCAAGAATGATCTTAAGTCTGTGCTTTGGGGATTATCTTATAGGGCATATGTCTTTTATGAAAATCTTAATCCTCTAGGATGAGGTACAAACTGTATTAAACTTATCTTTTAGTTACTTTAAAAAATTAACAGTGAATTATACTTTCCTATGTTTAATTTTAACAA
Source organism: Gymnobelideus leadbeateri (assembly GCA_011680675.1). Lineage (NCBI taxonomy): Eukaryota > Metazoa > Chordata > Mammalia > Diprotodontia > Petauridae > Gymnobelideus > Gymnobelideus leadbeateri. Next base: position 212,561 of record WOXC01000777.1, read on the forward strand.
TGCAGTTTTTAAAAGAGAAGGAAATAAGATTTTCCTTTCTGATTCTTAGGCATCAATATAAGCTCAGTGCCTCTAGAAACTGTTCTTTAGAAGAGATGGGGGATTGTGACCTTTTAAAAATGGTAAAAGGTTTTCCAGGTTTAATTTTGTGACAATTTTGTCTGTGGCACCTTCTTTCCTTTCCTTCTTCCTTCCCTCCTTCCTTCTTTCCTTCCTTCCTTTTCCCTCTTTCCCTCCCTCCCTTAATTTTTCCTTTCCTTCTGTTCCTAAACTTTTGAAAAATGTTTCCTTTGCCTCATTTAAATTAAGCCTAACTTGGGTACAAATGACTAGAAGTATGAATTCTTTCCCTTCTTATTGCCTCCAAAGGGGTGTGAAGTATATTATTTGTGAGAATCTACAAAGCAAAATGTGGCTTTTGCTGATTTGGTATATTTTAGGAATTAAAAAGTAGCTCTTTAGCTCTGCCCTACATCCTCACCAAGTCATTGTGGTCAATGTGATCCAGAATTCCCCTTGGGAAATTGTTTTCTTTTCATAATGGGACTAAAATGCTTGGATTTCAAAATTAGTTTGGAATGAAGGCTTTGAACATAACTGCAGTAGGGAAAATGTTATTTCTACATGCAGTAATATAGAATGTGACCAATCCACAGAGTGAGAGAGAGTTGGGAGTAAATTGCTCATTTGGGTGAGATGTGTTATTTCTTGCCATCGGGGACCTAATTATCTATGTTCCTCCCTGTTTCCTAGAGATACTAGGAGGACAAATGAGATAATGTATCAAGGGCGTTAAGCTTGTAGAGTCATAAAATTTTACACAAAACCACAAGGTATCAACAATGTATTAACAGAAGAAAGCCTGTGTCTACACATACAAAGTGTTTTGAAATAAGTGACATCTAGATCCAATATATCAAAATGGAAATGGGTTACTAACTACTCATTTCCAAACCCAATATTTTTGACTGAATTAAATTAGATGATTTTCTATGTCATTAAAAAAATAACAACTTCTTTGCAGACACTTTCTGGAACAGCATTTAATTTAAAGTCTCTTCAGTGATCTCAATGAATGGACTCTTCAAAATAGACATGAAAATCTATTTCTCTAAGTCATCTATTTAAAAATCTTCCATTGAGATTTTAGTTCAGTTTCTTTCCAAAATCTGTTATTTCCTTGGGATAAAGCCTTCTCTCTCTTTACTTTTCAGATTATAGTCATTCTTTTGTTTCTGTCATAGAACCTGGGCTCCTTTGATTTATTCCTATTAATGGTCTGAGTATTTATACATATATGTTTTGTGTGATATTTAAACTTCCTATAGCCTGGAAGCAAGGACAATTTCAAAGAATCCATTAATACAAACTTTGGTTTTTCTTTAACATTTTTTCCAGTGAATGAAGATTTTTTAAATGTAGAAAACATTTCCCTTCAGAAATAGATACTCAACTCAAATTTGGCTTTCTAAGTAGAAATGGTATCTTTGGTATCAAGAAATTTAGTAAGTTACATCAAAATTCTCCAGAAAAGAAAAAAACGCCACCTTCTTCTACCATAACACTTTTACCTATGGTAGTTGCCATATGGATATGTTAAAATGATATCTAAAATTATATGCATATAGATGTTCTTCAAATACTGGATTTAGAGAAATATATTTTCTGTAAATCTGACAATATCAGACATGCCCTAACTTTATTTAATGTGATAGTTTAAAACTAGCTAAAATGGTAACTTTCATGATAGATGACATCACTGATCAAAGTAAAGCTACTCTGGCATTAGCATCTGTTAATCAACCAGATGTTCTCTTATGGCCCTGCTGCCTAGAGAAGGTTATTCTCCCTACTGGCTGTGAGCTGGTGATGTGTGCTTTATGTAAGCAGCTGCTGTCAGTACCAAAAAAAGGAAATAATATGAATTCGCAAAAAAAACTCAGCATGAGATAGCATTCTTAAAATCTGTAACCTAGGTTTTAAATAGTACTTCATGCAAAATAAATGTAAATTGACTTAGGGACAGTAATAAATTCACTTTCTGTTTGAAATTCATGTTTTGTTTTAGTGAGCAACAATTGTTATACATCCAGGGTATGTGTGTGTGCATGCATTGTGTGTTTCTGTGTGTGTGTGTTGACTATACAAAACAGATTTTTTTAGATAAAACATAATGCATTTCAGATAAGGGAAGTATTTCACAAGGGAGAAATATTTTATCAAATATTTTTGATAAAGGTTTGATATCCAAGATATACAGACAACCAACAGAAATAGATAAGGACAAATATCATTCTCCAAAAGAAAATTAGCGAAAATATATGAATGTGTAGTTCTCAAAAGAGGAATAATAAATTATTAACAATCATAGGGAAAGGGTGTTCCAAATCACCAATAATAATCAGCCAATAATATCAAATATAAGGTCATAATATATATCTCCAGAATTAGCAAATATGATAAAAGATGTGAATAGTTGGTTAGAGGGATCACAGAAAGACAGAGACATTAATGTATTGTTAGTTGAGCTGTGAATTAATACACATAATTTGAAAATAAATTTCGAATTATGCAAATAAAATGTCCAAATTTCCCAATTCTTTGTCCCAGAGCTTCTACTGTTATATATATGCACCAAGGAGATGACTGACAAAAAAAAAAGACTCTATATACACTAAAATATTTGTAATGGGATGTGTGCTTGTGTGTGTGTGTAAGAAACAAAGTAGATGCTCATTGATTAGGAAATGGCTAAGCTATAATAGTATTTATAGAGTTTTAAGATTTGCAGAGCATTTTACATATATTATCTCATTTAATTGTCACGGAAATATTCTGAAGTAGATTCAAGTATTATCCTCATTTTATAGATGAGGAAACTGCAGCACATAGAGTTTCAGTGACTTCTTCATGGTCACTCAGTAAGTTTCTGAAGCCATATTTGAACTCATTTTATTGATTATAGTTCCATAACATGTGTATTGCAATTTGTGTCATAAGGAAAAATAAATATGCTGAATAAAAAGAATCCTGAGAAGTCATATATGAAAAGGTATCAAATGGAGCTGAGAAAGCACAATATACCTCAAATAAAACAATGTAAATGCAAAGAACTATAACCACTAATCAGCCAAAAATGAAAGTTCCAAAATTATAAACTACAAGCTTGGACATGAAGAAGAGAGATAAAATGTTGTCTTCTTCCTCCTCCTCCTTTGAAGGTCTATATGTGTAGAATATTTAATATAATGTTGGCGTTTGATGGATAGATAGAGATTTGCACAGTGCTTGGCATATAGCAGACACTTAACAGATGTTTGCTATTTATTGTTGACTATAAAGATAGATATGGTGTATTTTTTCTCTTTTTTTGTTAAAGATCCTTTATTATAAATGATGATTTCTGTGAAGAGTAGGGACAGAAATGTAGAGAAAAACCAAGGCAATGTAATACATAGATAAAAATCTATTTTTTTTTCTTTTTGGAGGGCAATTGAGGTTAAGTAACTTGCCCAAGGTCACACGGCTAGGTTTTTTTGTTTGTGTGTGATAAGTGTCTGAGGCCGGATCTGAACTCAGGTCCTTCTGACTCCAGGGCCAGCACTCTATTCACTGCGCCACCTAGCCTCCCCTGATAAAAATCTATTTTAACAAGATGAACTTTTGTTAAAAAATAAACCCTTTCTATGCAATGCAATGTGTTTGACACAGTAATACAAAGAAAAAGGTGAAATAAATGCTAATCTCAAGTATGGTATATTATAATGAAGGAGGCAACATGCGTGTGTGTATATAAACATACAGGCAAACATTCATACATATATACATTTATGCATCCATGTATATGCATATACATATATATATATTTTTGCATAAGCATATGCCATTTGTTTGTATCTATAAGTGTGTATGATATATGTGTTAGTTTATTATGGCACTAGTAACTTGAGTCATCAAAAAAGAAAATGTCAAAGAAGGGAAGGTTTCTAAGCTATGGTGCAGAAAGATGGCCTAGGAATAAGAGGGAGAAGTAAAGGCTTTACTTCCTCTTCCTCCTGTGAAAATTTGTGTGAGAAGAATGCCAGGTACTGGAGAGGGCTATCAAGAATGTGACATCTTGGGGGCAGCTAGGTGGCGCAGTGAGTAGAGCATCGGCCCTGGAGTCAGAGGGACCTGGGTTCGGATCCGGCCTCAGCCACTTAACGCACACACAAACAAAAAAAAAAAACTAGCCGTGTGACCTTGGGCAGGTTACTTAACCCTAACTGCCCTCCAAAATAAAAAATAATGTGACATCTTCTGCAGGGCTATTCACATCTGTAAATGTCCCCATATATTGCCATGCTCTCAAATGAATCGGATTGATTTATGAGGCTCTTATGTTATACCAAGGTTATAGTGATAGGTCCAGATGTTTTCCCTGAAAAACCTGAGAAGACTATTATAATGTTAGGCATTGTTATCAATACTACATAAAATCATAATTATGATAATTACAATGATAATAAACATGATAAATATATTTTCCAACTTCAGAAACAATTTTCAAAGCAAGCAGGTATCACTTCATCAACAGTAGCAAAGACTGACAGCAGAAAAGTATATGACATTGAATTTTCCAAATAAAAGCAGAAGTCATTCACCACTGGATAGAACCTATGAAGCAGTGTAATGGTTATGGAAATTTGAAGATCTTCCCTGCTTTGAAGATATACCCTACCCCCTAATAGCCTGAATGTAATCACATGGAGCCTGTGGTGGGAGGAGTTTGCTGAAGGGTGGAACAGAGCCTATAGAAAGCTTGGAGTCAGAGCTGTTAGAGACTGGAGGTAGGAGAGGATGTATCTGAGGGAGACAGACTTGTGAGTAAATGTTGGTTTGTGGGAAGGCTAAAGGATGCTGTGGCTCTTTGTGCTGTTATGGCTTATTAACTTCTTTGATACTATTTTGGAATCAGCTTACTGGTGTGGGGATTTGGTTTTCTGGTGTCCAAATAAACGTTTTTCTTATGTCTTTTATATGGAGAGTCTGTTATATTTTGTGTTTGAGCACCATGCCAGCATATTTACAGTGACAGTTGGCACTGTGAATCTTGCATTGGTGATATAAGCAGCTAACATCTGAGATTTGAATCAAAAGACCCTCCATAGGCCACTTCTCTATGACATCAACTCATGATATCTCCATATAAAAGTATCAAGAAATGACTGAGTCATGAATATTTGTTTATGGAAAGAGAAATGTTTTTGTTTTAAATAGCAAGGCAGCACCAGATATTACAGTTCCCCCCCCCCTTAAGAATGCAAACTTATTAATCTATAAAGATTATGGAAGGAAGGTAGAAACTATACAGTATACTACCACAGGCTGCAAAAACTTAGCATCTAAAGTATTATGACCTGGTAATGCAAATTACACATCAGAATATGCCCTGTCTTTCTTAATATAACCCAACAGATGACAAATGATAATAGAAGAGTTCTACACCTCGAAATATCCCTGAGAATTCAACCAAAAAACCTGGACTAGAATTGAGGCCTTATCCCAGGCTGAACTGATGAACACAATCACTAAAATATAAAATCAATTAATAAAAAATTAATAAATTTTATCTAACATTTTAATAGATGTTGCCATATCGCAAAGTCTTATTCTCCAAGCCATATGTGATGAAAATATTTGAACATATAAAGATCTGGGAAAAAATATAAAAGAATGACAATAAATGGAAAAATAGCAATAGAATGAAGTATATATGTGTGTGTGTTTGTGTATGTGTGTGTGTTTGTGTGTGTGTGTGTATCCCATCCTCTTGTCAGATGTGGAAGTCACTAAGAATGTGTTTTCAGATGACCCCCCCCAAAAGATTTACTTATATCCCAATCCTTTAATTACAAAAGCCAATAATTTTATTCACCTGCTCAATAGTCCACAGAACATCAGAAAATAATTGCAAGAGGGCAGAAACTGCCTCTTGCCTCCCTTTGTATCTTCAGCACTTAGCACAGTTTCTAGCACATTGTAGGCAGTTAATAAATGTTTATTGAACGACTGACAGTAATCTGTTCCAGGACCATTTCTATCCAAACTTCATCAAACAACTTGAGAATAAGATGATGTTAATAATAATCAATGATAATGGATAATAATGATAAAGTCTCCAGTAACTTATAGCACTATTGGTGATGACTTAGAGCAAGGCTGTCTCTTTTAAGAGTGAAAATCTGCAGTCCTCTGTAACTTACAGTCTTATAGATTTGTCTGGGGCACTGAGACACTAAGTGACCTGCCAAGCATTACAGAATTAGTATGCGCTAGGAGTGGTACTTTATCACAGAATTTCTTAACTTTTAATTTAGTTTTCAGTACACACAGAGAATAATAAAATCTAAACTAAAAATGACCATGAAGTTTGTCTTTGGCCCAGCAAAGGAGTACAAACCAAAACATATCTTATGCATAAAGTTCTCAAACATTCAGAGTTGAAGAATAGGACCTTAGAACAGCGGTTGTATCAGATATATAGCCAAGACTGCATCTTAATAGATTAATATCACAAACTCACTCTTCACCAGATATTGAACCCCCAAGTGTTGCCATGGCACATGAGGCATCCACAGAACAAAAGTGTAGATGTAACATATGATCACTTCCCATGCCCCTTTAATGCAGGTCTGGGCAATATGTAGAAAGAGATATAAACCTTGTCCTTCCTAAGAGCAAGCTTTAGATTTTGAGTAAGGAAATCTGCCTTCATATCCTTGTTCTGCTAATTAGTTGTAATGTGACCTTGGGTGAATCATTTAACCTCCCTGGGCCTCAGTTTCTCCCACTCTAAAAGCAGAGGGTTAGACTTTGTGTCATCTAAATGTTTTTTTTTTCTTACTCTAAGTATATGGTCATATGATTTCTAAAGGCTAACCTGGGCCTCATGATCACTAAAAGTAGACAGATATACCCAAAGGTAAAAGGATTATGACTACCCTAACAACTCCAGGACTGGTACTCACCATTCTCTGTGCTTCATCATTTTCCAACTAAATGATGCTCCCCAAAGCAATGTGATTATTAGCAATATGGTTCATTTCTTCCTGGTTCCACTGCTCTCTCTCACTACTTTGTTAACAATATGAAATATGCACAAAATATATGGAAGTTTGGTGGGGCTATTCCACGTCTTTGCCTCAGAGATGGAGGGAAGAAGAGATAAGGAATCATTTTTGAGTTGATCATGTGCAAATATCTGGTCATTTTTAGCACTAGCACCACAGATCCACATTCTTATTCTATCCACACCCTCATCACCATCCACTTTGCTAACTCCTTGAGCCAACAACTTAAGTAAAGCTGGGCAGAGTTCTCTCAGGATATGTCTACCTTAAAAGAAGGGGAATAACTCAACAGAATGAGTTTTTTAAAGAACAAAGAAAGAGAAAAAAACTCAATAAAATATTATGAAAGTGACCTTTTGAACTGCATGAAATGTGCTTCAAAAGCTAGAGCAGTGGAACAGTTCTACTATGTACAGCTTGAGAGAGAGACAGTGATACACAGAGACAGAAAGAGATAGAAACAAAGATGATAAAGAGAAAAGAGTACAAGGTTTTGTCTTTTTGCCTTCCTGTTCTTCCCCTCCCTTGTAAGCATTTTCCCTTGCCTATTCTATATGAGATAGTCCACCTCATACTGTCTCTCCCCATCTCCTCTTGTTATACCCCTCTCTCACATCTTGATTTCACCTTTTAAGCATCATCACTTCCTATTAAATTCGACCTGTGCCCTCTAACTATGTACACTTGTAAACATATATACACACAACATACTGAATTGCTTATCTTCCCAGTAGGGGTGGATGACAAGGGAGGAAGGGAATGTATATGGAAAACGAAGTTTTAAAATCAAATGTTTTAAAAATATATAAATACTATTACAAATACTATCTTACATATAATTGGGAAATAAGATATATAGGCATTGGGGCACAGAGATTCACCTTGCCCTACTGGAAAAGTTGAAGGGGGAATGGGAGAAGATATAGGAGAGAGCAGATTGGATGAGGGGATATCCTGTGGCACTTCTATTCTGGGGTGGTGGGTGGGGGAAAATGGGGAAAAAATTGTAACTCAAAATCTGGTGGAAATGAATGATGTAAACCAGAAGTTATTAAAGCATTTGGAGAAAAAAAGAGAAAAGAGATGCAGAAACAGATAGAGACGGAGAAACAAATAAAGATAGAGAGAGGGCGAAGGAGATACAAAGAGAAAGACAAAGTCAAAAAATAAAGCAGAGAAAGAAACATATGCAGAGACAGAAAGAGAGAAACAGAGAAAATACAGAGACAGACATAGAAAGAGAGAGAAATATAAAGATAAAGAAGAGAGTCAGAGAGATCGATGGAGACAGACATAGAAGCAGGCATAGAGAAAGATAGACTAAGAGACCAAGACATAGAGACACAGACAGAATGTCAGTGAAAGCCAATAGGGAGAAAATAGTATCCAGGTCCTTGTCCCTGGTAAGAAATCTCCCTAGATGGAGTAAGTAGTGAAAGCTGCAAATAGTTGGGTCATATGACAGCTGTTTGTTTGCTGTCTCCATGGTGGGTGAAAGAACAGTGATGAATTTATGGAAAAACAAAACAAAACAAAAAATTGTGCTATAAACTAGGAGTCAAAATGATCCATGATTTTGAATGATCTGAGGCAGGCAGGGTGATTCCAGTCCCTTCTTCCCACCACACCTCAGGAGGCCCTGCTTAACAGCTTCAGTTCACCTTGGAAAATCACCATGTGTAATAATAACAGCTTTCTCTGTCTCAAGAAGGACAGGAAAGTGGGGGACTTAAGGGGAGGGGCATTGAACCTGTGAATTTCCAGCAGGGAGCTGGCAGTCTGTCATCATTTCTGAGCTTCTCATTGTTTCACTACATTGTGCTAGTGACACAATATTCCATGGTTAGGAAAAGTTGCCTTCTGGGCAGAGAGAATTTCTCTTCTCAAATGAATAAATTCCCAGATAGAGCCACAGTAGCAGACAGGGCAGAGCTCTCCATTTTTTCTCACTGGACATAGACTTATATGATAATGGAAGGGATGGACCATCTCAAAGTTGTCTGGTCCATTTCTGTGCCCTGATAGAGAAATACATTTGGTTCCTCTTCCTCAGTAGGCTTCAATACCCTCCTAAAATAAAAGAGAAGGAAAAACAAGTCACAACTAACCTTTCTTTTCTTTTTTCCCTTCATCTCCATTCTGCTGTGTATGAGGGCAGAAAAAGAAATTTTTATAACAGTTTCTCATTTATTTTCTAGCCACCTTGAAAACAATAGCATTAATTGCATGGGGGTGGGGGGGGGGGATAAGGGTAGGAAGGAACGGAAACTCCACAGCAATTTCCCCAAGAAAACTTCAGCTGCAATTTTTTGTTTGCTCATTGGAATTCTGACCATCCATAATAGCCTCTGTAGTTTCGTTCTTCTATTTCTAATTGATCTTATTAATGCCAAGTGAAAGGAATAGGAAAGCAAGTGACAATGAGTAAAGAAAAGAACTCATTTCACATTAAATAATTCAAATGTTAAAATAATTTTGGCATCTCATTTTAATATTACCTATATTTCCCACTGTCTCATTTTAACAGTACACCTCCAGAGAGCCATACTTTTATTTTATATGGAGAAGAAAAAAAAGTTCAGCAAAACTAACTAATAGATCAAAAAAGTCTGATATTGTACTCATGGTTCCCTACTTCTAAAAAGGAGCAGAAGAAGGGTTTTCTCATATCTGTTTTTTGGGGGAGGGGATGAAATTTGTTCATTATAATTTTCCATTAATTATTTTACATTGATTTGTTCAACAACAACAAAAACAAGCAAACAAATAAACAAACAAAAAAAAATAAAGTGCCACTCTACTATGCCTAAGGTCCTATTCAAGGCACTAGGTGAAAGGAAGGAAGAAAGAAAGGAAGGAAGGAAAGAAGGAAGGAAGGAAGGAAGGAAGGAAGGAAGGAAGGAAGGAAGGAAGGAAGGAAGGAAGGAAGGAAGGAAGGAAAACAGAAAAGCCTCTGCCTTCCTTAAACAAAATATATAAGATCAAAGATTCATCCTCTAATCACTTGATATCTCTCAGCCTAGTTGATGCAAAGATATAATGGAAAAGCCAGGTAACTGAGATAACAAGGTATTATGGTAATTTGAAATAAATGTTTACATTGTGTTACTCCTTTCTGAGGCTGAAGAATCTCTCTAATAAAATTTAGTGGAATTAGCCATACAGTGGCCAAAGAACCAGCCACATTCTTGTTGGCTCCTTAAAAACAAGCTACACTCTCTAGGGTAGGGTTCTCTAAACTTCTTTGGGCACACCTATTAGCAAAACATCTGTGAGCTACATATTAAGTAGATATAAAGCAATCTCAGCAGGAAAAGAGGATAATAAATCTCTCCTATATGCTCTTCGTATTGAGTCTTGAAAGAAACCATGGATTATAATAAGTAGAGAAATATATAAGAATATTGTAAATATACACGCACGCACACACATATATGGTAACATTGTATTGCAATATAATATTTTAACACATAAGAACATTGTCAAAATAGAATGTAACCGGGCTGTGAAGAGCTTTAAATGTCAAACCAAGGAACTTGTATATTTGAAGACAGAAAAATAGGATATTCACTAGGGTTTGTTGAGTGAGAATGGCAACATGGTCAGATCATCATTTTAGCAAAATCACTTTGGTAGCTATGTGGTGGATAGATTGGGAAGGGAGAGATTGGAAACATCATTATCAATTAGATGGTTATTATAGTAGTCTAAGAGAGAAATGATCGAATATTGAACAAGGAAGTTAACTATTTGAACAAAATGAAGGAGACAGATATAAGAGACACCATAGAGGTGCAACTGACAAAACTTAGTAATTGAATGATTGTGAGGTGGTGATGGTGGTGGTAGTGGTATGAATAAAGGTAAAAGTCAAGGATGATTTCCAAGCTACAAACTGGGGTAACTGCGATAACAATTGTACCCCTTAACAAAATCAAGAGAGTTTGAAGAATGTATAGGTTTGGAGTAGAGGTTCATAAATTAATCTGGGGACATAGTGAGTTTGAAATACCTAATTTGTATTTGTAAAGAGATAACTAGGATGCAGAAGACAACATTGGATTATAGATCTGAGAGTCATTGTCAGGGCTACAGTACTTGAATCATTGAAAGCTCATGAGATCTCAGGGAGAGAGATATTCTAGAAGGTAGACCAGGACAGCCCTAAGGGACATCCATATTACTGGGACAAGAGATGGATGATTACCCATTCACATGCTTTCTTTAAAAAAAAAAATTAAATGTAAAAGACTGTTTCCCTTAGTGGGTGATTGGTGCCCAAAATGCAGTCTACAGTTCTGATCTTGTTCCAGACATGGAATATGGTCTCACACTGTCAAGAAAGGGAGCAGAGCTAGAATGAAGTATTCCTTGTTTGGAGTTAATTAAAGTGGTTTCGAAACAGCCCATAAAACACTGTCTGCAGCCAGCTAATTCTACTATAGCAAGGACATTGATTTATCTTGCATTGAGTGCACATATTTTTAGGAGTATTTTTCTCCTTGAATTAAAGGAGGAAACAATCATGCTCTTCAGACAAAAAGAGAAGCACATCTGTTATGTATCTGTCAGGGTCACCCCACACATGAGGCTCTCTGTATTCACTGTTGGTCACTCTATTGCTATCTAAGCATTGAGATTGCTAGTCTCTTCTTCAGGCAATGGTCTTATGAATGCAGCATTTGCCTCTTCAATTTCTTACTCTTCTCCTCAGGAAGAAGACACAAGTAACATCCTACTTAGCCAAATGCTTTGAGTATAAAAACAACTTAATTCCAGTTGTAGTGCATTTTGAAGAACATTGGACTTTTAGAGGAGTTGAGTCTAAATCTGAGTTTTGACACTTACTAGAAGGGGAAGTCAGTTACAACTAGCTCTAGTTTCAGTTTCCACATTTGATTAAGGAAAGTAATAGCTATACTGTATACATGATAAAGTTACTGGGAGGAAAGTAATCTATAAACTGTTACCTGCATTGGCACCAGTATAATATGAAGCACAGTCTTAGGATTTATATTACTTATGGATCGACAAATGATCATAACTTCTTTACTCCATTTATTCTCTTACTATCTTAATGAATGATATGATTGAATCATTGAGCCACAATGGGTCATAAAGGTCGTGTCTTCCCTTATGTTACAAATGAGGAAATTAAAGTGCAGGTAATCTCCCCAAGGTCAAACAACTAATTGGTGATAGATCTGCTACTGGAACATGGAGGTGCCTGATTCTTAGACAATCACTCAAAAGGCATTTAATAAGGTCCTTCTCTGTGACAAGCACTGTGCAAGGGATTTTGGATAGAGAAAAAAGTGAAAGTTCCTGCCCTAAAGGAGTTCAAGTTAGTCACACAGAAGGCAGCATGTTCCTGTTTAAGAATATGAAAATATATAGAAAAGCAAAGTAAATATTTTGGAGAGTACCAGGAATTGGAGGCATTTAGAAAGGCCTCATGTACTAGAGGAAGGAGCAACTTAAAGTGGTTTTTAATCCAAACAGTTTATTCTAAGAGGTCAAGGGGGAAGACAGAGTACATCACAGTCATGAAGAATTCTTGGAAAGAACATCTAGACCAGAAATGGAGTGGTCTGTGTGAGGAACAGCAAGGTCTGTCTGGTTGGACCAAAGAGAATGTGAAATTAAGCTAGTGACATAATGATAAATTCTTTGCATTTGGAAGCAAAAAGCCATGAGTAAAATTCTGTTTTTAACAAATTTGTAAACACTTGTTAAATGCCTAATAAATAAGTGCATGATATAAACAGAAATCATAGAGGAATAGAGAGATCAGATGGGTTGTTAACTGCATACTACAAGGGGTATCCCTGCTGGGGAGCATCTAGTGTTTATTATAATCTCTAGCACAGAGCAGGTGCTTATTACATGTGTATAGACTGAATGACTGGTGAGATTAAAGGTCAGTTGAAGCACTGAAGTTGAAGCATCATGTCTTTCAAGTCATGGATGGAAAAGTCAGATGTGGCACCTTTGAAACAGGATTTCTGGACTCTTTACGTAATCATGTAACCGTGATCACTGCAATTACACTATGCATAGCCTTTAAGACTGATTTTTCATCAGTTGGACTTTTTGTTTCTGGTAAAACTGCCTTTATGAGTCATACTACTGGAATGACTCCAAACCTAGATATTAATAGGATGGGTTCTAGACAATTCAATAAAGGAAGAGGAAGGTGTCAAGAGAATCATCTTTGGTAGGTTTTAATAATGAAAGTTGAAATATAGAGTTTGATTCTCTCATACAGTTACCAGTTATGATTTTTATGCTTCTGTTCCAAGATCGGCATTTTATTTCCTTTCCTTTGAGGCTATTTGCCTGTCTCAGCTCCTTGACTTTTTAAAAAGTGATGCTTGAAAATGAAAAATCAAATAAGAGGTCAACACTGGTTTCTCATCATATACATACACACATGTATATATGTATGTGTGTAATTAATATATGCAAATGTAATTAATATATGCAAATGATCATGAGAATCAGGGCTTCTCTAATGGCTAGAAAGTTGCCTTCATGAACTTAAATGAAAGCATTTTTTTTTTTTTACTTTTGGGGAGCAATCAGGGTTAAGTGACTTACCTAAGGTCACATGGCTTGTTTTTGTGTTAAGTGTCTGAGGCTGTATTTGAACTCAGGTCCTCCTGACTCCCGGGCTGGTGCTCTATTCAGTGTGCCACCTCACCACCCAGTGAAAGCAGTTTTTAAAAAAAATAGTAAAAGAATACTCCTGAGTTTTCATTCAACCTTGTCCTCCCCCACTCCCATCCTGATATAGCACCACCCTAGTCCTATAGACATTGGGGGAAAAGATAAACAAAGAGATAAAACCAAGGAAGAGGTTTACAATGGGTATTTAGTGATGGTCTACATGATTACCAAGTTATCTTCCAGCTGTGGTAGTCTCTATTCTACAATTATAGTAATCACTAACAACAACACTTACATAGTTTTTAAGGCAGCACTTCTTAAACTGTGCATCACAACCTCATATAGAGTCACGAAAAATTTGACAATTGCAAAGGGTTTCTGAATGCACAAAAACCAAAAATATTAATTCAAAATCAATAACGTAGTGAATTCAAGGTGTTTCTGGCAGTACTTGCTCATGTTGCATCACGCATCTTCACTGCAGCATTGGTTCTGAAAATAAAGCATGCACACTTAGCACTGTGCATGCCCTCAGGCCATGAAATGCCAAGGAACACTGCTGAAACGTGAAAAAGGGATCTAGATAGAAAAAGTTTAAGAATCCCTTGCAAGTGCTTTTTAAATATTATCTCAAATTATCTCCACAAAATCCCTGAATGTAACAGTTATTATTATCCCATTATTTTATAGATGAGGAAATTGATACAGAGACTAATTGAACTGCACATTGTCACATAGCTACTGTCCCAGGCAGAATTTGAATTCAGGTTTTCCTTACTCCAACACTTCACAAAGTGTCCTATTCATGCTACTACTGTTAAGTTATAGATGTTTTTCAGCTCTGACATTCTATTTTCTATATTCTAAGATATATATTAGCTTTAATATCCTATATTCTTAAGGTCTTCTTCAGAATCAATACTCTATGTTCAAGAGCTCCTATGAGATCCCGCATGATATGGACCAGGATCCCATTCAACTCTAAGAAAAGAAATGCCACATGTCCTCCCTGCTCCCACTGCTACCCACCCACCTTTCTCTTCCCCTGTTCTAAAATGGTGATTCACCAACAAATCTAGTTTGGAGCATGGCATTCAGAAAACAAGTTTTTGTCAGTCTTGAATTTTATGCAAAGCAGCTGCCTTCCTAATATCAATATTGTCATAACTCCATCTCAGAAATATACTTAGGGAAACCATTCACTCAACTGGCAGTGCCCCTGCCCCAGAGCTTGTGGGCGGAAATTCGAATTTTTGGGTTGTTTTTTTAGAATGTGATTATGCAAACCCAGTCATCCAGGCCCCTTGATGCCTTAAGTCTTAGAGTCTGCCTGCAGAATAGAATTCATTAATAGGCTGTTCAAAGCTCATTAACTTTAAGGTGGTGCAAATTTCCTCCCCCACAACCAAATGACAGATGGAAGGGGAGACAAGGCTTCTGATGGGGATTCCGTCGGGGATCTTGTAGACAGACAAACAGATGCTGGGATGAAGACCTTTATTGATGCTCCTTGGTAACTTGTGATTTGAAATTCTCAGACATTATTTCCCTTTATTTATGCTGCAAATTTCCCAATGTCATTTTGGGAAGAATGTAGCTCTTACTAGGGTCATCTCAAGGCTAACATAGAGGAATTATTTTCTATCAATTCAGTTCCGCTTGTGTGCATGCACAGGAGTGTGTGTGTGTGTGCGTGTGTGTGTGTGTGTGTGTGTACTTGTGAAATTTCGTGCTCAGATTTATTAATCCACATTTTTCTGTTGTCCTGCCTATACCCAGTGACCCAGAATTCAGATATAGGCAAAACTGATGCTAACTCCTACCTTGTAGCTAAACAATTTGCATTCATCTGTCCCCTCTCACTGGTTACCAACAGATGGAGCTGCTGCAAAGCAGATATAGCTGACAGTCTATCCCACAGTGCTGCATTAAACAGAAACTAACATATATGCTCTGTCTGTAATTGGAGTTAGATACACCTGTCTCAACCTGTCAAATTTTATATTAATGATTGGAGGACTTATAAAATGTGACAAGGGTTTTTGTAGCCAAAAAAAAGGAGTTAATGATTCTAAAATAAGTGGAATCTATTGCTTTCCATGTTACATATGCAGATTTTACCAATTGATTCTTTTAAAGATCTATTTTGTCTTAGGCCATTCAAATTCTATTTTTAAAGTGAAAATATTACATATGTCCATGTTATCTTTCTTATATGAAATTCTGAGGAGCAATTCGTTTTTCATTATTATTCCCTAAGATGTCTTGTTGGTGGGACCATGGAAGCATCTAGTTTACGGAATGAAAGACATGATCTATGTTTCACAAGATCTTTGATGTTCTCTTGCTGCCTGTCCTTATGTGGCCTTGTCCTTCTCTTCTGTAACACCTGAATCCTTTCATAATGCTACAAGCAGAAACTGGGACTCTCCCTTGATTTATTTGTCCATCTAAGGAAAAGCAGAAAAAGGAAAGGGGAACACAGAAAATGGACATGATAGGCAAAATTAGACACATTGTTAATAAGTTAATAAGATGGCAATGCCATCTGCCTTTCATTCATCATGAATCTTTCCATAATCTGATAAGCAAGTAAAAGGAACCAGCCACAGTTAAATGGAATGGGAAAGAGTATGACACAAGTCAGTAAAAACCACTGAGTTCAAGACCATGCCTACAGTTCTGAGTTGGTCTGTGTATCAGCAGAAAAGGACCTGTGAGGAAGTAAAAGTTAATTAGCTATGAGGCCTTGTTCTCCATATCTGTTCATTGCCTTTTCCTTGCCTCGAATAATTCCTAATCAATGGCCCTTGATCACTTCCTGAAAAATGAGCTTCCTACATGGAAACTGACGAACACAAACACACACACACACACACACACACAATCACACACACACACACAACTTGCTTCTAATTCTCTAAACCATTTAGAGAGTGTATATATATATATATGTATATATGTATGTATGTATGTATGCACATACATACACAAATATGCCTATTTATAATGTGTGTATTAAAGAATTTATAAACCTCAAACACTTCAAACCTTCCAGAATGTTGCTATCTCTGAATATGTTGGCATTTTTGTAAATAGTTTTATGTAACTCCATACACTCTATCTGACATTTATTCATCAATGCTAATATGTTATTTAGAGCTATCAATGCCCAGACTTGCCACTGTCTACCTTCCCTACTCACCTTCTAAAAATACACTACAAAATTGATCATAGGTTTCTGTAGAAGGAAGGAAGGAAGGAAGGAAGGAAGGAAGGAAGGAAGGAAGGAAGGAAGGAAGGAAGGAAGGAAGGAAGAAAAGAAGGGAGGGAGGGAAGAACGGAGGAAGGAAGGGAGGGAGGAAAGAAGGGAGGAAGGAAGGAAGGAACCATTCATTAAATACATATTACGTGTGCCAGAAACTGTCCTAACTTCTTTGCAAATATTATATCCCTTAGATCCACACCAATTTTGTGAGGAAGGTGTTATTATTATCTCCATTTTAGAGTTTAAGAAAGTGAGGTACACAGTGGTTAAATGACTCGACCAAATTTGGAGTCAGGAACCTAGAGGCAAATCTCTGCTTGCCAATAGACAAGTATAATTTATGCATGATCTGAGGCACAGTTATTTAACCACTGTGAGATTCAGTTTCCTTATCTGTAACATAAAGGGGTTGTACTAGTTCAACTCTAATAATAATACATATTTATATGGAATCTAACCTTTGAAAATTTAACTTTATATATCATTTATTCAATCCTCATAGCAACCCTACAAAGTAGATCCCCATTTTGCAGATGAAGAAGCTAAGGATGAAAGGTTAAGTGATTTTCCCATGGTCCCCCAACTAGTATCTGAGGTAGGATTCCAATTCAGTTCTTTCTGATACCTATTACAGGACTTTATCCACTATGACTATGCCACCTGGCTGCTATGAATGCCTGATCTTACATCAAAAACCCATTAGATATTATCCCAAGATCAAGATCCATTTGCCTATCAAATGAGGATCAAGCTAGTGTTTAAATCATTGTGTGGCACATAGAAGTTTCTATGTCAATCTTTATTCCTTCCCCCCTTCTCCCTCCCTGTCAATAATAAAAGGCTGTATGGAGTATGAAAGAAACTTTCAATACAATGTTAAGGTGAAGCAATTATCAGCAAAGTGATACTCAGCAATGACAAGTAATATATAAGCCAGTGTGGGTGCATTTCAAAAACTATAATAATATATTTTTGTTTACTGAATTTACCTTGAATAAAACATTCACAAAGTATCATTTGAGAGATCCCATGATGGGAGTTTTAATTCTTCATTTTTCATAAAGTTCTCAGGCAATGGGCTAGGAATTCTTTAAAGCAATGGTTCTCGAAATTATAGTACCTCAGGCACCTCCAAAAGTCAATCACTCAATCAATAAATATGTATTCTGAACTTAACAGTGTATAAGGCACTGTGTTTGGCAAGGCCAATGGGGGTTAACATGAAAAATTAGTTAACAGCATGAGGCAGTATATGGTATATGCCAAATGAGTATTGCAAACAATAAATTCTGGGGGAATTCAGAGAAGGGAGAGATCCGTCTAGGCTAGGGTTGTCAGGAAAGTTTTTATGATGGGGAAGGGACTCAGAATGAGTCCTCAAGGATGAACACAATTTAGGTAGGAAGAGAGGAAGGGGGGAAAGTTCACTGTGAGCTGGGTGAGGTAGCATATGCCTGTTATTCCTGCTACCATCAAGAATAAGGTTGGTAGATTGCTTGTACTCTGGACTTCTAGCATTGCATAGTGAGACTAAGAGATGGGGTGGGGAGGAGGTCATCAAGCTTACTAAGGAGAGGAAAACTAGCTCAGGTTAGAAACTAAGCTGGTCAATGCTCCTGTGATGATCAGTGGTAATCATATCTATATTGCTAAATGAACTTTCAGCTGGTGTAAGATAGAGAAACTAAGTCTAAACAACAAAACAAACCAATAAAATGAAAAAAAAAAGAGTTAACCATTCAAAGGTAGTGTGGCAAATATCACATCATTAAAATCATCAGACCAGCCAAATAAAGATTTCATAGAATAGTGAAAGATAAATCTTTGGTGATCTGAATTGTAACTCAGTTATATTTATATATCTATATCTATATATATACACATATATACACGCATATACATATACACACATGCACACATACACATTATATATACATATATTTACCTTTCTCATGTAAATTATAAATATTATTTAATATATTTCACATATTAATCACCTCATTAACTTAGATAGATAGATAGATAGATAGATAGATAGATAGATAGATAGATAGACAGATAGATATATTGCTAAATAGATAGCATGGTAGGAGCATAGTTTTTGACCAAGTACAGTAGACCACAGGGTAAAATAGAATGTAAAATATTGTTTTAAATCAGTCTTTAAGGAATATCTGATAGAGAGGTCAAGTCAGAGTATTTATTGTATAGCTCATGTACAACCATATGCCCCACATGAAGAGAAATGGAGTAGGTCATTTCTCACAAACAATAAAATATAAACTCCTTGAAAGTAAGATGATTTTGCTTTGGTCTTTGAATCCCTAACATCTAGCAGAGAGAAGGGAAGTGATTTGCCCTAGGTCATATGAGCATTATATATTACATATATGTGTATATATATATTTTATATATTACATACATGTATATATTATATATATTACATATATATATATAAATAAAAACAGATATTTTATTTAGCTCATGTCTTCTCACACCAAATTCAATGTTCATCTCTATCTAACATACCTGTCTACAGAAATGACATCTAATTCTTGTGATTCATTATTTTCTTGTGACTGCTCACTTTTCTTATATTGCCTCCTCAATTTTGATTGTCTCCAAGATTCAGCTACCTCTCAGGCTAACATACTTTTGAGCATTCCCCCCTTTAATAAAGAATACAGCAGTTTGTTCATAGCTTATTATTTGATTTCGGAGAATTGCCTTTATAGTAATAATTTTTAATGTATTTTGAACCCCTCATTCTCACCTAGAGTGGTTCTCTTGCCCCTTAACTCTCTAAGACCACCGTTACCTCACCATAACTTTCCAGTTGTTCCACTTTGTGGCAAGAATGCAAAAATTCACCCCTAGGGGACTAGCATGCTACTTGCTACTAGTGACAGAAATGATAGGAACAAAAGATCAAAGTACTTGGAGCTACTTTGCTTCTTACTATTGGTTCATTAGATACTAAATACCCACATACATAATATACTCAAAACACAAGCACACATACTACCTTTTTCACAGAAAAATCCATCCAAGACACTGTGTTTGCTTTGAGAGAGGCAAATCCAGGCTTTCTAATTGGTAATGAGAAGTATAAAATGTGCCCCTGAAAACTTTGTCTCTCCCAGGAAATTCATCACTGTTCCAGCCAGGGTCTCTGCTGGTTACAAAATGCTAGAAGGAATCAAAACTTTTCCCGGCTTGAGATGAGCCAGGAAAAAAAAAATGCTATTTGTCCTGATGCAGGAAGACTGGCTTTGAGAGAGAAGAGAGGGAGGGGGCATCTCCAGCAGGAAGAGCCATCCCTGGGGAATATAATTTTCATCTTGCCCTCCCAAAATGATCTGACAAGGCCCAATTTAATAACCCCCTTTTTGTTCTGGTAGATAATCAAGGACTGGTTTAGATAATGTTGCAGATTTGCTGCTACCTGATAATAGGATCTTATCAAGGGGCTTGGCAGGATTGAGCATTTTCTAGGATACAGATTTAATTAAAATGACACTCTGGAATAGTTAAGGTTAAAGCCTTACTTTCATAGAGCTACTTGATCCAGCTGAAAAAGAACAGTAAAAATAAATAATTTATTTCATTCTATGAAAAAAAGGAGGTGTGTATATGCATTTAATTTCAGAGAGTGATACCCTCCAAAGTGACCCAGAGACCAAAGAGAATGCATAGGTAAAAGCACCTATGGGATTCCTCCCATTGTGTATCCTCTGATTGGATATCCTCATCCTGTCCTGGAGTTGCAACATCCTATTCTGGAGAAGAGAATTAAGTCTACTACCCCATCTTGGCATTACTTCCAAGTGCTCCTTGTAGAAGCTTTTTTTTCATCTTGCAGACACCTAGGATTACTCTGGTGGTTGGAGTGGGAGGGGAGTTGTGTGTTCCTGTCTCATATTCCTTTCATCTTCCATGGATTGCATTGCTGGGATACTTTCCTGTAAGTGTTCCCTTACTCTTTGCCCCTGACCCCTGTATTCTTGGAACACATACCTGGGACTGGTTAGGACTGAGAAAATAGAAGCTCTAAGACACAGGAGACTCTTCATTGACTGTGCCTACTCCTGCTCACAAATTATTTTTTCGCTTCACCAAGAAATGTGTATTCTCTACTGTCTCTGCTTCTGTTATTCTTTCATCTCCCCTGTTCTCTTAATTCTTTTGTTCCTTTCTTCCCTCTTTCTTACTCCTCCTCCTCCTCCTCCTCCTCCTCCTCCTCCTCCTCCTCCTCCTCCTCCTCTTCTTCTTCTTCTTCTTCTTCTTCTTCTTCTTCTTCTTCTTCTTCTTCTCCTTCTCCTTCTCCTTCTCCTTCTCCTTCTTCTTCTTCTTCTTCTTCTTCTTCTTCTTCTTCTTCTTCTTCTTCTTCTTCTTCTTCTTCTTCTTCTCCTTCTTCTCCTTCTCCTTGTTCTTCTTCTTCTTCTTCTTCTTCTTCTTCTTCTTCTTCTTCTTCTTCTTCTTCTTCTTCTTCTTCTTCTTCTTCTTCTTCTTCTTCTCCTTGTTGTTGTTGTTGTTCCCCTCCTCCTCCTCTTCCTTCTCCTCTTTCTTTTCTACCTCTTCGTCTTCCTTTTCTAACTTCTCTTCTTCTTGCTCCTTCTCCTCTCTTCTTCCTTTCCCTTCCCTTCCATTCCTTTCTCTTCTCATTGAGAGAAATAATTATTAAATAACCATAAATTAAATTATTGGGCAGGTTCAGGTTTTTTTTCTTTTTCCTATTTCTTCAAAGTGCAGTCTTTTTTTGGCTTTTTGGAGGGGAAAGGCAGGGCAATTGGGGTTAAGTGACTTGCACAAGGTCACACAGCTAGTAAGAGATAAGTGTATGGACCCATATGTACAAAAATATTTATAGCAGCTCTTTTCGTGGTTGCAAAGAATTGGAAATTAACGGGGTGCCCATCAATTGGGGAATGGCTAAACAAGCTGTGGTATATGAATGTAATGGAATATTATTGTGCTATAAGAAATGAGGAGGAGATGGTTTTCATATTTACCTGGAGAGGCTTATACAAACTGATGCTGAGTGAGAAGGGTAGAGGCAGGAGAAATTTGTATACAATCACAGATACAACATATGTGTGATGACCAACTATGACAGACTGGACTCTTCTCATCAATGCAGTGATATAAGTCAATCCCGAAAGACTCATGAAGGAGAGAGATGCAACATCCAGAGATATAACTAGAAAGAACTGAGCTTGAATCCTGATGGAAGCAAACTAATTGATCTTTCTCTTTTCATTGTTTGGTTTTATTTCTTCTTTACCATTTTTCATCCCATCTAGTACAATTTGCCTTTGTAACTTGACTAATGTCTAATGTGAAAGTATTTGCACATCCTGCACTGGACTATATGCCATTGTGGGGGGTGGGGGGAGGGAGGGAAGGGAAATTTGAAACTCAAGGAACTATGGAATTGAATCTTGTAAACCAAAAATAAACAAATAAAAAAAGAGTTAAATGTCTGAGGCCAGATTTGAGCTCAGGTCTGCCTGACTCCAGGACCAGTGCTCTATTCACTGTGCCACCTAGTCACCCAGCAAAGTGCAGTCTTTCAAGGAGATATCTGACTTTGTCCCAAAATTTGCTGCACATAGATGATCTTATTTTGGTGGAGTTGTTGCCCTGCCCAACTAGGAAAAGCATTACAAACAATGTAATATGGATAACTTTTCATCCACACATGGAATCAGTGGTTTTAGCAAATGGACAAACTTTGAATACTGTGGATAAGTTCACTTACTTTAGCAGTATACTTTCCAGGAATGTACACATAGATGATGAGGTTGATATACTCATTGCCAGTGTTAATTGTTTGGGAGGCTTCAAAGTAAAGTGTGGGAGAGAAGTATTAGACTGCCTACAAAACTGAAGGTCTATAGCCATTGTGCTGACCTTGTTGTTGTATGCCTGTGAAACTTGGATAATCTACCAGTTCCATGCCAGGAGATTGAATCACTTCCATTTGAATTATTTTAGGAAGGCCCATCACCTGGCAAGATAAGGTGTTGGACACTGAGGTCCTTTCTTGAGTTAGCTGCTAAACATTCAAACTCTACAGCAGAGAACACAACTCCAATGAACTGGTAACATTGTTGGAATGTCAATTTGTTTAATGTGATTTGCTTAAAAGACTGTTTTATATAGAATTCTCACAAGGCAATTGTTTACATGAAGGTTAGAAGAAGTGAAACAGGGTCAATCTCAAGTTCTCTCTGCAGAATTTTGGAACTGATTGTGAGACAGTAAAGTGATGTCATTTTGATCCTCTTCTAGAATGATGGACAAGCACCAACAATCCAGTTTCCTTTGCTGATTCATAATCCATATCATGCCCCTTAACTTCAAGTATTCCCCAAAGTTCTGCCCTAGTTCTACTCTTCTTTCTTTATATTCTGTCAGTTGGTGACCTAATCAGCTCCCATGGGTTTAATTATCTTATCTATGTTTATGATCTTTATATCTGCCATCAGTCTTTCCGCTGAATTTCAGTACTGAATTACAAATATTTTTTTGGAACTTTTCATATTAGATATCCCAAAGATGTGCCCATCTCAACATTTCCAAAACTGAACTCATTATGTTTCTGCCCAATCCTCTGTTCTCTTTTAAACTTTCCTATTTCAGTAAAAGCCACCATTCTTTTAGACTTCAACATTATATTGTACTCCTAACTCTCCCTTACACTATATACCAGATTAATCCCCAAGCCTCCCCATTTCTACCTCAACAACATCGTTCTTAACTATGATTTCTCTAGTCATAATTACCACATTAATCCAGGTCCTCATCACCCCTCACCTAAATTACTGCAACAGCCAACTCATTGGTTTCCCTCTCTCAAGCCTTTCCTTACTTCAGTCCATCTTCCCTAGTGATATCAAACAGATTTAAGTGCAGATGTTACCATATCACACCCCCTCTCAATGAACACAACTGGTTCGAATACAAATTCCTTTTTATTTGTAAAATTCCACTGCAAGGAAATCTGCAACAACAAATGTTTATTATGCACATGCTAAGTGCCAGGCACTGTACTAAGAACAGGGAATACAAATAATAAAAAAAGACATTTCCTTCATTCAAAGACCTTACATTCTAATTTAGAAAAAGTCCAAGGGGGCAGAGACAAGATGGCAGCAGAGAAGCAGGAAAACTCCCTGTGCTCCCTCCATATGTGCTCACCTCAAATAACTATAAAAATGACTCTAAATAAACTTTAGGACTGCAGAACCCACAAAGTGACAGAGAGAAACAATTCTCTTGATGAAGGCAGGCCAGCAGGCCAGCAGGCCAGCAGGAAGGGTCCATGGCAACGTGCTCAGAACAGAGCCCATCCCCACCTGAGTCCACAGTTTTAGCTTCAGTGAGGCCTAACCAGCCACAGGTAGAAGGACTTTGGGAAAGTAGATCACCAACAGCTATGGTGGTTTCCAGAATTATCAACTCATAAATGCCAAAGATAAAGTGAGAGGTCAGTGTAGACTTTATGAACAGGGAGTCAGGGAGTGTGGTCTGGCCTCTGCCCCCAGAGGGAGAAGTGGCTGAGGCATGATGGCTGCAGTCACATGGCTACTTCAAGAGCTCCTAGACTACAGATTGTAGGGGGACCAAGTGACCATTCTGAGAGGTAATCACTTTTGCTTTAACATTCTTGGATCTGGATTGCTGTCTAGGGTGCAGGTCCTGGGGTATGTGACTAGTGAACCAGAGCATATAGAGGCTTCAGAAATAATAGATACAGGGCGGGTGGGTGCAGGCCAGGTCCGGGCGGCCAGGTCGCCGAGGCGGGCGGGCAGGGGAGGAGGGCTCGAGCCGCTGCGCGTGTGTGGAGGCGTGCGTCCTGCCCTCTCTCCCCTCATCCCGCTCCCTCTCCCCACTTCCCCGCCCCGTCGGGGGGCAGCCTCGCGGCTCCCTCCTTTCCCCCCCTCACCAGCTTTCTCTCCTTCCCCGGCCCGCGGCAGCCCCGCAGCCGCAGCCGCCGCCATGATCCTGCTGGAGGTGAACAACCGCATCATCGAGGAGACGCTCGCGCTCAAGTTCAAGAACGCGGCCGCCGGAAACAAACCAGAGGCAGTAGAAGTAACATTTGCAGCAATCAGCTTATATTCACCAACAGTCAGAAGAAATTTTTAGGAGAAAATTTGAGGTGTTAATGAACATCAGTAGCATTGCATACTGGAAAAAGCACAGAAGACATAAGATTTAACCAAGCTTTACTACACATACTACTTCAACAAGTCACCTTTCACCTTTGTTTTTTTCATCAGTAAAATAAAGAGGTTAACCTAGATCATCTTTAAGACTTTGATGGAGTCCTTTATCATATTTCAAATCCCAATGGAGACAAAACAAAAGTTATGGTCAGTATTTCTTTGAAATTCTACAAGGAACTGCAAGCACATGGAGCTGATGAGTTGTTGAAGAGGGTATATGGAAGTTTCTTGGTAAATCCAGAATCAGTTGGAAGAAGATTGTACCTGAAATTAGGAGAAAAATATTTGTCTTCTATTAACCTACTGTTGATGATCAACTATGGACTGACTCCAGAAGAATTGAAAATATCTGTGACCCACTTTGATGGGCACAACTATGAGTTATTAGAACTTATTTCGGAAAAACTGGTCACTATATTATATCTGGGATTGAATGGAGCCTGGCTCCATTTTGGAATAAGATTTTTAAGTTGTAAAGCTGTTTGAAGATAAGCTGTTTTCAGAAATATGAGCATCATTTGGTATTCAGGATACAATGTCTCTTTGCTATATGACCTTGAGAACCTGCCTGCATCAAAGGACTCCATCGTGCATCAGGCTGGAATGTTGAAACGAAACTGTTTTGCCTCTGTCTTTGAGAAATACTTCAAATTCCAGGAAGAGGGAAAGGAGGGAGAGTACAGGGCGGTAATCCATTACAGAGATGATGAGACAATGTATGTTGAGTCCAAGAAGGATCGAGTCACCGTTGTCTTTAGCACAGTATTTAAGGATGATGACGATGTGGTGATTGGAAAGGTGTTCATGCAGAGAAATTAGAGTGGTTTGCCATTTCCTTCTCCAATTCATTTTATAGATGAGGAAACTGAGGCAGAAGTCAAGTGACTTACCCAAGGTCACACAGCTAACCTATAAGTCAGCCTTTTGGACAAGTTTCTCATGTCAGTTTATGCAAAATTGACAGAAGAGTTAAGGCCAAGAACATAAGAATTGGGCTAAATCCATAGCCACAGGCTAATTTTAAAGGCCACAAATATGCTGCAGTCCATATTTAGAATTAGCTGCATTTACCAGTCCTGTAGGTTTATTCCAGGAGACATCTTAATTTATTTGTACTTTATGCAGCTCTTATCATGGATGGTTTATCAATGATCAGACTCTTTGAAGAATTTGGAGCACTTAACCTTTGTCTATAAGTTTAAACCCCATCTTTGAAAGTGAGAACATTAGGATAGTTATCTGAAAGGAAAGGAAGAGAACTACTTGCATTTTGTTGCTAATTTCTTGGAGGCATATTTGAAAAAACCCAACTGGAAACATGGATATGAAGTTATAAAACTTTCTGCCTATTTGCTCTGTGCAAATTCAGAAAACGGAGAGAATTTATTGGTAATGACAAGAAGACACTCTTGCTGCTTTGTTAGTCTTTAAAACCATCCACCCAAAACCTGCTTTTGGGCTCTGGTAGTTTAAATATTTAAGATGAGAAATACAGACACAAAGCATAAAAGAAGATGGGTTTGGACTCAGAACAGGGTCACTGCTCTTCTCTTTGTAGCTGCCCATACTGCTATCTCAATACATCTTGAGCAAAATAAATCGACTTTATCATTTGGCAGAAAAAAAAAAAACAAAAAAAAAGAAATAATAGATACACTAGCTGTGAAAACCCCAGCAATTTGGGACAAAGCTCTCCTCTCTGAAAGCAGAATTCTACTGTGGCAAAAAGCTCAAAAGTCAAGTAATTGAGTGGCAATGTGAGCAAGCAAAGGAAGCAAACTAAGCACAGCAATCAGACTTTAGATCCTATTTTGGGGATATAAAAGATCAAGGCATAGAAGAGAATGAAGACAATGAAGCCAGAACTCCTGGACCAAAAGCTTCCAAGAAAATTATGAGCTGGTTATAGGCCACAGAGGAGCTTAAGAAGGATTTTGAAAACAAAATAAGAGAAGTTGAGGAAAAATTGGGAAGAGAAATGAAAATGATGCAAGAAAATCATGAAAAGTGAGTCAACAACCTGATTGAAGAAAATAACACCTTAATAAATAGACTAACTCAAATGGCAAAAGAGGCCAAAAAGGCAATGAGGAGAAGAATGCCTTAAAAAGCCGAATCTGCCAGATGGAAAAAGCATCTCACAAGCTCACTGAAGAGAATCATTCCTTCAGAATTATATTGGAGCAAACTGAAGATAGTGACGTTATGAGAATCAAGATAATGAGAGGAGATGGGGTAAGACAGAATGGGGTAAATTATCTCATATAGAAGAGGTAAAGGAAAACTGTTACAATGGAGGGGAAGAACAGGAAAGCAAAAGGGAATGGGTCAACCTTACTCTCATTGAATTTGGCTTAGGGAGGGAATGACATACACACTAAATAGGGTATCTCATCCTACAGGAAAGTAGGGGGAAAGGGGATGGGGGGGGGAGATAGAGGAGAGGGTAGGTTGGGAGAGAGGGAATTTAGAAGCACACACTTTTGAAAAGGGTCAGGGTCAAAGTAGAGAATAGAACAAGTGTGTGGTGGGATAGGATGGAGTGAAATATAGTCAGTCTTTCACAATACATCCGCTATGGAAATGTTTTGTGTAGCTACACATATACAACATATATTGAATTGCCTATCTTCCCAGTAAGAGTGTATGATGAGGGAGGAAGGAAAAGAATCTGTAATTCAAAGTTTTAAAATCAAATGTATATATATATATATATATATATATATATATATATATATAATTTTTACATGCAATTGGGAAATAAGATATACAGGCACAGGGATACCGAGATACATCTTGCCCTACTGGAAAGTTGGAAGGGGGAGGATATAGGAGAGAGCAGATTGGTGGAGGGGATGTACAGTGGGATCACTGCTTTGAGGTGGTGGGTAGGGGAAAGATGCTAAGAAAATTTGTAACTCAAAATCTTGTGGAAATGAATGATGTAAACTAAAAATAAACATAAAATTCAATTTAAAAAGGAACAAAAAGTCCTAAAAAGGAGCTGAAAACTTGTAGTTGGAAAAAGAAGATCCCTTCCCTGTGGCACGGTCATGAATTGTAAATAATCAGAAGTAGAGCCAAGAAGAGAATGGAGCATTTCCAATTTGGTCCCATTCCTGAAATGGAGTCCTAGAACCCTATCTGCACACCCTGAGTGAACCCCACTCCCCTCACGCCCTGTGATTCAACCTAATTAGGCTTCCCTCTTTTCCTCATACTGGATATTCCATCTCACCTATCCATACTTTTGAACTGGTTGTCTCAAATGCTTTGAATACATTCCCTTCTCACCTCTGATTCATAAAATCCCTCTCTTCCTTAAAGACAAAACTCAAGTATATACTATCTGAAGTCATTCTTTATTCCCTCAATTGTTAGTTACTTCTATAACAAAAAGTATGTTAAAAATTAACTACTTTTATTTACTAACACTCTTTATTTATTTATGTTACATCAGTTTCCCTATTACAATATAAGCTCCTTGTATATAGGGATTATTTCAGTCTTTATCCTTGTATCTCCAGTGCAGAGGAGTTCTTGTATCATAGATGTGATAGGACCAGGGTTCCTGTTTTCCAAAGAATAGGAATTAGTTTTTGCCCAAATAGGCAACAGAGCTTCTTTAAATTTGATTGGGTCCTTCCTTCCTAGCCACAGTTTCTTATTCACCTAAGTGTATTAGATAGGTCAGCTTTGTGATACAGTGGTAGAATTCCAGGCCCAGTGTCACTAAGACCTAAGTTCAAATATGGCCTCAGACAATTACTAGCTGTGTGACCCTGAGAAAGTCACTTAAGCTTATTTGCCTCAGTTCCTCATCTGTAAAATAAGCTAGAAAAGGAAATGACAAATCATTCCAGTATCTTTGCCAAGAAAACACCAAAGAGGGACACAGAATCAAACATGATTGGAAAATATTAAACAAGGATATTAAATGTAGTACCCATTGGAGTTGGGTCCCTCTGACTGGATGAATTTCTGGACACCATGTGAGTTACCATACTCAGTACTGCTGACCATGTAGATAAATTTCATATAGAGATGGGGGTCACATCCAGAGAAGCTAAATTATTGTTGTGTATCCTTGCTGTATTAAGGCTAAGGAAAGGTCCTTATCTTAACTATTCAATACTTTTAATGTGTGTCATTTTGTCCCATCTAAACTAACAAGGTACTGGTGTAGAACTCACCTCTAACACTAGGTGGTATCTAGATTACTTCAGTCAAATTAGTCATTTTGTTACAAACTTTCCATAAACTGCCTCCATTATGCTTCAGCATTTATAAATAGTATCCTTGGTTGAAGTGCATTGTTTTTTTCTTTCTGGAGTGGGGGAAGGCAAGGCAATTGGGGTTAAGTGACTTGCCCAAGGCCACCCACTTAGGAAATGTGTCAAGTATCTAAGGCCAAATTTGAACTCAGGTCCTCCTGACTCCAGAGCCAGTACTCTACTCAGTGTGCCACCTCACTGCCCCTGCTGAATTTTGTCAAAGATTTTAATAGTAGATCCAGTTCTAAGTAAAAATAGAAAAAAAATATATATATATATATATGTATACACACTATTTTCTAGTCTCATCATTTTCTTTGTCAAAAATGTAGCATAAATTTTGAAATGTGATGATGCTGTTGTCTTAGTTCATTACAATTACCCTTTAAGTAATCAGTACTCTCCTTTAACCTTTAGTTCTGTCTTAGAAAAGAGTAGTTGCTTGATAATATTTTAGCTGAAAGGTTGAGAAAAGTCAGAGGAATGGGTCTTCTCTACAAATGAGAAGCAAGTTATTCTCAAAAGTCCTTATGTTTGGGTTTTTTTTTTAACCTTGCCTTACCTTTTTTTTTTTTACTTTTTCTCCTTCCTTTACACCTTTTGCTCATGAATTTGTTCTTTTTCCTAACTTCTACTTACCTGTGGAACAAAGGTTGTCCTAAAAGAAAAATTAATTTCCTAGTTTATGAGAAAAAATGTATTTTAGGAGAAAGAAATGAGTTCTGAGGATGAGTGAACAACTATTATTAAACACTATGATTTTGAAAAAGAAGCAAAATCAATTGGAAATTCTTCACTTGCTTCTCTTTCCTTTTCTCTGGACCTCAAGGTGCCCAGTCTAAATGCCATCTCCTCCAGAAAGTTTTCTCTGGCCCTTTCTCTACTCCCCAGGTTTTCATGCTCTTCCTCACTGAACTTTCCTTTGCTTTTATATTTCTTACATTCTCATTTTGGGTTATTATTGTTCCCAGATTCTATTCCTCTGCTTTCTATGAGGGAAAGGATTGTATCTTAGCTAAGCTATTTACTTCACACAGCAATTAGAATGTGTACCTATGCAGTTTTGTACAGTAGGTGCTTAATAGGATTTTTGAATTTCATTGGAAGAACAAAGTAATGAAAACAATAGGTTTATTTGAGCTTCAGATTTTGAAATTTAATTGGAAAGAACTTTTCTTTTTTGAAGAATAAAAATAATACTAATATTTTAGTTTATCAGGAGACAGAGAGGGGATGCAGTAGATAGAACAATGGGCCTGGAGTCAGAAAGATCTGGCTTTAAATTCAGTCTAAGACTAGCTATGTGACACTGGGCAAATCATTTAACCTTTATTTGCCTGGGTTTCCTCATCTATAAGATAATGGTAGGACCTACCTTACAATTGTAAAGTACTTAGCACAATACCTGGCACATAAGTACTGTATGAATGTTAGTTATTATTGTCTGAGGTATCAAGATGTTTCAATTAAAATTAATTAATTACATTTCATTCTGAGCTATTTAGAATTTTTACCAATATGGGATGTTGTCGTGTAATAGAAATATTTCCATATGTGACCTATGTGATCTCCTGGACAAAGGGCTAGACTCTGAGTCAGACAAAACTGAAGTAAAATCCAACTTTGGAGACTTACTAGTTATGAGAGCCCAGACAAGTCCCTTAACCTTTATTTTCTTTACTTGTAAAATTAGTCTAATAATATCACTTATAACAGTGTTGTCAGCCTCAAATGACATAATATATGTAAAATCTTATGAAAACTTTAAAGGATCCTTTCAATTATCTTTATATATATGCATGTATGTATATGTATGTTCATATACATATATAAGAAATCCTTTGCATCTTTAAAATGCCTCATAAAATACATTTTTCTCCTATTTAAACATTGCCTAGCATTTCAAACAGAGTTAGGATAAGGACTATCGAGTGGTAGGGCTGAGAGCCAAGAACTTACTAAAAATAAATGTGAAGCTGGCCCTTTAATTATCCAAGCTTAGTAGAAATTAAACAGTAAACTGTGAATGATGAAAACACAGTTTTCCATTACAAAAAAATCAATTTCTTCTTAGTTATGCAAACAAGGGCCACATTCTAAAAGTCTTAACTCTATCTTTGTATGAGGCACATAGATCAAAAAGCAAATACTCAGAGAAGAACCAACAAATCAGCGTATGAAAGAAAATCTAGCCTTGCACCCTAAAAGAACCAACTCGATATATTGACACAGTGAATTAAAAATTTGTCTGTGAAGGAGGAGACTTAAGACATCTTTACAATACAGCTCTCTTGTAATCTATATCACAATCAGCCCATAGCATTGAACTGTTCTCTCATTTGGTTATTTTTTAAAATGTTTTTAACCTATACATCACAAAAATGAGACATCAGATGAATATTATAAATACCAATTTAAATGTAATGGGAAACAACTTAGTAAATAGGAACCAAAGAAAGGTGTGTATGTTGCATATAAATGTTATTATATAGGTGTTAAAAGGTGTTTGTGTGTGTGTGTGTGTGTGTGTGTGTGCATGCATTAAAAGGCATCTATATTTGAAAAAGGCATCTATATTTGAAACATCACAGGATTTCTTCTAAATCTGATGATGCAAGTACAATAGACATCAAATTCAGTAAAAATCTATAGATTTAAAAGTAGAAAGATGCATTCTGACTCATTTGCTTGGATTTTTGTAGAATTGTATTTATCCAATAGAAGTAAAGCTTGAGAATTTACATTCTATAAATGTGAACATATAAGAATAAAGGTATTTGTAAACTTTTTAATTTTACCATTTCAAGGATCAGCAACATATGCACCTTCCCTCTACTAGCACAGATTATTAAAACTTTTCTATGACTTGCACCTCTCTCTCTTTCTCTCTCTCACCTACACCATAAACACACGCACACAGATGTTTGTGTATGTGTGTTTTGATATAAAATATACATATAAATATAGATTATCTGTATTTCCATGCATGCATTTACCTACATATATTTGTATATATACATGCATAGACACATGTTTACACAAATACAGATATGTAACCTGAGTTTGTTTTTTTACCATATTTGTGGAATTTTGGGTGACATTTTCCTAACTGGCGAAAAAAAAAAATTTATATGTAATCCTGTATGGCTATGTGATGGGAAGAATTGGTGTAAAATCTTGGGAAAAGAGAGACATTCCTTTTTAATTTTTCCTTTGGGACAAAAAGGCACATATGGTTCCAGACCCTCTGTGACCATTTCTAGACAGATGAGGAGAGAGAAAGAATTTAAAAGATACAGACATGTCAGTGACACAGGATCTTCAACATGCCCTTTATTCCTATCTTGCCTCTCTAGAGACTTTAGGCAATTTCCCCTTGGGAGAAGTTGGAGTCTGTTTGCGTTTCTCTTGGTTAGGGCTGAATTATTTCACACTCGATAGGAGAGATTGTTCAGTCTGCGTATTTTTGGTATATTCTAAGCTGTTTAACTTCTCTGATTTCTATTTGCTATTTGCTTGCACTAATGGGTATATTTATTATTCTTCTTTTGAGATGGCACTTTGTGTAACTAACTTTTTTTGTGTGTGGGAGGACCAATGTGAGCAAAGGGCTGTCCTTCCCCCTTTAAGGGGCAGAAATGAGAGAAGTCAATAACTCTTTATTTTCAATCCACTATAACCACAGACTAGCAATTTTAAGGAGTACATAACTATAACTGTAATCTGGTATCCCTTTCTCAAAGGAAAGCAAGCCAGCACCATAGTCCCTTGTCCTACTTCCTTCAAGGGGAGCTTAAAGTGACTTCCACAGGGTCATGTAACTGACACAGTCTCAAAAGTCTGAGAATCTGAACGTGGGTCTTTCTATGTCCCATAACCTAACAATTGAGACATGTAGGTACTGACCAGACATAGATATAAATTTAGATATCACTATACTATATACATATAATATATGTATTAAGTATATACATTCATCTATACATATATACATTTGTATATAAACATACACTTCACAGTACTACATCATATACATGCAGGCTTGCAAAGGCCAGGAAAGGGAGAGGGAGAGGAAGAGGGCCAGAGAGAGAGATTAAAGGTATGTGTGGGCAGAAGCCTATACATTGCCATAGAGGTTTTAAAGCATGAACTTGATGTGCAGTGGCTTAGACTGATATAGATAGAATTCCCATTCCAGAACTTGTTGGATTAGTGAATCATACGCCCTAATTCTGTGACTGTTGGGTTCTATTTTTCTTTTCAAAGTAGGCAGCTGATGGGAAGCCTGGATAATTTCACTTCTCCTAGTATTTAGTTGCTTAGATTTGATCTATCTTCCCTCATAATGAATATGAGAAATTTCTTATGGAGTAAAAAGGCCTTAAGGAAAAGAGAATTATCTGAGCACTATTTATTTTCTTCAAACCTAAAGTAATCTATCAAAAAGTTATAAATGTTTCCAATTTGCCTATTAAGAAATTACATATCTCATGCTATTGAAAGCAACTGAAATATAGTGAAAAGAGCATGTATTTGAAGTTTGGATGATCTGGGTTTGAATCTTGCCTGACACTCCCTAGCTTTGTGACCAGGGACACATAAAAATTTCTCTGAACCTCAGGTTGCATATCTGTAAAATTGACATAATAACAGCTAGAAACAGGATAACAGAAGATACAAAAAGTCAGGTTCATTGTCAATAAATCCGGAACTCATCTGGCTGTATAGTCCTGGTCAAGTCACTCAAGACTATTAATTACAAACAATTGCTTGATGAACATTGGTGGATAATTTCCTCAACTGAAATCCCTTAAAATGAAATCTCAGGTCAGGACCAACCACATTCTTCCCCTGGAACCTCCCCCAAGGGAAAAAAAATATGTATTGTTCCTGTGAGATTCAAGTGACATAATGTTGTATAATCGATTTTATAAACCAAAAGGAGATATAATTTTGAGCTATTACTATTTTTATCATTATAACAGTCAAAGAAATTCCAGGATGTCAAAGTTAATATAGAAACAGAAATAGTAGACTTCTAGAAAATTGGGTGCTATCTTTAACATCTCTCCTCTCTTTGCTAATTAAAAAAACACTAGATTTTTTTTTGTTTCTGTTATTATTTAATCCTTGAAGAGGATCCAATCAGCTGATTAAGATAAGAAAAAAGGGCTGTTTCATTAGAAGAGGCAGCTGTACTCTTCTTTGTGGGGAGAATGATTAGGACAATGCTAAATTGGCTGATTCTTTTCTCTGCTGGTAACAGCCATCCAGTGGGCCTCATTCAGCGCTAAAATACCTTCCTAATTTTACCTTGTGAGCATGGCCTATGTTAAGATCATGTGTCCTGCCTCATGTTAACATTGACTGTCATTTCCTATTTCCTGTCTTATCTTCTCCCTCCTAAATCCTCCCCACTTAAACTCAAAGCCACAACAAATGTTCCAGCAAATGAGGTAAATTCATCTTCAAACTGGTTAAAATGCCCAAATCAAGTAAAGTGAGTCCTGTTGAATTAGGCCTTGAAACCCTGTGAAAAGTTAGCAAGTTGCATTTTCTGAGTTCTCTGAAATTATTTTAGAATAAGGGCCGACCTCCTTCACTGGAGAAAGGGAGCTTACATTTGACCAGATAGCCCTTCAGAAAGGTTATCAACATGGTCACTTGGTTGCTTAGCTTTTTCTACTCATGGACATGTTCGGTCTTTCCCCTCTACCTCAGGAAACATTCCCATGCACAGCCAGTGCATGCTCTATGCATAACTATAATGGACATGGAGGCTTTTTTGAGGGTCTTATGGCACTCAGACCTGGAAACAAGGGCATTTGGATAACTGCAATCTTGATCTGTGGAGTATTTGCATTGTTTCCCAGAATCTGATTAGACTGGTAGTAAAGAGATTAAAGATTCCTCTCCTAGGAGCACTATAACTTGGTTGATTTCAACCCTGAAAAGGTTATTTGTAGTTGAAGCAGAAGAAACTAATCTCTTCATCTTCAAAGTTTTTTTAGTTTTTTAAAAATTTCTCCTTTATTCCTATGTTCCTTTCCAGTTCATTGGATCATAGATCTAGAGCAGGAATGGACCACAGAGGCTATCTAGAACAAGCCATTTATTTTACAGATGAGGAAACTAAGTCTAAGTGAGGTTAAGTCACTTGCCCAAGGTTCCACAACTATTTGTATACTCTTTTTCCTCATTGAATTGAAAGTTTCCTAGTGGAAAAGCCTATATTATTTTAATCTTTAAATTCAAAGCTTTGAACTTACTTTAATAGTTGCTTAACAAATGTTGACTTAAACTGAAGGCTTAGAGGTCTTTCACATTTCCTACACCAGCTCAATTTTTCTAAGACACCTAAAATTGTTCCTGCCATTACTATGCTCTTAACTGTTTAAATATCCCTTTTTGCCTACAAATTCAAATCCATGATCTTTGGCTTGAAATTCAAAGCTCCTATATAAGCTTATTTCCCTCAAATCTGCAATAGTATTAGATTGAAAGGCAACATGCCCTAAGAATTAGAGACATAACTTCAGAGTCAGGGTGACCTGGGTTCTTGTCCTACTTCTGATTTATACTAGTTGTATATTCTAGGGAGGCAGGTAGGTGGCAGAGTGAGTAGAGTCCAAAGCCTGAAATTGGGAAGACCTGGGATCAAATCTGGCCTCAGAAACTTATATCTGTGTAATCCTGGGCAACTCGCTCAATCCTGTTTGCCTCAGTTTTCTTGTCTATAAAATGACAAATCACTCCAGTATCTTTGCAAAATCCAAATAGGGTTATGAAGAGTTCGACATACGAAACAACTAAACAACAAAACATATAACATTGACAAGTTATTTGTCCAGGAAGGCCTTGAGTGACAGATCAAGGAATTTGGATTCAAATTTTTAAGCAATGAAGAGAATTGAAGCATATGAGCCTGGTATTGTTGCCTTGGGAAAATTAAGCTCTCTGTGTGTGTGTGTGTGTGTGTGTGTGTGTGTGTGTGTGTGTGTGTGTGTAGGAAGAAGTCTTGAAGACTTCTAAATCTTCAATTCAAGTCAACAACATTTATTCAACATCTGCCATATTTAAATGCCACAGAAAACAAATGAAGACTACAAAATCTAGTATAGTTGCTTATCTGCATTGTTAAAGTTCCTTGACAACAATGAAATATCAGGTCTATCCTACCACCCTTCTAAAAAAAAATAACATCTTTTAATAAGATAGACCTATTCTATTTTTTATATATATTTGAAACATTCAATTTTAAAACCTTGAATTTCAGATCCATTCCCTTCCTTCCTTGTCACCCATTCCCCCTGGGAAGATAAGTAATTCAGTATATGTTGTACATGTCTAGCTATGCAAAACATTACCAAAGTAGATATATTGTAAGAGGCTGCTTATAATTCCCTCCCACCCATCCCACCCAACATCTGGTCCATTCCCTACTATGATCCTGTCCTTCTTCGATAGTGGGTGCTTCCAACCTCCCCTCCCCAAAGAATGCCCTCTCCTCCATCATCCACTCTCTCTTCCCCCTTCCCCCTACTCTCTAGCAGGGCGAGATATCCCATTTAGTATGTATGTCATTCTCTCCTTGAGCCAAATTCAATGAAAATAAGGTTTTTCCTTTTTGCCTTCCTGTTCTACACCCCCTGCAGCCACTTCCCCTTGCTTCTTCTGCATGAGATAGTTTACCCTACCCTGTCTCTCCCCATCTCCTCTTGCCACTTTCCTCTCTCACCTCATAATTTCACCCCTTAAATATCATCCCTTCCCAACTAATTCAGCCTATGCCCTCTATCCATGTATAACTGTAAACATATATACAAACATTCACATATGTATTCATATTCCCATATACCCTTCTTCCATTATTTTCATACTGAGAAAGGTTTCATCAGTCACAGTTATTATTTTTCCATGTAGGAATGTAAATAGGTCAACTTTGATAAGTTCCTTTTGATTTCTTTTCCCTGATTACCTTCTCAGGCATCTCTTCCTTCTTGTGTCTGGATGTCAAATTTTCTATTCAACTCTGGTTTTTTTCTCAAGAATGCTTGAAAGTCCTCTATTCCACTGAATGACCATATTTTCCCCTGAAACAAAATACTCAGTTTTGCTGGGTAGGTGAACCTTGGCTTCAATCCCAGCTCTTTTGCCCTCTGGAATATCATATTCCATGCCCTTCAATCCCTCATTGTAGAAGCTGCCAGGTCCTGGGCTATTCTGATTGTGTTTCCACAATATTGAAATTGTTTCTTCCTGGCTGCTTGTAGTATTTTCTCCTTAATCTGGGAATTCTGGAACCTGGCTATAATATTCCTGGGAGTTTTCTTTTTGGGATCTTTTTCAGGGGGTGATCTGTGGATTCTTTCAACCTCTATTTTGCCCTCTGGATCTAAAACATCAGGGCAATTTTCCTTGAGAATTTCTTGAAGGGTGATTTTTAGGTTCTTTCTTTGATCATGGCTTTCAGGTAGTCCAATAATTTTTAAATTCTCTCTCCTGGATCTATTTTCCAGATCAGTGGTTTTTCCTATGAGATATTTCACATTGCCTTCTATTCTTTCATTTGTTTGGATCTGCTTAACAGCATCTTGATTTCTCATAAAGTCATTAGGTTCCATTTGCTCCAGTCTAACTCTTAAGGAATGATTCTCTTAAGTGAGCTTTTGAGATTCTTTTTCCATCTGGCAAATTTGGCTTTTTAAGGCATTCTTCTCATTGCCCTTTTGGGCCTCCTTTGCCAGTGTATTTTTAAGTGTTATTTTCCTCAGTCAGGCTGCTGACCCTCATTTCATCCTTTTCCTGCATCCTTCTCATTTCTCTTCCCAATTTTTCCTCCACTTCTCTTATTTGATTTTTAAAGTCCTTCTTAAGGTCCTCTATGGCCTGTAACCCACTCATATTTTCTTTTGGGGCTTTTGGAGCAGGATTTCTGACCTCACAGTCCTCCTGTTCCATTCTTCAATCCTCTTTGCCCCCAAAATAGGAGTTTAATGTTGCGTTTTCTGTTTATTTTGTTTCCTTTGCCTAGGCATGTTGCCACTTAATTACTTGACTTTTGGGCTTTTTGCCACAGTAGGTCTCTGCCACCAGACAGGAGCTTCCTTCCTGAATGTTGGGGTCTTCACAACTTCCGGTTCTGGCAAGTTGGATGCCCACCCCAGACCTCCCCCCAAGATCACAATCCAGATCCAAGCAGGTTAAAGCAAGAGTGATTAACCCTCAAGAATGATTGCTGGATCTCCCTACAGTTTGCAGGCCAGGGGCTGGAGCTGACACTCAAACTGCAAAATGGAGTGTCTCCTGAGTGGCTTCTAGCCCCCAGGGGAGGAAGCTGACACATTCCCCAAATACTGGTTGCAAAGTCCATAGGGCACTAACCTCTCACTTTGTCCTAGGCATGTCTATGTTGATAATTCTGGAATCACCACAGCTGCTGGTGTTCTGGGGTCCCTCTGGCCAGCTGCTGGCCTGGCTTCCCTGGGGCTAAAACCGAGGCTCACACGGGCCTGGGCCTGGCTACCAGAGCACTGTGCTGGCTGCTCCCTACAGGGCTGCTGGGCTGTCCTCAGTGGGAGGTTAGCTTCTCTGTGTCATTCTGTGGGTGCTGGGACTCCAGAAGTTGTTCAGAGTCCTCTTTTACATGGTTTGGAGGTGATCTGGGAGGAGAGCACCTTGGACCTGCTGTTTCTACTCCGACATCTTGGCTCCACTGGCCTATTCTATTTTTTAAAAAATATAAAGAAAGAAAAAAAAACTTTTATTTTTATAAGTTCTGTCCAACAAGTAGCCAGTAGGTTTTAAAAGCATTGAATATCCTTTCTCCAGGATTGGAATTATCTTAAGAGAATTTGACCAGCCACATACATAAACAGGTGAGAAGGGTATAATAAACCATTCTTTTTTTAATATGAGTTGTATAAATGTACATATTTTAATGTTGGAATATATTTTATAGAATAAAGAATTTTTTTAAGTCCCATGAGTTGTATAAAACAAAGACTCTGTCTTCCTCAGTCTAATAGCAATAGAGATTGCATATGATTTCCATACCTTGCAGGGAGATACTAATGTCTTAGCCTTCTTCTGCCCTTCTCATTCCTGATGTTTTCTGTCTACTTTATAGGGATTAGAGGGCTAATCTCTGAACTCCAAGTTATGTGTTCTCATACCTATCAATATTTACTTAGTCTATTATCTACACCTAAAGAATCTTCCCTTATATTTTTCCCTGATAAAACTGTATTCATCTTTTAAAACTCAACTAAAGGGGCGGCTAGGTGGCTCAGTGAATAGAGCGCCGGCCCTGGAATCAGAAGGACCTGAGTTCGGAGCCGGCCTCTGACACTTAATCCACACAAACAAAAACCTAGCCGTGTAACCTTGGGCAAGTTACTTAACCCCAATTGCCCTAAAGGGGCGGCTAGGTGGCGCAGTGAGTAAGCGCGCCGGCCTTGGAGTTGGGATGACCCGAGATCAGATCCGGCCTCAGAAAATGAGCACCCACGCATAAATAATGACTAGCCGTGTAACCTTGAGCAAGTTACTTAACCCCAATTGCTTTAAAAAAAAAAAAAAACTCAACTAAAATGATTCATTCTTCATGAAATCTGCCCCTCTGTTGATATTATCTTTTCCCTTAGGCTACAAAAACCACTTTGTTTTACAGATCTCTAATATATGTATTGTATATTATTGTATGTAGCTCTCTATGTTTCTGGTTTTGTTATTTTTACCTTTTTCTATGTAATTAACAGTAACCCTCAGGAAGGCAAGTGTCGTTATGATCATCTAAAATCTTATCTCCCCTAGCAACCAAACAGTGCTCTGTCAGTATAGGCCATTAGTAAATATTTGTC
This sequence comes from Gymnobelideus leadbeateri, assembly GCA_011680675.1. NCBI lineage: Eukaryota > Metazoa > Chordata > Mammalia > Diprotodontia > Petauridae > Gymnobelideus > Gymnobelideus leadbeateri. Next base: position 252,980 of record WOXC01000777.1, read on the forward strand.
ATATAATATTGCATTTCTCTTTAAGTATTTATATTGTGTTATGGGTATTCATGTTGAAGATTATGTTCAAATTCACTTGTATATCACTCCATCCCAATAGTACTGAAAATTCAGCATTAGTGAGCAAAACACAATATGTATGTTTGATAGGGAATAAATATGCTCACTGACATCTAAGGAGGTACAAGGGTTACTGGGACACTTTGGCTGGTTCTAGGGAAAAGGGGTCTTTTTACCCACATCTAGATATTCTCTGAGAGGTTACTCTCAGAAAGGTGTGATGGAGGAGACATAAATAATGAAAGAGTTGCTGGTATTTTGGAAAAGTTCTACAGAAAGAAGAAATATGGTTTGTGTGAGCTCAGGATTTGGAGATTCGAGGTCATATTTTACACTTTGTACTAACTTTATATGAGTATTGTCTTTACTTATATGTGTACAGGTCACTCCACTACTTCAATAAAATTTTAACTTTTTGAGGACAGGGTCTATTTCAGGCTAGAGTGATGACTTGCACATAATAGTTGTTAAATGAATCCTTGTTAAATTGAATTGATTTTAAGGTACGATTCAAGTTAGCAGGGTGTATACTCCAGTATGTAAAAAACTTCCTCTAGCTGAATGGGCAGATGAGAACAATTTGTTCCAACAGCCATGAAGGCAGCTGAAGTAGGCCCTGTGGAGCTCTGAGACCTTTGTCAGGTTTCAAAGATGCCAGGGTCATCCACTGCATCCTTGGTCATCATCAGTCATCTTGAATTTTGTTTTTCCACTGGACTTCAATGACTAAGAAGAGTGAGGTTGATGACTTGGTGTAACTGATTCACTTAAATCTAATTCACAAACAAGCCAAGATATCACCCTGTGATTTTACTGGTTGTCTCTGAAAACAAAAGAAAAATATCAGCAACAACAACACTCCTCAAGTTAGCAAGCTCTTTGGTTGAAGTACATATTTGGCACTAAATCTAAGCCTCTATCTCACTACTCCATGTCATCATCAAATGATTGTATCATACACAGCTAGAAGTCATCTAGTTCAATACCCAGGTTTTGCAGATGAAGACTGGGGACAATGAACATAATAGATAATGCCTAGTTTATAAGCAGTAGAATCAGGATTTGAACATAGATTCTCTAACTTCAAACTCAAGTGTCTGTTCACTGTACCACACTGTCTCTCCTCAGAATCTCAGTGTCATTTCAAAGACCAGAGTATCACTTCTACCTTTCTATTGACTATATTATTTATACAGCTCCACTCCCTAAAGAATTGATCTCAAGCTATATACTCTGGATTCAAGATTTGCCTTTAGGTCTGTGATTGCTTCCACCAACTGCTTGCTGGCAAAGGTTGCTATGGTGCCTTTCAGTTGAAGTTTGCTAAAACTCAGATTAACAATTTGGTAGGCCCTGATCTGTACTCTCCCTGAACTAGCACGAATCTCAGTTGGTGGCTAAATGACCAGACTCGAAGAATGAAACTCAGAATTGATACTGACTTGAGGGAACTCTCTAGTGGAATAGCATAGGCAATTATCCTTTGCCCTTTTATATTCAACATTTTCATCAATGGATTGAAAGAAAATAAAGATAGCATATTTATCAAATTTACAGGTGACAGGAAATTGGAAAGGGTGATTTATATGATAAATACAAAATATCAAGACTAAATAGTTTTATCAGATTAGAACATGGGCCAAATCTAATAAAATGGAATTAGGAACATAAATTTAGAGCTGAAAGGAAACTTGGAGGCTATTGAGTCCAATCCCCTCATTTTATATAAGAAGAAACTGAATCATTAGCCAAACTAATAGACATCATATGATTATCTCAAGAGATGGAGAAAAAGAGCTTATCACAAAATACAGCACCATTTTCTATTAAAAACACTACAGAGCATATGAATAAATGTAATTTTCCTTAAAATGATAAGTACTATCTAAATAAAATCATGAGCAAGCAGTGTATATAAAAGGGATAATCTAGAAACTCTCCCAGTAAGATCAGGGGTGAAAGAGGGATGCCCATTATCACCAATATTATTCAATATTATACTAGAAATGTTAGGTTTAGCAAGAAGAGAAATAAATCAAATGAATTAGAATAGGCAATGAAGAAACAAAACCATTACTATTTGTAGATGATGTGATGCTATTCTTAGAGATCCCAGAGAATCAACTGAAAAAAAAATACTTGAAATAATTAACAACTTCAGCAAAGTTGCAGGATATAAAATAAACCCACACAAATCATCACCATTTCTATATATTACCAACAAAGCCCAGCAACAGAAGAAAGAGAAATTCCATTTTAAATAACTGTAAATGATATAAAATATTTGGGACTCTACCTGCCAAAATCATACAAATAAATTTAGATCTAAACAATTGAAAAAATATATCAATTGCTCATGGGTAGGCTGAGCTAATATAATAAAAGATGACAATTTTACCTAAATTAATTTACTTATTTAGCACCATGCCAATCCAATTACCAAAAAATATTTTATGGAGCTAGAAAAAATAGTTTAAAAATTCATCTGAAAGAACAAAACATTGAGAATATCACAGAAATTCAATTTTAAAAATGCAAAGGTAGGCAAATTAGCCAAACCAAATCTACAAGTATAATTTAAAATACTGATCATGAAAACTACTTGCTACTGACTAAGAAATAAAGTGGTGAATCAATGAAATAGGTTATATACAGAAGACACAGTAGTCAATGACTATAATAATTTGCTGTTTGATAAACCAGAAGGCTCCAGCTTCTGGGATAAGAACTCACTATTTGACAAAACTGCTGGAAAAAAAAAAAAAAGAAAATAGCAGAGCAGAAACTAGGCATAGATGAACATCTCATACTCTAAGATAAGGTCAAAATAGGTACATGCTTTAGACATATAAGGTGACACCATAAGCAAATTAGGAGAACAAGAAATAGTTTACCTACAAGATCTATAGAGAAAGGAAGAATTTATGAAATGCAAAGTAGATAATTTTGATTGCATTAAATTAAAAAGTTTTTGCACAAGCAAAACAAATGCAATCAAAATTAGAAGGAAAGCAGAATGCTGGGAAACATTTTTTTACAGCCGGTGTTATAAATTCCTCATTTCTCAAATATATAGAGAACTGAGTCAAATTTATTAGAAGATAAGTCATTCCTCAATTAATAAATTCTTTTTTTTTTTTTTTTGCTTTTTGGAGGGCCATTGGGGTTAAGTAACTTGCCCAAGGTCACACGGCTTGGTTTTTGTTTGTGTGTGGTAAGTGTCTGAGGCCTGAACCGAACTCAGGTCCTTCTGACTCCAGGGCTGACGCTCTACTCACTGCGCCACCTAGCCGCCCCAATTAATAAATTCTTAAAGCATATAAACAGGAAGTTTTCAGATGAAAAAACTAAAGCTATCTATAGTCATATGAAAAAAAGATGCCCTAAATCATTATTGATTAAAGAAGTGCAACTTAATGTACCCCCTCAAACCTGTAAGACTGGCTAATATGACAGAAAAGGAAAATAATAAATTTTGGAGATGTGATGAAATTGGAATACTAATGCATTGTTGGTGGAGTTGTGAACTGATCCAACCATTCTGGAGAGCAGTTTGGAACTATGCCCAAAGGGCAGCCATACTGTTCATACCCTTTGATCCAATTATATCACTACTTGCTTTATATCCCAAAGAGATCATTAAAACAGGGGGGAAAGGATCTACATGTACAAAAACATATTTATAGAAACTCTTTTTGTGGTGACAAAGAATTGGAAATTAAGGGAATATCCATCAATTGGTGAGTGGTTGTACAAGTTGTAGTATATGAATATAACTGAATGCTATTACACTATAAGAAATGATGAACAGGCAGGTTTCAGAAAAACCTGAACTTATATGAACTGATGTTCAGTGCAGTGAGCAGAACCAAAAGAACATTGTACACAGTAACAGCAACATTGTGTGATAATCAACTATGATAAATTTATCTCTTATCAACAAAACAATGATTCAAGACAGTTCCAAAAGACTCATGTTAACCATATCCAGATAAAGAACTATGGAGTCTGAATGCAGATTAATGCATACTATCTTCCCTTTTTTTCCTTTTTGTTTTCTATTTTTTCTTCCTCATGGTGTTACCCTTTTGTTCTTGTTCTTTCACAACATGAGTAATATGGAAACATGTTTAACATGATTGTATAAGTATGATCTATATAAGATTGTTTGCTCTCTTGGGGAGGGGAGAGAAGAGGAAGGGAGAAAAAATTGGAACTAAAATCTTAAAAATTTAATGCTGAAATGCTTAATGCTGAAAACTGCCTTTACAAGTGATTGAAAAAAAATGTAATATTATTAATTGAAGAAAAGAAGAGGAAGTGAAGAACAGAAAGGTGAAGTGATGTGCCCAGTATTAGAAAGTTCTTAAAGACTCTGATATGGAATTTTAATTTAGGCTTTCCTCTCTCTAAATTCAGTGCCTTCTCCGCTATACCATAATGCTTCTCAATAATGTATTAAAAATAAATGTAAATTCCTACACAAGCTCAAAAGAAAATTTGAAAAATCAAAATAAACTCCAAGTTTAATATGAGTCAGCAACATAACAAGATTTATTGGTATCTTAGACCTCATTTATAGAAGCATAATTTCCAGAAAGAGTGAGATGGTTGCCCAGCTATATCATGTTAAACTAAATTTGAGACAATATGTTAAGTACTAGGGTTCACATTTTAGGAAGAATATTGACAAACTGGAAATTGCCCAGAACCAGAAGGAGGTAATCAGAATAATTTAAGGGTCTTAAAATTGTGTTATTTAGGGATCATTTCAAGGCACTAGAGATACTTAACTTGAAGAAAAACAAACAATAACAACAACAACACAAATAAGGTCAAGGGTGGAGTTAACTACATTACAATATTTAAAGGAAAATCATATGGCGTTGAGGACCACAGGTGAGTGGGACTCTGACCCTGAGGGCTGAACAAGCCCTCTCAGGTGTTTGACCTGCTGTTATAGGTCTGGATCAGTTCCCCATCCCCCAGGAAAGAATTCAAACACAAAGGTGTGAGGATTAGGTCCTTGAGATAAGCATGGCATTTTACACCCAAGGCCTGGAACAGAGAAGTGCTCTGTGTCCTCAGGGGAAGACAATTAGGGAGGAGGATTATGGCTCTATAAAGCTGTGCTGGGAACAATAAACTTTGGCTCTTTACTTTCACCATTCCAAGAGTCCCCTCTCCTTTTATGCACCCACTAGCAACCTCTGGGTCAGCGATTCTTTCTCAGCCCTGCTTGGGGAATGGCAGGGCTCCTACACTTTCTCAGTCACGCTTAGGGCAGCAGGGTTTCCCAAAATTGCCCCCCCACCATATGGAACTAGGATTATTTTTTTTCCTTGCTATAAGAGTGCAGAATTTGAAATAATGAGCAGAACTTATTAGAGAGAAATTCCATGGGAGGGGGAAGAACTTATTGACAATGAGAGTTGCCCCAAAGTTTCTCAGTAGGTGATGAGGTCATTATTGAAGGGATCCAAGTGGAGGCCTTCCTGTTTTCTAGAAAGTGCTGGCTCAGGAATGCATTTGGATTCTTTCATCTCTGAGCTATCCTCTAAGTTGTGATTACACCACCCAATGTGACTGCCACAGCCTTGCCTCTGGGCTCAAGATTACAAACTGTGGATTTGATGGTAACTTTTGAGTACTCCTAAAGCTTATCTAAAGATTCCTATGACTAGAGACCATCCAAAAGGGGGAAAAGAAAGACTCAGCCATTTGGAGAAGAGCTCCTCTGAGTTCTCATCAGCCCTGGGGACAGGGAGTCAGTGGGATATAACAAACATTTGGCCCAAATCACTGAGCATTTCACATGTCTTTGGGGTTGCCCTCAGAGTGCATGGCATGAAGACATCCTCTGCAGTCAAAACACTGTCATGCTGTCAGATGTCAAATTCTGTCTTGCTGCTCCTGTGCATATAACAATAGGAATCAGCTTCTTTGTAAGAAGCTACACTGGAGCTAGATAGTGATAACTAACTCTCTTTTCTTTTAATTCAGAGAAATGGGGTCCCAGAACATTGCCCTCTTTATCAGCAAACGTTTTTGAATAGCTATGAACTTATGTAGTACATTGAGCTGAAGGGAAGAGGACGGAGAAGGGAATATGGGGTTTAGTAAGTGTCCTCTACTATGCTAAACATTGTACAAACATCTTCATAGCAATACTGGGAAGTAGGTGCTAACAAAACCCACATTTTACAATAGAGGAAACTGAGGCAGGCAGTAGTTAATTGCTTACCCAGGATCTCACAACTAGTAACTGACTGAAGCAGGATTTGAAGTCAGGCCCAGTACTTCATCTACTGTGCCACCTACCTGCTAAAGTAACTAGGAGCCACTTTAGTTTTAACAAGTTACTATTTCCCATCATGGCAAAACAATTATGATTCTCTGAGTTACTTATAGTTAAGCAGATCACAGATTTAGAAATGAAAGTGACCTCAGCAATATAGCTTTTTTAAGTCCTCATTTTACAGTTAGAGAAACTGAGGCCCAAAGAGGTTGTCATTTGCCTAAGGTAATATGGTAGTGCATGGCAAGATTTGAACTCAGGTCCTTTGAATCCCTATCCTATGCTGTTTCTAGTGCACAAAGGTGAGAACTAAGAATTGTTACCATCTTCATGCCTCAGATTCTCTATTAGCTCACTATCCCTAGCAGTAAATCAACTTACTCTCCATTACAATAGATGGCATTAGTGCCTTACTTGTCAGCAACACATTGCAATGATAAGGGTTCTTTCAGACAGCATCCCAAATACAGATATTGATGTCTGTGGAGAAATAGAATTTGCTTTTAAAGAGGCCAAAAGCACCAGCCCATAAGTCAAGTTAGAATCATGGTTTTAGCTGGAAGGGCCCTGTCTTGTCTTGCCTCAATAAAAGGAGCTTATTACACAAGGGATGAATTATTTAACTGAAAATTAATTAGGAAATGTAGGAACCAAAAAAAATATTAGCAGCAGAAATAACACATCAAGGCTCTGAAGTAAAGAAAGCAGCAAAGTGATTCAGACACAGAAGCCACAATTTCTAATATTTTGGAGGCAGGCACTCTATTGAAATAGAAGTACCCTTGGTATTCCTCTTAACTGCACACCCCCACCTCCCATTTTTATCCTTGGAAAAGATTCTAAGGGGAATGAATTTGAAACATCCCAAAGGAAGAGATGAAGAGACTGAAGTCAGATTGTCCCCACAGAGTTGGCATGTGACAAAGAAGATTTGAATTGGCTCTGAGTAGGGCTCAAATTGCATTGTCAGACTAAATTGCATCAAAGCTATTTGTTGTCTCAGAGCACCCTGGGGAGAGGCCCCATTCAGTTCAATCCTGACAGGATGATTCTAGGCCTTGATGGAGCTGGGATTACCTTTCCATCCCATATGGTACCCCATTTATAGTTTATGCTTCATAAAGAAGAAACAATAACAGTAGAATCTCTTTCTCATGCATAAACCATACATAGCTATTGGTTTCTGCTAGGCCTTGTCTACAATACTTAAAATAACATTTTATCTTATTTAAGCTCCATGAAGCATTCCCCAATATCCAATGGGAATAATAACCTTTCTCCTTGGTCCTTACATAGGGCTTGCTTTGCAACCCTTTTAATTTAATCATCAGGGAACATATGTGTTATGATTATCTATGCTTATATATAATAGTAGAGAGAGGACTGAACTTGGAGCCAGGTGGCCGTAGGTTCAGATCTTACCTCTGATAAAAGCTAGTGCATGTGGTGCTAACAACTCACTTAACTTCTTCTTCTTTTTTTTTTTTTAAAGCAATTGGGGTTAAGTAACTTGCTCAAGGTTACACGGCTAGTCATTATTTATGCGTGGGTGCTCATTTTCTGAGGCCGGATCTGATCTCGGGTCATCCCAACTCCAAGGCCGGCGCTCTTACTCACTGCGCCACCTAGCCGCCCCTTTAGGGCAATTGGGGTTAAGTAACTTGCCCCAGGTTACACGGCTAGGTTTTTGTTTGTGTGGATTAAGTGTCGGAGGCCGGCTCTGAACTCAGGTCCTTCTGATTCCAGGGCCGGCGCTCTATTCACTGTGCCACCTAGCCGCCCCTCACTTAACTTCTTAATGGACAGCTACAGCCAGATGTGAACTGGTCAGTAGTGTTTAACAACTTACTCTCAGGGGCAGAGTGTTGAGGAGGGGCAAGCAGGAAGTATATAGAGTATTAATATTTTTCCATCACTTTAGGTTTAGACAATCAATAAAATAGTAAGTCAAGTTCTGATTTGCAGCATTTACTCATTTCAAAGGTGTCAATGGTCATACTGAAATTTAACAATTGGCTCTCTCTCGATGGTTCCAACTATCTGCAAGACATCATGGCTTAGTTTCATTTGTGAAGAAAATTTCCACACTTCAAGTATACCTACATCAATGAAGGTACAGGTCTAGACCACAACAAACAAATAATGTCTCGTTTTCCTTCCTGGGCTAAGATCAATGAGAATACAATTTCTTGTATAAATTTCCAGTCTCCACCAATACCTAAAAGTAGATGTTGCTCCTAATAAACAATATCGGTGATTTTATTTTTTGTTGAATTGAGTTTAATCAAATTGAACTGAATTGCACTGCAACACCCTGGGGTAATGGAAAGAGCCTTGGATTTGGAGTGAAAGTACTTGTGTTAAAATCTGGACCTATGTAACTTTAAGCAAATAATTTCCTATCACTGTTCTAGTTACTTCATCTTAAAAATTAGGGGCACTCTTTTATTTCTAAAATTCTTTAGGTCTATTAAAGTTAGTATCCTATGAATTGAACTAAATGTTCTGATCCTGAAAACATGTCCATACTCTACATATCTAATGGTATGATGAAACAAGTATTGGAGCTAGAGTTAGAAAATCTGGGTACAAATCCTACCAGTGCTAGTTGTGTGACTTTGGGCATGTGACTCAACATCTGATCTGCAAAATGGAGCTAATAATGCTGATATTTATCTACCTTACAGTATTGTTCTGAAGAAGCCACTATTTTAATGAGTCAATATTGTAATGATAATAATAATAATAATGCAACTAATCAAGACAGCTCTTATTAAAAATTATTAGTGAGGGAGCGGGCTAATATTAGGAAGCATTCCCAAGAGTGCCTATGGGTGAGTTGACAATATGAAAGGAGAACTTAAGAAATCCATTTCAGGTTCTTATTTTGGTGCTTAATTCCAGTTCATTAGTCAGAGCCTTCCTAGCATCTTAATATTTCATTGACACCCTGACTTTCCCCCTTGTATGGTGATTAATGGGTCTTTTCATGTTGTGAAAAAGGACCCTGCAACCTCTGGGAGGACGTTCCTACCATGTGAGCAGCAACTGTCCTCTCCTTGCTCTGACTACATCAAACCTCTCTTCTTCTATATGTCACACTAATCTTGAATAATTCAGGTGCTTAGTGACCAAAGGGATATGGTGCTCTTGTGCTTGTGATTAAAAAGAAAATATTGAGTTTAAAAAAATTCAGTATGCTTAAAAGGTACAGGTATTTTGTAGCCCTAACACAAACTCAAGAAAGTGAATTTTGTAGCTGGCGCTGACACATTTTCACTACCATTAGGATGTGACTATGGGGGGAGGGATTTCAAAATTGAGGTCAACTGAAAAAAAGAAACACTTGATTTTAGGCCCCACTTTGTCTAGTTCTCCTTTACTTTCTCTCCCTCTCTCTTCCATGTAAATAAATATACATGAAAATGTGTGTATATGTACACATACATATTTAGCATTTATTTAGTGCCTTTAAGTTTGCAAAGCACTTTACAAATACTATGTCATTTGACTTTCACAAGAATCCTTGGGAGGTAGGTGCCTAAGACACACAGCTAGAAAATATCTGAGGCAGGATTTTAATTCCTCTTCCTAACTTCAGGTCTAGCAATCTGTATGTCTAGCTGTGTCACCTAGATGATAAACACATTGTGTGTGTGTGTGTGTGTGTGTGTGTGAGAGAGAGAGAGAGAGAGAGAGAGAGAGATTAGTCCATTAAGCAAACCAAAACTCACAAACAGAAACATACACACAATTGTAAATTATGTATGTGTCTGTGTGTATGTCTATGTATATGTGTGGATGCATATAGAAATATATATAACTGTATATATACTTTTTCCCATTTTTAAAGGTTGGGCAAAATGTTTTATTCCCAAAATTATAAAATTATAATTATATGTATATGACATATATAAAGATATATAATTAAAATTATAATTATATATATGGCATATATAATTAAAATTATAATTATATATATGACGTATATAAATATATAATTAAAATTATAATTTTATAATTGTCAAATTCTTACTTTTCTTTTTGTAAAGGTTTTAAGATCCCCATGTTTCTAGTTAATTTGATTTTTAAAACTTTTGAAGACCATTACTTGTTATCAGTCTTTCAAACCCAACTTTGTTTTTTGTTGTTGTTTGTTTGTTTTTGCAGCATTTTTTCTTATAATTCAATAGAATCCCCGAGATCCTAAAGTTCAAGGCACCTGGATAGCAAAACAAAACACCTGTGCTCTCTTCTTAATTGCACACTTGCTATTTGGAAATTTCTAAAATTAGATTCTTTTATTATATTGAAAATGGTTCCAGCACTCTTCACTCAACCATGTTCCTATACCATATACCATTGGCATAGCATATCCATAAACCAAGGATCTTAGGAATCTGGAAGTAAGAAAATTCAAAGCCCTTAGAGCATCTTAGTGGTGGCCAGACATTCTTGACAAATAGTTTACAACACCTGAGATGCATTTTTCCAGGCAAACAGTGCCAACTACATTTACTGTCGATTTGCACAGAACCAGAAAGCTTAGCCTTATTCATGCTAGTAATGGGGCTGCTGCAGAGGCTGCCTGCAATGTGAGCAATAAGATGCTTTCCACAAGATGGGTCTCTTCCAACAGATTCAGCACATTTTCAAGCTGCCAAACTACCAACCTGTGTCAATAGCCATGGGCCACATGCACTGGATTCCTAAAGAAGAGATGTGGTGAGTGAAGCATGCTTTCTCTGCTCCAATTTCACTGGCTTCCCTAGGTTTGCAGTTGAGAGGAAATACTGTGGTTTTAATTTGTCTTTTGATTATCATTTCAGATAAGCTAAATCAGAGGCTGAGTGAACAGAGATAGCTGAACCCAAACCAGCCTTGCAGTCTTTTGGTTATTTGCCCCTTTTCAATGGGCACTGGTTCTCAAGATAAAATGAGACTTTCCCCCAATTTTTCTTTATCTCCTAATGTCTTCTGACACCCATTTTTTGTAATCATTAGCTAATACTTGAAGAGCTTCTTCTAATAAGCTCAATCTGGCACGTTTATGAGGAGTGCTCAGCTTCCCCTGGGGTTTTTCCAGAGACCTTCTTCAGTCCAACTTTCTTTGTCACTGTTGCTGAACTAGAAATGAGCATAAGGTCAAAAATTTCCCGCTTAATACCATCACCTTTCCACTTGAGCTAAAATATGTGAACTCAGAAAGATTTTTTTTTTTTTGGTTGTTGCTCTCTTTCTTATAACTAAGAGATTCCCTAGCTGTTCTTTGGACCTACATTATGATTTGATTGTGGGGAAGAGGTGGCAGGCATCTGCTTTGATTATGGGCTGTGTGTTTTTCACCCAGAGGGCTAGTCTGGTTATGAACTAAGACACTCATCAGCAGAAGACTGACAACTAAGTGATCTCATGAAAACTCTACTAAGGTTTGGAGGATAGTATAATCTCTATCAGCAGAGAGAGTATTCACATGGGTGAAATCATAGTCTTTGAAAGTAATATTGTTCTACCTCATAGTAACAATCTGAAATCACCTCAGGATAGTTCCCTGAGCCCTTCTGTTCCTTCTTTCCTTTATTTCCTTGAGTTTAGAGATTTAATACCAGAAGGAAAGTAAGAGTTTATTGAGACCAAACCTCTCACTTTATAGATGAAGACCCTGAGCTCCCAGGGTTAAGTGATTCTTCCAAGGTCACACAAATTATAAATAGCCAAACGTGGATTTCAATCCAGCCTCCTGCTCTTTTGTCATTGCCCTTTCCATTACATCATGTCTCTCCACATCTATTAAAGCTTTAAATACACCCTAATCCACAGAAGTTTCCCTATAAGGCAATATCATGACATTGAGATGGCCCCGAGATATGTTTTCTTTTTTTTTTACTACGTTTCTAATCAACATATTTTCATAAAAGGGGTACAGAGTGTATTCAAGGAAAACTAGAATGTGAGGGCTACTTTCCCCTTTTGCTGTGCACCTGATTCATCCAATTCTCACCTGTGGTTCAAAGAAGCTGTAGCATGCACAGCAACACAATGGTAAACCATTTTGGCAGATGGGCTAAACCAGATTAAGGGTAAATGAGGGGTCTCAAACGCTTTGGTGAGTTGGGGTAGGTCTACCCCATACATCTGAAGACTTCCACCAGGTGAAATCGGCAGATAAGAACAATTATCACCAACTGTCATGAAGGCAGTTGAGCTTAGACATCAAAGAAGCCAAAATCATTCACTGGATCCCAGTCCATCTCCAGTCATATTGACCTTTGCCTTGCCCCTGGACTTTGATGACTCTGGAAAACAGAGTGAAGAACACTACTACCACAATTCTGCCCCACTTAAATGCAATTTAACCACAAATCCGAAAACAACAACCATGCCATTTTATCATTTTTACCTACCTCAAAGTCCTGTGGCAAAAGGTAGAGTAGCAGATATGAATATAATAGAAGATATAATCAATAACCTTGCACACAGGTGTCCCAAGCTCTAGGGTCATCTTCTCACTGGTCTGAAGCACCCATTGGATTTGACAGGCCCTGGCTATCTGACCACCCTTTAAGAAATACTGTACTACTTACCTCCTAGCATGAGGAAGGGACTAGAAAAGTTGTCTTAAAATTGCCAGCTTCATTCAACTCTGGCTTGCTTACCTCAGCTGGTAAAGATCCCACTCTAGGGTCAAAACACAAAAATATATACAAAAATTTTGCAAAGATAATTCCACTCATTATCGGTACATGGAATGTATTCATGGTTATGGACAACATGAAATCCAATATACCCAAATTATGAATAGTTCTTATTGTAGGAGAACTCAACGGTTATATTCAGTTAGTTTGGCTTCAGAAAAGGTAGAGGAATGCTTGATATGCTCTTTGCTGTTGACAACTCCAGGAAAAATGACAGGAACATAACAGAGATCTGTACACAATGTTCCTTGATCTGACCAAGGTATTTGATACTATCAGTCAAGAAGGCTTGTGGAAAATCATGGCAAAATTTCGTTGCCTGGAGAAGTTCATCAGTATTGTATGCCAGTTTCATGATGGCACACTTACACAGTTTCTGGATAATAGATTATACTCTCATAATTTCCCAGTCTTCAGTGGAGTGAAGCAGGGCTGTGTGCTTGCACCCATGCTTTTATTTTATGACGTATTAATCAATGTTGTCAAATACTTTCACTGATGATGAAAATGGTATCAAGGTCTGCTACCATACTGACCATAAATCATTTAATTTGAAAAGGCTACGAGTCAAGATCAAAGTGGAGGGAGAGTTGGTGTATGATTTTCTGTTCACAGATGATTGTGCACTCAATGCAGCCTCTTAAACTGAGATGCAAAGATAGATTCTCTGCTGCTCATGCTAATTTTTGGACTAACAATTAATACCAAGAAAACAGAGGTTCTCCACCAGCCAGCAGCTCACCATTCATCAGTTACAGCAAATGGAGAAATTTTGAATGCTCTGGTTAAATTCATTGACCTTGGTAGTATACTCTCCAGAGATGTACACAAAGATGATAAGGTAGACACCTGCATTGCCAGAGGTAGTTCAGTGTTTGGGAGGCTCCAAAAGAAGTATGGGGAGAAGAGGTATTAAAACTGCCTAACAAACCAAAGGTCTGCTGAGCCATTGTGCTGACCTCATTGTCGCATGCCTGTGGAACCTGGACAACATTCCAACTCAGTGTAAGAAAACTGAATCACTTTCATTTGAATTGATCTAGGAAAATTCTGGAGATCACCTGGCAATGTAAGATACTGGACTCTGAGGACCTTTCTAGAGCCAAATTGCTAAGCATTCAAACTCTACTGCTGAGAGTGCTATCACCATGGGCTTGCCACATTATTCTAATATTAAATGTAAGTCTGTCTAAAAGACTATTTCATGGAAAACTCACTCGAGGCAATTGCTCATGTGGAGTACTGAAGAAGGGATACAAGGACACTTTCAAGGTCTCTCTGAAGAACTTTGAAATCAGTTGCATGCCACTGGAGACACTTGCCCAGAATGACATGGCCATATCAAAAAATGCACTGTGCCCTATGAGCAAAGCAGAATTGTAGTACCTCAAAAAGACATGTGAGATGTGCAAATTGAAAGGCATCACCAATCTAAGTGTTCATTGGACTATTTGTGCCTGATCTTTGGTAGAGCCTTCCAACTTCATGTTGGTCTAATCAGCCGAAGTTTGACATGCTATACTTTGACCCTGAAATATTGATATCATTTTGGTCTTCTTTGAGAAGGAAGGACAGCAACCATTTTTATATCATCCAAATTTCCAATGTATCCCTTCCCCACTTCCAGAAATCTATCTTTTTTCCTAACAAAGAGAAAAACATGGGGAAAAAAATTGAATGAAACTGACCAGCACATCAAAGAAAGGATATTTACTATATTGTTCCACTCTCAAAGTTCCCAATATCTCACAGGAGGGAGAAAGAAAAGAAGCATTTATTCAGCACCTATTCTCTTCCAGAAACTCTTCTAAGTACTTTCCAAACATTATCTCATATGATCCTCTCAAAAATATTCGAGGTGGTACAACTATTATCTCCATTTTCCAGCTGAGGAAACTGAGGCAAACAGAGGTTAATTGACATGTCAGTTCACATAGCTGGTTAGAATCTGAGAACAGAGTTTAAATCAGGACTTCCTGACTCTAAGCCCAGTGTTCTGTCCACATGTGCCTCTGAAGTGCCTTATCACATCTCTTCCTTGAGGCAAAGTTTGTTCATTATAATTTTTCAGGATTCAGTTCCAATTGCTTTGTTTTTATTCTTTCCATTCCCATTGTAGTAGTGACCACTGGGGCTATTTTCCAACTTCTGATTAATTCACTTTTTATCAGTTCTTATATCTTCCTAGTCATCTCTGTATTAATCATCTCTATCCTTTTTCCCATATGAAAGAAAGAATCCTTGGGGCCCATACCTAGCAGTGTAATATTTGAATCAAAGGTACAGATATGTTAGCCTCATTCTTTGTATAATTCCAAATTGCCTTCCATGACTGAAAATGCAATGCATTAGTGTTCCTATCTTTCCAGAACCCTTCCAAGTTATAGTATGCTGGCAAATGTTTAGCAATTGACTCTTAAAAAAATGCATGAAAAAAATTAATTTTCAGTTTTCTCCATCACTTCTTAAGTATAAATATTCAACCAAAAATATATCAAACCTTGACTTTTAGCATTTGCCAGTTTCCCAGGTGCACTATGAAAATTTAACAATCTTGGGAGCCAGTAGAAATAGGCTGGAACAGATCCATAACCTCTAAGCCTGCTTATTCCCCTTTTTTGACATGTTTTCCAACTTTCCCAGTGTGAATTGAAACCAAAGAATTTTTTTTTTAATTTTGTAATTGCTTCAATCACTTCTTTGGTTAAATAGTCATCATTTAGCCATAGCTATGGAAATATCTGTTCCAGCTCTCTTTTTCATTTTAAAAAATTAATAACACTTTATATTCAGGTCACATATCCATTTTAAGTTTATCATGGTATATAGTGTAAGACGTTGGTATAAACAATTTTTGTCAAATTGCATTCCAATTTGCCAATAAGTCTTGTTAAATAGGAAGTTCTTTCTTAAGGATCATTTTGTCTACTGTAATATAGGTAATAGAGTTCAATTTTTTCCCCCTGATACAGTGAATTTTTTTTTTTATGGTATTGATCTACTTATCTATTTTTAAACGACTTAATGATTGCCTTTTTTTAGTCAATTGGGTGTAAGTGACTTGCCCAGGGTATTTGAGGTCAAATTTGAACTCAGGTTCTTTGACTCCAGGGCTGGTGATCTATCCACTGTGCCACCTACCTGCCCTTCTGATTACTGTTTTTTAGATAACTTATGAATTAAAATAGAAAAACTAGAGGAGAAATATTCTGGAGTTGTCCTCTTTCATTTCTTCTTTTTTTAAATTGTTTTACTTAATATTCTAGATATTTTGTTCTTCCATTTAAAAAAAAGAAAGATTGTTCTGTACTCTATAAAGTATTTCCTGAATAGTTTGGTTGCTATAGCACTAAATGCTAAATGTATAATTTTGTTTGCTTAGTATTGCCATTTTTATTATGTTGGAATAATACAACCATGAACACTGAAAATGGTTCCACTTATTTTTTTTAATTTTCTCTAAGTAACATTTTGTAATTGTGTATATATATATATACACACAAATATTATATGTGCTTTCATCTATTCACTCTGGAATATTTTATACATTTATAATTATCTAAAAAGATATTATTTTCTTAAGGATTTTTGTTATTGAAGTAAAAAAAATTATTGCCAATTTTGAAATTATTCTCCTTCTTACTATCTTGCTAAAGCTATTGATTGTTTCAATTAATGTTTATGATAATTCCTTAGAATTTTCTAAGTAAGAAGCAATATCATGAGTAAATACAGATTTTTTTTTCCTCTTCTTTGCCTCTATGCATTTAATGAATTTTTTCTTGGATTATTTTAATTACTAACACGTTCAGAATTGTATTATAGCGGAAGATAGGGGCATGCTTGCTTTATATATTTATTGAGGAAGCTTCTATTCTTTTCCTTTTGAATATTATGATAGCTATTGGTTTTAGATACAAAATTTTATTGTATTATATAAATCTAAGACTGTGCTTTGTGTGATTTTCACCACAAATTAGCGCCATGATTTTCAAAGTTTTTTTTTTCCTACAACTTTTTAATGGGCTTTAATTTTTTAAGTACAATCTTATGTTAATTATATTCCTAATTTTGAATAATCATTTCATCGTTGGCATAAATCAGTCTTGAAGATATTTATGATTTTTTAAAAAATAATTGATTTGCTCTTTTTTTCCAGGATTATATTTAAAATTTTTAAATCAATAGTCATTAATTGTATTCTATATATGTTTCTTTGCTATTCCTTTCCTTGTTTGACATAAGAACAATAATTGTCATTTTTTTCTTTTTTTGAAATACATTCTCAATTTTTACAATAATTTATGGAATTTTGGTATTAGCTATTCTTGAAATATTTGATAGAATTCACCCTGTAAATTTAGGATCTTTCTAGCCACACTTCAATATTTCCTTTGCAACAATTTTTATTTCCCACTATGAAATTATATTATTTAAGCATTCTATTTGTTATTAGGTATTTTATATTTTTGTAGATAAGCCTTTAATTTGAAGTTTCATTCTTTTTGGGGGGCGCTGTGGGTTGAGGAAGTTTGTAACTATGTATAATAGTTTCTGGTAATTCTTTTTTATTTGTTCCCTAATTTTCCTATTCCCATTTGTGAACTCACCCATTTTTAATATTATTAATTATTACTTAACCTTTAAGGGAAGGGGGGTGTTATGAAGTTTATGAAATTTTAGTTCTTTTTCTTCATCTTCACTTTTCATCTCTCTTAAACCACTACTAACACAATTTTCCTAATTTGTTACTTTTATTCCTTGATGTTTCTATTCCCCCTTCATTTTTGTTATCAGTCTTTCTGTCTATATGTTTAATAACCTCCATACATGAGTTAATTGATTCCATTACTTATACTTTCCTCAGTAGTTACATTTATTTTCCTTTCTCATGTTCCCGTTGCTTTGGGTATTTCTAAGTTGAATGATCCACTTGTGTTTTTGTTACTGTTGTTATATTTCTCTTGTATTTACCTGAAATGCTTCATTTGGGTTGAATATATATAAAATATGTAATATTATATATTTTAAAGCAATTGGGGTTAAGTAATTTGCTCAAGGTTACATGGCCAGTCATTATTTATGTGTGGGTGCTCATTTTCTGAAGCCAGGACCGATCCTGAGTCATCCCAACTCCGTGGCCTCCACTTTTACTCACTGTGCCACCTAGCCACCCCAGAACATTTATATTTTTAATTGAATGTTATGTTCACATTTATAAAGTTATTCATTTTTGAGTGAAGATTAAGCTCCTGTACTTCTGAGTAAATTCTATTAAATCATTTTGGTAATTTCTTGTATCTTAACAATAATTTCATATTATTTTAATCTCCTTTCCACTATAAGTGCAGGTCTCTTTCTTCCCCTCCCTCCCAGTCTCAGTTAATTTGTGTGTTCTCTTTTTTGGTATGTTATTGTCTGTATTTAGAAATTCTAGAAGGTTTCTTATATTATTACATATGCTATGGTGTTAAGGTATTTTCATTTGTCATGTTTATCTGGAAGATCTATATGACTTAAGTTACCTCTTCACATATTCAATTTCAATCACTTTGACCTATACAGAATTCATGTTTTTAATATTATTTCTTTCTCACTCTCTTCTTCCAGATTTTCCTCCATTTCAGTACCTTTGAGTTTCAAATCTGTTCATCTCCCTTTTTATTTCTTTAGTTAAAATCAGTATCATGGATTTTTTTTTCCAGTCTGATAATTTAGATTTTAATTCATGCATTAAGAAATCTAAGATCTTTACTATATTTATTCTTATTTTTTCATGGATTTCATTTCTCTTTTGAGTCATTCTGGAGCATCTTGTTAGTGCTCCATACTCTCTTCAGAGTACATAGGATTCTATATTTTATCAAGAACCAGTTGCTTTCCCTTGACTTGCATTATTCCTTAAGAGAAAGTTATAAACTCTCTAAGGCTTTAGTACTATCTGCTGGTAATCCTGGATTTCTCTTAAAATATTGGGCGTTTCATCCCTTAACATGTCACTCTCATTTCCTCTTTGCCTGAGGGTATACCCCAGGAGCTGGTTGGGGGAGGATTGGGGGGAGCAAGCTTCTTCAACATCCAAATAAAATGGAATATAGAATTTATTGACCTAGGATAATCATATTTTAAAAGCTTATCTGGTGAGCACTTGCTATATGCTAGGTACTATAATAAGTGCCGGGAATTAAAAAGAAAAAAAAATACTTGATCCTTCCCTCAATAAGCTCACATTTGATGGGAGAGACATGTATATAGCTCAATAGATGTATATGATATAAACAGAATGAATGGAAGGCACAAGAAGTTCTAGTAATTGGGAAAGTACTCCTGAAGAATGTAGGAGATTTGACACTTAAAGGAGACTTGAAGAAATCTAGCGAACCTAAGAAAGAGCGGTGAGGAAGGAAATTTATTGAAAATATAGTTAGTTTGCATTTAGTGAAGAGATGTGAAGAGGTGAGATGGAGTCTTGTGTAAGAGGGAAAGCAAACAGACCAGTATTACTGAGTCATGGAGTTCATGAAAAGGAGTAGAATGTGAGAAGACTAGGAATATAGAAAGGAGCAATATTATGAAGAGCTTTAAATGGCAAATAGAAGACTTTTTATTTGATCCTGGAAGTAATAAGAAGCTACCGAAGCTCAATGAACAGGGGAATATCATGGAAGGCCTATGCTGTCAAAAAATTACTTTGGTAGTTGAGTTGGAATAGGAAGAGATTAAGGCTGGAAGACCTGTTAGAAAACTAGTACAATAATCTAGGGGAGAAGTAATAAGAATCTGGACTGTTTGAGGCTATATTAACAGATGTGTGTGTGTGTGTGTGTGTGTGTGTGTGTGTGTGTGTCTATTTCTATCTCTCTATTTCTCCTTCTGTCTCTCTCTTTCTGTCTCTGTCTATTTCTCTGTGTTTATTTTTCTGTCTCTCTGACTCTATGTCTGTCTATCTGTCTCTCTCTTTCTGTCTATAAGAGATGTTGTAAAGGTAGAAACAACAAACTCTTGTAATATATTGGATTCATAGGATGAACGAGAGAGTTGAATCACAGATGATATTAATGTCAGTGTGTGGGAGGATTATGGTGCTTTCAACAGTAATAGGGAAGTTCACA
Organism: Gymnobelideus leadbeateri; assembly: GCA_011680675.1. Lineage (NCBI taxonomy): Eukaryota > Metazoa > Chordata > Mammalia > Diprotodontia > Petauridae > Gymnobelideus > Gymnobelideus leadbeateri. The sequence goes on from WOXC01000777.1 coordinate 273,145, forward strand.
GGACAGGAGGGCTTGAGAGGAAAGACCTGTTGTATTTGAGATGCCTTGGGGACATGGAGATATGCAAAAATCACTTGAGCATGCACTACCATAGTCCAAGAGAGAGACTAGGCATATATAGAAATCATCTACAAAGAGATGATAATTAAATCTATGGAAGCTTATAACATCTCTAAGAGAAGAGAGGCCTAGACAGAGATATTAGACGATATGACATGGAACAAAATAAAATCAGCAAAATGGTCCTAGAAGGAGCAGTTGCACAGCTAGGAGGAGACACATGAGAGAGATCCATCATCAAACCTAGAGAAGACAGAAAATTAAGGAGGCAAAGGTGATCAATAGCATCAAATAGAGCAGAAAGGTAAAGAAGGCTGAGGACTGCGAAGAGGCCATTAGTTTGGATATTGCCCTAAGCATCCCTCTATGTACTCAGAACACATTCCTTCTTAATTTTGGTCCTTTTTGTTTCAGATCCAGGGCGGTCATGTAATCTGTCACCTTCCCAATCACCCAGTTCCTCCATCGGCTCTGCCTTCCTTTGCATTCCTGGATTTAAGCAGTCTAAAATTGCATTCAACACAGTGCCTGGAACATAGTAGGCCCTAAATAAATGCTGGTTTTTGCAAGATGACAAAGGGACATCTTTTTTTTTTTTTTTCAGGATCCTTGCCTTCTTCATGTAAATAGACTGAGTTGAGATCTATGACTTGTTGAGAGAAAAGAGTAAGGTAGAGTGGGGAGCAGTTGGATGATGACTTTTCTCTTTGGGGGGTAGGGGATGGAGTAGGGTGTGTGTCCCTGGATGGGTCCCAGCACATTCCTGTGAGTTAGTTTTTAAACACGGAGGAGGAACATGGCAGGTTGGGTGGGAAGGGTACTGAGAGACTGCTGTAGGATTTAGGTCCTCTGGTGTCCTAATTCATTACTCTCAGTTGTCTCTTCTTCCTTCGATGGATTTTGGTGCTCTGAGTAAGGTGAATAATTCCTTTTGGTGGAGGTGGGAGTAGAGTTAGTATATAAGGAACAGAGGAAGATTAGTTCTGCACCAGAGGGAGTACAAGAACGAAGTGGACTTTTTGAAGAATTGGAACAAATAAATCTTTCTCTTTATAGGAATTTCACAGACTATTAATGAGTCATGCTATTTTTATTCTGAACTTAACAAACAGTAAATAATAAGTGCATTTCCATATACATAGCAGAATAGAAAAAGATTGCCCATAAAATTGAAAAGTTTTACCATGTGCACCTTACTTTTTTTCATTTTTACTTTTTCTTTTCTTTTCGGGGAGGTGTGGTGGTGGTGGTGGGGTATGGGGTGCTCAGGGAGGACTAGCATCTCTGGTGTGAGGGCTTGCTGAGTCCCTCACAGGGCTGTTCTTCCACACCGTAGCAAGCACAAAGGCTATATCCCAGAACAAAAAAAAAAAAAAAAAAAAACATCTCAGTAAAGGAGCTAAACCAGGGTTAAAGATAACCAACAGGCCTCAGGCCCATTGATGAGTTTGTGAAATGGGGAGCATGTGTGTTCCAATGTCGTGAGAATGGCTAAAGCAGATGCTGTGGAGCATGTAGATTTTGGTCAGACATTAAGGACCCTGAATCCTGGGCTAGCACCAGCAGTCTTATTTTGCCACTGGACTTTGATGACAGGAAAAGAGAGTGAGGCTGATGACTTCACTTAACTGTCTCACTTAAATCCAATCCACCTGAGAGTCATGACATCTCCCTGTGACATCATTGGGCCTCTTAAAAAACAAAGGATGAACAATAACACATTGTTTCTCTTTTTAGCTACAAAAGTTTAACCATAGCTTTCAAAACTACTACTTGCCTTTCCTTCTGACCTGTTTTCTTCTATGTGTTAAAAAGATACCTCAATGATCCTCCTCTTTTCTCCTCCTTTGCCTCCTCCTTTCTATCTCCCCTCACCCTCCCACCCCCCTCCAAAAAGAAAAAATACAAATAACTTGTAACAGATATGCATAGTCAAGTGAAACAGAGAAACTTTTTTTAAATTCTTTTTCCTCTGTCCTTTTTTTCCTCTGTCCTTATTTTCCTTCTTTTCCCTTCTCTATCTTGACTTCTTCCAATTCTAATTTCTCCTGATCTCTCCTTCTCTCCCCTCCCCTCCTGCTAGAGGCAATAGACTTGAAGGGAAGAGAGTACATATACCCATATAAATAACTCAAAGCACAGGGTTCAGTCACTTCCTATCCTTATCCCTTTAAAGACATTAGGAGCTCATTTTCTTCTAGTGTCTAATATCCCAAGTCTTAAACCATGCAGCAGCATACAAAACAATGCATATGATATCTGAAAGAGTGTCTTGGGTGACTTACTTTTATTACTTGAATTTGAAACATTTTTTTCATTTTCCAAACTCACAATTTACAAATAGTCAGGCTGCTAAATTGCTTGTCTGAGTGGCAAAAACAACCCTGCTGATTTGATTTCCTTTGTTTTCTCAAGTAAGTATGAGATATCACTTCTTTGTTTTTAATCACTGTCACTATTGCTATCTCTCTCTCTTCACCTCTTCAACCCTGGCAGTTTTGGGCAGAAAATACTTGTACAAATTATCATTTTTAAAGGAGCCATGCAAATAAATTGAAAAGTGCTACCAACTTGCTTTTATTTTCTTTGTTTATTTTAAATATACTGGCCTCCTCCAGATCTCAAGTCTAAACAGTTCGGGGGAGGGGTTGCCCCAGGGCTTTAAAGTACTCATTTGCTATATATTATTACTTGACTGAAACAAGTTGCTTTCTAAAACTACTTTAAAGGACTTTCTTAAAGACCACAGTTAGATGAATTTTTATCTTTCATCCATATTCGTGATCTGAAGCCAACAGACATACAAAGGCATTTTATATAGTAGAGAAAGCACTAAACTCAGAATAAACAGATCCAGCTGTGGCATCTCATTGCCAAATGACCTATTTGAGTCAGTTTCTTCATCTAAAAATTGATAATAATACTGAGAATCAAGCAGCATGATATAATAGAAAGTCTCTTATCTGGAGGCTAAGATCTGGGGCTTGAATCTAGAGGCTCTGCCACTCATTGATTGGTGTGACTTTAGGAAAGTTTCTCCATGCTTCTGTGCCTCAGCTGCCTTCTTTGAAAAGTAAGGGGATTGGGCTAGTGGATGTCTGAAGAACCTTCCATTTCTATGCCCCAGGGCTGTACATATTATGAGGCTTTATAATTAAAAGTTATTTGTAACTATATATTCAGGTTAGTAGAAATGTGGGAGTTTAAAAATATTCTTTAAAAAAGAAGTATACTCCCATAGACACCAGCAGAATTAATTTATTCTTCAGCTTCATGAGATCACAAATTTTGTGTTAGAAAGTGTCTTAAAGATGACTTGATGCAATATTTTCATCTTACAGATAAAGAAATTGAAGCCCAGAGAGTTTCTAAAGTGACAGTTCCAGGATTTGAACCCATTATTTCTGGCTCCAAATCCAATGCTCCTGACATCATAACATTTGTTTTCCTGGGCACCTAAAATCTGAAAAGTAAAGAGGCTCCTGGCTAAGATCTTTCTCTTCAACTTGGCTAGTGATAGCTTATTAATTCCAAGGGAATTTCAAGAATGTGTGTTTCTCTGAGTGACTGAACTAGAAAGGCATTACAAATGAAAAGGTTTGCTCTGATTTTTTAAAAGTGACTTGAGGCTGATGATTTAAAATAAATCATGGGACTTCAAATTTTGATTATCCAGGTGGAAATAGAATCTACTGCTTTGTACCTACTGGAAACCCAGCAACTCTCAATTCTCTCTCTTTAGGCCAGATTCATTTTGCTGTACAGTAGGTGTCAATTATTGGTTGTATCTCTGTATGACAACATGTAAGGCAGTCCATTTTTCTTCATTTCAAAATAATCTGCTTATTTAAGTAAAGAATATTGATTTTATCTCCCCTGGAGTGATGGCTTATGACTTCCCATATGGTTGTTTTGCTCAGAACTGTCTGATTTCAGCTCATTCACAGCCTCATGACTTTACTTAGCATCCTGTACAATGTGAGAATGATTCTTCATCCTGTTGGATGAAAACAAAGACAAACACCGCTCAAGCGGGAGCTGCTTTAAAACTCCATCTGATTAAACACACACATATTAAAACATAAATTAAAATAAATAAAATCCTCTTTCTTATTCCAAGTTTTGATAGCACAGAAGCAGAGGATGTCTTTGAAGTAAAAAGTCTACTCACTAAATATAGTCAAATTTGGTTTAATATTCTTGGGGTACTTTCTGCATAACAGGTGCCCCTAAACACTTTGCCAAAATATGAATTAACTACTATGAGAACTTAAAGAGGACATTGGTGAATAGATTTTGTTTTTACATATACCACAAATTAACCACATGCAAGCTTATTCTATTAGGTATTTAAAACTCTTCAAGAACTTCACCCTCCCTACTATTCAAGTCTTCCTACATATTATTCCCAATTCTTGACCTGATCATACTTCCTTACTTGTTGGACTTCATTGACTACACTCTACCTCCTGTCTCTATATTTTATACTGACTCCTCTTCATGGCTGGACTTCCTTATGTTGGACTTCCTTATCTGTGCTTCTTAGAATCTCTAGTGTCCTTTAAGATTCAGCTCAAATCACCTTCTGTAGGAGATCTTTCCTTCCCTCTCCCCCACCCAAGTATACTGCATTCCCTGCTAAGATTTTTTTTTTGCTTCTACTTTGTATTTTGCATTTATTGATATTTAGATATAAACACAGATATAGAAACATATAGATAAATTTTGCTCTAAATATTTGCATATATGATATATATGTATATGTACATATCTGTGTATCTATGTACATCTTGCCCCTCATTAGAATATAAATTTTTCAAGGGGAGCAACTGTTTCATTTTTATTTTTATAGCTTCTATACTTACCCCATTTCCTGGCATATAGTAGGCATCTAATAAATGCATATTGATTAATTAATTATGTATGACTAAGCTTCAGATTTGTTTTGGTTACTCTGATTCGATGATATTGGGAAAATCCTATATTAATAATAATAATAATAAAGAATATTTGAGGAAGAACCTATTATCACTGAATAATTATGTTCCAAAATATGGATTTTATTCCACCATAGTGCCTTCGTGATGCTATATGATAGCACTGAGATAATCCTGGATTCAGAAAGTCTATGTCACAGGGTGCTATACTTCCTACATGAAAGTCATAGGATGCTAGGCTTCCTAAATGAAAATACCAGGATTTTCTCTAAACTTGCATTTATAGACTCAGAATCTTGAACTTGGAAGGAACCACAGAGATCATATAATCCAGTTCCCACATGATGCAGGAATTCTCTCTATAACATCTTCAAAAATGTCATACAAGTTTTTGTCTGAAGACCAAGAAAGATGGGGAATACTTTATTTCCCCAAGTAACTCAATGATTCATTCCATTATTGAATAGCTCTATCTTTCTATCTCTGTCTCTTTTTTTCATTCTTTCTCTCCATTTATATATAAACATATATACATATAAATGCCTTTTTATATAACTGAGATTATCCTCCATACATTGGTTCTAGTTCTGTCAGATGGGGACAAATAAGTACAACTTTAGACTATTTTCTTTTGCTTTTGCTTTCTTCCCAGACCTTCTCTCCTATGGTACTCGTTCCAGTAATTAAGACGAGAATCATATTCCCTGATTTCAAAGTATTTTTCCCCTTCTGATCCTGCTGCAATCAATAAACAAACATTTATTAAATGCTGTGTATCAGGCTCTATGTCAAATGCTGGGGATACAAAGAATTCCTGCTTACAAGGAATTTACACATCCTGATAGGGAAGATAATGAAAAGATAAATAGAGGGATAAGAATAGGGATTTCATCTAAGATTTCATTAATTAACTAAGTTCTTAGATGGAAAAATTCCCTCTACCAATGCAGGTTGACACTTCCTCTGCAAATTATTGTTGCCTAGATTTCTGAGAGGTTAAGTGATTTGCCCAAGATGTTACAACCAGTATGTGTTTAAGGTGCAACTTGAAAATAGATCTTCCCAGTTCCAAGGGTGGCTTACTAAGTATTAACTATTATGCCACAATAGCAATTCAGTGTATGAGCATATAAAGAACACACATGGAGGGGGCGGAGCCAAGATGGTGTAATGGAAATGCAGATTTAAAGATCTTCCCTGCCCCTAGCTTAAGTGCACCTGGAGCCTGTGGTGGGAGGCTTGTTTTTCAGGAAAGCCCACACCTTGATACTTTGTGACTGGGCAGTGGGTCAAGGAGGTTGTTACATTCTCTGAGCCAAGAGAAGGCTATATAAGCCCTGAGGAGAGGCTTTGCTTGGGGGCTCACTTTGAGAAGTGTTGTGTGATTTGACCGGATGAGACTCTGGGAAGCCGTTGTTGAGAGCCCCCCGGCTTTGAAAACCCAGATGTTGATGCTTCCCTCTCTGGTAACTGTGATTTGGTATTGATATAATGGTAGGACAGTTTGGAAGCCTGTCTGTTTGATCTGTAAGTTCTGTAACTCTGAAGTTTGGGGTGTTGACCTTTTTCCCCTGAACTAGGTAATGTATGTTTGTTTGATTAAAGTAAGCTTGTTAACTGATTTTGAGTTGCTTTCCTTTTGAAAAGCAGATCTAAGAACCTGTGTTGGCAGTCACCCTGGGGATATTGGGGTGCTTGCCGCTACAGATGGTGGAGTAGAAACAGCACTTCCAAGGTGCTCTGCCCCACACAACTTCCAAACAATGTAAAAGAGGAATCTGGACAACTTCTGGAGCCCCAGCACCCACAGAACTACACAGAGAAGCTAACTTCGTGCTGAGGACAGCCCAGCAGCCCTTCAGGGAGTGGCCAGCACTGTGCTCTGAGAACATGCTGCCGTGGGCTGCTCAGGGTCCAGCACTTAGCATGATTCGGAGACGTGAATAAGAAACGACCAGGCCATGTGGGTAGCTCAAGGAAGAACCATGAACTCCATTTATTGATACTCAGGGAAAGGTTTTTATAGAGCAAAGAGACAAAGGACAGGAAGGAAGAGAAATCATTATCTTAGTCTGTTGTATCCTGGAAGTAGCATGGTAATAAGGCCTATTGTTTCCTAGGTGCCATAGAGTCTTGGGCAGTTATCTCAGTCAGTTACATCTGAAAGGATGCTCTGAGAGCTGGCCTCAAAGCCTAATGGCCAAGGCTGCATCATCAAGAACATCTGCGTAAAAACTGACTTCCTGCAAATGTCTTGGACAACTAATAGTTTTGGGGAAGAGCCTCTTAGCCTCAGAACTCAAATACCATCCTTATAAGTGTAACCCATATCAAAAGAACTCCAGAGCTGACTTAGTGAAAAGTCGCATCTCGAAGAGGTCTTTGTTATTCAGGTCCACTGATATCAGGGTAATTATCTGAAGTCCTGGCTCAGGCCTCTTTGGCTCACCACAACAGGCAACACAGCACTCTGAGAAGCAACAGCACAGGGCTCTGGGAGCTGAGCCCAGGCCCACATGAGCCTCGGTTTTAGCCGTAGGGCAGCTGGGCCAGCAGCCAGCTGGAGGGACCCCAGAACACCAGCAGCTGTGGAGATTCCAGAATTATCAGCACAGATATGCCTAGAACAAAGTGAGAGGTTAGTGCCCTATGGACTTTGGGACCAGTATTTGGGGAAATTGGCTTCCTCCCCTGGGGGTGAAAAGCTGCTGAAGAAACATGGCACAGAAGCGATTTTGCAGAGTCAATGGCAGCTCTAGCTCCTGGTCTGCGAACTGTGGGGAGATCCAGCAATCAGTCTGGGGGGTAATTGCTCTTGCTTTAAACTACCTGGATCTGGATTGTGGTCTGGGGGGGAGGTTTGGGGTGGGTATCCAAGTTGCCAGAGCGGGTGGAGGCTTTACAAAGGCTACCCAACCTGCAGAAGTTGTGAAGACCCCACTTTTGGGACAGAAGCTCCCCTGTCTGGTAGCAGAATCCTACTGTGGCAACAAGCCCCAAAATCAAGTAATTAAGTGGCAACATGCCTAGGCAAAAGAAACAAAATAAACAGAAAAATTCAACAGTGGAATCCTATTTTAGGGGCAAAGAGGATCAAAGCATGGAGGAGGACTGTGAGGTCAGAACTCCTGCACCAAAAGCCCCAAATTAAAATACAATCTGGCTACAGGCCATAGAAGACCTTAAGAAGCAGATAAGAGAAGTGGGGGAAAAACTGGGAAGAGAAATGAGAAAGATGCAAGAAAAGTATGAAATGACAATCAACAGCCTGACTGAGGAAAATAACACCTTAAAAAATAGACTAACTCAAATGGCAAAAGAGTCTCAGAAAGGCAATGAGGAGAAGAATGTCTTAAAAAGACGAATTTCCCATATGGAAAAAGAATCTCAAAAGCTCACTGAGGAGATTCATTCTTTCAGAGTTAGACTGGAGCAAATGGAAGCTAGTGACTTTATGAGAAATCAAGATGCTGTTAAACAGATTCAAACAAATGAAAGAATAGAAGGCAATGTGAAATATCTCATGGGAAAAACCACTGACCCAGAAAATAGATCCAGGAGAGATAATTTAAAAATTATTGGACTACCTGAAAGCCACAATCAAAGAAAGAACCTAGAAATCATCCTTAAAGAAATTTTCAAGGAAAATTGCCTTGATGTTTTAGACCCAGAGAGGGAAATAGAGGTTAAAAGAATCCACCGACCGACTCCTGTAAAAGATCCCAAAAAGAAAACTCCTAGGAATATTATAGCCAGGTTCCAGAACTCCCAGATCAAGAAGAAAATACTCCAAGCAGCCAGGAAGAAACAATTTCGATATTGTGGAAACGCAATCAGAATAGCCCAGGACCTGGCAGCTTCTAGACTGAGGGATCAAAGGGCATGGAATATGATATTCCAGAGGGCAAAAGAGCTGGGATTGAAGCCAAAGGTCATCTACCCAGAAAAACTGAGTATCTTGTTTCAGGGAAGAATATGGTCATTTAGTGGAATAGAGGACTTTCAAGCATCCTTGAGGTTAAAAACCAGAGTTGAATAGAAAATTTGACATTCAGACACAAGAAGCAAGAGACGCTTGAGAAGGTAATCAGGGAAAAGAAATCAAAAGGAACTTATCAACGTTGAACTATTTCCATTCCTACATGAAAAACAATAACTGTGTCTGATAAAACCTTTCTTATTATGAAAATAATTGAAGAAGGGTATACGGTCATATGAATACATATGTGAATATGTGTATATATGTTTACAGTTATACATGGATAGAGGGCACAGGTTGAATTTGATGGGAAGGGATGATACTTAAGAGGTGAAGTTAAGAGGTGAGAGAGGAAAGTGGAAAGAGGATATGGGGAGAGACAGGGTAGCGTAAACTATCTCATGTAGAAGAGGCAAGGGGATGTAGTTGCAGGGGAGGAGAAGAACAGGAAGGCAAAAAGGCAAAACCATATTCTCATTGAAGTTGGCTCAAGGAGAGAATCATATACATACTAAATGGGATATCTCACCCTGCAGGAGAGTAGGGGAAAGGGGGAAGAGACAGGGGATGATGGAGGGGAGGGCATTTTAGGGGGAGGGGAGGTTGGATGTACCCACTTTCGAAGAGGGACAGGATCATGTAAGGAATGGACCAGGTGTGGGTGAGATGGGTGGGAGGGAAATATAAGCAGTCTTTTACAATATATCTACTATGGTAATGTTTTGCATAGCTATACATGTACAACACATACTGAATTGCTTATCTTCTCAGAGGGTGTGGGTGACAAGGGAGGAAGGGAATGGATCTGAAAATCGAAGTTTTAAAATTAAATGTTTCATAAGATGTCCAGGCATTGGGGCTCAGAGATTCACCTTGCCCTAATGGCAAAGTCGAAGGGCTATGGGAGAAGATATGGGAGAGAGCAGATTGGATGAGAGGATATCTAGTGGGACTGCTATTCTGGGGTGGTGTGTAGGGAAAAAAATAAAATTAAAAAAATCTTTTTTAAAAGAAAGTGAAAAAAAAAGAATACATATGTTGGGGCAACTAGGTGGTACAGTGAATAATAGAGCATTGGTCATTGAGTCAGGAGGATCTGAGTTCAAATCCGGCCTCAGACACGTGACACATTTACTAGCTGTGTGGCCTTGGGCAAATCACTTAACCCCAAGTTCCTTGCCTTTCCCCCTCCAAAAAAAAATAATGTATATATATGTATGTGTGTATGTGTGTGTATATGTGTGTATAAACATACATATATGTGTGTACACATCTACAATGATTGAATAAAAATATTTTAGAAATAAAAGTACTAGCTAATGGAGAGATAAGGAAATATTTCATGTAGAAGGTGGTGCTTGAGCTGGATTGTCAGGAAAAAGAGGATTTCCATGATCCAGAGGAGAAGATGGCGTTCATTCAAGGGATGGAAGATGGTAATTGCAAAGAAAGAAAGGGAGATAGCACATGAGCATTTATTAAGTTCCTGATACGTGCCAGTCACTGTGCTAAGAGCTTTGCTAATGTGATCTCATTTGATCCTCACAAAATCCTGAGAGGTAAATGCTATTTTTATCCCCATTTTATAGATGAGGAAACTGGGCCAAACAGAGATTAAGTACTCAAGATTTTAAGGCTAAAGCATGTAGAAAGTAGATGAGAGTGTCACATAAGACAGGAGAAGGACAGTTCGCCTGATTCCCATAGTACTATTGGAGTAGTAATGAATAATGATGCCAGAAAGATAGGTTAGAAACAGGTTATAAAGAGCTTTTAAAGCTAAACAGAGGTGTTTTGTTAATCCTATAAATAATAGGGAGCCATTTGGAATTTAATGAGTAGGGGAGTGACATGGTTAGATCCATTTTTGAAATCTATTATATCTTCTCTTCCTTCAAATGATTCCCATATCACATGATTTCCAGTTCCCTCACTAGACCTATTATTTCCACTGTACACTCTCTTTCTCTTTATTAATGACTTTTCCAGAACTGAAGTCCATATTCTAAAAAGTGGCACTCTCAGGACAGCATACAGTAGAGCTATCACTTCCTTTTTTTTCTTGTCCTGTGTCTGTCACAACAGCCTATGACAGCATTAGTGTTTTTGGCTGCCACATCATACTGCTGACTTATATTGATCTTGTTTTCCACTAAAACCCTCAGGTCTCTTTCACATAAAATGCTCGCTAGTTATGTCTCCCCCATTCTGTAATGGCATAATTGATTTTTAAACCCATGTGTAGGACTCTGTGTTTATCCCTATTAAATTTCATCTTATTAGATTTGGTCCATCATTATACCTTGTTGAGATCCTCTTGGAACCCAGTTCTGTCATCCAACTCCTTAATTATCCCTTCCAACTTTGTGTCACCTGAAAATGTGATATCTTTGCCTTCATCTAAAGCATTAATAAAAAAAATGAATGGGACAAAGACAAGTACAGAGTCCTGTAACACACCAACAGAGACCATTTCATATGTATCATAAATATCATATATCCATTAATCATTACTTGCTTTTCTGGAATATATTAAATTCCAAACCCCTTTAACCGCACTCATATATTTCTATCTTGTTCTCAAATATAGAATGAGGGGTTTTGCCAAATGCCTTGATGAGTTCCAGGTATTCCATATTTAGGGCCACTCCTACCTTAATAATGCTGTCACAAGTGGGAATAAGGTTAATTTGGCTTTGCTTTGATTCTTAAAGTACTAGACATGAAGGGGTCCTTAGTGATCATCTCGATCATGACCTATATTTTACACATGAAGAAACCAAAAGCCCAAGAACTTAAGCAATTTCCCCAAAGTCACAGAAGTTGGCAAAGTATGGATTTGAACCCAAGGTTTTAAACTGTAAGTGCAGGGATCTTTTCAACAGCGAACCCATACTTATTCCTAGTAATCACAGCTTCTCATTTAAATTTTGTAAAATAATCTACTTTATGGCACTCCATCCTAGAATTATTCTAGGAGTAAAGGCAAGGTACACTATTTTACAATTTATTCAATTCAACTTTTATCCTCGTAAGAAACTGAGGTAACATATTTTCATTTCTAGTCTTTTTTTTTATGTCTCCAGTTATTCCAAATTCTTCAAATATCACTGACACCATTTTAGCCATCACATAAGCAACTTTCAACATGCTAGATTGTCATTCATCTGAGCTGAATTTAACTTCATGAGCACAGTGAACTATTTTATCTCCTCACTTGGTTTGATTTCAACTCCCTCTTGAATTTCCATTTTTCCCAGCCCTCCCAGTCTAATGATGGCTCTCTATTGTAAAGATAAGCATAATAGGAGTAGAGAAGTTCTGCTTTTTTTGTCACCTAATCATTATCCCATCCAACCCAAATAGCAGAATTATTTGCCAACCTTTACCTTGATATCAATATGGATTTAAAAGCCCCATTTCTCATTCTGAACATGTTTTTCACAAATCTCAACTCATTTTGTTATTTAGCCTTCCTAACACTGTTCTTGATATTATTCTAGCCCTAAATATCAAGTCATAGAAGACTACAAATTTAAGTCATGGAATATCACAATTTCTGAAGAATGGAAACTAGAGATCATTCAAAAGGCAACAATGTGAGGTTAAATAATGTGCATGAGTATGTTGTAGTGCATTAAAGACAAAGAATTATAAGGAGATGAAAAGATGCCTCCAAAAAGAATATGGATAGATAGATAGATTGATAGATAAATAGATAGATAGATAGATAGATAGATAGATAGATAGATAGATAGATAGAAGGATATATGAAACCACCAAAAATGGGCTAGTCATATAACGAAAGTGAAGACTAAATGAATAAATGAACATCATAGATAATCCACTTGTATCTCCATATGGTACCTTGCCCAATTATCTCAGTAAGTTATGTTTTTCCTTTGGTTTCAGGATTAATGATGATGTGGGAAAAGAAATACTAACAAAGACCACCAGAAGTCTTAAAGAATGTTCATTAATTTGCAATGAGCAGAAAGTCATTGTGATGAGATATGGAGGTAGGGAAAGAAATATGAGTAAAATTACAGCTTGCTTCTTCTCCTTTTTGCCCTTGAGATTCACATATCCCAATCAGCATGGAGGTGACTGAGAAGAAAGATGGTTTCCAAGAGGAACCAGATTTGTAGACATCTGCCAGTGGCAGCTACCATCAAATACAAATTTCTAGTTTTCTGTGAAGTAGACTGGACTAAATAGGATTGTGGGCATAGTTTCCTTTTCTACCACTGCTGTTATGATCCAGGACTCAAGTGGACAATGAAAAAAAGTTCCAGAGAATAGCCTAAGGGATGAAATCCCAACTGTGTAACAGAGATAGGAACTAGAGCTTAAGCAAAATGTCAAGGAAACTAGCAAGTATTGAAACTGGAAACTGAGAAATAATTGGAAGATTGGTTGCTTCTACTATCATTGTCCTATTTTCCCTCTTTTTATTATTCGGCAACCAGAAATACAAAGATTTGCTGCATAGTTAGTGATTTTGCAAGAAATTATAAATAGGAGGTGGAGCCAAGATGGTGGAGTAAAAGCAGGAACTTGCTTGAGTTCACACCCCAACCACCTCCAGCACCTATAAAAAATGACTAAACAAATTTTAGAACTACAGAACCCACAAAATGACAGCATGAAACAAATATCCCACTGAAGGCTGCCTGCCAGGTTGAAAGGAAGGGTCTATTACATTGGGCTGGGAGCAGAGTACAACCCTATTTGGGCCATGCCAGCACAGACCAGCAGCACAGACTGGCCAGAGGAGACTTAAGGCAACTGAATCACTGGAAGCTGTGGTGGTTAACTTAACCCATAAAAGCCAAAGAAAAAGGAAAAGGTCAGTGGGGCAACTCTGTTGGACCTGGGTGAGAGAAGACCATGGTCCAGCCCCTGCCCCACAGTGCAGTGGAGGTCGTGGTGGCTGCAGCTGTTGCCACAGCAGCTACTTCCAGAGCTCCAGGCCCACAGATGAAAGGGGGACCAAGCAGCTTAACAGAGGGCAACTGCAGGAATTTCTTTGGCAGAAATAAGACAGGATTCCATTGCTTTGCCCTGCTTGGATCTGGGTTGCAGTCTTGGGTGGCAATCTTGGGGTGAGGAGAACTGGCATGGCAGAGCTTGCTGAGGCTGTGGAGAGGCAGTCCTCCTCCCAGTTCTAAGGCAGGTTTATAGAAGAAGCTCTGACAACAGCTGCACAAAACCCCAGAAATTTGGGACACAGCACTCTCCACTATAGCAAAAGAGTTCTACAATGGCAAAGAGCTCAAAAGTCAAGTAATTGACTGGCAAAATGAGCAAACAGAGGAATTGAAATCAAAATATAGAATTGTTTTTTGGTGACAAAGACAATCAAAACATAGAACCAGAAGAAGACAACAAAGTCAAAACTCCTGCCTCAAAAACCTCCAAGAAAAATATGAAGTGCTCACAGGGCATGGAGGAGCTCAAGAAAGATTTTAAAAATCAAGTAAGAGAAGTAGAAGAAAAATTAGGAAGAGAAATGTGAGTGATGCAGGAAAATCAGGAAAAAAAAACAAGTCAACAGCTTGCTAAAGGACACCATAAAAATTAAAATAACACCTTAAAAATGACTAACTCAACATTCCTAAGTGGCAAAGTGAATAAAGCGCTGGCACTGGAGTCAGGAGGACCTGAGTTCAAATCCAGCCTCAGACACTTAACGCTTACAAGCTGTGTGACCTTGGACAAGTCACTTAAACCCAATTGCCCTGCCTCCCTCCCTCCAAAAAAATAGACTAACTCAAATGCAAAAGAGGCCCAAAAAGTCGATGTTGAGAAGAATGCCTTAAAACCCGAATTTGCCAGATGGAAAAGGAAGTTCAAAAGCTAACTGAAGAAAATAATCCCTCTGGAAAAAATGGAAGCTAATGAATTTATGAGACATCAAGATATTATGAAACAGATCCAAAAGAATGAAAATATAGAAGGCAATGTGAAATATCTCATTGTAAAACCCAGTGGCCTGGAAAATAGATCCAGAAGAAATAATTTAAAAATTATTAGACTACCTAAAAGCCATGATCAAAAAAAGATTCTTAGCATCTTTCACGAAGTCATCTAGGAAAACTTCTCTGGTATTCTAGAACCAGAAGGCAAAATAGAAATGGAAAGAATTCACTGGTTTCCTCTTGAAAAAGATCCCAAAAAGAAAACTTCTAGAAATATCATACCAAATTCCAGAGTTCCCAGGTAAAGGAGAAAACATTACAAACAGTCAGGAAGAAAAATTGAGCATTGTGGAAACACAATCAGGATAACACAAGATTTAGAAGCTTCTATATTAAGGGATCAAAAGGCTTGGAATATGATATTCCAGAGGTCAAAGGAGCTGGGATTAAAACCAAGAATCACCTACCCAGAAAACTGAGTATAATAATTGAAGGGAAAATATAGCTATTCAATAAAATAGAGGACTTCCAAACATTCTTGAAAGTAATAGAGAGTTGCTGTATGAGAAGATTAATTCTAAAGAAGGAAACAGCAATGGAGTCATGAACTAATATCACTCACAATCCCCAAAGTATTAAACCTCATTTAAAGAGTCCTTGATTTTAGGGGAAAATTACTGTAATTCTCTAGGGAGGAAAACTGGAAATTAGGGCCCTGTTGAGCCATTGGCTCCTCCTCCCTCCCTGTAGTTAGGGGCTGTTTTTTATTTTTTGCTGTTTTTGCATCTTCAGTGCTTTGCAGAGTGCTTAGAAAACAGCAGATACTTAATAAATTGTGCATGGTTGTGCAGTTTGTCCTTTGTTCTAGAAGAGGACCATGACATCAGGGAGATGATGACATGACTTACAATTGACATTGATTTGAGTGAGTGGGGGCTATGCAAAGTCACCAGCCTCATTTTCTCCTCCAGTGGCTAGATATCAGTCAGAATAACTGGAGATGGCCCAGGATGCAGTGAAAGATTTTGGCCCTATTAAGCTAAGGATTGTCTAGGTTTCTTTCTCAAAGACTAAACCCTAAGCCCAATTCACTTTGGCTCTCATGGATTGGACAAGAATAGGTCCCTCCCCAAACATCATTTAATGGCTATTTTTATGGGCCCTCCTGACTCAGAATTAATATTAATTGTAACTGTTTCTCTTTTGGCCAAAAGCCCCCAGGGTCTTCCCCTCCCAGTTTGATTCTTTTTTTTTTTAAGGGTCATCCCTTGACTCACTTCTTAAAGAGGCCTTCACTGAAATGGGCATTATCTCACTCAAAATGAGACCTTAGTAGTTACGTTTAAGGACTGACAGACCAGTACTGAGGCAAAAGAGTTGGAAGATCAAGTTTCATGAAGGGAAGGGGAGAAGGAAGAGAATAAGTATTTCTCAAAAACCTAACATGTCCCAGGCACTGGGCCAAATTCTTTATAAATAATATATCATTTGATCCTCAAAAAAGTCCTCTAAGACGATGCTATTATTATCACTATTTTACATTTGAGGAACCTGAAGCAAACAGAAGTTCAGTGACTTGCCCAAGGTCACACAAAGAGTAAGTACTTCAGTTGGAATTTGAACTCAGATCTTCCTGACTCTAGGCCTAGCCCTATACCACTTAGGTACCTTATTGTGAGGATTAGAAAATTACCTGGAATAGCTGGATTGTAGGCTGTATGGATCAGGAAAAGTAAGAAGGAGCCAGGTTCATTGTCAAATATTTCATTCCAGTGACAAAGTTTTTCTTAGACACGTTGGTATTCAGGGAACAGAGACACAAGGCAAAAACTTGATAGAATATCAGTCATTATCAAATATTCTAGACTAGATAATTTGCCTGTTTACAAAATAGCCCTAGAAAGTAATGGAGTCATATAAATATAATTCATCACCCCATTTTCTTCTCATGCTTAAGTTAGACTCTGGTGAATAAGAAGGGAAAAAAGTGATCAGTCAACTTAGCCAACACTAAGGTTAGAAGACCAATCAAGAGGTGTAGAGAAACTGTCTGTAATGGATAATAATCTGAAAGATGGGGTTTCTATTGGAAATGACAGTGTATTGTAATCCAACAACATTGTTTTGAACTGAAAGGGACCTCAGTTCCCCAGAAGTGTAAAACCTGAATGCAGAGGCAGATCGTTCCCAACCTCATACATTCTATATGAAAACAGCACACAGAGAGCAATCTTAGTGATTTCAAATGCTGATAGCCAATATAGACAAGCACAGGTTTAGGAATTCCGAACTAAAGGTGTGATGGTAATAACGATCAGCCTGTACCATTAGTCAGCTTAGGTATAGCTGTAGACCATTTAACAATTCAGAAAAGACCTGGAACTATCCAAATCCAAACAAGGCTAATTTATGACACTGCAGGAAATGTAGTTACAGCTTTAACCAGAAGAAAACATTAATGCTTGTGTGGATGATTTATTTTCTGTATATAATTGCATGGTATATGATGATATATGTATTGATCATTTCTATCAATTAGAGTGTGCTATTGGTTTTCTCCTTTTTATTCTTCTATCTATAATCATTCCAGTAGACTTTGGGCTGCATGAGAGAAGGAACTGGAATTTTTTGCCTTTATTGTATGCCCAGAATTAAGGACAGGGTCTAGCATATAGTAGGCACTTAATAAATTTTAGTTGAATTGATGCTTAAATGTGCATTAATTGGTGCTATATATACCTCTGACTAGTTATGAAATTTTGTTACCTTAGGATAATTTTCTTGTGCATGTGATATATCCTATATATAATTTAGACATACAGTCATTGAAGTATGATGTTAAGAGATGTTTTGAATTGTGCTATGTTGGATATAATTATTGTGGACTGAGACAAAAAAAGTAGCATGGGAAGATTACCTGTGATGGGGGGATAATTTTCTTAGATAGACTGGGTTTTGATGCTTATTATGATGCTATGATGAGGACTTCCAGCAAAGATATCAACATGGAAGTTTCTACTAAAGCCCAGTTCCTTCAATAATCACTTAAGGAACAATGGGAAATTGCAGCAAATGTATCAGAGATTCCACAAACCTGAGGAGAAACACCAGTGGTATAATCCTCTTCTAGCTACCAATAAAATTAAGAATTAGCCTCACTAACAAAGGACTATGCTATAACATACAAATCTGAGTCACTAACTAGGGGCCCCTAATATTGGACTCTACAATATCATCCAGAATCACGAATGAGAGAATAGCGCAAAGAATCGACCCCTTTCTTTAGGGTTTGAGTTAGGAGGCTTCAATCCCCAGCTCTTTCAATTTATAGAGGAACATTGTGGACTGGGCTTGTAACCAGATCCCTCATACTTGGAATGCACTTCCTCTTTAACTCAGTGTCAGAACTCCTCTCTTCTTTTTTTTTTTTTTAAAGCAATTGGGGTTAAGTAACTTGCTCAAGGTTACACGGCTAGTCATTATTTATGTGTGGGTGCTCATTTTCTGAGGCCGGATCTGATCTCGGGTCATCCCAACTCCGAGGCCGGCGCTCTTACTCACTGCGCCACCTAGCCGCCCCTTTTAGGGCAATTGGGGTTAAGTAACTTGCCCAAGGTCACACGGCTAGGTTTTTGTTTGTGTGGGTTAAGTGTCTGAGGCTGGATCCGAACTCAGTTCCTTCTGACTCCAGGGCCAGCGCTCTACTCACTGTGCCACCTAGCCGTCCCTATGTTGATTTGTTTTTAAGCAAATAAAGTGGCTAAAATATCTGGACAATTTGACCCAGTGATTCAACAATAAGGTGTATACTCTGAGAAGATCATTGAAAAAAAGAAAGGCTCCATATATACTCTAATATTTATAGCAAAACTTTTTAGTGATAAGAAAGAACTCCAAAGCGGATGCCATTGATTGGGGAATGGCTAAATAAATTGTGATACTTGAGCTGAACAGACTATTACTGCACTCTATGAAATATACAGAAAAGTCTGGAAAAACATATATAAACTGATGCAAGGTCAAATAGGCTAAACCAGGAAAACAATTTACAAAATGACTAGAACAAAATAAATATAGTTAGCCAGTCAGTCAACAGGAGTATTTATTCAGTGCTTACTATGCTCTAGGCCCCGTGGTAAGAGATAGGAATAAAAAGAAAGACAAACTTCACAATCTCTGTCTCCATGGAACATACATTCTAATTGGTGGAGAGAACATGTAAATATCTATATAGGTACAAATTATATATACAGGGTATATAGGTAATATGAAAGAAGACATTGGCAGTTTGAGGCACCAGGAGAGGCCTTATGCAAAAGATAGACTTCCAGTTGTGTCTTAAAGGAAGCCAATGAAATTAAGAGGAAGATGTGAGGAAAGAAAAAAGATAACATTGCAGGGTTGAGGGATAGATAGATAAGGTTCAGAGATGGGAAATGGAGTATTTCACATGAGGAACAGCAGTAAGTTCGAGCTAGCTGGGTTGTAGAGTGTGTGGAGGGGAGTAAGGAATAAGAAGGCTGAAAGGGCAAGACATGTTCAGGTCATCAAGAACTTTTAAAGACCAAAGAGAGGATTTTATATTTGTTCCTAGAGGGAATCACTAAAGCTCCCCAATCACAAAAGGAGGCATGAAAAAACCACTGCCTCAAACATATTTTTAATTTAATGTTCCAAAATTATAGAGAAAACTTTGTCCTAAAGAAGAAATATGAGAAGATATGTCCCACTCCTTTGTAGAAGTAGTGTGGGTATATGTGTGTGGTGGGGGAGGTGTTAGGGTGGGGAGAGGGAGTCCATGGGTTTTGGAATGTCAAGTGTAGTTTCACTGATTTTTTTTGTTTGTTTGTTTTCCACTTTTTTTCTTTTTGGAAAAAAAAAGCATTATCATCAGGAATAGTCTTCTGGGAGGCAGGAGAATTTATGTGTGTATGCGTGTGTGTGTGTGTGCGTGTGTGTGTGTATGTGTGTGTGTGTGCGTGTGTACTGATATATATACTGATTAAATAGACATTAAAATATAAAATAAAAAATATAAAAAAATAAAAAATAGACATTAAAAATACTGATAAATATACTGATTAAATAGATAAGAGTAATCCTGTGGCTATGACAACACTATTTATATCAACTGCAGCTTATGTTGAATAAGATTTCCTGAGACAGTGGGGCAACACAGATTATGGAGTAGAAACTGATGCCAAATGGAGTAGAGACCTGGAGGAAGAACTATAAACCTTACCTTGAAGGTTTTAAATTCCTGCCTACCAGTGAGTAAGGAAGAGTTTTCCTCTCAATGTTCTTACCTTGCTTTCACTTTTTTTAAAGAGTTTTAGATTCACCCTCAACTCTTATTTCTTATCCAGTAGATGCAAGAAAGACTGACCACACTTCAAAACCTGGGGGATGGCAAGCAGGAAGATATTTGCAAGATGTATATGGTAGTGGATGTCTACATATTGGAATGCATAAACAATTGTCTTCCATTTTTATTCTGTTAAATACACTTTGTGGTTGGTTATAGTCTTGAGTATATGAGCCCTGTGAATTGGGGTGAGGAGGATTGGTCAAGACAAGAGAGAGGAGAATCCAGGCCTCTAGATCTGAATGGAAGCTCCAGAGAAGTTTGTAGATCATAGACTTTTTACTTTTAATATTTCAAGTAATATTCCTTTTCATCTCTTAAATATATCTTAACCTAAGCAGCAAGAGTTTAATACTTTAGTGGTATTCAAGCATGATCTGGTTGGGAGTTGAATGGGATGATGCAGCATTTTGGAAGACCTTTCCATGCATATATCTTAGAGTAGAACTTGGGTGGCAGAGGGCTTGTGGTACAAGGACAGCACCACCAGATGGGCACTCTGAACAGAAATGTATTAAGGGCATGTGACTTTACTATAGGATTAAGGGGGGCTGCATCCATACTGAATCATTCTTTAGTGTGCCCCATTTGTAGAGACAGATGTCACATTTATAATACTAAGAATGCTCTAGGAAGACCCCATGCATTTCATGTGGATCCTCTGTAGCAAATGTATGGATGGACATGAATGAGAGTCATACAGGTTGGGTTGGCATAGATAGATTTCAGCCTTCACTCTAGGAGAGAGTACCAACATTCATGAGATAACAAATCTATTTAAGTTTCAAAGACACTACTACTACAATACTGGACCATTGCTTTATATCAAGTTATTCATGTTTTAAGCTCTTGAAATCTATCCTCATGAATGAGAACCACATGGAGACACTTCAGGCTCTTTAACCAGGCTCTTTCCTTTTCTTTTCAATGAGAATTGTTTATGACTACATTGCTGGAACTTCTTTCTGAAGAGCCTACAAGAAGGCCATAGTAGAATGAGTACTGCTTCTGAAGTTAGGGGATCTGAGTTCAAACCCTGTTCCTATTCTTTCTGACTTGTGTTACCTTGACCAAATTATTTATCTTCATTTATCTCTTATCTTTAATTTCCTCTTCTATAAAACAGGGAAGGGGTTGACTGAATAGTTCTCAGATCCCTTTCAGCTCTAAATTTATAATCCCCTGGAGCTAACTTAATTTTAGTGTCTCATGTGATGGGGTCATATTATCCTTCATTTGAAATCTACTTTTCTAAATATAGAGCACACCTTAGAATATACTTAATGTTCTCCAGGTCATATTTTACAAACTAGAAGGTAATATGGTTCCTTTTCCCAAAGGTACCATCATTCCAACCTCTCCAACTATGTAGTTTATGGTGAGTGGGAGACAAGGAGAAAGAATAAAGGAAGACATAAATTCTTACAGAGAAATTGTATCACAAAAGCTCAACTTCTAGATGATTATTTTGGTAAAGATGAGTCTATTCTGTAAAGAGTTCTTTTCTATGATAACCATTCACTTTATATTTTATCAGTGCTACGCATTTATAATTTGCTATAGTGAGTTTTTTTTAGAGCAGGAATAATAAGATCTCTTCGTATTTTCATGGCTAATCTTACCTTTAGGTTCCATGGGGGGATAAAAGCAAATATATTTTATGTAGTCCTACAGTGAGAAAATATTGACTCCTACCAATATGTTAGTCAACACTCAAAACCTGGCCCTGACTAGAGAATCACACTTTGACCCACGGTTTTAAAAAGCAATTTCAGCTTATGGTCACTTCCCCTGCTTATTCAAGAAAGATCATGTACACTGTCATCTCATATATTAGCAACCCCCACTTCCAGAAATACCTCATATTAACCCATGTCCTAAAATGACTATCAATAAATACAAAAATATTATTTAATGCATTCTGATTTGTTTCAACTTGCTCCAATCCTCCTCTCCTCCCTTTCATTTGGTGACACCAAAAATAGAAAACATATATTCTGTTCTTGGAAATGAGCTAAGTCCAATTTTCATGAGGGGATTAAGAGACAAAGTTTGTACTTCTTACCTATGTATGTATATGTATATACATACACATATGTGTATATATGCATATATTACAAATGTGCCTCATTTTCCTTTACATGCTCACTTTAGAGGATCAGAAAAAAATAAATTTACTTCAGTTTACAACAATCTACCTAAAAATTGACCAGTCTATTTGCATTTATTCCTATGTCTATGAATATGACGATTTGCACATTGAAATGTAAGTGAAAAAAAACTGGCTTGTGTTTTCAAATGGCTAATATATTGAAGAACCAAGGGCTTTGTTTATTAGGGTTAGAGGTAAAAGAAATGCTATATGCTTAAAGTAAGCAGCCTTCTCCTACAGCAACCTGCATGAATAGTAACTGTCCATGAATTCAAAATAGGGATCTCCTTATTTCTTTCTTGGGCCAATCCAGCATCCTTGGGAGGGAATCCAGCCCAAACCAAAGAACACTAATTAAACAGCAATTACAAAACTCATTAGGAAAACACATAAAAATGCAGACATACAACTGCAGTTTTTCATAATCTTGAGGGCAAAAGCAAATTACATTTTGTTCCTGCCAGATGCCCTGCATACGTTACATTGACTACACACACCTCGAAGTGGCATCTGGTTTACACTGATGTCCTTCTTTATCCAATGACATAGCCATTTGAAGTGGAAGTGCAGAGACAAAAAAAGACAAGACATAAGGTGATAACAATACCATCTCATGTGAAAGGCAACAGCCCTGAGTTTGGAAGGGGGCCAACAAATCTTGTGGCCCCTTTCCCACTATCTCACAGACCCTTCATTATTGGGTACGGCTAGACTCTTAGAGAATTTTAAATCTGACAGCTATAATATGACTGATCTTTTCAGTTCAGTGTTTCTGTAACAAACTCAGACCCTTGTGTTAAGCCACTTTGATGATGGGAAAAATATACTATTATTAAAACTCAAAGGGAAACCACAGAGTTATGCCAATCTGTCTCCTACCTCATTCCCCCCAATCCTGGACACATACACAAATGCCCTGCTCCTTGTCTTATCATGTTTATCTAGCTGTCATTTGATTAAAAGATAGATAGATAGATAGATAGATCGATCTATCTATCTATCTATCTATCTATCTATCTATCTATCTATATATATATACACCATAATGGAGGCCTTGAAAGGTTATAGAAATTACAAAAGGCAGCATACAGCCCTAGACATGTTCAGGGAAAAGGTGGGGAACTATAACTACTCTACAGCAAGCCCCAATGACAATTCACAGTCTTTTACAGATAGTCTATATAAAGTTTATATAGTATAGAGCAAAGGGTAAAGTGGAAAGTTAGAAAGAGGAATTCAAATCAGAAGTCACAGGTTCAAATCCAGGTTATGACACTTCAGACTATGAGCAAATCATTTCCATTCTCTGAGCCTTATTTTCCTCATCTGTAAAATGGGTATAATAATATGTTTATCCTCACTGGGTTTGTTATGACAAAACCTTATTGTAAATCTTAAAGCACTTTATAAATATGTACTATCTTCATCCATAGAAGGAACTGATTAATAGAATCATATATAGAATGATTTTGCATATACATACACATATGCATGTATGTGTGTATGTACACATAGACACATTTGTGTCTAATGGTAACCATTCCATCTCTAGGGTGGGGTAGAGGGAAGGAAAAAAAGGGAAAAAAGAAAAACAAAGAAATTCACACAATAATTATATATTTAAAGGGAATAGCAAGTTGTACACAATAGATTTGCGGTTCCATGTGCCATCATTTTTTTTTATTATACTATGTTATTGAAATGCTAATTTTATCCCATAAATTAAAAATAAAATAAATAAAAATTAAAAAAAATAAAATGTGTGTTATTATTAACAAGTGTTTGAGAATTTTTATTGAATTAATTATATGCATAAATACTTTGGCCATTATTTTTAAAAGCACTGACAATAGAACCTCTATCGCACCTCTACCACCAGCCAACTCCCTGAATTATTATCCATCTTCTTTTGTGAAACTATATGGGACCCCAAAATGAGGGACTAAGTCAGTTCCCATAGTTTAAACATACCCAATCTCTTCATCTCCTAGATTCCTTTTTGAGCCAGTCAGGTAACACTTACCCTCATAATAATAAAATGAGACTGTCTTTAATTTATTTTTCTAATGCACACAAATGTGGATTTATTCTTCTTTGCTCTTCCTTCCTTCCTTCCTTCCTTCCTTCCTTCCTTCCTTCCTTCCTTCCTTCCTTCCTTCCTTCCTTCTTTCCTTCCTTCCTTCCTTCCTTCCTTCCTTCCTTCCTTCCTTCCTTCCTTCCTTCCTTCCTTGATTCTATAGGAAACTCTTTGCTTAGACAGCCACAGCTTTACTCTCCTTTGCCTGGCACTGTTTTTCTAAGTCCTTCTAGACTCTGCTTCCAAGGCATCTCCTTTAAAATAGTCTTCCACAGTTAACACCACTGTTACTCTTTTATTGCATGACCTCTCAGTCCCATATCAGAGCTTTCAATATTCAGGCAGGCCTCCAAAAGGGGCAATTTAATAATCTTTAGAACCATCTTCTTCCCTTAAACTAGAGAGGAATAGTCTCTAGGGCCCTTGAGCTCCACTTGAAACTTGAAGGAGGTAGTTTTAGGATAAATAAAAGTAAGCACTCCTTTACATACTTTAATGCATAAAGAGTCTGTGATTTTGTTAGTATGAGTACTCATATCAATCTATACTGATCTTAATATCTCAATGACATGGTCAATGGCCCTCTAGTGTCATTGAGGGTGAAAAGTCCACCATCTTGTGCCCACGTGGTGAGATTCTCTGGCTTTAGCAATAATATCTCTCAAAGACTCATTCCCCAACTTTTTCTCAAACCCTTTCCAGCTTCATAGAACTTGCTAGAAGTTATATTCCACTGGCAAAAGTTGAAAACCCAGGTGACCTGACCATCAGGTGATCATCATCACCTGAAAAAGAACATTAAAGTCAGCACCTCAAAAAATGATTCCTGAGGTAAGAGGGAATGAATATGTGGAATTTATCCCCAAAATATTATCAATCCCCAAATGGAATTAGATTAAAAGGCTGTAGGCAATTTTAAGAATGATAAATCTGTATGGGATTATTAGAAAAATTTAAAGATGACTTCACAGTATGTAAATTGAGTTGCTATCTAGAAGAAGACTAGCATAGTAGATTCATGGCTAACCTCACCATCAGAGATATCTGGGTTCAAGTGTGTGCTTTAGTCAGCTTGAATTCATGAAACTGATTGTTAAAGTTTCAGTGTAAGCATTTATATTTAAGAAATCAACAAACATTATAAATCAGAGTTTGCATTTTGTTTAGTTGATTGACTAGACAAATTGATGGAGCAAATGTTTAGTATTTCAGATTAAATTTAAAATTGTGCTTTATGTAATCCCCCCATTCCTGAGAGGTGATTGTTAAATATTTGCCAGAATAGTGTTGTCTGGGTTCCAGTACTGCACCCAACATACCTTGGCTTTATGTCTTTAGGTAAATCACTTGAACTTCTTAATATGCTAGATAACTCTCTAAAATTCTAAATTACAGAGGAGTTGCTAACCTCAATAGTTGTTTTTTTGCTGTCGCTGTTGTTGTTATTTGTTTTTTCAGGGAATATGGTTTACTAGAGATAATAGAAGAGTCCAAAAGCTATCTTAAGGTATCATAGCAGGCTCAGAAGCCACGAAAAAAAAAATACCATCACTAGGTTTGATATTTCCCCTGGGTTATTTTTCGTGCCCAGTGAAGTTCTGGTAGATTTCCTTGTGTAACTAGCAATACAATGACATCGTCCACTTCATATGGGTGAACAGAACCAACAAATATTGTCAGAGCTGGTACCAAGGAACTTTGAGTCTTTCTCAGCATTGGTACCTCACTGACTTTTCTTTATAGGGAAAACACACAACAATGAAATCATCCACCCTATCCATCCCACTCCTCAAATGATAATGCTATATAGTGTAGTAACTATCACAATCACTCACTAGTTATTTTTTGTGCAACCATCAGAGAAATAATATTCAGTTGGTATTTCTACATATTGTTTATACACATATACCTAATAGTCTTATATGTTGTTTTATAGATGTTATATAATAAATATGTAACAACAAAATAACTATATATAATGTGTGTGTGTGTGTGTGTGTGTGTGTGTGTGTGTGTGTGTGTGTGGGTATGGAGAGAGAGAGACAGAGATAGAGAGAGAGGAAAATGAGAGTTGTATAGCTAAGCATTGCAGTGGATAGAGTGCTAGTCCTAGAATCAGGAGGACGAGAATTCAAATTTAGCCTCAGACACTAGATGGGCAAGTCACTTAACCCTTTTTGCCTTGGTTTCCTCATATGTAAAATGAGCTGGAATTAGGGTTGAAGAAATGGCAAACCACTCCAGCGTCTTTGCCAAGAAAACCCCAAAGAGGATCTTGAACACCCAGACATGATTGAAATGATTCAACTACAACAACTATATGAATGTATATACACACATACACACATATGTATATACACACAAATACATATGCATGTAGTTATAGTCATAAAGTTACATATAATATTATAGAGTTACATATGAGTTTATATACACACATGAATATACATTATATATACATGTATATATATGATAGTTTTATAATACACATATGTGTATAGATGTGGATGTAAGGCCTACTGCTCATGAGGATCAGAACTTGTCCCTCTATCTAAATAGATGAGGGGAGACTGAGCAATGCTGGAAATAAACTTCCTATCCCTTCCCACATTCAATGCAAGAAGAAATTCATATATGCAATCAATAGAGGCTTACACATTTTTCATATTGAATATTTTCCCCTGTAGCTGAGCACCTTGGAATACTCATTTAATTACATGTGGGTAATTGAATAACTTCATTAAGGGGGGGGGGGGGCAGCAGATGTTGTATGCTCAAGGAACATCATATCTGCTCTACCGATAAGAACAACAGTATTACCTTAAAATGAAGAGCCTTTGTGTTCAGCATGTACTTCACTCTCCTATCTCCCTTCTCTAGTGCACTCACACTGTACATAACCTAAGTCTGTAATAATTTCTTTTTCCTAATTTCTGAAGGTTCCTTACACACCTCTCATTGAAAAATCCCTTTGAATTTCCCATTCAGGAAGCCTTTCTTGTATAACTAGAATCTAAATGTTGATACATTTATATGTCATGCCCTCTAGCTGTGATTTGTATTTCACATTTCCCAAAGAATGGAACATTTGCACATATGTATATTTGTACAAAATGGACCTTTTTAGTTGGAAAAAAAACAAAACAAAACAAAAAAACCAAAACCAACATTATTGTTGGGGAAAAAGCTCTGCTTTTGGAACCAAGAGTCTTGAGTTTGGGTCCTAGTATCTATACTTATAAGCCATGTGACCTTGAACAGGTCAGTTAACCTTTCTGAATTCATTCTCATTATCTATATAATGGAAGAAAGAAAACAAGAATTTATTAAGCACCTCTTATGTGCCAGGCACTGTATAAGTACTTAACAAATATTGTCCCATCATTTTCGAAGGACAAATGATTATTAGTGTTCTCTACCTTAAGTGAGCTCTGATGAATTCAGGGTGCAGATTGAAGCCTTTTTAATATTTTCTTTGTATTTCTTGATTTTCCTTTTTCTTGTTTTTTTTTTCAACATGGCTAATATGGAAATGTGTTTTACATGATTTCACATGTATAATTAATATCATATTGCATGCCTTCTCAATGGGTAAGGGAGAAGCAGAGAGAATTTGAAATTCAATTTTTAAAAAATGAATGTCAAAAACAAATAAATAAAAAAACAAACCTTGATCTATTTGATGCTTACAACAACTGTGGGAAGTAGGTGCTACTATTATTCCCATTTTAAAGTTAAGGAAAGAGAGACAAATGAAGGTTAAGTGACTTGTTCAGTGTCACACAGCTTGTCAGTATTTAAGGCCAAATTTGAACCCAAGTCTTCCTTTCTCTAGGTCCAGTGTTCTATCTTCTTTACAAACTACCTTCCTTAAGGCCTCCAGTAATTCCTGAATTAGATTATTCTCAAAGTTGTGGTAAGGAAATGTGATATATTTCTCCAGATTTGAGGGTTTTTCTTAATTTCTTTGTGTAGCTTCTTTGCAGTAGCTTCCCTTTTAATAATACAAATGTCCATGTATTCTATGCTTGGGTTTTTGTTGTTGTTTTGTTTTGTTTTCCTGGTAATAGTATTATAGTATAGCAATAACTCTAAAATTATTGCCCTGATTTGCACTCATATTCAAAGGTTTTATCCCAGAGGAGCAATTAATACCCTCAGACTTGTAGGAGTAATCCTTAGGGACTGGATTTGTAACACTGCCACTCATGAGCCCTAACTTTTGTGCTCCCTTTAAGTTATTATCCAGTAGATTTAATTAGCATTTATTAAGACAGCTACTGGGTCAGTGGAGAGAGTAATGAGTCTAAAGTCAGGAAAACTTGAGTTCAAATGCAACCTCAGACACTTCCTAGCTCTGTGATCTTGGGCAAGCTGTGTAACCGCTGATTGCCTGACAAAATAGATCTTCTTGATCCACTGGATAAAAAAAATGACAAACCACTCCACTATCTTTGTCAAGAAAACTCCTGAAAATGAGGTTACAAAGGGTTGAACATGACTGAAATGATTAAACATCAAAAACGGCATTTTTTAAGGTAACAAATTGCAAGATGCATGATCTAACAAATATCCACTAACCTAGAAAATGAATGAGTTCTAATTTAGAGTATGACAATAGGGAGGCACAGGTAGGATACCTGTGTAGTGATTGTATAGTATGACTCCCAATGCTTTGTGACCAAGAAGTCCTATCTTAATTTCATAGTGGATCATGCTCATTAAAGCTGCTTCCCTATTCAGAAGAGAATAATTTTCTTACCTGTTTTCTTTGTTTCTTCCTTTCTTTTTAACAGTTTACTTTTTACATTCTGAATTACAGATTCTCTCCTTCCATTCCACCCCTCCCCCACTCCACTGAGAAGGCAAACAATATTAAATCAATTATACATGTGAAATCATGTGAAACATATTTCTATATTAGCCATATTGCAAAAAAAGCAAAAAAAATATTTCAATTTACATTCAAAGTTCATCAGTTCTCTCTCTGGTGGGGGATAATATTTTTTTTTCATCATGAGACCTTTGGAATTGGCTTATATCACAGTATTGATCAAAGTAGCTGAGTCTTTCACAGTTGAACCTTGTTACAATATTGCTATTACTGTGTACATTGGTCTTACTTCACTTTGCATCAATTCATACAGGTCTTGCCATTTTTTTTCTAAAACCACACCCCTCATCATTTTTACAGTATATTAGTAGTCCATCACAATCATATGTTACAACTTGTTCAACCGCTTCACAATTGATGAGCACCCCTTTAATTTTTTGACACTACAAACAAAGCTGCTATAAATATTTTTGTCCCTATAGGTCCTTTTCCTTTTCATTTGATCTTTTTGGGGTACAGACCTTGTAGTACTAATTTTGGATAAAGGGTTAGTAGTTTTGTAGCCCTTTAGATGTAGCTTCTTATTGTTCTCCAGAATGGTTGGAAAAGTTCTCTACTCTACCAATAAATCATTAATGTACCTATTTTCCCTCATTCCTTCTGACATGTGTCATTTCTAATAGGTGTGAGGTAGTATCTCAGAGCTGTTTTAATTTTCCTTTATTTAATCAATAGTTATTTAGAGTATTTTCCATTACTGTAGATAATTAATATTCTCCTCTGTTTATCCTTCTGTCATTTTTTTTTATCCTGCCCATCCACAAAAATCTGTGTTACTTCCAATCAGTTCTTCCCCCAATTTTCTTTCCCCCTCATGGCCCCCCATATCTCTTAATTATTTTACCTATTATATCCCTATTAGGTAAGATAGACTTCTATTGTGTGTATGAATGCATGTGTGTGAGTGCATGTGCGCGTGTGTATTCTTCCCTCTTTGAATCAGTTTTGATGACAATGAGGTTCAGGCATCACCCACCACCATTTCCCCATCCACTATAAAAGTTCTTCCTTATGTACCTCCTGTATATGGGGAAAAAACATACTATTCTACCTCTTTCTTCTCCTTTCTCAAAGTGCATCCCTTTTTCTTACCCCTACATTACTTTTTGGGAAATCATCCCAATATAATCAACTTACAACCTTGTTCTCTCTATGCAAACTACTTATAACTTCCCTAATAATTAGAAAGTTCTTG
Source organism: Gymnobelideus leadbeateri (assembly GCA_011680675.1). Lineage (NCBI taxonomy): Eukaryota > Metazoa > Chordata > Mammalia > Diprotodontia > Petauridae > Gymnobelideus > Gymnobelideus leadbeateri. The sequence goes on from WOXC01000777.1 coordinate 303,725, forward strand.
GGAGTTACATGTATCATCTTCCCATATAGAAATGTAAACAGCTCAGAGCCAAGATGGCAGAGTAGAAACAGCTCATCCAAGTCACTCTGCCCCCAGATTCCCCCCAAACTATGTAAAAGGGGACTCTGAACAACTTTGGGAGCCCCAGCACCCACAGAACGACACAGAGAAGCTAACCTCCCTCTGAGGACAGCCCAGCAGCCCCGCAGGAAGGACCAGCACAGCACTCTGGGAGCTGGCAGAACGCAGAGCGCGGGGAGCTGAGCCGAGTGGAGCCCAGGTCCCAGGGAGCCGAGGTTTTAGCCCCAGGGCGGCAGGGCCAACATCTGGCTGGAGAGACCCCAGAACACCAGCAGCTGTGGCAACTCCAGAATTATCAACATAGACATACCTAGGACAAAGTAAGAGGTTAGTGTCCTATGGACTTTGGGACCAGTATTTGGGGAACACGTTGGCTTCCTCCCCTAGGGGCTAGAAGCCGCTGAGGAGACACACCACTCTGGAGTATTCAGAGGCAGCTCCAGCTCCTGGCCTGCGAACCATAGGGAGATCCAGTGATCAGTCTTGGGGGGATAATCACTCTTGCTTTAACCTCCCTGGATCTCATGTAGAAGAAGCAAGGGGAAGTGGTTGCAAGGGAGGGGGAGAATAGGAAGGCTAAAAAGGCAAAACCACATTGTCATTGAATTTGGTTCAGGGAGAGAATGACATACATACTAAATGTGATATCTCAACCTGCAGCAGAATAGGGGGAAGAGGGATGAGAGGAGGGATGATGAATGGGAGGGCATCCTTGGGGGGAGGGGAGGTTGCAAGTACCCACTATAGAAGAGGGACAGGATCATGTAGGGAATGGACCAGGTGGGGGTGGGATGAGTGGAAGGGAATTGTAAGCAGCCTTGTACAATATATCTACTATGATAATGTTTTGCATAGCTAGACATGTACAACATATACTGAATTACTTATTTCCCCTGAGGGAATGGGTGACAAGGGAGGAAGGAAATTGATCTGAAATTCGAGGTCTTAACATTAAATATTTCAAATATATATAAATACTATTATTAATACTCTTTTGCTTGTAATTGGAAGATAAGATGTGCAGGCATTGGGACACAAAGATTCACCTTCCTCTAATGGAAAAGTCGAAGGGGTTATGGGAGAAGGTATGGGAGAGAGCAGATTGGAGGAAGCGATATCTTGTGGGACTGCTATTCTAGGAGGTTGGGCAGGGGAATAACAGGGGGAAATTATTTGTATCTCACAATCTGGCGGAAATGAATGATGTAAAACATAAGTTAATAAAGCATTTGTTTAAAAAAAAAAGAAATGTAAACAGCTTAGCTCCAATGAATCCTTTATAATTATTCTTTCATATTTACATTTTAATGTTTGTCTTGAGTCTTCCTTTTGAATGTAAAATTTTATATTCAGTTCTAATCTCTTCATCAGGAGTGTTTGGGATGGGTGGAACCAAAGGAGAGGAATGAAGGAAGAGATTCCTCTCAACTCTCCCAAATTCCACTCCCAAAAAAGAAATTAAAAAGGAATTCTAGAGTGGCAGCATCAATAAGAGGATGGGGTGAAATAATTTCCCTACTTAGAAATTCAGCAAGAAAGGTCTGTCTCATTGGAATGAGAGTAGGGTGTGGTCTAGCACAGGGTAACCCAGTGAAGACAGCACCTTGGGAAGACATCAGCAGGCCTTGGGGGTGACTGAATACACTGTTCGCTTCAGGAGCTCTCAGCAAACAGAGTATAAGGAAGTTGTACAATAAGAAGAATAAGATTGCAGGGGACCTTCTCCTGGCACTTGTAATGGCAAACAAAGTAGTATTTTGCTCCCTTGAGCCTTTCATTTGATTGTGTCAAGTCTTTATTTGAAACAGTATACATTTTGCTGTCCTTAATAGGTTTAAGGGAGTTGGGAGACCTTCCCTGCCCTTAATAGGTCTAACATCACCACATGGAGCACATGATGGGAGGAACTAGCCAAAAGAGCAGAACAGGAAGAATGGGAAAGGAAGGAGTAGAACAGATAAAAGCTTGAGCACAGTTGGGACCAAGCAGAACTAAGAGAGAAAATGTTTGTGATGTTGGCACTCTGTTGTTCTGTTTTGGTGTTACTTTGTCAGACAGAAACACTCTGTTGAATTGTGTTACTTCATCAGACAGAAGCATTCTGTCTATTGATTTGTGTTATTTTCTCAGACAGAAGCCCTCTGTTGTTTTGTGTTGATTTCTCAAACAGAAAGTGGATTGAGAAGACAATGCTAACAATATGTGTAAATATTGTTGTAGCCCTATTGAGTTTATTTTCCTAGAAACAGAAACTGTTATAAGCTTGGAGTGGAGTAGTCCTCATGAGCTGCAATATGGATCAGGTGTAGAGGGCTGCCTACTTGTGAATCTAGATAGCAGTTGGGCGAATCCAGGCAAGACCTAGGAGAGCTGCCTATCTGTAAACCCAGGCAAGAGTCAGGTAAATCCAGGTAAGAACTGGGAGCATGGAAGAGGAGCCATGGGATTTGGAAGTCAGCCTCGAGTCAAGATGAAAGACAATTTTACTTGGGTACTTAGTAGTGACTGATGATATTGTAACTTACTATGACCTAAGGGTGGATGGCCTTTGTGCTTTCCATGATCCCTTAAGGTTGATTAGCTTAAATCTGATTGGAAGCCAGCTTCCAATCAAGATGAAAGGTTTTAGATGGGTACTTTATATTGATTGAGGAGATTGTGACTTACTGAATGATATGTTTTGTTTAAGGCTATGTGGTCACCTTGGTAATAAGCTATTATGTTATATTGTTGTCAATATTTTGCTTTAGTTTATTTCTGAAAAAATAGAAAGTTCACTATTCTATGTGATTAGATCCTTAAAATTATTCATAGCAGCAGTCCTCAGGAGAGCTGCTCATGATTGACTCTACTGCACTGGACACAAGACTCTTTTGCATTTCCTAGATGTGGTCCCAGTTCACAGTTCCAGGAGGAGGAGGGATATTATCAGGAGCAAGGATCCTAGTCACAGTTAACAAGCCAAGAGGAGGGCTTGTGGTAACTCACAGACCAGAGCATAGGCCAGTGTGCAGTGACCACATTTTGCCTTAGGTCATACTACCTTTGGAAAATTGAAAACTTATAGGCACCCAGAATTAGCTCTGAGGGTAGCAGAATAAAAACCATGAAGTTTGGAAAAGTTCACTCTCTACCCTAGGAGCAGATCCTAAGTAGCCTAAAGTTAAAGGCAAGAAAGAGTTGGGGAAAATTAGAAGAAGAAAAAAACCTAACTGTAGAAATTTACTATGATTATGGGAAAGATCAAACACAAACTCAGAAGAAGACAGAAATCTCAAAACAGCTACATGAAATGCCACAAAGGAAAAAAAAAGTGAATTGGTCTCAGCACCCCCCACAAAAAAAATTCCTAGAAGAACTCACAAAGGGTTTTAAAAATCAGAGAGGTAGAGGAAAAATAAATGAGAATGACAAAAGAAAAATATGGAAAATAGAATTAACAGCTTGGTAAAGAAGGCTTCATGTGATGTTGTTAAACCTATTAAAAGAGGTACAAAAAAGTATTGAAGAGAAGAATTCCTTAAAAACAGAATTGGCCAAATAGAAAATGTACAAACATTCACTAAAAAAAGAACTCCTAAAGAAGTAGAATTGGTCAAATGGAAAAATAGACCTTAGTCGAAAGCTTAAAGAAGAAAATAATTCAAGGGGTGGCTAGGTGGTGCATTGAATAGAGCACTGGCCCTGGAGTCAGGAGAACCTGAGTTCAAATCTGGCCTCAGACACTTAACACAAAAACTTTCCATGTGACCTTTGGCAAGTCACGTAACCCCAATTGCCCTCAAAAAAAAAAAAAAAAAAAATAAAAAAGGGAAAGAATTCCTTATAAACTAGAATTGGCCAAGTGGAAGCTAATAATTACTCCACGAAACTTCAAGAAACAATAAAGCAAAATTAAAAGAATGAAAAAAATTGGAAGAAAATATGACCTATCTCATAAAAAACTGATCTGGCAAATAAAAATTAAAGAGAGAGAATTTAAGAATTGGTGAACTACCTGAAAGCCATGATAAAAAGAGCCTAGATTTCAAATTTCAAGAAATTATCAAGGAAGACTGCCCTGGCATCCTAGAACCAGAGGGTAAAATAGAAATTGAAAAAAAAAATCTGCTGATCACCTCCTCAAATAAATCCCAAAATTAAAGTCCCAGGAATATTATAGCAAAATTCAAGAGATCCCAGGTCAAAGAGAAAATATTTCAAGGAGACAGAAACAATTTAAATGTTGTGAAGCTAGAATCAGCCAAAGTCATAGTCAAGATTTAGCAGATTCTTCATTACAGGACTGGAGAGCTCATATATGATATTCTGGAAGGCAAAAAGCTACAACTACAACCAAGATTCACATACCTATCAGAATTAAGTATAATCCTCCAGGTGAAAATGGATATTTAATGAAATAGAGGAACTTCAACATTCTCTATGAAAAAAGTCAGAGCTGAATGGAAAATTTGACTTTCAAATACAAGACTCAAGAGAAACATAAAAAGATAAGCAAGAAAGAAAAATCATAATGGATTAAACAAGGTGAAACTGTTTACTTCGCTACATGGGAAGATGATACTTGCAACTCCTAAGAACTTTATCATTATTAGGCAGTTAGAAGATATATAGATAGACAAAGGGCATGGGTATGAGTTGAACGTGATGGAATCATATAAAAAAAAAATGAAACTAAGGAGTGAGAAAGAGGAATGCACTGGGAGAAGGAGGAAGGGAGAAGCAGAATGGAGTGAATTATTTCACATAAAAAAGCTGCAGAAAAGCTTTTACAAAGAAGGAAAAGGTTGGAGGTGTGGGGTGTCAGGCAATGTTTGAACCTTACTCTCATAGGAATTATCTCAAAGAGGGAATACCATAGACACTCAGTTGTGTTTGGAATCTTATCTTACAGGGGAATATGAGGCAGGGAGATAATAGAAATGGGGCAGCGGTAGAAGGGACAGTGGATTGAGGGAGATTTTGGTCAGAAGCAAAACACTTGTAAGGAAGGACAGGGTAAAAGGAGAGATAAAGAAGAATAAACAGGGGGGAAAGTAGGATGGAGGGAAATATAGTTAGTAATCATAACTTTGAATGTGCATGGGCTGAACTATCATAAGCAAATTAGGGGAGCATGAAATTGTTTACCTGTCAAATCTATGGAAGAGGAAGGAATTTATGATCAAATGAGAGATAGAGAGCCTTACAGGGTGTAAAATGGATTAAATTAAATAGGTTTTCAAGATTAGAAGGAAGGCAGGGAAAAATTGAGAATACTTGTAGCCAGTTTCTCTAATAAAGGCTTCATCTCTTAATTATATAGAAAATTGAGCCAAATTTATAATAATATAAGCATTCCCAAATTCATAAATGGTTAAGGGTTTTTTGGCTTCTTTCTTCAGTGAATTTTTGTGCCTCTTTTACCATTAGGTCAATTCTGTTTTTCAAAGTTATATTTTCTTCAGTATTTATGTACCTCTTTTGCCAAATTGTTAATTGTTTTTCCATATTTTTTGGTATCACTCTCATTTTCCCCTTAATTTTTTCCTCTGCCATTCTTATCTCTTTCTTTAATTTTTCAAGGTATTCTTCCTGGCGTTTGGTCCAATCAGTACTTTTGTTTGAGATTTTCCTTATAAGCTCTTTTCCGATTGTTGTCTTCTCTAAGTTTAGGCGTTGGTCTTCCTTGCCACCAAAGTATCTTTTTATGGTGAAGTTCTTTTGTTGTTATTATTGTCGCTTGCTCATTTTCCCAGATTTCTTTACTTTGAGCTGTGTGTTAAAATCAGGCTCTGCTCACCTTGGGCTAATGAGGCACTGTCCTAAGACTGTGTGTGTGTGTGTGTGTGTGCTTCTGTTTTCAGTGCTAGTTCTGGGGATCTGCAAGTTTTTGCTTCCAAATTGGTGTTAATGTCGAAATGGTGAGGCCATTGTTCTCCTGTCTGAGCTCTTGTCTTGACCCAAGAAAGCCTCCTGATTCATTGAAGACTCATTGAAGATCCATTGAACCCAAGTGCCAGCATTGCCAGTGTTCTTCTTGGTCCTGAGATTGTGAAATGAGCCCCTGCTACCTTGTGACCAATAGCAATTACTCCTCTCCATCCTGGAACTGCTTATGGACAGTAGAGTTGCAAATTACCACCAGCTGCACCTAGTGAAAGCAAAAGGTCCCCTGTAATCTCTCTCTGACTAGTTGTATGACCTCTTACTGTCTCTGGGATGAGCTGCTTCCCAGACCCACTAAGGTGTTGATACAGTACTCAGGGCTGGTATCTTCCTGGGTGTTAAAGATCTCTCTTGTGGACCTCCCAAGTTATCTCAGGTTAGAAAAATGTTTTCCTCTGATGCTTTGTTGGCTCTGCTGCTCCAAAATTTGTGAGGCATTATTATGAAGTTGTTTGGAGGGGATGTTAGGAGGATTCAGCTGGGTCTCTGCCTGTAATCTGCCTTCTTGGCTCCTCTAAGAAGATTACTTTTACATACATGGGTCATTAATGTGTCATACAATTGCTGGCTAGGCATATTTTCTCCTACTTGTCCTATCTGTCTTATACCGAGCTGGATGTGCTCTCTGCTACTGTTCCAGGCTATACAATGGCATGATCAGTAGGGGAGAAGGGAAGAGTGAGAAACATAGAGAACCAGATAGAAATACACTTTTTATTTTCCCTAAAAGGGATTCCTTCTAGGGTTTGGTGCCAATTCTCAACCCAGAATCCTTAGTTTCTGAAGATAGAGTTCTCCCCCTTGTTTGGTTTACCACCTGACTGGTAGACTCCAAAATGATTTATTTATTTTATAAACAGTTCAAAACACATGACAATCCCCATAACCATTCACAAGATGTTTCCTATGTAGCATTTTCTGCTTTTCACCACTGGTTAAAGTACTATAATACTTTCAAATTTATTAAGGACTTATTTATACATTAAGGTGAAAATTTAGGAAAGTTCTTTAATTTCTACTTTAAACAATTGATTGGCTATTTCAATTGAGTGGTCTAGGTCTTCTGTAATTAAAGTAATTGAGGTAGGAATAGAACTTCAGTCCTTAATACAAGATTATAGCACTGAAACTGGAAGGAACTTTAGAGATGTTCTGTTTCCAAACCCTTCAGTTTCCCCAGAAATCTGCTGAGGTTATCAGCGGCTAGGTACCTTGTTTAATATCACCAAAATTACTCCACATTGCTTGGGGTTTTGCTATGTAAACTCCTAAAGGAGGGAGCACTTCTGCTTGTAGTGTCAAATGCAAAGGTACCATTAGGACTATAATTATGAGCAATTGTGGGTATGAATGCAGGGAATTGGTTGTTAGATACATGAAGTACAATAGATTTTTATTCTTCAACAAAGGAGACTGAAAATGTTCCATATCAAACTTTTTAAGTGGTACCCAGGAAAAATCTGATACTTGTGTCTCAGTTTTTATTATCTATAAAATGGGCAAATAAAACTAGATAATTGTTTATCTCTATCCTGGCATCATATCCTATCATCAGATTATTCCATACTTGCCTGAGTAACCAACTATAAAAATAACTATACTTACATAGAATATTTCATAGTAAACAAACAAACAAAAAAGCCCAAACTAATTATATAGCTATTTTGGCACATTTATTTATATAAAAAGGTAGTTCCTGAGTATGTAAAATTGAGGACAAAATCCTAAGCGACCTTCTTACAGGAAAGACAGCACGAGGCTTTGTCTGAAATAAATCACAATTAATCATCTCAACTACCACATATCTAGTTACAATTTTACTGAAAAGAATGTGGTCATAAAAATCAAGCATTCCATATACTTGAATCCGAGTGACACAACCAAGTTACAATTTTAGTTTTTCTCTTCTTACTATATTGATTTCCTGGAATTTATAATCAATTTAAGTGTCAGCCATTTTCCCCGATACAATGTACCACTGAATCTTCATTATCATAATCATAAACCAAACTGGATTATTTATCGTACCTCAGGCACATCCCAAACTCTCCTTTGTACCATTGCTCATATTTACTATGCCAGAAATATCATTCTTGCTAACTTCACCTGTAGAACTTGTACTTCTTTTACATGCTGGCCAAATGATATATTCTCCTTAAAGTATTTCCCGATCCCTGTAGAAAGTAATAATCTTTCACTTTGGCTCATGATGAGGAAACTGAAAGTCAGAAATGATAAATAATTCACCCATAATCACATGGCTATAAAGTAACAATAAAACCAGCAGCTAACTTTTATGTAGCACTTTAAGATTTACAAAATGCTAATGTCTTATCTCATTGGAGCCTCATAACAACCCTGGAAGGTAGAAGCTATTATTATCCCAATTTACAAACTAGAGATCGAGGCTGAAACAGGTTTTAAGTGACTTGCCCAGGGTCACATAGCTAGTGTCTGAAATGGGGATTCAAACTCAGGTCTTCCTGACTCCATTCAAGTATTCTTTCTTCTATGGCACAGTCCTAACATAGTACTTTATTTGTACTTCTCTTAGGTACCCAATTTGTCTCATCTTACATAACAGTACTTTCTATCTAAGTTAAATATATTGTAAGATTCACAAGAGGCAAGGGCAATCAGTGTTAGTCAAGCAAAAGGCTGCTTTATGATTGTTGAATTGCTTTGAATGATTTTTATAATGATGATGAAATGACAGAAACATTTAACGCAAAAGTTTTTTTTGTTTGTTTTTCTCAATTGTGCTATGCTGGCACACTACAAAGGACAATATTTGATTGTAGCCTATTAGTGAGATCTCTAAAGTTTTCTTGTGTACCACTGGGAGAAGAACCCTGCACTAGGGAGAAGTCCGCACTTGAAAAGGAATGAAGTCATTATTGCCTCTGGCAAGATTAGTGGTACTGTGGAAACATTTAATTATAGATGGGACTTCTTTAAATTTTATTTTCAGTGAAATACTACTTAGCATGAAAGGCAGGTCTTTTCATTTCCAAAATGAATGGCAGGCATTAACTAATTAATGTTTTAAATCTACTCCCTGAGACTTAAGACATAATAAATAATAATCATAGGATTCATTGCTGTATAAATGAGGGAAAGCGAAGTAGGTTATAGGATTTAAACTAGGAATATTTGCTAAAGCTTGGATTAGAACATTGGGCCTTGCTTCATTGCACCCAAATGTTTTCCTTTTCCCTTCTTTTCATACTTTAATATTGAATGCAAGGAAACCATTGAAACCCTACAGTAGAGACACCATGCCCTGATAGCAACAAGAGGGAGCATCATGTCCTGTTCCATTGTCCTGGGCTGCTGAGAAGCAATTATTCTACCCCAAAACAAGAAGTCACTGGTGAGTATGGATGATCAGCACCTTCCTGACTCAAAATTCTGTATCTCAGGGGAGAAAAAAAATCTCCTGTTCCCTTTCTACAAGAAATGGAAAGGCATCAAATATACTTAAATTGTGTGTATTCACTTTAATTCAGTAATGCTGAATTAATTCAACATGTCCATAGAGGCTGGTCTTTAATTAAGATGAACCATGACTGTTTCTGACTCCTCCTCATCTCCTCCCCGACCCCATGATTATTTCTAGTTCCTCCAAGGGCTGGCACTAATCAGTGGGGAGAGCAATGAAGATGATGGGTAAGTCTCAGTGCTTTTGTACCTTAGGGGGATTCTGTGTGAAGATGTCATTTCTGGTTTCCTCCTCCATCATGGACTAAAATTTTCCTGTATTTTAACTAGTGAGGAGACACAGTGCTTAATAAGTCTTGGCTTTGCTTCTGAATCTATGTCTTTGGTACTTGGGGCATTACAAGTATCCAAGGAGGTAAAAAAGAGACCTCAGCTAATTCAAAGTTAGCCATTCTTCTGATTGGCTCTGCTGAGGACCAGTTATCTCATAGGTAAATATAGCTCCATCAGGAGGCCTGAGATATTGAGTCCTCTTTAGAAAGTTCAGTAATGCAACAGGAAAGTAAAAGTGATACAATATAGATATGCATGTGCTGTTTAAATATCTAACCTGCCAACAAAAGTGATACTACAGTGAATCTGAGTGGACTCTGGAGTGAAGGAGCCCATTGGAAGACGCAGGGTGGCAGAGTCCAGCCCAGGAGGTTGCCCAGTGTGTCTGGACAGGTTGAGCGTAGAGCGTATGGGGACTGCACAGCTCAGACCTAAGAGCAGACAAGCAGACTAGACCAGAGAGAGAAAAAGCCCCAGCCTGCAGCCTTACCGAGGATGAATCACAGTCATCTCATGGACAGGAAGGGTCATTGGAGCCAGGTAGGAAAGTTGGGCCCCCAGTGGAGAGAGCAGCATCTCTGGCTGCATTCAGTCCCCAGTCTAGAAGTTTAGAAACTGCTTGCCTGTATAATACAGGGGCTGGAATGGCAAAGTAAATTCTAGCTGCTCTGATCCTCCCATCCCTCCTTCATGAAGCAGAAAACCCAAAGATAAGTCTCCCACCCATATTGAAATCCCAAGTTAATGGAAATAGCCTCAGGCTTGAGATTCTCCAAGAAGGGGTGTAACTGAGACAGCCAGGAGTCTGAAGAGAAGAGAGAGAGGGATCCCAACAAGCCCCACCTCACCTCACCAACAAAAGCCTACTTATAGCCCAGGGGTATAGAGGCAGAAATCTGAAGTGGTCAGACTCACCCCCACCTATACATCTACATTCCTCACTGATTTCCCTGACTTAGCCATAAACTAGACACCCAGAGGTATTCAAAGTCAACTATCAGGCCCAAAACTCATAACCTGAAAAACTAAGAAACAGGAAATCACAATGGGAAGGAAGGAAGCTGAGAAGGAGAAGGGGAAGGCAAGAAAGTCTATTCGAGTCTACTATGCAGGGCAAGAACAACCAAATACATAGGACAATATAGACTCTCTACCCACACCTGAGACCACAGAAAGAAACATGATCTGGTCTCAAGCCCAAATAGCATTCCTGGAGAAGCTTAAGAAAAATTTTAAAGACCAAATCAGGGAGGCAGTGACCAACTTGGAAAAAGAAAATACCTCCCTAAAAAAAGGAAATTCAAAAACTTACTGAAGACCATAATTCACTAAAAATTAGATAGAATCAAACTGAAACTCAGAATTCTATGATGCAGCAAGAGTCAATCAAAAAAAAAAACCAAGATGATTGAAAAATTGGAAGAAAATGTAAAATATCTCACTGGAAAAATAACTGACCTAGAGAACATATCCAGGAGAGACAACTTAAGAATTATTGGTCTCCCAGAAATCCATAATGAAAAAAGCAGTCTAGACAACATGCTCCAAGAGATTGTCAAAGAAAACTTTCCTGAGGTCCTGGAATCAGAAGATAAAATAGCTATCGATAAAATTCACCAGACTCCTCCTGAAAGAGATCCCAAACTGAAAACTCCAAGAAATATAGTAGCCAAATTCCAGAATTACAAGAATAAAGAAAAAATTCTATAAGCAGCTAGAAAGAAACAATTCAAATATCGAGGAACTACAGTTAGGATCACACAGGACCTAGCAGCTTCTACATTAAAAGAGCGGAGGGACTGGAATTTGATATTTCGTAGGGCAATAGAGCTAGGACTACAACCAAGGATTAACTACCTGGCAAAACTGAGCATAATCTTTCAGGCAAGGAGATGGATGTTTAATGAAATAAGGGACGTCCAGACTTTCCTGATGAAAAAGGCAGAGGTCAATGGAAAATTTGATCTCCAATTACAAGACTCCAGAAAGACATAAAAAGGTAAACAAGGGAAACACAGACACACACATGCATAAGTGCACACACCCACACCCACAAACACACGCTCATTATTTGGGATGCAACAAGAACAAAATGTTCACATCCCTATATATGGAGCTGATAACTGTCAATATTTGAAATCTTTATGATTATCATGAACTTCAAAAGGGTTATACTTAGATAGAGGGTGTGGGTATAAATGCACTAACCTGAAGACTAAAAAAAAAACTATTAAGGGGATCAAAGGGACTATAATGGGAAAAAGGAAAGGATGATATAGGAAAAGGTAAAATATGCCATCTGAAGAGTTATCAAAACACACTATAGAAGAGGGGAAAGAAAGAGGGAGAAGAACATTATTTAAACACTATTCTCACTGGTTCTGGTTCAAAGAGGGATCAACTTAATCAGTGAAGTTTAAGATTCTAATATGAATAGACACATAAATTCATTAAATAGAGGAAAAGGAGGGAGGGAGAGGAGCACTGTTTGAAATTTACTCTCATTGGTTTGGAATCAAACAGGGAGTAATTTACTCTGATAAGTATAAAAATTTATTGTGTCCTATAGATAATGGAAGGGTAAGGGGGGTGAAAAGAAGGAGACAAAAGGGGGGATTAGAAGGGAGGGAAACAGTAGTAAGGGGAGAGGGTAGGTTAAGAAGGGGGGTCACTGGGTGGGAACACTGAGGGAGGGGGCGGTCAAAAGGGAAAACATCAAGGAGGGGAAGGTAGACGGAAGAAACAAAAACATAAACAGGGGAGGGAATAGGATGGAGGGAAAGAGACAGAGAGTCATCATTACTGTGACTGTGAATGGGATGAATTCTCCCATAAAACAGAGGTGGATAGCAGAATGGATTAAAAACCATAATCCTACAATATGCTGTCTACAAGAAACACATTTGAAATAAAGGGATACCCACAGGGTAAAGGTAAAAGGTTGGAGTAAAATTTATAATGCCTCAGCTAAAGTAAAAAAAGCAGGGGTAGCAATACTTATCTAAGGTAAAGCAAAAGCAAAAATAGATCTAATTGAAAGAGATAAGGAAGGAAACTATATCCTACTAAAAGGCACCATAGAGAATGAAGCAATATCACTACTTAATATATATGCACCAAGTGGTATAGCATCCAAATTCCTAGAGGAGAAGTTAAAGGAATTAGAGGAAGAAATACATAGCAAAACTATACTAGTGGGGAAACTTAATCTCCCCCTCTCTGAACTCGATAAATTTAACCTCAAAATAAACAAGAAAGAAGTTAAGGAGGTGAATAGAATCTTAGAGAGAGTAGATATGATGGCTCTCTGGAGAAAACTGAATGGGGATAAAAAGGAATTTACTTTCTTCTTAGCAGTGAATGGTACATACTCAAAAATAGACCATGTACTAGGGCATAAAAACCTCACAATCCAGTTTAAAAAGGCAGAAATATTAAATGCATCATTCTCAGATCATGATGCAATAAAAATTATATGCAATAAAGGGCCAGGGAAAGATAGACTAAAAATTAATTGGAAATTAAACAATTTAATACTAAAAAATCGGTGGGTCAAACAAAAAATTATAGAAACAATCAATAATTTCATTCAAGAGAATGATAATAATGAGACAACATACCAAATTTTGTGGGATGCACTAAAGGCAGTTCTCAGGGGAAGTTTTATATCCCTGAGTGCATACTTAATTAAAGCAGAGAGAAGGGAGGTCAATGAATTGGACATGCAATTGAAAAAGCTAGAAAAAGAACAAATTGAAAATCCCCAGTTTAGTACTAAATTAGAAATATTGAAAACCAAAGGAGAGATTAATAAAATTGAAACTAAGAAAACTATTGAATTAATAAATAAAACTAAGAGTTGGTTCTATGAAAAAATCAACAAAATTCATAGACCCTTAGTCAATATGATAAAAAAAGAAAGAAAACCAAATTATGCGTATCAAAAATAAAAAAGGTGAATCTACCTCTAATGAAGAGGAAATCAAAAAAGTAATGAGGAATTATTTTCCCAATTGTATGCACATAAATATGACAATCTTAGTGAAATGGATGAATATGTACAAAATCACAAGTTGCCCAGATTAACTGAAGAGGAAGTGAATTACCTAAATAACCCTATCTCAGAAAGAGAAATCAAAAAAGCCATCAGTGAACTCCCTAGGAAAAAATTTCCAGGGCCAGATGGGTTCACTAGTGAATTCTATCAAACATTTAAAGAACAATTGGTTCCAATACTCTACAGACTATTTGGGAAAATTAGTGAAGAAGGAGTCCTACCAAACTCTTTCTATGACACAAATATGGTACTGATTCCTAAATCAGGAAGAGATAAAACAGAGAAAGAAAATTATAGACCAATTTCCCTCATGAATGTAGATGCAAAAATTCTAAATAAAATATTAGCCAAAAGACTCCAACAACTTATCACAAAAATAATACACTCTGATCAGGTAGGATTCATTCCAGGAATGCACGGCTTGTTTAACATTAGGAAAACCATCAGTATAATTGAGCATATCAACAATAAAACTAGCAGAAACCACATGATCATCTCAATGGATGCAGAAAAGGCTTTTGACAAACTACAACATCCATTCCTATTAAAAACACTAGAAAGTACAGGAATAAATGGAGTCTTCCTTAAAATAGTTGATAGCACCTATTTAAAACCATCAGCAACTATTATATGCAATGTGGATAAACTAGAAGCCTTTCCAATAAGATCAGGAGTGAAACAAGGGTGTCCACTATCACCCCTCTTATTCAGTCTGGTACTAGAAACACTAGCAGTAGCAATTAGAGAAGAAAAAGAAATTAAAGGAATCAAATTAGGCAAAGAAGTGACCAAGCTATCACTCTTTGAAGATGATATGATGATATACTTAGGGAATCCTAGAGAATCAAGTAAAAAAAAATACTTGAAACAATAAATAAACTTGGCAAAGTTGCAGGATATATAATAAACCCACATAAATCCTCAGCATTCCTGTACATCTCTAATGAAACTCAACATCAAGAGATAGAAAGAGAAATCCCATTTAAAGTCACTGTAGACCTTATAAAATATTTGGGAATCTACCTGGCAAAACAAACCCAGAATCTATATGATCACAACTACAAAACACTTCTCACACAAATAAAATCAGATCTAAATAGTTGGAAAAATATCAATTGCTCATGGCTGGGTCAACCTAATATAATAAAAATGACAATTTTACCCAAACTAAACTATATATTTAGTGCCATACCAATCAGTTTACCAAAAAACTACTTTGTAGAGTTAGACAAAATAATAACAAAATTTATTTGGAAAAACAAACGGTCTAGAATATCAAGGGAATTAATGAAAAGAAATGCTAGGGAAGGTGGACTAACTATGCCAGATCTTAATCTGTATTATATAGCAGCAGTCATCAAAACTGCTTGGTACTGGCAGAGGTGTAGATTAGTGGATCAATGGAATAGATTAGGTGCAGGAGACCCAGCAGTTAATGAATATAGTAATCTATTGTTCGATAAACCCAAAGACCCCAGTTTTGGGGATAAGAATGCCCTATTTTACAAATACTGTTGGGAAAACTGGAATACACTATGGCGGAAACTGGGCATAGATCATTATCTAACA
Source organism: Gymnobelideus leadbeateri (assembly GCA_011680675.1). Lineage (NCBI taxonomy): Eukaryota > Metazoa > Chordata > Mammalia > Diprotodontia > Petauridae > Gymnobelideus > Gymnobelideus leadbeateri. The sequence continues at coordinate 319,134 of WOXC01000777.1, forward strand.
CCATATACCAAAACCAAGTCTAAATGGGTGCATGATCTAGATGTAAGAAATGATACTGTAAGCAATTTGGGAAAGCAAGGAATAGTTTACCTGACAGATTTGTGGAGAGGGGAAGATTTTAGGATCAAACAAGAATTAGAGAGCATTATAAAATGCAAAATGGATAATTTTGATTACATTAAATTGAAAAGCTTCTGTACAAACAAAGCCAATGTAACCAAGATCAAGAGGGAGGTGGGAAATTGGGAAAGGATTTTTACAACTTGTGTCTCTTATAAAGGACTCATTTCTAAAATTTATAGAGAATTGAGCCAAATCTATATGAATACAAGTCATTCCCCAATTGATAAATGGTCAAAGGATATGAATAGGCAGTTTTCAGAGAAAGAAATTAAAGATATCTATAAGTATATAAAGAAATGCTCTAAACCACTATTGATTAGAGAAATGCAAATCAAAACAACTCTGAGATACCACATCTCTCCAGTCAGATTGGCTAAGATGACAAAACAAGAAAGTGACAAATGCTGAAGAGGATGTGGACAAATTGGAACACTAATACATTGCTGGTGGAGTTGTGAACTGATCTGGAGAGCAATCTGGAATTCTGCCCAAAGGATTATAAATAATTTCATACCCTTTGACCCAACAATACCACTTCTAGGGTTATATCCCAAAGAGATCATAGAAGTGGGAGGAAGACCCATATGTACAAAAATATTTTTAGCAGCCCTTTTTGTGGTTGGAAAGAATTGGAAACTAAAGGGGTGCCCATCAATTGGGGAATAGCTAAACAAGTTGTGGTATATTAATGTAATGGAATATTATTGTGCTATAAGAAACGAGGAAGTGACGGATTTCATAATTACCTGGAGAGACTTATACAAACTGATGCTGAGCGAGAAGAGTAGAATCAGAAGAAATTTGTATACAATCACAGACATACCATATCTGTGATGACCAACTATGACAGACTGGACTCTTTTCAGCAATGCAGTGATATAAGTCAATCCCAAAAGACTCAGGAAAGTTAGAAATTTGCCATCCAGAGATATAACTAGAAAGAACTGAGCCTGAATCCTGATGGAAGCAAACTAAATGATATTTTTCTTTTCATTGTTTGCTTTTATTTCTTCCTTACCGTCTTTCATCCCACCTAGTACAATATGCCTTTGTAATTGGAATAATGTCTAATATGAATGCATTTGCAGATCCTATATTGGACTATATGCTGTCGTTGGGGGAAGGGCGGAGGGAAGTAAAGGAAATTTGAAAATCAAGGAACTATGGAATTGAATCTTGTTAACTGAAACTAAACTAATGAATTAATTAAAAAAACCAAAAAATAAAAAAAAAGTGATACTACATATGAATATGAACATATGCTCTCTATGCAAACATAATTTTCTTTACATGAAATGTTTGATACAAGTATATGTTTTTATAGTTATCCTCACATATAAACAATTGCATGTATTTATGTGTATATATGTACATGTACAGATGCATAGCTATATACGATTTGTCATCTATCTAATCATTCATCTATCTCATTTTGGATCAAACTTCTGATTTCATTAATATAAGGAACCCCCAGGGAGAACTTTATTGCCTGTGGGCTTTTGGATTCCAAGACTGACTCCATATCTATACTGTCTTTCATGTATACATACATATGACTAAATATATGTGATAGGCATGTGTATGTCTATAATATCTGTATACATATGCATGACTATGTACACATATATGTATATATACAACATATGTGTATTTGCAGGTAGATATGAATGTTTGACATAAATACATATATGTTATAGAAGCATATGCAGACACACATATAAAACTCATGGTTGAATTAATGGTCACTCATCTGTTGTTGCATTTGTACTCCACAACATAATTATACTTGTGTAAATAAGGCATACGTTTTCCCAGAACCTTTTACTATAAAGGAAAAGAAAAATTATTGGATTTATGAATGCATTTACTGCCTCCACTCTCACTTTGCCACTTTCCTACTTCTTATCTTCAAAAATGCACATAGGTGGGAAGTTGAAAACATTGAAAACATGTAGTTTAGGAGAAATTCAAGATTGGTTGCACTTCCCATATGCTAGTCAAACATTTCCTGTCACCTCTCTTTGCATTTCTTCATCCATAAAATAAGGGTGAGATAATACTTTGTCCTATGTACCTCACAATGTTGCTTGTGGAAAAGTACATTTCAACTTTAAAATACTACAAAAAAGTGAGTTATTAATAATGTGATTTCATTTAGTTCAATTAGTATTAACTTTCCCTAAGATAACATGGCTCAGGGTTCTGTTGAAGAATGGAAAAAACCTTTGATCCACTTGAGGTAGGACAGAACCAGCACCCAGGCTCTTCACAAATGCTCTTTGCTAGAGTGGATAGAGTGCTGAATTTCCAACCAGAAGACCTAAGTCCAAAAGCGATCTGAGGTATTTATCAGGTAGCTATGTGGCTTCCACCATGACACTTGACCTTAATGAGCAGGGTTTCTTCTCTTTACTAGGCGAATGGGCAATTAGATTGCACAATGGATAGAGTGCTGGGAAGAAAAGAAGTCCAAATCTGGCTTCAGATACTTACTATCTGTGTGACTCTGGGAAAGTCACTAAACCCTGTTTGCTTCAGTTTCCTCATTTGTAAAATGAACTGGAAAAATAAACTACAAGCTACTTCTGTATCTTTGCCAAGGAAACCCCAAATGGAGTCATGAAGAGGCAGACATGATTGAAAAGAATGAACAACAACAACAATAAAACTTTTTTCACAGAGTCAATGTGAGGATCAAATGAGATCATGCCTACAAAATGCTTTGTCAACATCAAAACCCTATATACACGTGAACTACCATCCTTATTTTTGTTAGTACTTATATTGAACAGGTACTTGTATTGTACAGCAACAGGTAGTCTTAGTGAATAACCTTCATTTGAGCCAGAGACAAATCTTTTCTTCTTTCATCTCTAGTTGGCATTTATTTAGGTATTTTTTTCAAGTGACTTAAACTAAACCCTGTGGATAAAGGATGTCTTCACTACTTCATTCTCATGTATTCTGTTCTTATGTTAACATTTTGCTCCAGAGGTATAGCTAGCCAACACAGTTAACTCTTTGGGTTCTTGAAAAAAGCTTAAAACATTGTACCTTTTTTCCCTTTTATTGACAGCAGTTCTTTGTATGGAAATGGAGGATGGGAAAGAATAGATATGATAAGAGGTCATTGTTTTATTTTTAAATTTTTTTCAAATAACCATCATTTTTTCTCTTTCTCCCACATGTGTTCACTGCCGGGGGAAAATTAAGAAAAAATGTAAACTATTAAAACAAATATGTCTTGTCAAGTAAGACAAATTCCCATATCAGTCATGTCCAAAAATATGTCATGTTTATTCTGCATATTTATTCTATCACCTCTATGTCTGGAAGTGAGCAACATTCTTCATCATCCATCCTTTGGAATTGTGGTTGGTCATTGCATTGATCAAATTTGTTGTCTTTAATTTTTACAATGTTGTTATGTTATAAATTATTTTCCTATTTCTGCTCCCATCAATCTATATCGGGTGGCAAAGAATTGGAAGTTTAAAACTCTTTCAAGATTTGAAGACTCCTCTACAAATCCCCAACATTCCTACTCTACTTCCATCACTCCACTACCACCCACAGCTTTGTTAATAGGGTCAGAACACTAAGTAGTCACTTAGGTGTGAAAAAATATATATGCTCTAGGATCATATAGTGCCAACTAAACAGGATCTTAGAGTATATCTAAGTCAATCCCTCATTTTACAGATGGGGAAAGTAAGGACAAGAAAAAAATGACATGCCTTCAGAACTACACTTTCAGGACCAATGTCACAATCATGTCTACATTTTGTGAGTCCCAGGAAAGGCAGGGCTAGAGCACCACAATATTTAACAAGTCTGTGAGTGGATGAGGTGGAAATATTTTTATGACTTGCCTCTAGTTTTCAAATTCTGTAATTCCAGTCCCAACTATCAATCCATTAGCAGCATCTTTACCTTAGTCCCTCTGGCTCCTTCTATCTGAAGACAGTGGTATTCTTGTAGGGAACCATATAAAAAGTTTAATAATAACAACCATAATAATAATAGTAATAATACCATTATTTATATCACACTTTAAGAGTAATGAAATGCTTTTCTTGTGACTTAGTAGCCATAGGTAGAGTTTGGAAGAAACAGATACAGATTCGAGTTTAAAGCAAATGTGGACCTTGCTTCTCCATCTGCCAGACACAGAGGATTTATAACTGCCCTTGTCACTGATCCTGGATGAACTGGGCTACCATAATCCAACAGAGGGCAAGTCTGTGCAGTTGGTTTTGTCTTATGTTTTCCTTTCTGGGTCTCAATTCTAAGTGAAAGCTATATGATACATGACCATATGAAGTTGTATCTTTTAAAAGGAAGAAAATAAGATATATTTTGAACTACTCCTTTAAAAATAAAAGTTAAAAAAATAATGGTAGGGGGAGAAAGATTTACCTACATGGTACTCATAAGAGCTAAGTTACCCCCACCTTCTGATTATTTTAAAATTAACCACCTTCTGATTATTTTAAAATCCTTTTGTTCATCTGTGCCAGCAGCTGTGGCTGAACTCCATGAGGCTGACTTCCAGGAATAATCCCTAGGGTACCAAATGGGGAAGGCACACTTTCCCTTTCAGGGAAAAACCTGTTTATTTTGAGTCTTATCTTGCCACCCTGCTGCCCTTTTTAAACAAATGTATTGGATTTGTGCACTTTATTGCTGCTTCATAGCCCAATATCTAAAATAGACTTCTCTAATTTTGCGTGTGTGAGAGAGTTTACTTAACAAATGATCCCATATTGCCTTTAACAAGGAAGGTTGTTAACCTGGAATATTGTATACAGATAGAATGTAGTCCACGGAGCTCTCACAGATACCTTTTTTTTTTAACTTTTCTTTCCCCCCCTGTTGCTTCCAACAGCTTCATGAATCATGAGATGGGCCCTGTGCACACAGTGATGTATAAAATTCAGCCTGCTCGGCTCACTGCAAGAGGCAAGGATGTCTGAAATGAGCCACTCTCACTGAAACAGACCTTCCAGGGAAAATGACTGGCACTGAGTATTCCCACTGGAAATATCCCTTGTACAATAGCTCATTTAATTGTATCTCTGAGTTTACCAATTGAAGTTGCCAGCTGTTGCCCTTTTGCCCACTTGATTTTTGGTCCCCTCTTTTTGTATTATCATAATTATATGATTAATAGCGACAGCAGCTTTAATCTGAAGCATCAAGCAGTTGCAGAGCTAGAAATGGACAATTAGTTGGGTCTTTGGTGATTGTGAGGAAAGTTTAAGAGAAAGGAGATCTGCAATATAAGTACCCAAAGGTGCTGAACTAATAGATTTAGAGCTAGCAGGGATCTCTGAGGCCAGCTAGTACAACCAACCCCTTTTACAGATAGGAAAAAAATTTCTGAGGGACAGAAATGCTAAATGACTGGTCTAAGGTCATGCCAGTAGCAAGTGACAGAGCCAAGATTTAGGCTCATTTCCTCTGACTTCCTATTTAAGACACTTTGTACTGGAAGACTGACCTTCCCAGGCCCTCCATTCTACCTCTAGTATTACTGTCTGCCAAGGCAACTGCCACCTACAGGTAGGCAAGTCATACATAGATGTATCTACGTATCTATGTATGATTGTTGATATTTTTTCTCTCCTTTCTATTAGCAAACTCATTTAGGGCTCAGAGAGGAACTCTAGCCCAAAGACCTAATCTATATCTAATTTTATAGGCTAGATACAGGGCACTTCAAAGTAGAAGAAATGGTGGTATATGATTAAAGGTATTCACAATAATGGACGCTTTCCTGCTCCCCGAGTTCAGCTGCTCTGCCTCCCTGATTTGGTCTAGGCACTTCATAAAAAAATGACACATACTTACTTCCTTTTACTACAGAGGTAAGGGGACTAATGACATACAACATTGCATAAGTGGCCAAGTGTAATCCTTTGGGATCTTGGCATCTTGACTGTATTATTCAGTGTGTTAGCTATTCCCCACCCCCATCCCCAGCTTTGTGTCATTTCAAAATTTGATAAGCACCCATTTATACCTTTTCTCAAGTCATTGATAAAAATGTTAAATAGCAAAGAGTCAACTATAGAACTCTGATCTACAGTTGGAGACCCCTTAGCACATTGATATTGAACCAGTAAGAACCATTCCAAGGCTGGCCTTTCTTCCAGTTCTAAACACACTTGATTGTTTTACCTAATTTATATTTCTCCATCTTTCCCTTAACCTACTAGTGAGTAATCTGGTCAAAAAAGGAAATGATTTTATTCTGGAATAAGGTACTCGGAAAGCATGCTGACATTTTGTAATCACTGATTCCTTTCTGAGATGATATTAAACCATCTCTTTACTTAATCCTCTAGACAAAAAAAGTCCATTATGCTAAAGTTTGCAGATTCTGTCCTCTTGCCTTTTTTTTTCAAATAGAGACAGTTGCCATTCTCTAATATGGTGGTATTTCTCCTATATTCCATGATAGTTTGATTATCACTGGCAGTGACTCAGTAATCTCATTTTAAAAATTATTTTGGCATCTGAGGATGTGGTCCATTTTGGACAGATTTCTTAATCCTAGAGGTAATAGGAATTCACTGGAGTTTATTGCATAGAGAAAACATAGGTATAGATCTGTGCTTTAGGGAAATTATTATGGAGGTCATATGTTGGATGTATCAGAGAGGAGAAAGATTGAGGTAGAGAGAACAAGTATCATTTTAATTGGTAGAACTTGTTCCAATAGGTACAATAATTCATTTATGCCCTCAGATCCCACAAGCAGTGGTGTTAAAACTAAATAGAAATAAATCCCTGCAGGCTGCATGCTGGTTTACAAAACCAAAAATTAACATTAATATTATATTATATTTTTATATATTAAACATTTTCAAATTATATTTTGATCATATTTTTTTTTTGCTTCATTCTGGAGTTTTGTGGATTTATAAGGTCTTTGGGGCATAGTATATGAGTCTGACACCTTTGTTCTAGATCATCTTCTTCAGAGATCACAGTAAAGGCTTAATATGTGTGTGGATGTTCCGATGAACTATTCAGCAGGCACTTCATACATCCATCCTTCCTTCCTTCCTTCCTTCCTTCCTTCCTTCCTTCCTTCCTTCCTTCCTTCCCTCCTTCCTTCCTTTGTTCCTTTCTACCTTCCTTCCTTCCTCCTTTCCTTCCTTCCTTTTTTCTTTCCTTCCTTCCTTCCTTCCTTCCTCCCTTACTCTGTCCCTTCCTTCCTTCCATAAAAACCAGTATGATCATACTCCATCAATGAGAGTGTTTGGTGACAGCAGTTATGTCTTTTCTCTCATTTGATTTTATCCCAAGGTGTTCAAGGCAGAAGCTTCACCAAATATATTTGCTCCTATAATCAAGAAGAGGAAGAAATAACTACAGTGGCACCTTGGAAAGAGAACTCACTGTTTCTAGAAAACGTCTATTACTGTAGTTACAAAAAAAAAAATACCAAACAGTCTTGAGAAGCAGTGTAAGTAAAATCTAGAGCACCTATTTTCCAAAAGAATGGTAAAGATAATTCCAGTGTTGTCCATGGGGTTTTCTTCACAAAGATACCAGTCTGGTTTGCTATTTCCTTCTTTTGTGGATCACTTTTTGTGCGAACTTTCCCAAAAGGCCTGATGTTCTATGTCCATGGAGTCATGAAGAGTTGGGACATGACTGAACAACAAAAATTCTAGTATGTAATTCCACTCTATACTCATTTCCCTGGGTCACCTCCTTGGATCAAAATGAATCCTTCTGAGCATCTTAGGGAATTCTTATGAGATTCTAACAGATATCCAGCTAATCCCCTTTATGGTGCTCTCTCTAACTCCTAGGTACTCTGCTTTCTTCATCAAGCCCATAACATTTTTAGAGCCAACAGAAGATACAAGAAACAATTGGCTCATTCTTGCTGACATTCACACATCTCTGTGGCACTCAGGAGAGGGGATGGCATGTGTGTTTAACAGGGGGAATCAATCTTCCTGCCTATCATCCTCTCTTGTCTCCTGAACAAAGGGTGTTAGTGCAATTACCTCACCCAGACCAATTACCTCACTGTAAACTGTCTTTTCCCCTGAGAAAGTTGTTTTTGAGCAGGTAGCATTTTGAAAGGGGAGATAGATTCCCCTTTAAAAAAAATTCCCTTGTACATTTAATAAAAGTGAGTGAAGATAGAAGGGAAACTGCTGACTGTAAGTCTAGCTGAATGTCCCCCCAAAAGTATCTTTTATTTTTCATCAGAAGTTATTTTTATTCTAAGGTCAAAAGTGGGCAAGAAGCAATATTTTACCCATCTGAGCCCTGGCACCATTTGGATAACACTACTCTCAAGGTGTATATGGAGTGAGTTCATAGATGGAGTATGGCCTTGGCCCATTTCTCAGCATCTTTAATTTTTCCATGAACAATAAGAGAGGTGGTAGCATAAAGTCCTTTGAAGCATATCTGTTCTAAAACCATGTAACATTATTTATATAACTATCAAAACAAGAGTAAAAACCTTGTTTCATTTGAATGTATGTATGTATAGCAGGCCACCTTGACCTGGTCCTCTCATTGGCACTAGACTGAAAGGTAATTCACAGAGCTCCGCTGTAGGAAATTAAGGTACTCCCTACAGTTAAGATGGGTATCTGCTGGAAAATGGGAAATTTGGGAGTGATTTTTGGATTGTCAGTGGTGGAGAAGGGTGAGAGCTTACAGCAGTTAGACAACGTTCAAAGTTCCTAAACCAAATTGAGCTGACTTTGGGAGAGAAAATCCAGATCCCACGTCGAAAGTGAAAAAGCCAGAGGCAGCACGTCATCCTTCCCCCCCCCCACACACACACACTACATTCCTGTTTGAGCGGACCACCAGCTCTCCTTATGCCTTATTACCTCAGTCTCCTTCCGCAGCCCTTTTCCCCCTTCATTTATTCCTCAGGGCTTATTACTTCTTGTAGGGCAAGGGGATAAACTGGGGGAAGAGAAAACTATGAGGCAGGAAAAAAGGAAAGAACTCTCTCTACTGGAATAGAAATAACTGTCTCATGCACCTGACCACCCCCCCCCCCCCAACTACACCGGGGCTGGGGTACCAATCTCTGTTCCTTTTCATCCTCTTCCTCCTCCTTCTAGCCAGTCCCGCCCAGGCCTGGCTCATTGGCTGCTGCTACAGTGGGGAGGAGAAGGACTTGGGGGAGAAGAGGGGGGCTCTCATTAGGAATGCGGACTCCTTCCTCCGCTCCCGTAGTCTGGAGCCCAGCAGCAACGTGCGGAAGCTGGGAGGTGCTCAGCGTTGCCGAGTAGGGGAAAGGCAGCAGCAGAGGCGGGCGGCAGCTTAAGCTGTGACGGTCTCCCTGCTCTGAGAAAGGAATGAGGGTCAGTGCTCCCTTTGGGTCCTCATCCAGTGGCAGCTCGGGACTCCATGCACTGAAGCCTTAGGGAGAAGCTGAGGACCACAGTCACTGGAGAGCTAAGAAAGGACACACACACTCTTCCATTTCTCCATCTCCCACGGTGTGTCTCGCTCTCCTTCCCGTTTTCCCAGAAGGAAAAAGCAGGAGTGCTGAAGAAGAGTCAGGAGGAGGAGTACAGAGCATGGGGGGAGCAGCCCGCGGAGGAGGAGGAGGAGGTGGTGGTGGCGGCGGCGGAGGCAGCTGTCCAGCGGAGCTCTGCCGGCTCCTCTTGCTGGGGCTTTGCTGCTGGGTTGCAGGCGCTGCGGCTGTCCGAGGTAAGCTAAGAGATGGGGAAGCAAAGGGAGGGGAAGGAGAGACCCGAGAAAGGAGCCAAATCTGAACATGCTACGTGTTCTTGACAAGTTGCGTCCCGCAGCTCCGGGAGCAGCTGAGCCGGTTGTGAGTGCGACCGAGGCTGTGGGTCCAAGGGGACGGACAGAGACCCTTGCCTCAGAGCCCAAGTTTGCCATCTGCGGCAATCCTACAAGTTGCAGCAGCCTGAACGTCTGCCCAACCTCCCTCTCCTCGACCCTTTCATTTTACCCTTTAGTTTCCTCCCCACTCTGGGGAAAAGAGTCACTGCAGAGGACGTAGCCCCTCTAAACTCCTGCTTCCCAACCCCTGGTTCTGTCTCCTTTTCTGATGGGAAAAAGGTATGAAGCCTTGGGAGAAAAAGACTCAGATGCACCCAACCTCTTCGACCCCTACTTGAGCTGTCCAGGACTTTCTACAGAGGGTGGAGGTGGGAGTGGGGCTCAGCTTTGGGTGGAAAGGCAGTCTGAGAGAGTGACTTGACCCCCCATCCCGTCCCCTACTCTACCCCCACCCCCGCCAACCTGAACACTCCCCTGCATCGGGGCTTACTGATTCTGAGCGAAGGTAAACAGAGCCTCCAGAAAGCAATGTCAATGCAGGAGTTCCCTCTCACCGCGCCCCTCCCATATCTCGGGCATCCCCTGTCCCCCTCCAGTCCAAGGCACAGCATTCTTTGGGGTACCCTATTCCACCAAGCTTAGTCCAGGTTTCCTCCGAGGTTGGGTGTGTTCGTTGGATGACTGTTTGGAAGATTCCCTGACTGGCTCAACAGATCCTGCCGGGCAAGAAGACGGCTAGGTAATTGGCCTGCCAGTCTAGTGACCTGGCCTTTCCTTCCTCCGTATCCAACTCCCAGTGGTCTTGTCACCCGGGATCTCAGTCCTTGCTGTGTAGTCCCGCCGCCTCATGGAAAGGCGGAGAAAGCTCGGTTCTTCTAGGGCTTGAGATGCAAACGCCTTTTGCCTGGAATCCTTGTCTACAACTGTGTGTCATTTTGCAACTGGTTTCTGTTCCACCTGAGGACCTGAGGGAGGACATGGAATACCAACTTAAGGGCAAGAGAGGGATATCTAAAAGATGCGCAGGTTCTAGTGACGAATAACTGGGCTTTCTATGCTTGCTCTCCCTTCCAAATAAAATTACCAGGAGTCTTCTAATGTCTTCTCTCCCCTCACTCGCCAAAGCCAGTTTGGCCATCGATTAGGCTGAGAAAATGTTACTGTTAGAAATGATTTGCCCTATAGTTGTCTGGTGTGTGATGGAGCACAACTGCCCCCCTCGCCTTCTCTTTTGTTTCACTAAACCTCGTGTAAATAGCAGGAAGGTTGGAAGACCAACCACAGCGGTGGAAAGGGCTCTTTGATCACAGAAGAACGATATAATACCGTGGGGTTTTTGTTGTTGTTTTTTCCAAAAGAACTGGCTTTATTCTAAGGCATTACTACCTAGAATCAGGAAGGGGAGGAGGGGTGGTAGATCAAGCTAAATGGTTTATAACCCCTTGAATTTGATATCAAAAAAGTTTGGTTTGTTTGTTTTTAATGGAGGAAGCTTTTAGAAAAGCAGAGAAAGTTAAAAAAGAAGAATATTTCTGACACTATGCTATGGAGCATATTAAAGTACAGTTGCTGCAAGAAAACAGAATGCTTTAGTCATCCCCTTCATTGTAAAAAAAAAAAAAGGAAAAGGTCTTTATGTGGAATACTTTTTAAGATTTTTTTCCTTTAAAAAATGGTACATTTTGACTGAATTCTTACTCTTTACCTCATTATTGGTACTACATAGAAAGTACCACCTGCTCCAGCATTAACTCCAGTTACTGACCCCTTCAGCACTAAGATCATGGTTTGTGGAATTGTTTTCAAGGCAGTTCTAAACAAGGGCAGGGAATGTGTCCAAAGTCTCCTGAAGTGGAGTTTTCACTGACTGTGAAACTCAAGCTAGCACCTCTTATCTTTAAGCTGTCCTTTAAAGGGCTTCTGGAAAACATACTGCACACTCTACAGGCTTTTTATTTACAATAAATGCCTTGCTCAGATCATAGCAATGTTCAGGCTACATGGGATGGAATGATAACTCTGACTAATATTTCTCTTGTAACATTTCACTCACTGGGGCATGCCGCCCATTTCTCTTGGCCTATGTCAGAGATCCCTGAAGAAATTAGCAGGGAGTGGGCTTCTGAAAAACATAAAGCTGCGGGCCATTTGGTTCTTAAACAATCAAACAGCTGTGCACTATATACTTATTGGTGTTTCCAGGTCAAAGATCACATCTCTGTTCTTCAGGGTCTCTGAGACCCATAATGATTTCCCATGGTTTTATATTAAAGAAAGGTACACACTTCTCTGATGTTGCCATTGGAGGTCATTGCCCCCATATGCATCTTGATGGACAAAGGTCGGTCATTAAACGTTGTCCAAGAGAAATGCATTTTGTTATGAGTTCTCTTGGAACCCCAGAGTGCATGTCCATTGGGACTATGTCTTCACCAATGACTAAAAATTGAATACAGGAAAAAGTCAGTTTGGGCTATGTAATCTCTAAGGTCCTTTTTGCTTCTAACATTCTGTGAAACTGTGACTCGATGACCTAATTCCCCATGTCATTTGAGGGCTATTTTGACAAAGAAAATATGATTCAATGGCATTTCTCACTTGTGACCTTTGTTATCTTTACCCAAGTCAATATCTGCATAATTTGTTTTCTTTTTGCCCCACTCCTTTTGTTGTTGTTTTTTCTTTTCCAGTTAGTTGATAAATATCTAACTGAGAACTCATAGTGATATTTCCAGATGGTTCATGCTAATTGGATTTAAAGAAGACCTATGGGAGGAGAGCTAGAATGTAGTGAGGGTAGGGGTACAAGAGAAACACACTGTTTTTCTTCCTTTGTTAGTCTGAGAATTGCCTACTCAGGTTCCTCTGACTGCCAGTCAGCATGTTGGAGATGCATATTAGTTATTTGTGACTACTATGTATTTAACACTTTCCATCTTAAAAGCAGAATATTTAAAAGTTATTTCTTACCTGCAACATGTAATTGAATCCTTGTCTATCTGTCATGCTGATTTTTGTCCTTCTCTCTAGCATATATATATATATATATATTTATTTATTTATAATAAGATCTACTGGTATGTGTAGCTGTGATTTCTGTACTGTATTTCAAGAACTGCATCAAAGACAGCCAACTCATTGGATACAGGGAAGAAAAAAATCTCAGGAAGTCAGTCCAGCTTATAATGAGATGATTTTAATTAGGTCACCCATTTAGTCACTTTGGACACTTTGCCTCCCCCATAACTTTTCATATGTACAAATAGGGCAAGAAATTTATGATCATTATGTAGTTATAATGCAATGTAGTAATTTTTTAAAATACTGCATACTCTCTCTACATACTACCATCACTAATACAACCCCTAAAGTTGATTTTCATTAATTTCTCTGATTAAAAACATTACCTAGTAGCCATCCCTTCTGATAAGCTTCAGCTGTTTGCTGTTTGCTGTTGATGTCTATAGGTCAAAGAGTATTTTCTTCAGGTTCTCTGAGACTCATATTGGCTTCCTTTGGTGTTATATCAAAGAAGAGATGCATTTCTGTGATGTTGCCATGAAAGTTATTAATTCAGGTGATACACAATATCCACTTGCAGTGAAAACTTGAAGTTTTGCTTTGTTTTTCCTAGTTAGGAGGACATTACAGCACTTCTGTTTGATGATTATGACTCAAAGTTGTATACTATGATGAGACACCAGACAAGAAGTTTTCTGAAGGATGAACGAAGTTGTCCTCTATAAATACAGAAAGTCATCAGTCCATTTAGTTTTATTTATTCTTCTATCTGCCCATGTTTAATGCCTACCATTTGTCTTATTCCCATTACTCTAAATATCTATGCCTCATGGGGCTGTGTGGGACTAAAGTTTTTCCTTGTTTGGTTATGCCTCATACCTTCAAACCCCTGGGAAGGTTTCCCATCCCAGTAGCCTTTAACTTTCCTACTTTTATTAGAATGGTTTGCATTCTAAATCGAGTTCTTTGAGCTCCTCACTTTTTAAGAATGAGGACTTTGCCTTTCATTATCAGACTTATCACTCTTTCACATCCTGACATCATAACATAGGAAATGCCTATTCCTTTGTTATTTCTAGTATCTAATTACTTTAATTTCATCTAATGTCATGGGGAAGCCAAACCCCCCAGTTCTTCCCGGAGTTGCTCTCCCTTCTAAAAATGATGGCATCTAAAAATTCAAGGCCGACCCTGCAAACTTTCTGCAGAGAAATATCATTGAACATTTTGTTGTTGCTGCTGTTTTTACAGTACTACCTTCCAACTCTTAAATTTTACTCTATCCCTTCTCCACCTTTCAACCCTCACCTTATCTCTGTTTTTGTAACAGTGCCAATTCTTTGTAGTTGAAAGAGTGGCAGGAAGGAGATGGAATTCATAGGGAGAAGAGATGAGCATCAGATTCCCAGTCCCCAGTAATAAATCTCCACCATTAGACCATGACCATCTAGGCAGGTGAAGATGATGTTAACAAAAGTTCCATCTCCTATGCAAGGACCCTTTGCATACAACAAAGCTGGGCGGGGTGGGAAGAGAAGAGATCATGCGCTCTAGGAGCATATACTTGCATTATCAAAGAACTTTAGGTGAACCATCTTCCTGTACTCAGATCACTCCTGAGCTATTAGAACAAATATTCCATTAAATCAGATTGTGCATTTTGACCTACCTATAATGGAATAATCCAATTACTTCCTCTTCTTCCTCTCTCTTTGCCTCTGTACTACTGCCAACATGGAAGTATTGTGAGTAACTTTCCCTGAGCATTCTAAACCATATGCTCAAACAAGGGAATACCCCTCCATAATCACCTTATCCAATCCCTAATTCACAGGACTATTGCGAGAAAAGTACTTTATAAATTATAAAGCAGTATATAAACACAAGCTATTGCTATTAAAATAGCATTTGTTATCAAATAGCACTCCTTTAGTCCTTTGATAACCAACTCTGGCATAGAGGTGATTTTGGATTCTCAAAATATGTTCTAGAAAAGTGTAAGCTGGAATTATTTGGAAGTATGTCTGAGGGACAGGCTGAGTTTTCGTGGTCCAAACATAACCACCTGACTAAATACAATAGTGCTCATTCTAGGAGTGCTGGCTACTGAATGACAATTGTTGTTGTTGTTTTTTGGGAAGGGGGGCCGGTGACTCATTTTAATGAAATATATATATATATATATATATATATATATATATATATATATATAGAAGGGGTTGCACTCAGTGTCAGCAAAGGGATTGCCAGCACTAAGACAATCCCTGATTCTTTGTGTATTAAAGTATAAATTATCATTATCACAACTGTCATCATTATCAAAACATATAGCCAAAAATGGAAACAGGTCCCTGTCTCATTGCTTGAAGACACCATTAAAAAGGCTGGCTTACCTGCTTTAACCAAAGTATATAGACTTACTGGAATGTGAAAGTGTTAGCATTAAAAGGGAAAATTCAGTAGATGATTTAGCATCAAAGTTAATCCCCAGGTTTTGTTTTATTCCATTTTGATCTTTTATTTTACTGGTGGTGATAGGAACAGGAAAAAAAAATCAAGAATGGGATCCATATGGACATCAGACAGTAGATATATGTAGATGTCTGTCAGACAGTAGAGGGTTATGTAAGAGATTAAAGAAATCCCTAGATGTATTCAGACCAATCTCAGAGGTGCATGTGGTACAAATACAAGCATTCTATCATCATCCAGGCTGGTGCACTTTAGACTTGGAGTAACACATGCAATTCAGAATTCTGCTCCTTAATAGAACTAACTCACTCTCTTGCTCTCTCTCTCTTTTTTTTAATTTTAGAATTTCAATAGGAAATATTACTCTCAAACTGAACACTCTAGCCATGGAATGGCAGGTCCCTGGGGACTATTTGTTGCATCTCTTGTATTTTTAGGCTTATTTGTTGGGGAAATGTGGAGCATGAGATTTGAGAATAGATTGTTAACACCAGAGGCTGCTGTTTCTGCTGTTTTGGGTACTCCTGCTGCTGCTCTTGTGAGGCAGATGGCTTGATTCATTTATAGAAAATAGATATTCGTTCCATTTTGCATTTCTACTTTCCAAAGAACTTTTAATTGTTTGTGCCACATTGCCTCATATGGTCTTATTGTGTGTATACACATATACATGCTGTGTGTATAGATAATTTTCAGAATTAGACGGGTGTTGATGTACTCAGTTTGTACTGTAGCAGAAGTCCGCGCAAAACTCATCCATGATTTTGGAAAGTGTTCCTTAAAAGGAGGCAAGGAATGTTTAGAGTTACAAGTTTATTCAGTAAACTCACCTCTCACTATATCCTCTGTTCCTTACTTCTGCTTTCCCTCAGCAACTCACCAGCAAATCTTTGGGGTTTCTCTTTTTATTTTTTTCTCTTTTTTCTATCCTCCTTCCCCTCTTCCTTTTCTCCCTTTCTTTTTCTCTTTCCTCTCTGCTCCCCTTCCTTTGCCTTTCCCTTCCTCCTTCCCTTTATTCTCCCACCTTTAGCTTCCCTACCATTATGCTATCTGACTATCAGCTACCAAAGAGAATTGTTGACAAAATGCTCCCAAACTCAAGGATCCCTGCAAAATGAGACAGAAGAGACCTAGGATTAGTAGCAATGAAAAGGAACACCACATAGTTCACTCTGGGGTCTTTATCTTTCACCTCCCCAAACGGAATTTGCCCCAGGTGCCAGATCTATTAATGATTAATTTCTTTTGTGAGAGAATCAGGGAATGACAGTTTCTAAGCCTGGGAAATGATCATCAACTTATGACAATCCTTTTCACAAATAAAGAAAATGAAATAATATACATGGTGAGTAACAAGTCTTGACTGTGGATTATTTGTTGGCTCCAATTTCCTAGTTTGTATAAATGGTGTTTAGAGGCAATTTATAATAGTGGATAAAGACATGGCCTCTGAGCCAGGGAGACCTGCATTCAAATGTCACCTCTCAATGCTCTTTTGTTGTTTTTTTCCATTCATGTCCAACTCTTCCTGACCCCATTTGAGGTTTTCTTGGCAAAGATACTGGAGTGATTTGCCACTTCCTTTTCCAGCTCATTTTACAGAGGAGGAAATGGAGGCAAACAGGGTTAAGTGACTTGCCCAGGGTCACACAGCTAGTAAGGGTCTGAAGCCATATTTGATCTAAGGAAGGTGAATATTACTGACCCCAGGCCTGGCACTCTACTTTGCCACCTATCAGCCACAAGTGCTCTAGGCACCTCTTTTAAACTAAAAACTATAGTAAAGGTGTCAGTTTACATTAGTAGAGGAGATTTCAGTTCAAGAGGTTCCTATTCTAGTGAAAATCTTAAGTCTATATCCTATCCTTATAAAAAGAGTAAGGAGAGAAACTTGGAGACAGAAATCTCTGTGGAATGCCAAACAGCCCCTGAACTTGCAAGAAATTCTTTATGAGAAATATTCACAATAAGCATATTTGTATAAAGGAAAGACTTTATAGAAAACCCAGCTGTTGTTTGGATTAAAATTTCTCATTTGGGATGAGTTTGAAGGAAAATAGCATGATAAAAGATGGGTTATAGACCTGGGTAGAGGTAGAGCCAAGAAATGAATCCAAAGCAAAGCAGTCATCATGATTACTCAAAGCTCTTGAAACACAGTGTTTTGAATATTATTTTCCACAAATTAAGAGTTTGGTTCTGATCTCTCACTAGTTTAGAGGCTCTTAACCTTTTCTGTGTGTGTGTGCATCATGCCCCTTTGATAATCTTGTGAAGCCTGTGGATCTCTTCTCAGAAGAATATTTTATAAGCATAAAACAAAATACATAGGGTTACAAAAGAAACAAAATATATTTAAATGGTTATAATATATTTATATTGAAGGTGAATTATATTTAAAATGTGAAGATTGGTTATATTTGTTTGAAAAGCACAGGGGACCTATTTACTTCTCTGGTATATGTGTTTTAATTTTTTTTTGAGGGAAGAAGTGGATAAGTATTAAAACATTATTTGTAGATTAAAGTTATAGAAGTTGTAACTATTAGCATAGATATTAATGCTTTGAATTTATACCACGAATCTATTCCATATACCCAAGTAGGCTATCACCTTTTCACCCCTGATCAGGGAGTTTAATGAGCCTCTGTGTGCATCCTGCTGTCTGATGATCATCCTTCTGGGGATGAACCTATCTGTGCATAGTAAATCCAGACTCCATCCTACAGAAATGCAGTCCTTCATCAAGTTGGTTCCACAAGCCTTTTTATCCTGGTGGGGACCTGCTAGAGCTTGATTCTTTCTAGGTACAGATATCAAGATTCATAGGTCACCTACATAATTTTATGATAAAGTAGAACTTTAGTGGAAGATCAATAAGATAGTAGCAGCCTGAACTGGCTCCTGCTTAGGAGTGAATGTCAAGTTGTGATTGGCAGCCAAAGCTTCCTGCGATGAAAGACACAGGTGAACACAGATTCTTTAGGCAGGTGAGCACTTATTTACAAAACCTCATTTTCAGTTGGTGGACACCATCTGGTGTATTTCTTAACAAGAGAATTCTGGATGTATTTTAGATGTAATTCTAAATGTGCAAGAGAGAAAGGAGATGGTTCTATTTTTCCCAAGGATATATTAAAAAAGAATAGTTAGAATCCTAAAGGTTTTTGTTATTGATGATGTTTTAAGGTGCAAAATTATAATCTAGTTCAATCCCTTTATTTTGTTGATAAGGAAACTGAAGTCTAGAAAGGTTTCATGAATTGGCCAAAGTCAAAAAAATTATTTAAGGAAATGGAAGATTTAGGTTTAAAACTTAGGTCATCTGATTATTGTTTTTTTAATCCTTCCAATAAAATAATAATAACAATAGTTAATATTCATATAGAATTTTAAAGTTTGTAAAGTACTCCATCCACATATACATACATACACACATCTACACATATACACTGTGTGTGTCTGTATGTGTGTGTGTGTGTGTGTGTGTGTGTGTGTGTGTGAGAGAGAGAGAGAGAGAGAGAGAGAGAGAGAGAGAGAGAAGGATCTTCAAATTACCCCTACATTTGGAAGTTAATGCACGCCCAAAAGTAGAAAGTTGGAAAGAAGTAGGCTTGAGTTAAGCCCAAATTTTAAATCAAAACCGAAACATGCATCATCTTCATGGAAAACCAATCTTCACTGCCACCAGATGGAGTATTGATGATATGTGGTGATTTCTTTGTTTTATTTTGTTTCACTTTCTGGAGGTAAGATATAAAGATTTTAGGCAAATTTCCCTGCTGACTTACTCTACAACTGAGGTAAGACACATAGGAAATCACAGTTGAAAGGCAAAGAACTAGTTAACTGCTAGCAGATGGGGATAGTGTTCAATCATTAAGCCTTTCTGAAGAGAGTACAATAAGCAAAATGCACTTGAGGTCCTTGTAGCTCTAAAAAGTTGACTAGGACTAAACAATTCAAATTGATTATATAAGTAATAATAGTTCCACTTTTGATTTGTGTTTTGTTCTGTTATATATACCAAGCTGTTTCTTAAAACAAACACTTAGTTTATCTTTACACTCTTCCTGGGAGAGTGCTACGATTATGCCTAGTTGAAGGGAAGAAGTCTTTGAGACCCCAGGAGGGGATGGGAATTGCCCATGAGCATATTGGTACTTAGTAACTGAGGAAGGAACTAGATCCCAAGTCTTCTGTTTTCTATTCCCATATTCTTTTCACTCTTCCATCAAGAACTTGTTTTACTGGAGTAGAGTCACATTGCCAAGGGAATAAGAGAATGTCTGTCTCTAAAGGGAAATTGATAAATGGCCTTCAAAAGAGGGTAAAGGGGTTTGAGGGGACAGAAGAAACAAAATTATTTCAAATCTGAAAACATATTGTTTTGTCTTGATGCTCAGGATGTTGTTTAACACTGTTCAAAGTAGCAGTCAGTGCTGTGAATAAAAGGGGCCACTGAGAATCTGTTGAAAGTGAATGGGAGAAAATAATCATTTTTAGTATATAAAAACAGCATAGTAAAAATAGAATATTTTGCTTTTAATAAGTTTGGGATTAACTGATATGCAAAATGTTTCTAAGATAAATGTTAAATAGTAATAATTTATTTTTAAAAAGCAGAGGGATTAAAATAATTTATTCAGATAAGTGTGAACTTAAAATTGTTCATTCTTGTTTTTTAAACACCATTAGAGACTTAAAACTTTGAAAAAATATTGGTTTGCATAATGCATTTCTTCAGTATGCTTTCCTTTTTAAATGACTTGCTTTGTTATCAAATTGTGTTTCTTTTTCTTTTAGTATACTGTTATAATAGGAGATTAAAGTATCCCAAATAGGTTTGACAAGTCCTGTACCAGCACACTGCTGTCCAGCCCTCAAATAATAATTTCCATGAAGTGTGTCCTAAGGAGTTTTTTTACCTGCTTTTTGTTGGTTTGTTTTTTTAAGGGAGAAAGCTGTTGGCTTTTCCTATGTCAAAAGAAAATTATGTTAGTGAAAAATACTTCTCAGGAATGGGGGAGGTGGGGCTTACTTTAGGTGAGGGGAGAGTACCTTTCTCCAAACAGAGGTTCATCTTAGTTTGCTTAGAGACCTGAGAGTATTAGTTTGTCAAAAGGGAAATTTCACACATATGTCTGTTTAAAGGGGTTATTCAGTTTGTTAGTGTGCATTATGTGGGTAGGTGGTATTGGGGCTTTATTTTAAAGAATTGGACATGATTAAACAAGGCATTTCCCCTCCTCTTAGAAAAGCAAGAACTTTCATGCTTTCTTGCTTTTAAAATAAAAACTTGATATACACATTGTGCCTATTTTCAGTCAAGAAACATTCCTTAAGTGCCTATTATGTTCCAAGTTGTGCTAAACCCTGGGGACACAAAGAAAGAGCAAAAGACAAAACAATCCCTGCCCTCAAGGATCTCACTGTTAATTATCTTATTTCATCTACTGAAGAACTTCAGTAGATTGTATGGGACAAGATTGTGTCTTCATTCTCTGGGGGAAGTTAACATTCATAATGGGGAAAAATATGGAGAGAGAGAGAGAGAGAGAGAGAGAGAGAGAGAGAGAGAGAGAGAGAGAGAGAGAGAGAGAGAGAGAGAAGGAGGGAGGGAGGGAGGGAGGGAGGGAGGGAGGGAGAGAGACAGAGACAGAGACAGAGACAGAGACAGACAGAGAGAGGTTATATAAATTCTTGGAGAAGTCCCTTTCATGCTCTTTATTTATAATCTTAAAATACCCATTCGAATATTATTAAAAATTTATAGCATTCTTTTCAATGATTCTTCAAGTAGGACAGGGCCCAAGCAAAATTGTGAAGTTGATAAAGTTGAACTTGAGAAGATACAGTTCCTATTCTTTGCAAGCACTGACTGCCTCCCCAATTCCAAGCTCTCTCTTCTCCCTGTCTCCCCCCTATTAAAAATGTTATGCAGTGTAATGACTGATTATAGTGTGTAGTATTTGTACTTACTGTAATACTTGCATTTTAACAAGTTTAAGCACCTTCAGGTTCTGATACTGAATTTTTCTCAATAGTCAGTGACTAGAAGAAGGAGATTTAGGGGATTTTTTAGGCCCTGGCTATTAGTGTCCTCCATGTACATCCTCCCCACTGCACCCCCCACCCCCAATACTTACTTATAAGCTTCCTTAAG
Source organism: Gymnobelideus leadbeateri (assembly GCA_011680675.1). NCBI lineage: Eukaryota > Metazoa > Chordata > Mammalia > Diprotodontia > Petauridae > Gymnobelideus > Gymnobelideus leadbeateri. The sequence goes on from WOXC01000777.1 coordinate 340,726, forward strand.
TCAGAGATTATTTCATATTTGTCTCTGCTTCCCCAACACTTAGCACAGTGCTTGGCACATGTGTGTGTAATAAGTAAATGTTAATTGATTCAAGTGGCAATCTCTATCCCTGGCCCAGAGCTCCTTCAAACAAGTGCAAACAATGCAAAGAACTTGTTCCTTATGGCCTGATCGCTCTTAAATGAATGTCTAGCTCACAGTTTAATCATGAGAGGGAATTGATCAGGTAGCAATTGGTCTTGTTTGAGTTATGGGAGTTTAAAGACTTTTCACTAGGTGGCACATGGTTTATTGGCCAATATAGGAAAGCAGGACATTCTTAAAAAGCAATAGACTGGGAGCCCAGAGACCCAGAGTCTGAAAATACTCAGTGTGGTTTATTGGAAAGGGAACTAGAATCGCAATCAGAAAAAAAAACTGGATTTGTGGCCCAGCTCTTCCATATAATAGTTTGCTGATTTTGTGCAGATAATTTATCCTCTATGTATCTCAGTTTCCTCTCCTGTAAAATTAAGGAACTGAAATAAAGATTCTCTAAGTTCCCTCCCAGTTAAGTATTTTATGATGGTGCTTAGGCTGACATGACATAACTTACTCATCTTATCTGACCCAGTCACTTTATAGATGAGGAAACTGAGTCCCAGGCAGGGGAACTGACTTGCTCAGTGTCAAATGGAAAGTTGGTAAGGAAAAAAAATAGTGCAGAGCTTCTAGTTAAATGACTAATCAAGTGACATTCTGTGAACTTGCTTCCGTCCCTAGACTCCATGAATATAAAATAACTTATTTCATTTCTTCTTTAATCCTTGACCAAAGGCCACCTCTGCCAAGTTTCCCCAAGCTAGATAGCTTTCGCCAAGGGCTGAGGGACGAGCTGTATGTATACTTTCCAAGAACAACAATCACATATTTCAGGGAGATTCCTCACCAGAGGGCTGCTATCATAGTATGGAATTTTGGTCATTGTGAGGACTAAGACCTAGAGGGATTTCAGTTTTCATTGGTCAAGAAAGGACCCACACAGAAGAAATTATAGATATTTTGATGTACATAATACATTGTATATGTTGAGGTACATATATTGAATTGAAACACAGCATCGTACAGTAGAGAGCCCACCTCAAATACAAGAAGGCCTAGATTTAGTTCCCTCTTCTGACACATATTGGTTGTGTGACCCTATGTTAGTCTCTTAACCGGTCAGTGGTCTAGGTAATATCTATGACTCTAACTGGCAAAGAAGTTGCTGAATTGTATTGGCAAAAGGAATTTCATTACCCAAGTATTTCTTATATAGATGAAATCACAGGTCCAGTCCCTGACCCTATAAATATTGAATTATTACCTTTAAATACTAATTGAATGAAAATCACAGACTCTGGAGGGTACCGGGATTACAGAACTATCATTAATCCAGGGCACTACATAGCACTTTGTTTTTATAGCTTTAAAGCACAAATTATGTAACCTTTTATATTATAGCCATTTGTAAAAGATAAAGACTAAACCTGTGATTTCATTGGTATAGAGAATTTCTGGGTGAGCAAATTTTTTCTACAGTGGAGGTTGGTGCCTTTTCAGACGATTATCATCTTGGGAACTTCATAGCTTAAAGTTAAAGGAACCTTGCCAGGGTCAGTCATCAAGACAATATTTGCCAGACATAGAACATGAATCCATGTCTACTGGCTTCAAGACCAACTCGCTATCCAGCCCATGCTGCCGCTTTCAGTCTGGTGTCTGATCTTCCAATGGGAATGTAAAGTCTATAGGAAAGGGACCAGGGCTTATCTAAAATGTGTATCTCCCTCCAGTGTCTAACAAACTAAGCTCTATTTAATAAATGTTCACTATTTACATAGGATATAAAATTGATTAATTACTCTGCAGACTCTATCTTGTATGAGTTAAAACTGGATTCAGGAACAGCAGAATTTGCATCCTGCTCTGACACTTGTTAGATAGATGATTCTGGGCAAGTCATTTGACCTGTTTCAGCCTCAGTTTCCTAATCTGTAAAATGTAGATAATAAGAACCTCATAAGTTTTAAGATATGCAAAATATTTTGTGAATCTTAAAGCTTTATATAAATGCTAAGTTCTTAACCTTTTATATGACATAGTGAAGTCTTTGGGCTCCTTCTTAGAAAAATGTTTTTAAATAATTTAAGGAAATACTAAATTTCAACATTAGAGGATAGTGAAAACAGAGAGATGATTCATAGTAGGTAGATGAGACACTTAAAATGTATATATAATATGATATATATGTGTATATATATATATACACACATGTATGAGTATACATGCATATAAATGATGTGTAGTATATATGTGTATATAGCATATGTCTATATAGAGATACATCTATTTATGCAATATTTTATATCCCAGCCATTTGTAGGGTATACGTATATTATACACACATATTTTCTGCTACCCAAATTCACTGACTCCCTGAAATTCAAATCATAAAGCCTAGTTTAAAAACCTCTGATATAAATACTATTATTTTATATGTATCTATAAGCATTATGAACATAATAAAATATTTTATTTTAAGGGTCCTGTTAGTATTCTAGAAACCTACCTAAAGTAAATATTAGATTTAAGAATGGTAATAATCTTTTGTATTAATGTCCTCAAACAAAATACCTAACCACTTATAACTGTCATTTCAGCATGAGTTAATCAATGCCATTTAGGAGTTTCCTGACCTTCCACATTAGCACTTGCAAATAATGTGTGTATGTGTGCATGTGTGTATGGAGATTGCATATGATGTCAATTTCTTTCCAGTTTCTGAACATGTGATCTATGTATCTGGTGGAATAGACTGGCTTTGATTAACTGCTGAGCCTGATTGTCGTGCTGTTATATGAAGGGATGCAGTGGTCATTCAAAGGACACTAGGTGGTGCAAATTTTTAATATTCATCTTACACTGTGCTTTCTGGCAAAGGCTGTCAGTGTTGACTTAACAAAACTTATTGCATAACTTTGAAAGACACACGTTAGAATAAAGTTTCGAGAGTCTTGAAGGCTGCAATTTCTTATTCTTATGCCACCCCAACTTCAATTTCTTATTATTAAAAAAAAGAGTTTAAAATATTTTCCTGTCTTGAGAACAAGTAAAAACAATTCTTCACATTTGAAACTCAATATGTAAAGTCAGAAAAGTACATCATGGTGATTATTCCTACAGGAACTACTTTGCTGGAGAAGGTGTTATACACGTGGCATTAAGGACATGGAATTCTTAGAGATTAGGTGCCAAAATATTCAGTGGTTGGATATTCTTAGCAATGATTTGGAGAAGAAGCTTATTGGGAGAAAAGATAGGCAGTTGCATTGTCCTCAGCCACCTGCCCAAGACATTTCCCAGATGAAACTGCTCCAGGGAGCATCTGCAGTACTGTCACACAGAGTTAGGCGAGGCAAACTGCCAACAGGTGTTTTAAACACGTGTGGGCATTAGGATTTCCCAGTATAAACTGATATTTAATTGTTGGCATGTTTTTAAACATTCTTATTGATTCATATTAGTTGAAAAGATCGACACTGAATGTTTCAATTAACTGCTGTTGATCGAGACAATTTAAAATAATTCTGATGAGGGACACTTGAAGTAGTTTTGACTGATGTGCCGTTTGGGTAAGTACAGTAGAAGATGGGCTTTTGGAGCAGTAGCCAAGGTTATTTCAAAGAAGGCATTTATAGCAAAAGGGTAAGGCATAGAGCTACAAATTCCTAGTCCCTGTAGGGCATCTTTCAGTATAGGATCTCAAAGGACATTATAAATACTATCAAAGTTTCACAAATCCCTTCAAACAGCTAGGATCTTAAGTATTATCTGCATGTCACAGAAGTGGGAATTGAGGTCCAAAAAGGAAAACTGGTAATAGAATCTTCCAGGAATCCCTAAGTGAAGAACTATCTCACAAAGACATTTATATATCAACTATGGATGAGCTATTAACTAATATGTAATTCAAAGTGGAGTTTCTTATAATTTCTTTTAAGCCTATTGCCTGATTTCTATTGCTTACTGATCTATGTTTGGATTTTAGAGCATATTTTCATGACAGGATCAGAAACTATCCTTTTGAGTATCTTTTCCTCAAATTGACATTCAAATAAAGCAAGGTCCCATGGATACCACAGCTGGGAGGCTCTGGGCAACCAGGGAGCCAGGTGAAATCATTTGCTATTTAGAATGATATTTGAAGAGTAGGCAGAGGTTGCAAGTGGGAGGGGGCAACGGGAAGAGGTGGTAAAAGGACATCAAAGTCATACTTTTTCTAGTCCCATTTTTCTCAGAAGCAGTGTTAGGAGAAGAGTCCTTGGTTGCCTAAAGCCTCAATATAAAGATTTTTGAATGGTATCAGTTAAGTATTGGAGATAAACTCAGAAATCCTGGTTTTAAATCATATATTTTTTAGTTCTTTTCTATGTAGCCTGGGGAAAAGTCAGTTCTTTATGATGATGATGATGATGATGATGGATTTTCCTATCTCTAAAATTAGTGATAGGGATTGTATGAACTCTGTTTTCCTTTCTACTTTAAGTTCTATTGAAACCAATTTCTAGGCATTTGCTATTTCAGTCATAATGTACTTTTGAGTAAAATGCCTACAGCCTCTGCTGCTTCATGAGTCACTTTGGAAATACCACCCTCAAGTAACTCCTTAGGCAGATTGGGAGTCAGAGGGATGAGGAAGGAATGGATGGCTAGCCACATAGAATCTAAGCCATTTACAAAGACATGACAAACAGATAAGCAGCAGGCTGTTCAAATTGGACATCTTATAGGTATTTCAATATCAACATGTCAAAATAGAATTCATGTTTTCTCCAAAACCCACCCATCTTTAAAAATTTCCAATTCTTTGTAAGGACATCCCTATTCTTCCCATCACCTAGTTTCACAAGTTCAGAATCATAGTGACTACCTCACTTTCTATCATCCCACATATCCAATCAGTTGCCAAGTTTTATCATTTCTATGGCTTCTATAAGCATATGCAAAATTCATAAAAAAAAAAACACAAGGTATAGAAGGCAGAAGGTGGTGCTTGAATTGAGTTTCCTTCTTTGCATTTATTTCCTCAGTGCCTAGCTCAGAGCTTGCCACAGAGTAGGCTTTTAATAAACTTTTTTTTTAAGTGATGATTGACTGATTGAAACTAGGGATCCATTCAAAGATGTTGAGGTAAGGAAGAAGAACATACCAGGCATGGGGATCATTCAGTTCCTAACACCCACAACATTTTTTTTTTGCTTTTTGGAGGGGGGAAGGCAGGACAGTTGGGGTTAAGTGATTTGTCCAAGGTCACATGGCTAGTAAGTGTTAAGTGTCTGAGGTTAGATTTGAACTCAGGTCCTCCTAACTCCAGTGTAATGGAAATGCAAATTTAAAGATCTTCCCTGCCCCTAGCTTAAGTGCACCTGGAGCCTGTGGTGGGAGGCTTGTTTTTCAGGAAAGCCCACACCTTGATACTTTGTGATTGGGCAGTGGGTCTAGGAAGTTGTTACAATCTCTGAGCCAGGAGAAGGCTATATAAGCCCTGAGGAGAGGCTTTGCTTTGGGGCTCACTTTGAGGAGTGTTGTGTGATATGACCAGATGAGACTCTGTTGTTGAGAGCCCCCAGCTTTGAAAACCCAGATGTTGATGCTTCCCTCTCTGGTAACTGTGATTTGGTATTGATATAATGGTTGGACAGTTTGGAAGCCTGTCTGTTTGATCTGTCTGTATACTCTGAAGTTCGGGGTGCTGACCTTTTCCCCCTGAACTAGATAATATATGTTTGTTTGATTAAAGTAAGCTTGTTGACCCATTTTGAGTTGCTTTCCTTTTGAAAAGCAGATCTAAGAACCTGTGTTGGCAGTCACCCTGGGGATATTGGGGTGCTTGCTGCTACAGCCAGTTATCCATTCTCTGTGCCACCTAGCTGCCCCAATCCACAACATTTTTGTATCTTTTCTCTTCTTTGACTGCTTATTTTGTTGATTGAATGTAAACTAAGGATCCAAAGATACAGAGGTAAAAAAGAAGAGGATCTCCACCTTGGGGAACATTTAGACTATAATATCCACAATAACTTTTGTATCTCTCCCCTTAACTCATGTGGATATAATCATAGTACAAATCTTAATAACATTTCACTTGGACTCAGTAGTCTCATAATTAGTTTTCCTCCAATCTGTATCCCTCCTTTTCCATCTTGGCAGATGGGCTAAACTAGGTTAAGGGTAACCAGCAGGCCTGAAACCCATCAGTGAGTGAAGAGGATATCTATCCCCAGAATATGAAGACTTTTTCAATCAGAATGAGCAGATGAAAGCAATTTGTTCCAAGGGCCATGAAGGCTGAAGCAGGCTCTGTGAAATGCTGAGAGTTTGTTCAGACATTGAAGATGCTAAAGTCATCCATGGCTACTTGGGCTAATGTTAGTCATCTTGACTTTTGTCTTGCTTACTGGTCTTTTATGACTCTGGAAGACAGTATGAGGGTAATGACTTTGTGCACCTCTGTCTCACTTAAGATCAATTCATTTGAAAGTCAAAGCATCACCCCATGATGAAGGATAAAAAAAAGCATCTCTCCTCTTCAGTGTCTCTTACACATTGCCAAAGTGTAAACCTAAAGCAGAGGTAGGGCCATTTGTTCCCTTACATAATAATCCCTGTAGTTCCCTTCTACCTCTGTGATTAAATACATACTAAAGTTAATCATTTACATTTCTTCAAAATCTGGCCTCCAGTTTACGTTTCTAGGTTTATTTTATGTTACTTCTCTTTATATTCTCTTGCTTCAAGTTGAACTGGCCTTCATACTATATTTCACTCACAGCATTCCATTTTCCTTCTTTTTTTACTTTACCTTGACTGTCTTCCCTGCCTGGGATGCAGGCTCAAGCACCATTTTCTGCATGTTGTCTTTTCTGATATGCAAATTGTTAGGCCCCCCGTTATCTTGCATTATATTCATGTATGTTGTACATATTTAAATACATTTAGGATGTCTCCCACGGAATAATGTAAGTTCTGTGAGGGCAGAGAGTACTATAATTTTGGGTTTTTTGCATCTCTAGTACCTTATCACAGTGCCTAGAACTTAGTATAGTAGGAATTATTGGTTAACTGTTTAGAAGAGGCCATTAAGTATTAACAGAAGGAATAGCTATAATGGACATGGCCTCCCACATTTGATGGGATGATATTAGCAAGTTAAGGTAAATAAAGACAAAATCTGATTCTTCAGATGTAACATGTACCACTAGCTATGGCAGTACCATTCAAGAAGTTGGGTCTTTCCTGTTTGCCTCCATCAGAAAATTTCTACTAGTGCCTGCCTATTCTAGACCTGGTAACATCTTAAGAACAAGTTGTTATTATTGTTTATTTGTTTCAGTCATGTCTGAATAGTCACCAGATTTGGGGTTTTCATGGCAGAGATCCTGGAGTGGTTTACCATTTCCTTCTCTAGTTCATTTTACAGGTAAGAAAACTGAAGGAAAAAGGGTTAAGTGACTTTCCCAGGGCCAAACTAGCAAGTGGCTGAGGCCATATTTGAACTCAGGAAGATGAATCTTTGTGACTGGAAGCCAGGCACTCTATCCACTGTGCAACCTAGCTGCCCTCAAGAACAAGTACTAATGGTTTATATAATATATACAACCTATTAAAGTTTACAAAGAACTTCCTTCCTAACAACCCTGTGAGGCCATTTTTTTCCTTTCTTTAGCACAGTACCCTGAAGGCTTAGGACTGCTTAATAAATACTGAATGATCCATTTTCTACTGGAACTAGTGTCCATCTCCTTGACAGTATCTCAGATTCAACCAGGAGCAGGCTCTTGAGATCCAAAAGGACACATTTACACAGCTCTAACCTGGATCATTGTGTTAATCAAATAAAAGAAATGAACAGAAAACATTTTATCTCTCGAGATCAGGAAGGTGAGTGAATAGGATTATTACACTGGTGTTCAGAGCAGATTCCTCCTCCCTCCTTGCCATAATTCCCCCAGGACAACCATACAACTCAACTTGCTTATTCCCAGAAGGATTATTAGCAGTTTTAATTCACTTTGTCACTTACTGCTTTAGTTTTGATTTGAGAATGAATCAGAACCTGGGTTAATGGAGCTCTTCACACTTTTGTTAAGAAGGAAGGAAGGAAACAAACATTTATTAAGTACTTTTAAGAACTTATATAATGTCAGGTAGAACTTGTTATTGTTGTTGTGTTTGTCCTTTGTTTTCAAAGAGGGCCATGGCATCAGGTAAATGATGGCATTACTCATGGTTGACTATGATTTGAGTGAGGGAGGGCTGTGCAAGGTCACCACCCTTACTTCCTCCTCTGGTGGTCAGATATTCATCAGGATGACTGGAGATGACCCAGGATGCAATGGGAAACCCTGGCCCTCTTAGGCTAAGACCTTTTCAGGTACTCACTTATAGTGAGGTAAAGAAAGGCATCCTCTGGAAGATAATACAGGAGAGGTGACTGAAAAGGGGTGGGTAAGGAAGAGAATAAAGGTACTTAGTATGGGGCCATAGTTTTAAAGTCCAGCATCTAGGAATTAGATTTGACTAGGTCCCTTCACAAAATGAAGGTCCGAGGAAGAACTCACCAATGGGAGAATGGGGAGGGAGGTGGGTTTAAAAGGGGATATTCAAGTTTGAAAAGGCCACAAAGGTGGACAAGTAGTCTCGCATTCTGAGAGTAGAATGAGACAGCAGCAGAGGTATGTTTTTAAGTCCAGAAGTCAAGAACAGGGCCAGGAAGGAAAAGATTAAGGTTTTTAAGACTGAAGTTCCCTTTATTTATTTGGAAATTTCAACTTACCTGACTTCTGAGATGCGATAAAAGTCTGCAGAGCTTGTATTCTGATTAAGGCAATACATGGTGGTCTTCATATAGACAAGAATAAATTCTGATGATTCCATACATACAGAGAGCTCAAATTCTACTCTGCTCTCTCTCTCTCTCTGTGAGTGTGTGTGTGTGTGTGTGTGTGTGTGTGTGTGTGTATTTAATCCTTATAATTGAACAGGAAGAAAAAAACTGGTAGAATTTTCAAAGGAAAATTTAATTAAGATTAAAGAAGCTCTTTTTCCAACCTCCTATTCACGCTGATTTATTAATAAAATTTATCTTTTTTGGATTAAAAAAATGTGTGTGTGTGTGTGTGTGTGTGTGTGTGTGTGTTTCCAGTTAAATGGGCAGTCCATTGAGTTGGACCATCATTACATATATATGTTGGACTGACATTGTAGAGAGAGGGTGGAAACCCAAAAATTGACTAGAATGAAAAGAGCAGGATGGATTACATTTAGGAAAATATACAATAGTTTTAACATGCTCAAGCTCTATACTACAACAGAAAGGCATCTTTTTCATATGCATTCTCCCAGTAATATAGTATAGCTTTGGGTCAGGGAGTGCTGTCGTGTTCAAAGTGTTCAAACTGGGTGTTGATGCAAAGAGCAGTGGTGAGACACATGGTGGGTATATAAGTATCCTTTAACATATTACCATGAAATTACCATGTATGATTTACATCTATATAGGAAACATCATGAAGAGAACAGTCCAGGAAATATATAATAGGAAATATAAATATTCCACAAATATAAATATTTATATATTCTGAAATATAAATCTAGTAAATATAAGTATAATTATAATAATATTATGTAAATATTTAAAGAAATAGGTCATACTCTTGTATAAAGAGGAAGAGTTATCAGTGAGTTCCCATGGAGCATTAAAAGTCCCAGAAGAAGTCTTTCCTTGAATTATGTAGATCCTTTATGGACATTTGATGGGAGAATCTAAAAGAATTGCCCATCCTTCCCCCCCAAAACTCACAGATTGATTATGATCTGCATACTTAGAGCTACAGCTAACTGGGATGGAATCACCAGCTCATCAAAAAATTGAGGTTTTATTGTAATTTTGATGAAGATGATAATTGTGTTAGGTTTATAATCTGCAGAATGTCCTGTGTAGCTTATTTTCTCATACTCAATTCCTGCTTCCTCTCTTCCTAACATGAAGTTATCTAGAATCTTATAAATATACTTTCTAAAATACCACAGACATTTCCCATCCAATGGTATGATCACATACATAGGATGTGTTTAAAAAAATATTTTCCCCCAATTACATTTTAAAACAACTTTTAGCATTTTTTTAAAAGTTGATTTCCAAATTATATTCCCCCTCCCTTCCCCCTTCTCTGGGAAGGCAAGCAATCTGTTATAGGTTATACATATGCAGTCATATAAAACATTTCCATATTAGTCATTTTGTATAAGATGACTCAAACAAAAAAAGAAAGGAAGAGAAAAATAGTATGCTTCTGTCTGTATTCGGACTATCAGTTCCTTCTCTGTAGACAGGTTGTATTTTTTATCATGAGTCTTTTTGGGATTGTCTTAGATCATTATATTGATGAGAATAGCTAAGTCATTCATAGTTTGTTATCATTCAATATTGTTATTACTGTGTACACTGTTCTCCTGGTTCTGTTCACTTTGCATCAGTTCATGTCTTTCCAGGTTTTTCTGAAATCATCTATCTTGTCATCTCTGATATAACAATAATATTTAACCACAATCATATCCCACAGTTTGTTCAGCCACTCCTGAATTTATAAGTGTTCCCTTAATTTCTAATTCTCAGCCACCACAAAAAGAACTGCTATAAAAGATTTTTGTACAAGTAGGTTCTTTTTCTTAAAAAAAAAAAATCTCTTTGGTATATAGACCTAGCGGTGGTATTGTTGAATTAGAGGGTATGAACAGTTTCATTGTTCTTTGGACATAGTTCCAAGTTCCTTTCTAGAATGCTTTTATAAATTCACAGCTTCACCAACAGTGCATTAGTGTCCCACTTTTCCCACATCCCTTCCAACATTTTTCATTTTTTTTTTTATCTTATGAGCCGATCTGACAAGTGAGAGGTGGTACCTCAAAATTGTCTTAATTTGCATTTTCTAATCAATAGGGATTTAGAACTTTTTAAAATTATACATAGTATACATGTAATCACAAAATGTGAGAGCTGGAATATATGTATCTTTGAGGTTATTTAGTCAAAATCTCTTTTTTAAAATTAAGGAAACTGAGTTCTGGTGTTCAGAAGCCAAGAGTACTTTTTAGTTAAATTCATATTTTAATATTTTTGCCATTGCTTTTGTTTTTCAGTATCTTAATTCTGCTTATGTGTGTATGCATATAAGTATTTAAATTGAGGCCTGAACTACATTGTTTTATTTGGTAGCTCTGATAGAATGGGAAAATCAATACACAGAGGGAACTTGCATGTGACATTGCTTTTAAAGAGGATTGGGGGTGACTAGATGGTGCAGTGAGTAAAGCACTGACCCTGGAGTCAGGCGGACCTGAGATAAAATCTGGGCTCAGACACTTAACACTTACTAGCCCTGTTACCTTGGGCAAGTCATTTACCCCAATTACCCTGCCCCACCTCCAAAAGGCAAAAAAAAAAAAAGAAAGAAAGAAAGAAAGAAAAGAAAAAATAGAAAGAGGGTTGCTTAGTCTACTGAAAAAGGTGTACCTAAGAGACCACCAACCAGGGTGAGTTGAAAGGTTTTTTTTTTTTCTTTCAATCAACTTTCTAATGAGTGCTAATTTTGTCACTGACAGTGAAGACATTGTTGTAAAATGTTTTTTTCCAATCATAGCTTCCTAGATAGGAAAATTGTTTTTACTATGGGCTTTTGATAGTTTAGGCATTTAGTCCTCACTTCAGTTAGGTGTGTTGGTGAGGTGGGTGAGGTTTAATAAATGAGACTTTCTCTGTCTCCATTTCTTTTTTTTTCTCTATGTTTTTTTCATTCTTCCTAACTTGTTTCCTTCTTTCCTTCCCTCTCTCCATCCTTCCATTTCTCCATCTCTGAGAGGTAATCTGCATAGTAAAGAATGGGGCCTCAGTTTCAGAAGATCTGCAAGTGTTCAATCTATCACAGTTTTATGCCTTCAAAAAGTCACAACCTTTCATGTTCTAGATTAATGGTGTCAAACTCAAATCAAAGAGAGAAAACCACAAATTAACATTAACTATGTGGTAATGTGTTTTAGTTCATTTTGTTAAGCATTTCCCAAGAGCATTTAATCTGTTTCGAGTACATTGGGACTTTTGCTGGCTGCATGTGGTCTTTGGGCAAAAAGTGTGTTCTACGCAACTATAAGAATATAAATTCCAGAAAAGATACTGACCTGCATTAGTAGAGGAAGTTTCCTTACCACAGAGTTCCCTATAGCAGTGTAATGACATAATCAGTTTATATGCCTAGTTGATCTTTATTGCCTTTTTAGCCCTAAATCACAATATTAAATTACATTAGGATTCTATTTTGTCATTTCAATATGTCTCCTAATTTCTTCCTCTTCCTTTCCTATTCTACAGTTACAGCAGAGAGACAATATAACAGAGCAGATAAGGCCCTAGACTTAGATTCAGGAAGTGTATTACTATGGGTAACTCATTTACACAACAGATCCACATTGCTTACATCTGTAAAACAGGGATACTAATAGCAGCATTTGTTCTACAGGATTTTGTTAGGCTCAAATGAAGTAATGAAAAAATGAATGTGAATGAATTATGTATTAGCTCCTAGGAATTCAAATGCAAGAAAGCAAGACAGTCTTTGTCTTCAAGGAGTTTACATTCTAATTTAGAGAAGACACATATATAGGGGAGCAGGAATTGGAAAAGCTGGACATGAAAAAAAATATCCCTAGGGTGAAATGTCTTGGGCATGACCTGATAGTGACATGGTGTGGTGATCCAGACACTAGATAAAAAAAAGGAAAAGCCCACTCACTGATCAGAAGTTTCTGGGGGTGGGAGTTTGAGTTTCTGATTTTTTTTTGTAAGAGACCAAAGAGAAAAATAATATAGCCTAGAGCAGGGGTGGGGGAACCTATGGCCTTCTAGGTCCTCAAGTGCTGCCTTTTGACCTAATTTAGTCAAAAGGCTGAAACTAAGGACCTAGAAGGCCAGATGTGGCCTGAGGCCACAAGTTCCCCCACCCCTGGTTTAAAGAGATCATCTGATAGGGACAATCTTATCCAGGAAGTGTAAGGTAAATCTTAAGATCACTAATCTGAGCCATATAACATACTCTGGACTACTTTAAAGCATCATATAAATACTGATTACTATTATTATGTTAACCACTAGAGCTCTGTTTTAAGTTAACCACTTTCTTATCCAATCCCATCCCTGGAATCTAAATTCAGAGGATAGATAATTCACTTTCTTTCAACATAATAGATTGTTAAGTATTTACTTTTCTATATCCTTTAAGATCATTACCTTGAACCTCATCAGGGTCCATAATTGACATCCAAGAACAACAGTATTTGAAAGACATTTTTGAATACTATTTTACTAGTTTTATGCTTATGACTGGTTTCTGTGCCTTACCTCAGAACCAGATTAAATGTTCCTTTTATTAAGAGTAAATAAAAGATCAAATGCTAAAACAGGAAATATCTATGCTGTGCATCCAAAGAATAATTCTTTATTACAACAATTTCAATTTAAGTAAGGGTTATCAAATGACCTTGTCCTGGGGAAAGATGAGACTTGAGTTGATGCCAGATCCTTTAACAGTAATGGAATTGTTGCTTTGGGTCCTTTCTCATGTTAGTGGTGGAGATTTGGGGAGGGGGGAGAGATTGTGGTCTAATTACTTTCCTAGAAGTAGAGTTGTTTCTCATTTTCTATATGGTTTATGAGGAACTAATCATACATGTACACTGTATCATTCATTCATTGATCAAAAGGCTAAGCACACTTAGACTGGAGTAAAAGATACTTGGAAAATATCTACACATACAATTCTACACTACAAAGGTGATGTCTAAAATTACTTCAACATAAGACAAAAGCAATGTGGTCATAATGCTGAGGTTTAGGGGGTGCTGAGATCCTGAAGTAGCAACACAAGGGTCCTGCCAGAATAAATTCAACTGGAGCCTTCTTTTAGCCAAAGACAAGATTTGTTAAAGCACCAGTTGGGGTGGGCATGATTCTAAAACTCCTCTATATTGGCCAGACTCTTAAGGAATCTGAGCACTTTCATGGAGGCAAGATGGATCTTTTATACAGAAAGACTGTAGGACAGAACTGCAGGTGGTCTAGAGGAGGTGTTTGATGAGGGTCTTAAGGAGGAGTCTAAGGAGGTTCTTGTTAGGACTGAGGTCAGACTCCAGGAAACAACTGAAGGCTACCTGGAGATGACAGACAATGGAGGGATAGAGTGGTTTAAGAGTAACAGATTTAGGTATAGATATTTTGATAGGATCAAGGGTGGGAAGTAGCTGGACAAGGGAGGGCTAGGCTAGGTTAAGAGCAACAGAGATTTGGGCCTAAGGATAATGAAAGACTTATGGTCTCAGACAAATACCTCATCAAGTGGGAAGATTCAAAGGGGTTTCCAGAGCCTATGCCCCATAAGACCCCTACCCCTCACTCCTCCAAACCTTCCCCCCACCCCAACTTAATTAAGAATAAGTGTCTATAAAACAGAAATGTAGGGACACTACTAGAATTTGGATATTACTAATATTATTTAGAGGGAGGGGAGGGAATATTACATTTGATTTTAACAATGTTAAAGTTAATTTCCCTGTCAATCTTTTCCTTAGAAATTAGAGACTTCAAATGAAAATATTCCAATACAAGGTAATTTTTTGATTTAAGATTGATGTTCACATGTAAGTGTAAACCACATGACTTAAGAACTTTCCCAGCACTGTATTTTGCCATGGACATTTCCTGGAGTGTGGTTCCTTAAATATGGTGGAGGAAAGAGAGGAGGAGAAGAGAGTGAGTACCTTACAGATTTTGAAAAGGGCCCAGAGAAGGGAAGTTTAGGATATCAATGGCACTTTTTACCTGCTTTATAAGTTTGCTGAAGAGCGTCAGTTAATACCATCTCAGTGTCAGTTGCATAAGGAATGGTCCTGAACTGACTTGATTCCTTCAGATCCCAGTAGACACAAAATACAATTTTTGCTTTCCCTAGTCTCTCATGTTTAACTTTCCTGCTATAGACTCAGAGTGCTATATAAAGCACTTTAGGTGCTGTGACTCCTCTCCAGCACTCTGGTAGTTCATTTCCCCCTTCTCTAAGAGAACACTTTAGGCAGACTGATTGCCTTTCCCCCCCCCCTCTTAAATAGAGGAGTGCTCTTTAACACTTTTACCCTTTGGAAATATAAAATCACTCAAGGGCTTTCATATTTTCAAAGGGCAGAAGCAACTTTAGCAAGAGAAAAAGAGTGCAAAAAGCTGAATGATTTTTTTAAAAGTCCTATAATGAAAATATGTATAATATATATCCTCTGGCCTCCTGTGTGTGGACGCCGCTAGTGAAGGAGGTAGCAAATGTGCTCTGAAATATTGGTTTCATGATCTGTTTTGTTTGGGTTGCTTGTTTTTGTTTAATACAGAAGAAAAACGCATTTGTTGTTCATCTCCCCATGCCTTCACAAAGTTAGCATAGCTTCCTCAAGTTTTGAAGTCAAAACCACATTTTTTTTTTTACCTCTATTGCCATTATTGGCCAATCCCTATCTCCCCAGTGAATGCTATCACAACCATCAAGAACCAGGCAAGATTATTCTTGTGTGAGTTTTGCCTTCTGAGCATCAGGTATGTGTCCTGGAAGTGGTAGAGAGAAAGGTACACCTGTCATCTCAGCAACAAATAAATGAGATGCTAGACAGTCACGTTATCTTAGGTCTCTGCTGCACTATCAAGCAACTTGAGAACAGTCCATCATCTGGGTATGCTATATTTCACATCTGTAAGACACTTACTATGAGAGCTACAAAAATAAGCAAATAATAACTCAGGCCTCATTGGCAGCACCAGGCTATGGCATTCCGTGTTAGAGTAGGCTATGGGCCAACTTTTTTTTAAGCATGTTATCTCTTTCAAAGTATTGTCTCTTTCAATATGTTTTCTTCATATTTTGTTCAATTATTGTTCATATGCTTTAGGACAGTTTTCCATATAAATGGGAACTATTATCATTGTTACCAATTATAATGATAAAAATCACCAGTGCTAGAAGTAATTGTTTTTCTTGGTCATATCAGTAGTGAAAGCATTCATCACAGTACCCAAAGAGATAATTTGACGGCATGTTCTGCTGTGACTATCCTCTAAGCAGCTGACTTCATCAGAAGGAGTTTATTTCCAGTGTTAGCTTGAGTTAGGCCCTGGTCGATATGCGAGCAGCATTGTCACTTTAGTGACTTGGTGGAATCATAATGACTCTCCTTTTAAATCTGCCTGCACGGGAGACTTTGGTTCAGAATGGGCTAGAGTCCTCTAGGCAGTAAAGTCAAGCTTTTCCTTGAGTTTACTGCAGAGAGACAATTAATTGTGAAACCATGTAAGAGTTTATGATGCTGCTTCAGATGGACTTGCCCATCAAAGGACCACTTAAAATTCATGCAGAGTCGCAACTGTGAAGGAATACCTAAGACTCATAAATAAGGCAAACCTATCTTAATTTATTGCTGGTACCTTCTCTACCCATTGAGCCATTCAGAACCTTGCACAATTGATGTTTCTTTCCTCCAGTTATTTCAGTAAAAAATGAACTCTATTTTATGCCACACAAGCATACTAATAAACTAGTGTTTTGCTGCTTATAAAGGCAAACTGTCACCTGTTAAAATATGTAACTGTCATAGAAAGATAAAAAAGGATCATTTAATCATGATGAACAATGTGTATGTGGCATAAGTAGAATCCCAAAGGTAAACAGCAGTTTATTATGTTAGGGCCAGTCAGAGCTATTCTGCAGGGAAGGGAGGGGTTTCACTCCTCTTGGCTTGCCCTTTTCTATTGGAGGGAAGACATATCTAGGATTGATAATGATTTGTCACTTTTTTTTAAGAAATGAAACCTCATTAATGGTTTGGAATATGAGCTGCAATTGTTACAGAAGGAGACAGGACTTTTGTTGTTGTAGTTGTAAGGAGGGTTTTTTTTTTTTTTAAAACACACTGGTTATATAACTGAACCTGATACTATTTAGTTCTCAGTCTCAGTAGTAGTCATTCCTTTTTAGAGCTTGACAATGGTCAAAATTCGATTTGAAGTTCCATGGTGCCAATGGTGATGTAGAAAAGAGATTTTTCTCACCAAAATGTTTAAGCTGCTATTTAGGATCCTTGAATCTCAGTGTCTACAGTAGATTTGGAAAATACCGACTTGGATTCATGTTTAGGCTCTGCCAGTTCTAAATTGCATTACCTTGGGTAAGTCTAGTTAAATCATGCCAATTTATTTATTTATTTATTTGTTTGTTTGTTTATTTTTTAAGCAATTGGGGTTAAGTAACTTGCTCAAGGTTACACGGCTAGTCATTATTTATGTGTGGGTGCACATTTTCTGAGGCTGGATTCGATCCCGGGTCATCCCAACTCCGAGGCTGGCACTCTTACTCGCTGAGCCACCTAGCCACCCCAAATGTCAATTTATTTATTAAGCATATACTGTGTAATGGGTATTGTATAACTTCTAGGCAAGTCCCTTACCCTCTCTATGCTTCATTTTATTCAGCTGTAAAATGAGAGGTTTGAATTAAATTCTTACTGATATTTCTTCCAACTCTACTATTCTATGATTCTAAATCCTAAGAATTAGCCTAATGTTTGCTAGTAAATTTAACAATTCACTCTTCAGGAGAGAGCTGACAGAAGGGTCTTGAACTTTTTAAGCTGTTCCATATGGTCTAAAATCCATAGATTAAGGGAAAGTTAAAGATTATCACTCATCCCCCTCACTTTACAGATGAGGAACATGAACCCAGATCCTCTGACTCCAAAGGTACCCCTTTTCTACTGCACCAGGTCAGTATAGCTAAAGGAAGGTTTGAAAGATCTTACAATATTTCTTCACAAATATATGTGCATTGGGCAGCTAGGTGGGGCAGTGGATAGAGTGCCAGGCATGGGGTCAGGAAGATTCATCTTTCTGTGTTCAAATCTGGCTGCAGACACACACTAGCTGTGTGACCCTGGGGAAGTGACATGCTTGTAACCCTGTTTGTGTCAGTTTCCTCATCTGTAAAATGAGCTGAAGAAGGAAAGAGCAAACCGCTCTAGTATCTCTGCCAAGAAAACCTGAAATGGAGTCATGAAGAGTTGGGCATGACTGAAATGACTAAACAACAAAAAATGCGTGCATTAGCGTTTCTATAGGAATTATTGACTGTCAGAATTCCAAAGGTTAGCTAACTCAGCCATATTTGAGCAGAAATCCTTTGTATGGCATCCTTCGCTGGTGATTATCTATTCTACACTTGAAGACAACCATCAGTAGTGGAATAAATAAGTCGTGCTTATTTTCATATTCCTCAAGGGTCTTCTTAGCAGCAGGTACTCCTAACTAGATGTCCATTTGATTTCTGTTACATGGTGATCAAGTCTCTGAGATCATTTCATCTGACATTAAGAAGGTCATCCATAGTGGAGGTAATTCAAAGACATGAAGAGTGAGATTATACAAGTCAGTATCCACAATGGAAACCCTTACCCTGCCTCTTCCAATATGTCTGTTCTTCCAGTTCCCAATGAACATGTGTTTACACTAAATAGTGTCTGCTGAATAAACACTGCATATTTTTTTAAAAAAATGTGTAAATATTTGCCTGATGGCTGGCCCTGGTTTCTTAAATATCTGGCCTTGTTATAGTAAATGCAATTTAGAAATGATTTAAACACTTCAGTATTTATATGATTGAGGAAAATATCCCCACTAAGAAAGAATAATTCTTCTCATCGACAAAAAACACTAATACTTGTGCATAGTAGGAAACTTGGCTCTCAATTAAACCTGAGCAGCCTAGATAGCAATAAGAGAGCAAGGCCATATTTCATTGCCTATTTGGAGACTCCTGGCGGTACAGTCGCAGGGGTGAGAAATTAGGATTACTTAGGCTTGGGTTTTGTTCCAATGGCTTCATTGTTACTTTGCTTGGAGGAAGTGGCAATAAAATCCCTTGGCCCTCATTTCCTACAAAGAGATTGAAGGCCATGGTGATTGTGTCTGCAAATAATTTTTAAAAGATGAAGACTGCAGCAATTAAAGATGGTATTTTTAATACCAAGTCATGGGGGATTTTGGCAAAATGACATATAAATGGAATTGATCAGTTGCAGTATCCTAAGTACATTTCATTTGAGACTAGTGAGTATAAAGATTCCTCATTCCAAAGGTATTCATGGAG
The DNA here is from genome assembly GCA_011680675.1 of Gymnobelideus leadbeateri. NCBI lineage: Eukaryota > Metazoa > Chordata > Mammalia > Diprotodontia > Petauridae > Gymnobelideus > Gymnobelideus leadbeateri. Next base: position 360,030 of record WOXC01000777.1, read on the forward strand.
AGTCAAAATAGAACCTGCATTTTAGAAAGAAGGCTTATTAATAGTACAGCGAATGAATGAATAAATGAAAAAGCATTTATTAAAAGGATTGAAACTGAAGAATTCCACAAAGGACCAGGTTTCATCAATTAACTTAGATACTAGAGATGGTAAAATGAAAGTTTTTATTTTGAAGTAAAATTATAATATTTTCTTTTAATGATTTGTATTTAGAATGTATTTTATAGGTGAAATTATAGTAGTAGTATTTAATATTAAAATATATTTTATAATAGTATAATATCTAATAATAAAATATTTTAAAAATATTTTATTAACTTGTTATGGCTGATCTTTCTAGTGTTGTGCTTACTCTTTCAAGGGCTCTGCTAAGTATTGGGGCATAGAAATACAAGAGTAAGGTATCCCTTAAAGAGTTTGCATTCTAATAGAATGGTATAACATACTGATGAGTACTAGCTAGGGAAAGTCGTTTTGGTCTTTGGAAGCCTTGGAGATTCAGCATGAGCATTTGGTGAGTTGACTGACAAATCCTTTCCAATAACAATGACAATGTTGATTTGGTTATGGATCCAGAGTTAAAAGAGAGAGGAGACTTTTTAGGTATCCTAATAGACAAAATATGGAGAAGTAACAAAGGAAATTATTGAGAGGATTAGTTTTCTGACAGTGGAATGGGGCAGGGCAGAATTCTTTAATCTTTGAGATTGGAGAGTTGATGATAAGAGATGGATAAAAGAATATGGTAAGTTTTAGAAGAAGATGAGAGGGAAATTCACAGAACAATCTGATCTCAGAACTGTGGCCTGGGATCTTGCCTAATACTACATCAAGGATGCCTTCTACAACCATAAATGTTTAAGGGCTATGGAATCTTAATATACTAGGCACTAATACATGCAGTATCTAAGCATGTCCCATTGCATAGGGTAAAGTGAAACTAGATAGACTGAATTCAAGAAAATTTATATTTAGTGAAAATATGCCACTTGAAAGTTGAGCAAACATCTTAGGACTCCTCTGCCTGTCAGACTACAGGATATTCTTCCCTCTCATCCATCCCTCCTTACCACCTTCCACCCCCAACATATTTCTGGAAAAGAGCTAGGGTATCCTTCTTTTATCTTTTATTCTCTTTATGGTTCACATCATTTGATGGTAATCTTCAAATGTAAAACTGAGGGTGACTTTCATACTTGAAGCACTGATGCCTAAGAGTCTAGATTGGACTGAGAAGGTCTGTATGAACAATAGTCTGTTACACACCACAGAGCTATGAATACTCATGTTTCATTTCTCCACAGAGCAATAGCTGTTACTTGTAGGGAAAAAAAATTCCTTTGCTACTGTGATTCTTATGTTCAAAATAATAGAATCTCAGTGTGAAGAAACTTCAGAAACCATTTAGACTGACACGAATCAGATTCTTCTCTACAATATGTTTGGCAAATGGTCATCTGCTTTTTCTTGGGGATCTTCAAATAATATCCTATTTTCTTTGCCTTTTTTTTTTGAGGCAGAGTTAAATGACTTGCCCAAAATCACATAGCTAGTAAGTGTTGGAGGTCAAATTTGAACTCAGGTCCCTCTGACTCCAGGACCAGTGCTCTATCTACCATACCACCTCACTGCCTCGAATACCTTGTTTTCAACTTATGATTGGATACAACTTATTCTTATGATGATATCGTATATATTATGGAAGACCATGCTCATTGGGTAAAAAAAAAGTAAAAAATCATAATAAAACTGATTCAATTGCTTATTGGATTTTTGCCCCATGCTTTACAGTTATCAAAATACTAACAACAAATTTCACAGATCCTGGATTAAGAACACTTTCCCTAGAAGGTTAGCATTCTTTTAACATCTGAAATAAATTTAGCTGTGCTTTCTTTGCATTGTTTCATATTCTCTTCTGTCCATATCTTTTACAAGTCATTAGGTGCTTTTTTTGTTCCTTGGCCAGTCCTCCCAACCAGCCTTATTCTTCAGGCTCCCCAATTATAGCTTCAAAATTTGATTGTAAATGGAAGTTGTTCCTGCCTCCATACTCTTTACTTTCAGTTCTATGTGCCTTGTATTAGACATTATTCTTTGGAGATCTAGGAAATTCTTTTAATTGTGTTCTTTGTTTTTGGGGTTGGGGGTGGTTTAGAGACAGAGACAGAGAGAGGTACACATATGTATAATAATAAATTATATATTGTCTATTATGTATTTCTTATCTATTTCATATACACACTGATTCATGCTAGAGCACAACAGTAGTTAAAATTGTAGTGTTGTTCAGAAGAACTTGCTGAGGTATAACTGGGAGGTTTTTAGAAGCATAACAAGAGGTAACATAATGTTGGGGGTGGATTTCCTCCACAATTTCTTCCTAGGAGAACATAGTGGCTTTAAGTTTGAAGGTATATAAAGAGAGGACCAGTACATTTTCTTAGAAGTGCATACCTTCATCTATTCCATAGTGGAAATGACTGTTCTTGGCAGCATCAAACTCAAAATGTTTCTAGTAAGGAGAATGACTCTTTTACTCCCCCTGTTCTCAGCATACTCTCTGTCTCTCTGTCTCTGTCTCTGTCTCTGTCTCTCTCTCTCTCTCTGTCTCTCATACACACATATATACACACATGCTTTAAATGAGAATTAGTCTTTTTTCTGTTCTCACCTAGGTTCTCTGCAGGAGTTCATATGAAAATTCAGACACATTGACCCATTTCACTCCTTTATTTCCCCCCCTGTCTACTCTAAAAACTTTATTTTATTTTTAAGGGTCTTTGCCATTTTTATAAAGGAATTAAGGGACTTTTGGTCTTCCTCTTCCTCACAGCTGTCAGATGAATGCTTAGTCAGTTATGTTGGAAAACCTATTCCTCTGATTGTGTGAAGACTACAACTAACTCTCAGTTATTCACAGGTATTCCATTCTGCAATAGATATACTTATCATAATTATTTTATCCCAAATGGTTTAAGCTGCCATTTTGTATACTTCTAGGCCACCTTCCTCTCCCAGTCAATTAGCATGTATCCAAGAAATGCAAATTAATTTTAACTTATATCTAAGCAAAACAAAGTAAGTTGACAAATCTAATCTATCAAATACAGTGTATTTCAAAGTCAATCTAGTTACTGGCAAATACAATGGGAAAAGCATGGGACTAGGGAATCAAAAGAGCCAGGTTTGAGTCGATGGACAAAGAGCTGGCTCTACAATCAGAGGATAGGGAAGAAAACCTCAATTCTGCTACTTACATCCTAGGTCCCATAGGACCTTGGAGAATTCTCTTTACTTACCAAAGCTTCTATTCTTCATTTATAAAATAAGGAGGCTCATCTAAACCTTTGAGGTGCTTTCCAACTGGAAATCTATTGTCCTGTGATATGCCCTTGGCCCTGCTTTATCTCAGGACAGAGTATTCCATTTCTGAATATCTCCAATTGTTAAGATATTTTTTTTACTTAAATATAAAATCTTCCTCTCTGATTCTCAGCATTGCTATATGAAATAGGCCTTCCTTATGCCATTTCATCTATCTATCTGTCTATCTAAAGTTTAATTATCAGCTCTTATCTATAATCCATAGTCGTTTTCCCTAAAAGCTCGTCTTTCCTTTTGAAGCCTTTCTGGAACAAAGGAAAAACAATGCTTTTGCTCAAAAAAAAAAAAAAAAGACCACTTCATTTTTTATTATGATCACTCCATTAGATATCATCTTCCTTATGTTGTTTTTATTTGATTAGTTCATTTATAATGCTGAATGACCTTTTGTCATGCACAAATGGCAATAATAAGAATTTTCAAAACATTGATTGTATTATGTACTTCTTCATTCCAGGGAATTGTAGCCTGCTATATGTATGTGTTTTGTATGTGTATATTTCGTGTGTGTGTGTGCATGTGTACATGATTATTTGCATAGGGAATAGTGGCATGTTTTGGTGCTTTCCTCAAATTAAAAATAAAACCTTTGTGTCCTGTCAGATATTGAATTATAAGACATGAGATCAAGCTTTGCTGTTCATTTGTATTTTTATGAACCTCTTAGTTTTGTACAAGTCTATAGCAGACACCTGCTTCATGGCCATTTAAAACAGTGCCTCATAATGTAAGTAAATTTATAGGCAGCCATCTCTTGAAGCTGCCAGCTTATGCCACTGTACTTGTGGTGGCAATAAAAAAAAGCTATTTATTTCTTTAACTTTTAACATTGAAATGTGCCCCAAAGGTATATTACAATATATTTCAGAAAATGGTCAACTGCCGTTCCTCACCAGTAGAACACATCCATTTGGGTCAGTCATGTATTTAAAATACACATGCCACAAAACCCCCAAGTGATTCATCAAACTAGATTAATGACTTTTGTACTTCTATTTACATGGCTGAAAATTGCATCCCATTCTCTCTTTGGGAATATATGTAAATCAGATTTTGTTTAGATGTTTAAAAGAAACCATCATTGTTATGATAACATTTGGATGCCCTTTTTGCCACTGGTGTGGGTAAAAACATTTGGGTTGGCAACAGTAGGCATAACAGCTCTTTTTCAGCCACATGTATCCTCCACTCTCACCTAGGTATAACATATGGTCAATTTGCCCACCACTGAAATACAATCAGGTGTCGGGGAAAACCCAGCAGCTATGGAATAGAGTCAGATAATGTTGTTTTTGGCCAAAAGTATCAACTTTTATTTAAAAAAAAAAAAGGAACAATGAGGTGACTGGGTGTTTTCACATGCAAAACTAAAATTTAGCTCAGTAGATTTCAGATTTAGTAATTTAGTAGATTTCAGATCTACACTAAAGAATGTTTCCTAAAGAAAAAAAGGTTTTAGTAAATTATCAGCAACATGTGTTTTCTCTTAATAATTTTTGATAGACCTGTTTTCTCATTGATATAGAAGCTCCCCCTACTGGTAAAGACTGAACTTAATTCATGCCTTCTCATTCTATGCAATTCCCATGTAATGACTTTCCAGCAATTCTCTCTAAAGTAGGGATTTTCAAACTACAGCCCAGACCAAATTAGCTGCCTCTTTTTGTACAGCCTCCAAGCTAAGAATGTTTTCTTTCATTTTTAAAATAAAAGTTTATTACATTTAAAAATATGAAAATCATTCTTAGTTCCTGGGACAACTCTGCTGAGTTCATTAGCAACTTCTTTTTTTTTTTTTTTTTTTTTTTGTGAAATGTATTGTGGATGCTAGTGATGGTCAAGCCTGACTCATTTCCAATTCATTTTTGGCCTCATTTATATAGTTATGCCACTCATTGAATAGTGTAGTCCCCTCTAAAGTGATTTTCCACACATTCTGTATTTATCTTTTACATACTCATTGGTTATATTGGCTCCTTAATTAGAATTTAAGCTTCCTGAGAGAAAGGACAATTTTTGATTTTTTCTGATTCCCAGAATTTAGGACAGTACTTGGCACATAACAAATATTAAATAAATGTATGTTGATTGTTAATCTAACAGCTTACACTTGCATCTACCATACTTCCTTACTTTGTTATTTGGGTTACCTCCAGTTTTGATTTATTTGAGATCATTAGCATTATTAGCAGCAATATAGCATCGCCAAGAGAATGTTGTTATTTTTTCCATTGAATTTTTTTTATCTACTGAATGATGATGATGATGATGATGATAATGACCACAGGCAACATGGTATAATGGGTAGGGAGATAATCTTTTGCTGTGGAAATCAAATCACTACTAGCATTTTGACCATCATCTCCCCTCAGACCATAATGGAGGCATCCCAGGATCCTAAGAGCCTTTGGCAATAAAAACAACCAGCCCTGTTTCCAGTCCAGTTCCTTTTGCCTGAGAAATCATTGTGGAGAAGGGCCTGCATTCTTATCATCAGAAACAAGAACTGCTGATCAGCTGCAATCAACAAGCCTACAAGAACAAGAGCCTTAGGGATAACAATGTGACTCAAACTACCAGCCTTGCTTGCAGGCCAACTCTCACAGCCATCATCTGGGGAAACAAGTCCAGTGGAGAAGGGAGCAGCCGTCTCCACCAAATTACTAATGAACTTCCACTCACAGGGCAGGCAAGCCAAGCTGCCTGGAGCAACAAAGCACCCTGAGGGAGAAACAAGAGGTAGCATGTGCCAGGAAAATCAAACCACAACCACCACCTTAATTAGCATCCCCATGTTCCTGATGGAGATAGCCCAGGACCCTGAACCTATAAGCAATGCTTCCAACTCAGTGCCCACAGAATTGTCCTGAAAAGTGATCTACTGTGGCAAAGAAACCTGGCAACTTCTCCTGCAGGTGCTACTGCCCCATCTATTTAAAGATCCTTTTAGAAAAGAAAGTTCCTTGTTCTTGTCACCAAAGGCTATGATGCTGTCAAATGATTTTAGCCTCAGAAACAGATTCCCCTCTATGCCCACAAGGGAAACAACATTCAAGATGAAGTATTGCCTCCTGCTTTGTTGCTGCACCAGAAGGACCATGGGACCTTTCCATGTAACTTGAACTTGAAATCTCCCATCTGTGTTGTCTCCCCATTAGAATGTTCCTAAGGAGCTGGAACTTTCTGAGTTTTATTCTTGTAGCCCCAACACTTTACATAGAATCAGTACTTAATACATGCTTCATTCACTGACTCATTAATTCTTTCTCAGAGTCCCACCTCTGACACTTATGTGATGCTAGGCAAATCACTAAACCTAAAAGATATCTCAGGCAACCATCTAAGGATAAAATTTGCATAAGAGTTGCTCATCTTCATTAGTTGAATTAATTTCCTTACTGGGTGGTCCCTTCACTAATAATATCAGGTATGGGGAGGTGGGAGGATAGCTGCTATTTATACATTATAAAAAGTATAGCACTCTAATGCCTGGAAAAATACTTTTATTATCTTATTTGAGTCTCTTAAAACACTTTTTGTTGACTTTACAGATGAGGAAACTGAGACAGGTTAATTGACTTGCAATACAGTCCTACAGCTAATAAATGTCAAAGGTAGAAATAGCATATACCTTACCCAGCTTACCACTTCTCTGGAAATGTCTAGGGTCTCTGGAAAGGAAAAAATAATTCCAAATTGATTAGCTAAAGCCAATTAAATCAATTATGATAAGTGCACAAACGTATATATCTTCTGAGCATAATTGGATTATTCTGGTACTTAGCATAACTTAAGCAGATAAGGACAGCAGCACTTTGAAGGGCACTCAGCTTCTCAGCTAGCTAGAAAAAAAAATAAGTTCAATGGCTGATATTTATATTTCACTTTAGGGTTTATAAACCACTTCATATCATCCCAGTTGGCCCTCATGGCAACCCTGTGAGCAATAGTGTGATTGTTATTCAAGTTTTATAGATGAGGAAACTGAAAGGTTAGTGGTTTGCCTAAAGTCTCACCTCTTGCTAGTGAATATGTAGTTGATTCAGGATTGAGAGGTAGTTATTATAGCTTTGTATTAATTATTCTTTCCATTATTTCACAGCTGTTTCTCACACAGAGGGAGGTTCAGGATCAAAGGGTAGGGGAGTGGAAAGGGAATAAACACACTCACACACATACATATATACTTGTATATGTATATGTGTATGTATATATATGTATGTGTATATGTATTTATATGTGTATGTATATATATATGTGTATATGTATATGTATATATATATATATATGTTTGTATGTGCATGTACACACATATATCCCACTATATTCTAGGAACAGTGCTAAATGCTTTTTTACCCTCCCCCAAATAAAAAAGGACACACACACGCACATAGGCACACACACACATGCAAACAAGTATTATCTCATTTGATCCTCACAACAACCCTAGGAAATAGGTATTATTGTTATAATCCTCATTTTGCAGTTGAGGAAACTGAGGCAAAAAGAGGTTAAGTTTCTTGCCCAGGGTCGTAAAATTAGTAAATGACTAAGACTGGATTTGGACTAAGGTCTTCTGACTCCAGGCTCCACACTCTATGCATTATGCCACTGAGATGAAATTAATTACTTAAGAATTCTGGATATGTAATATCATGTTGTCCTTTGGAATCATAGTCTATGAACTTTATAATTAAGATTATTTTGTGGTTAACATATAATCTTTATGTTTTATTGGTAAATAAATCTCCTTATTCTGAAATAGCCATCAACTCTATGCCATTGCATATTAAAGCATTCCTGTCCTATACAGAGATGTCTCCAAAAGGCAATTTCCAATTTCCTTACCCTTCAGTAAGCATTTATTAAATTTCTGCTATATGCAGAACAACTTTACCTACCTCTAAAGGAGATATAACATTTATATGAAACAGAGAGCTCTGTCAGAGGTTGTTCTCACAGAGATTGTCATCTAGTAGGAGAATAAAAGACACAGAGAACTGTGGAACATGGTGATTACTATTGGAAAGTTGCTAAGGAGATATCTGAAAGAAATGGTCAGTACTAACAAGAAGGCAATGGGAGGAGTTTCATAAGGGACTTGGTATTAGACTTGGGTCTTAAACAATGGGTAGGCATTCTACAGGGCAAATAGGATATCACAGAGGGTTTTGAGGGTATAGGAAATAGACCTTTTGGTTGGAACATAGCATATATGGGAAAAAATGTCATAAGGCTGGAGCATTTCTCAAAACAGTGTTTTCAAATGCAAAAAATTAATTATATAGAATTAAAAAGGAAACAAATTTTATTGAAATACCGTCACCAAAACCCATTTTAAAAAATTAAAAACAGATACCAGGTTAAGAACCCCTGATTATGTAAAGTACAAGCAAGCTTATGGATTACCATTCTCTTTGAAAGAAAATATTTGTCCTGAGATATGACAATATATAGATTAAATTCTAGGCTCTTGAGTGTTTCAATTTGTGGAGAGACAAATGTGAAGAGACAGAAACAGACTTCCTACTAGTGTGGAAAATGAGGAGAATAAACAGTTTATTTTTTTCTTTTTAAAGAGGTTTAGGAGAGCTCTGTAAGATTTTTTTTTGAGGCCATTTCTTTGTCTATCCTTGAAGCAGTACATTATCAGATGCCAAACTGTCTGAGAAAAGGAGAGAAAATGGCAATCTGGGCTAGATTGAGTTTGTAACCTGTTTACCCAACAAATATTGGCAGGGATTCAGTAACTGGTTTTCAAAGAGTAACTAACTCTTTGTGGGTGTGTTGGTGTTTGCCAGTGGGTAGACTTGACATATGGACACATAGCAAACCTGTTTTTCAGCCAGGAATATTACCCCCAAATCCCCTTGCTACTGACATCCCTGTGTGCTGCAAAGTAGTTTGTCTTCTAGGGGTATGATTAGAACATTAATTCATTGCTATAGTTATCCTCACACACATATGGAGTGACCAGCTGTCAGGATGCAACTTCACAGAGCTCAGATTATTTTCTAAGATGTCCAAGTGTTTGTAGCCTCCACTGCCTGTTACCCTTCCCTCCCTCCCGCCCCCCAGTCAAAAGAAACATACAAATCCTCTCCCCTTGCCTCTCCATGATTTTTCTCAGCAGTGGTCAATTCGTACAATTATCATATGGCTTCATCCTGATTGTGGCCCAGGCAACATTCATTCAGTTAAAGCTTTTCCTGTTTTATCACTACTACTTTAAGTTGTCTTCTAAGCACCAGACTAAGGGCAGGCTTAAAAGTGAGCTCTCATCTTGGACCCCATTAATCATCTTCATCTTTGTATCTTAAAATCGGTCCCCCTCATTCTTATCCTTGCTCCACCCAGCCAGATACTCTCTACTTTCCCCAATGCCTGATGATGATAAACACAAGTAAGAATTCTTAAGCATGGGATACATTGAGATACATACATACCACAATCAGCCCCCTCCTAGTGAGGGAATAGTGCAATGGACAATCCACACTTTACAGATACTCTTACAGTGAGAAACAGCAAGCTTCATGTTCCCAGAGATTCCACATCAGGGCTTCTTAACCTTTTTGAACTGCAAATCACCTTTTGGCAAATTGAGGAAGTCTATGACCCCCTAAACAGAATAATGGTTGTAAATGCATAAAATAAACACCGTGTTGCTCACCTGAATTATTATTATTTTATTATTGAGGAAAGCAATATGCAATAGTGGATAAAGTATGGGATTTAGAATCATAAAGATCTGGATTCAGTTTTGTTTTTTCTTTTACTTTCAAACTGGGTAACCATAAATAAGTCATCATCTCTCAGCTTCAGTTTTTTCATCTATGTAATGGGAATACTAATATGGTGTGAGTGACAGTTTGGCCTAATTGATATAAAGTCAATCAAGACTCATTTATTAAGCACTTACTATGAATAAGGCATTGTGTTATGTTTGGGTGATTCAAATACAGTGTGTCCTAAAAGACTTGGTAAAGTTTTAGGTTTACCTATAAACCTAAATTTGGGGCCTCTTTATAAAAGCAAAAAAACCCCACTTCTAATGGGGGAAACAAGCAAACGACTATGTACATGCAAGATTTATGCAGGGTGAATTGGAAATAATCTCAGAGGGAAGTCCCTAGCAATGTAGCACTGGCATCAGGCAATGACCAGGGAAGGTTTTTGAGAGAAGATAGAATCTGAGCAGAACCTAGAAGGAATACAGGGTAGTCAGGAGGCAGAGACAAGGAGGGGAAGCCTGACAGATATGGGGAGGGCAGTCATTCATGATTAATGGAATTGGGAAATGGGGTGGCCTGTGTGAGAAACTGTTCCTGGATTGTAGAGTAAGTAGAAGTGTAGCAAGGGGCCAGATTGTGAAGGGGTTTGAAAGTGAAACAGAACATTTTGATTTTGGTCCTGGATGCTATAGTGAGCTGCTGTTTATTGTGTAAGGCAGTAGCATGATTAGAGTTGAGATTTTGGAAGATCACCTTGGCAACTGAGTGAAAGACGAACTGGGAGAGATTTGAAGAAAGGGGGGAAACTATGTACAAGTCCTTCCTGAGACGTATTCTGACTTAAAACTCAACTTACTTACAACTCACAACTCACTGTTCCCAGACAACTCTCTAAGACAGGAATGAGGAACCTTCAACCTTGAGGCCACATGAGGCCCTCTAGATCCTGAAGTGCTGCTGCACTGGATCAAGAGGGATGCATGTATCCTCAAGGCCGCAGGTTTCCCATCCCTGCTCTAAGGCTACAAATTTCAGAGCTGTTGCTAGACTGCATTTGCAGAAAGATTTCTTAAGAGGAGTGACCTGTAACAATGAAATCATAGATTCAGCACCACCCTAGAAACTCTCTGCTCCCAATACCCTAAAAAAAAAATCTTTTCACTTCTTCACAGGGTTATCATTAGGTACGTAGGTGGTACAGTAGATCGATTGCTTGAATTGGAGTCAGGAAAACGTGAGCTCAAATTTGACCTTGGACATTTACTAACTGTATGACCCAGAGCAGATCATTTAACCTCTAAATGCCTCTGTTTCCTCATCTGTAAAAAACAGATAACAGATACAACACAGTGTTGTTGCAAAGATCAAACGAAATGGTCTTTGTAAAGCAAAGCACTATATAAATGCTAGCTATTATGAGGAGGAAAAGGATAAAATGAAATGAGGTATTTAAAACATTTTGGAAACTTTAAAGTGGAATATAAATTCCAGCTGTCATTATCATCATCATCAATAATAATAGAAAGCATTAATAATTACGTTTTTCTCCTGAGTAAAAACTCCAGGAAAATAAAGAAAAAAACATTTTCATATCTTTTTAAATGTAGTTCTGCTTTGTAAACTGTGAAAAACTATGTAAATGTGAGCTATTATTATTATTTATGATGATGATTATCATGGTTCTTCTAATACAAGAATTTTGTTTGTTGGGAAAAGCATAAGAATAGAAAAGAATGCTACTTAATCTTCATCATCCTCTGCTGAGAAGTCTGAAAACAGAAGTAATAATGTTTCCCCCAAGGTACCTAGGGCTACCTTGACCTTAGGTTGCTCTCCTCACAGATAAAGCCCCTTGGAGGAAATCAATGCTTTCTTGTTGACTTACCTTGCAAATGGAAACCTTAAAAACAAAAACCATTCTCCCTCTCCATATCCAGCAGGACTATAGAATGAATTCAAGTAGAAGCCAGGAAGAATTAAATATAGGACATTGAAGATTTCTTGTGGGAGGAGGTATTAGATATTTAAGTGGAATAAAAAAAAACCCTGTCCCAAAGCCCTTTGGTGTGGGACTCTTGCCTTATTACTGGAGGTGAAGACATTTCCCCATGTGAGGGGCAAGGAAAGGTTGGTTGGTGAGAGGAAGGAACTCCAATTCTTGGCCAGTCTCCACTTTGAGGGGTTTTCAAATAGAATTCCCATATTAATTAATAGCATGTCCCAAGTTTAGTAGGTTGGTCTGATTTTCAAGGCCTTCAAAAATAAAATGGATTTTCATCTTCCCTTGATGGTTTAAATCTGACTCCACCTTGGTTGGGGAATAGCAAGGGTGGAATAAATGATGATTCTAAGTCACTTCTAGTGTTCATATTTTTAATAGAATATTTTTAGATGCTGAACTTTCAGAACTTGAGTTTTAAATAGAAAGGGGGGTATGGTGGGTTGGTGGAGGGAAAAGAGGTTGGCTTCCAGGAATTTTGTTCTTAGGTCCAGCTCTGTCATCATTGCTAGCTATTTATTCATAAATGAGAATAATTGTGCCTAGAATACTAAAACAGTGAGACCAAATATGTTAGTTTAGCACACTTTTATAAGAATTATATAAATTTTAGCACACAGTACTTCCTTTATAAAAGTCTTATAAGGTAGGTAGGACAATTTTGATTATCTTTTTTCTGATTATAGGAATTTCTTTTATTTTTCTTTCTTTTTTTTCCCCAAGTGCTTTATTAAATTATGGTTCACATCATTCATTTCTGCCAGATTTTGAATTACAATTTTTCCCTTTTTCCCTACCCCCCACCCCAGAATAGCAGTCCCACAGGATATCCCTTCATAAAATCTGCTCTCTCCCATATCTTCTCCCATAACCCCTTTGACTTTTTCAGTAGGGCAAGGTGAATCTCTGTGCTCCAATGCCTATATGTCTTATTTCCCAATTATATGTAAAATGGTATTAATAATAGTATTTGTATATTTTTACACATTTGATTTTAAAATTTTGAATTCCAGATTCATTCCCTTCCTCCCTTGTCACCCACCCTTACTAGGAAGATAAGCAATTCAGTATATATTGTGCATGTGTAGCTATGCAAAACATTACCATAGTAGATATATTGTAAAAGACTGACTATATTTCCCTCCCTCCTATCCCACCTCCCTCTTGGTCTATTCCCTACTTTGATCCTGTCCCTTTTCACAAGTGGGTGCTTCCAACTTCCCTCTCCCCCTTCCCTCCTGGCCTCCATTCCATCATTCCCTCTCATCCCCTTCTCCCCTACTCTCCTGTAGGGTGAGATATCATATTTAGTATGTATATCATTCTCTCCCTGATCCTAAGTCAATGAGAATAAGGTTTTGCCTTTTTGCCTTCCTGTTCTTCCCCTCCCTTGTAACCATTTTCCCTTGCCTCTTCTCTATGGGAGAGTTTACCCCATTCTGTCTCTCCCCATGTCCTCTCATTATATTCCTCTCTCACCTCTAAATTTCACCTTTTAAGTATCATCCCTTCCTATTAAATTCGACCTGTGTCTTGTATCTATGTATACCTGTAAACATATATACACACATTCACATATGTATTCATAGGCCCATATTCCCTACTTCAACTATTTCTATACTGAGAAAAGTTTCATCAGTTACAGTTATTGTTTTTCCATGTAGGAATGTATATAATTCAACTTTGATAAGTTCATTATGATTTCTTTTCCCTGTTTACCTTCTCAAGCATCACTTGTTTCTTGTATCTGAACGTCAAATTTTCTATTCAACTCTGGTTTTTTCATCAAGAATGCTTGAAAGTCCTCTATTCCACTGAATTACCAAATTTTCCCCTGAAACATGATACTCAGTTTTGCTGGGTAGGTGATTCTTTGGTTTTAATCCCAGGTCCTTTGACCTGTGCAACATCATATTCCAGGCTCTTCAATCCCTCAGTGTAGAAGCTGCCAGATCCTGTGTTATCCTGATTGTGTTTCCACAATATTCAAATTGTTTCCTTCTGGCTGCTTGTAATATTCTCTCCTTGATCTAGGAATTCTGGAACCTGTTTATAATATTCCTAGGAGTTTTCTTTTTGGGATCTTTTTCAGGAGGTGATCAGTGAATTCTTTCAACCTCTATCTTGCCCTCTGGTTCCAAAACATCAGGGCAATTTTCCTTGAGAATTTCTTGAAGGATGATTTGTATTTTCTTTCTTTGATCATGGTTTTCAGGTAATCCAATAATTTTTAAATTATCTCTCTTGGATCTATTTTCCAAGTCAGTGGTTTTCCCATGGGATATTTCACATTGCCTTCTATTCTTTCATTTGTTTGGATCTGTTTAACAGCATCTTGATTTCTCACAAAGTCACTAGCTTCCTTTTGGTTCATTCTAAATCAGAAGGAAAGATTCTCCTCAGTGAGCCTTTGAGATTCTTTTTCCATCTGGCAAATTTGACTTTTTAAGGCACTCCTCTCCTCATTGCCTTTTTCAGCCTTTTTTGCCACTTGAGTTAGTCTATTTTTTAGGGTGTTATTTTCCTCAGTAAGTCTGTTGACTCTCCTTTCATAATTTTCTTGCATCATTTTCATTTCTCTTTCCAATTTTTTCTCCACTTCTCTCATTTGATTTTCAAAATCCTTTTTAAGATTCTGTATGGCCTATAACTAGCTTGTATTTTCATTTGAAGCTTTTGGTACAGGAGTTCTGACCACCCAGTCCACCTCCTCTTCCATGCTTTGATCCTCTTTGCCCCCCAAATAGGAGTCTAATGTTCAATTTTTCTACTTATTTTGTTTCCTTTACCTAGGCATGTTGCCACTCAATTACTTGACTTTTGAGCTTGTTGCCACAGTAGGACTCTGCCACCAGACAGGGGAGCTTCTGTCCCAAAGGCTGGGGTTTTTCTCAGCTGCTAGAGGTATTAGTTGGGTACCCTCTCTGAAGGCCCCACACACTCTGGCAAGCTGGTTACACACCCAAAGACCCCCACCCCAGACCACAATTTAGATCCAAGAAGGTTATATCAAGAGCAATTACCCCCCGCATACTGATCGTCGGATCCACCTACAGTTCACAGGCCAGAAACTGAAGCTACTGCACTCCTGTGCTGAAGCTTCTCAGTGGCTTCTCGCCCCAGGGAAAGAGGCCACAAGCTCTCCCAACTAATGAGTCCCAAAGTCCATACCGCACTAACCTCTCACTTTGTCCTTGATATCTATGTGTTGATAATTCTGGAAATGCGACAGCTGCTGGTGTTCTGGGGTCCCTCCAGCTGGCTGCTGGTCGGGCCGCCCTGGGGCTAAAACCTCTGACTCAGGGGGGTCTAGGCTCAGCTCCCAGAGTGCTTTGCTGGCTGCTCCCTGCCAAGCTGCTGGGTTGTCCTCTGCAGGAGGTTAACTTCTCCGTGTCATTTTGTGCATTCCGGAGCTCCAGAGGTTCTTTAGAGTCCCCTCTTATATGAATTTGGAAATTGTGGGAGCCAGAGCTGAGCGGAAGAGCTGTTTCTATTCTGCCATCTTGACTCTGCCACCCTGATTCTCTTTTTAAAGATAAGGAGACCGAGAGTCAGAGTTGTCAGAGCCCTTTTATAATACCAAATTAATGCTCACAGCTAACTGTGTTACCTTGAGTAAGTCTATTCTCCAATAGGCTTCTATTAACTTTTCTCTAAAATAAGAAGACTATCTATGAGATACTGGTGTGGCACAAATGAGAGGAGCACCAGCTCTGTGGACAGAGGACCTGGGTTAAAAATCCCACCTCTGGTGCTCTACTAGTGCTAGAAGCAGGACATAGTATATTGTTAATTTTCTCAACCAGAAAAATCATGGAATCGATAACTCCTCATCTAAGTATTACTGAATGTTCTTAGCAATTGCTATTATAACAATTATTAAAGCTACCTAAAAGTAGAAGAAGATGCCTTAGTAGGTAGTGAAATCCTTCATAGTAGGGATATTTAAGCAAAAGTTGGGTGGCCATTTGAGGGAGAAGGGGAAGGGTAGAATTGGGGAGTGGGGAGTGTTAAGGAATGTTAAGGGATTCCCTTCTGAGAAACTGCTTGTGCAGCTGGGACCCTTGTAGACCATCATATCTTCATGGTCTGGCAGTTTCCAGGGGAAAAGAATGCTGCTTTTGACATAGCCTTGCTCCTTCCTTTAGGGAGTGATTCTGTCCTTTTCCCCCCTTTACTGAACCTTTCCCCTTTCCCATGCTACTCAGCTTTAGAAGGAGATTTCTGGTTTTTCCTCCTGCCTTTGTAGTACTGTCATAAATGTGTAAACTTCTGTATGGACAGTGAACTCTTTGCTCTGGCTTTGGGTTCCACATGCATGTTCATTTCTCTTGTAATAAAACTGGTTTTCACATAAATTTTGTGAAGTTGTGGACAATAGCACACTAGACTAGGAGTCAGGAACACCTGGTTTCGAGGCCTTCCTCAGATGCTTAGTAGCTGTGTGACCTTAGGTAAATCACTTTACCACTCTGGGACTAATATTCCTTATCTCTAAAAAATGAGGAGGTTGAATTCAATGACTTCTGAAGTCCTTTACATATCCAAATCAGTTATTCTGTGAATTTTATTAAGGTACACTTTAGATTTTTTAGATCCCTTCTAGTTCTAGGATTCTATGAACAAAGCATTTGTCTAATGCCTTATGTTTGAGAAATGTTTTATGTACACTTTCATTAGATTTCTTGTACAATCCCAAGTTGATTAGCATGGGCATACCCATTTTCTTTGTTTATAGAAGGCAAAGTCTAAAGACTTACAATGCCAGACTTGAGAATCAGACCCAGACAACCCTTTTCCAAGACCAGTCATCTTTACACATTGTACCCCATGCTTTCTGTGATGCTATTACAGAAGAAAAATACTACTTGGGGAAGTGAAAATAGAGGAAGTAATTAAGGTCAAATAATCATTTCCCTAAGAGATATTATCATTGAAAATTTTCCCCTGGGGAAATTCAGAGGGCCCTCTGAATGAATTCAGAGTGAGGCACCAAAGTATAGGGAAGTATGAACTCAATTTTGAGTCAGCAGATTGTAATGGTACTAGGAATTTGAAGATCCCCCCTGCCCCTTAATAGGTTTAGGTGAATTTGAGGACCTTTCCTGATTTGAAAATAAATTCTGCCATCTAATAGGTTCAATGTGGTCACATGGAACCTGTGGTGAGAGGCTTGTTTTTCAGGAAGGCACAACTTTTGTTTCTTTGTAGTCAAATGGGTCATGAGGGTTGTGATGTTTTCTGACCCTGGAGAAGGCTATATATACCCTGATATGAGGTTTTTTGTGGCTTACTTGTGGGAAGGGTTGTGTGATTTGGCCAGATGAGATTCTGGGCAGCTGTTGAGCCCCCTGGTTTTGAAAACCCAGATGTTGGTGCTTCTCTCTCTGGTGACTAACTAGATATGAATTCCATATTGTCAGTCAACCAAAACATCACTGTAAGCCAGTCAGAGGTACCCTTTAGACTTGAACAGAGTCTTTGCTGCTGAGATGCAGTGATAAAGTAGGCCATAGAGCCTGTGTTCTGACAAATTCCAGAGAATATGTCATATAAGCCCCCTCATCAACTAAGCTCTTAATATATAAGCACTTGATGCTGATGGAATTCTGTATTGTTTGAATGTTTTAGAGAAGGGAGTAAAAACTTGAGTTAATCAGAAAGAAAAGGAGGAAGAGAAGAGGATAGGATAGGAGAGAGAGAGAGAGAGAGAGAGAGAGAGAGAGA
Source organism: Gymnobelideus leadbeateri (assembly GCA_011680675.1). Lineage (NCBI taxonomy): Eukaryota > Metazoa > Chordata > Mammalia > Diprotodontia > Petauridae > Gymnobelideus > Gymnobelideus leadbeateri. Next base: position 377,874 of record WOXC01000777.1, read on the forward strand.
GAGAGAGAGAGAGAGAGAGAGAGATTGAGATAGAGGACAGGACAGTTGAGTATTAAGAACCAGCTACCTCTCAAATTCAGTTCTATACTTGTAATTCAAAGAAAGAAGCATAAAAAATCAATTTCTTATGGGCTATAAATTGCTCCCAGGATGTCTCCCCCTTCACAGAGTAAGGGGCACTTGCATATATTGTATGTAGTTTCATGTCACACTAGTGAATGATGAGGTGGGATTCCAAGTGTAGAAAACAGAGAAATCAACACTCTCTTGGGTGGCTGTTTCCTCATTTCATCTTCGTGGGTGTTGCTTGGTCCTCTCCCATTTTCCATGTTTCTCTCTGCTTATAACGAGCAACTAGCTCTTCAATGACCTTGCTTTCCTGCAGAAAGATAGGGTCTTGAGGAGGCCAGCTGCAATTGCTGCTGGCTCTCCCACAGGCAAAAGATCTCTGGCTTCTAATGAACTATAGACAAACTCAACCAATACAGAGAAAAGAGAAAGCATCACTGGACTCAGCTTAAATAATCATAACATATACCAGGAAAAGTAAGAGTGGGATTTGACAGTAAGAGTTAATACTTTCAGCTATTCAGGCACAAATATATGTGTTTTATGTATATATCACACACATGTCTGTGTATATACGACCATACATGCATGTTTATAGGTGTCTATACATTTATGTGTATAATATATATGCAAGAAGGAAAAATATTATTATATTAAAAAACAGTTCATATCCTTTGGAACACAGAGAAAGATAAAGTATGTAACCTTTCCTTGGTCTGTGTAAGAGGTTTGAATTACAGCATGATTTTGGATGTGTAAATCTAGGCAATTAGATCTATCTTAAAAAAAAATTCCCCTATGTTTGGAAAGATTGTGATGTAGTAGAAAAAGGACTTGGTCTGAAATCAGGTGACCTTAGTGTCAATTTCCCAAATACCTACTTCTATTAGTTATGACCTGTGTGACTTTGGGGCACTCACTTTCCTGATGTGAGTCTCAATTTCCCCATATGAAAGGGCATTATTTCCAAAGTGGGCACTAGGGCTCCCTACAACCCCGTGGATTCTTCTCAATCAATCAGCAAGTACTCATTAAGCAGCCACTATACGACAGAAACTGTGCAAGACACCAGGGATATGAACACAAAGAATGAAACAATATTAACTTATAATTCACCTACTCAAAGGGATATTTAATCAGCCACTTAGAGGGTGGGAAAACTAATCACATCCTACCCTCATTGCAATGATCACTTTTGTTACTAGTGTCCAACACAAGTCTTACATGCTCAAAAATTGTTTATTGATAGAGTTACATATCAAAACAATTGCAAAGACCATTCATCTAAGACCACCATTGCTATCCATCCCAAGCCATCATCAAAGAATAACATACTCTTCCCAGAATCCCCCTGGAGTCTACTATGATGTTGTCAAGATCCATACTGCTGGAATATTAACTGCACGATTTTGTCTTTCCACATATCTAATGAAATATCTGTAAAAAGTCAGAAAGGGATTATGTGATTAAATATGATGCATGCCCTCTCTAGTTATGGAGAAAAGATTCCCTTGTGATCTTTGTTAAACAGAATTTTTGTCCATATTGCCTTTTACACATGATGATTCTCTTTGTCACAGCTCTCCCTTTCTGGACTTGGTGTATATTATATATAAGTTATATGCTGAGTGTATATGCTATACATTTATATCTTTGTCTTTGAGGGATGCCAATATTGGTGACTTGAAACAATCTCTCTCATTCTCTCACCCATTCCGCACATACTTTCATCAGGTTTATATTGGAATGTAGCATGGGTAGCTAGGTGGCTTAGTGGCTAGAGCTTGGAGTGAAAAAAATCCTGAGTTCAAATGTGGCCTCACACACTAACTGTGTATCTCCCAACAAATCATTTAACCCTGCTTGTCTCAATTTCCTCATCTTTAAAACAAGCTGGAGAAGGAAATGGCAAACCATGCCAGTATCTTTGCCAAGAAAAGCCCAAATGGGATCACGAGTCAGACACAATTGAACAACAACAAAAACAAAAGCATTGAAGTTAAGTAGAAGAAAAAAACAAAACAACATTAGATTTTAGTATTTCAGAAGACCTTGGTTTAAATAATAGTCAGATTATCTTGGTTCAAATAATAGGTCTGCTTCTGTTTGTGGAACCACAGGAAAGTCACTTCAACTTTTGGAGCCTTAGGTTCCTCAGGAAAACAGGGACATTAATTACATTATGAATCTTACGGAGTAGTCATGGGGAGAATCTTTTGCAACCCTAAAGTGCTTTGGAAGCTAGCATTATTAAAAGAGGCTCATCTGTATTGACTGCCCCCACTTTGTAATAGATCAGTGCAAATAATTTCATTTCTGTCTTCTCACCATGATTCCTGACTATCAATCAGCTAATAGGAGGCAAGGACTTCAAAGAGAATTAATGGAACTTTCTAAGTAGACTAATTATTGATTAGGCTTTCAAAATTACTGTTAGAGTTTTTTTTTAAAGAATCCTCTACTTCTTCAGGCATATTTATTATTACATTGAAATATCAATAACTTTATCTATTAGATTTTCTGGTTAAGTGTGACAGTGATTTATAAACCCCTAATGATACTCTTGCTTATCTAAAAACTAATGTGTAAAATACATACTTTTCCACCAATTCTGTATTTGCCCTCAGAAAATGAAAGGAGTTTTCTTCATCGAAGAGAGAACTGAAAAATGGGTCAAACTGCAGAAAAGTAGAGTACCATTCACTTCAAGGAAGAGAAGAACCTATAATTTTCCCTAATTTAATTAAACAGATTTTAAAAATTTTAATCAGATATTTTGAAATTTTGTCAAAGATTTTTTTTACTAAGAATTCACAACATTCCTAAAGGCAAATTTTATTTAACAAATGAATCTGAAATTCATTGGTGGGGGGGCAGGGATTGAAAACAAGTTCTGTGAGGTCAGGCATCATTTCACATTTTATTTGTATCTTCAGGTACCCAGAACTGTTCTTGGCACATATTATGTGCTTAATAAGGACCCATTAATTGACTGATGGATTGAATATTGCAATAGAAAGAACATGAAATTTTGAGTTTCAAGAGAAATTCAAAATCTAGCTCTGCCATTTACTAGCTGTGTGATCTTTATCAAGAAATGTGACTTCCTTCTTGCTCAGTTTCCTTATATGTAAAACAAAGATAATAGTACCTGTGATACTTTCCTTAGAGGACTTATTGTGAAGATCAAATGAAAAAATGGATGTAAAACTTTTGCAACCTGAAAATCTGTAAAATCAATGAATTATTATTGCTATTATTGTATTTCTTTTTTGTTTAATTTCTCCCAAATAATAGGTTTTTTTTTCTTCCCTCTAGACCTTCCCTTGAACAGCAGAGAAGAGACAAAGCAAAATGAAGCTCTCATAACATATATATATATATGTACACTTCCCAACTTTTCACAATGGCCATGTGCAAAACTGTGTCTAATTTTCCATCTTGAGTTAATAAGTCTCTCTCAGTAAGTGGTAGAATTCATGATCATAGTTTCACATTGAATCTTGATGGGTCATTGTGTTGATCAAGTTCTTAGGTCTTCCCAAGTTCACTTTTTACAATAGTGTTGTCAAGTTATTGCCATATTTTTCTGAAACAACAGAGTTAAACATCCTATAATAATACTTTTATTATCAATATTAAGCAAGGCTTATCACACAGAAAAATATTCTAGAGATGTTTGTTATCCAGGGTATTGGAGAATTAGGGTGTTTATTCATCTGTCTACTCCTTGACAGTGATCAGTTGATACCTCTTAGCCATTTGAATAGTTAGGTAATATTGGAGCTACCCATCCACCTCCCACTGAGCCATAACTAGTGGTGATGAGCCCGAAAGATCACAAGAGACAAAGGTAATATCTTCTAGTCTTCTACTAGTTAGGTAAACTTTTTTTTTCCTGCCTTTTTGGAGGGTGGAAGGCAATTGGGGTTAAGGGACTTGCCCAAGGTCACACAATTACAAAGTATTAGGTGTCTAAGGCCGGATTTGAACTCAGGTCCTCCTGATTTCCAGGGCCAGTGCTCTATTCACTGTGCCATGTAGCTGCCCCCCTCTCTTTTTTTAAAATGTTGTAGCTTTAGGATATTCCTTCATATTCATGAATAACTTATGTGATCATAGGTTCAGAGACGTGAAGTAGTCCCAAGCATTCCATATTACAGATGATTGATGACATTAATTGACTTGCCCAAAGTCATTTACATGGTAAGTATAAGAGATAAGATTTGAATCCAAGTTTCCTGACTCCTAAATCAGTACCCTTTCAACTATACTATACTATACTATACTATACTATACTATGCTATACTATACTATACTATACTATACTATACTGCCTCTTAAGTCTGCTAAGTAATCTTCCTGTAGAGCTGCTAATACAGATACCTACTGCCACTCAAGATGATAGTACTGACATATAGCTTTGGGTCCTCACACAATGGAATGTGAGCAGGTTTGATCTGAAGTAGTAGGTGGAGCTTTGGAAGGTCCTCTTCTTGCTTCCTGCCCCTCTCTCCTTCTGACTGGTGCCAATACCTTTCACTTCTTTTCTAGTGACAGAGAAGTATCTTAGTCCTTCTCTGATCTATATTCCCCACCCCTTAAGTTGAGTGAAGAAACACAGAACTGGCCTCCTCTCATCCTTAGTCTCTTCCTCCTTTTAGGCTAAAGACAAGGAAGTGACTGTATATAGCCTTACTGTTCTTCATCCCTCTCCCCTTCTTTGCTCTGGTCCAAACCTTTTATTATGGGTGTAGCAGAAGAAGTAAGAGTTAGCCCCACTTTCTCCTGTTCTTTTCTTTCTCACTATCTCTCCTCCTTTACCTATAATCATCTTTAATTCCCTACCTCTCTCTCCCCACCTCTCAATTCCCCTTTCCTCATTTCTTTTGCTCTCTCTGTCCCTCTCTTCCTACCTTCTCTCTTCTCCCTGTCTCCCTTTCCATAAGTTGGGCCTATACTTGAAAAAGAGTAAAAGGGTAGAATAGTGGGAAAAGATGTGGATTTGGAGTAAGATGAACTCAATTTCAAATCCTAAATTCTGACCCTGCCTCTCCCTACTTATGTGACCTAGGGCAAGGTTTGGAACAGATAGCTTTATGTTCCCTCTAAACTCTAAGTCTAAAATCTTACAAGTTATGTGGATGGTGTTTGGGAAACTACATCAAATGTTCACTGCTGCTAAGCTACAAAAGCCAGCTTTTTGGCAGCAAAAAAGAAAAACATGACTTCCAAAGCAAAATTAGAAATTCAAGTGGTGGAAGGACACAAAGGCTTTCGAATTATTTCCTTCACAACAATTATGTTTGGTATGTGATGAAAGTATTACAATCTGAAACCCAGAGAATTTAAGTAATTTCTCCATACTCATATATTTCTTTAGTGGAAGAGCTGGCACTCGATCCTTAAATCTCTAATCTGTAAGTCAGTCCACCCCTACTGAGCTAGATAAATCATCCAGTATTTTATAATATTCCACATTGACTTCATAGAAAGTATTTTTTCTTAATCTAGTCATTTTGAAATTTGAAATAAAAATGTATGCATTTATTTATTAAAATAAATATGTTTATTATAATAGAATCATGTAGAAAACCCCACCTTATTATTTTAATCCAATTCAACCTAATAAACATTTATTAAGCACCTTCTCTGCACCATGCTAAACTCTGGGAATACAATTAGGAGAAATATTGGCCCTGCTCTCAAGAAGTTTACAATTCAAAGGGAGAGAGACCATACACAGAAGGCAATAGGAAAGGCTGTATTTTAGGGGAGAAGGTGCATCAGGATATAGGAGGGGACAACTGGCCAGGGGCTTAGCGGTGGGGTTGGGAGTGGCATTTTGTTTTATGCAGTTGGAAACTGACAAGCAGGCAAAGTGAAGTCATTGTTTTAATCAAATTATATATTTACCTATATTTTAGTTATAGTCAATGCTATTAGTAATCAATTAAATTATAAATCATTCAATTCCTGATAATTTTGCAAGTATTGCCATCAATTACTACTAGGAAATATAGGATAGACACTGGACCTAGGATTTCACTGTTGCCATGAATAAGGAAATCCCCTTTACCAGTGCACCCCAAACACAGTAGAAGACAACTTTCTCTCCAATTTATAGGCTGAGAGAATTTCCTAGAGCATTGAGAACTTAATTAATTTGCCCAGGACCTATCCAAAATATCTCAGAGACATGACTTAAGCCCAGTCATCCTCACTTCAAGGTCTACTATCTATCCATTTTACCATGCTGTCTCTCAAAATATATGAATAAATGATTTTAAAAATCATTATTTTCTGATTTTTGCTTTGGAATATACCTAAAAAAAACAAGTATTAAATGTGCAGTATATGCTATAGAAATAGTATACCTAGGTTTCAGTAAAACATTTCACCAAGTCTCTCAAGCTATTGATGTGAAGAAGACAAAAGAGATATGAGCTAAATGATAACATTGTTAGGTAGCTTCAGCAGCTAGTTGAATAATAGACCCAAAAGTAGGATAATTAACAGGGATACATAAATTTAAAAAAATGACTCTTTTGGAAGACCTAGTGATCTGTCATTGGCCCTTGGTACTTTTTAAATAATTTTATCAGTGAGAGGGGATGAAGGCATAAATGAAATGTTTGTCCAATTTGCAGACAACATGAACCTGAGAAGGATTGCTAATATGTTAGGATTTAAGAGAGCTTAACAAACTAAAATGAAGAGCTAAAATGAGCAAAATGAAATGTAGTAAAGGATATGGTATAAAAGTATGGCTCCTGTTTTATGGAGACTGGGCTAGTCCTCTAAACAGTCGGTTCAATGTGTTTTGCTTGCTGCTGAAGACATAAAAGGCCCAGGTTTTGGGACTGCTGACATGAAAGATTTTAGGAGATTCCCCATACTCTACAAGAATGCCCTTGGGAACTAGAATGGCTGCTATTTGTGGTGAAAAGAAAGGGAAGTAGGGTGCTGGGTAGTCATTTCATATGAATCATCTTCAGTCATTGCATCCTTACTCTTTATGATTAGAAAATCTATTTTGTTATAGATTTGTTCAAAAATTGTTAAAAATATTGCATCATATTCTTTAAAAATATTTTAATTTACAGAGTAAAATAAGCATTTCTGTAATATAGTATAATAAAAAAGATGATTGCACAGTAAATTAATTTAGTGTCCATGCCTGGGTTAGACCTGCCTGTGTTAGACTTGCCCAACATTAAACAAGGTAAATGTAAAGTTCTATAGTTAGGTTAAAAAATTCCAATTTCGGTAACACAGAATAGGGGAAACTTGACAAAACAACACCTCCTAGGAAATGGTATAACTTGTTTAGTGAGTGGGAAACAGGACAGTACAGGAACTGGATATTTTACCCTAGAGAAGAAAGAATTTATCAAGGACATTATAGCTGTCTTAAATATTCATAGAAACTAGCACATGGAATAAGAATGAGATTTGTCCATTGTGGTTACAGAGGACAGAACTGGAAACACTAGTTTTCTCTTAACACAGGTTTAGACTGAATGTAAGAAGAAACTTCCTAACAAGGAAACATTACCAAAGCAGAATGAATTAGGGAATGAAATTCTTATTAGGAGAGATTTTCCCAAGCAGATACTACATAGTCATTTGTTGGGAATGTTTTACAATAAATATTTGAATTTCACTAGCTGGCTTCAGAAGTATCTTTAACTCTTAGGTCTTATTATAGCACATATTCTATTTCCATTATCCTAATTTTCACTCTAACATGTTGGTTTCATCCCCAGAGAAGTAACTATTGCTGCTATATTCCAGTGTTTGTTCTGTGGGTTGGATCACCTAAAATTGTAGCATATGAGCCCTCAATAGTGTGCTTATCTTTAATAGTCAGTCATTAGATAAAACTAGCTAAAAATAAAGGCATTTACTAAAAGGACATAGTAAGAACAATAGCTTACTGAAAAGTTCTTCCAAAAATGTACTGTCCCACAAATATACACAAAATCTGTCAGGAAGTGGGCACAAATTTAGAGCACAGTGAGAGTGGAGCTCATGTGTAGAGAACACATCTGGTCAAGGAAATTCATACCTCAATGTCCTTTCTTCCTCATGGAGCCATCACTGAATCCCCTGAATATATGAGTGGCTCTCTTCTCTGTTAACAAAGCTCACATTCTTTGAAACTGTTCTTTCTGAGGATGACTACCTCAAGTGTATCCCTGTCTGACTAGGGAATATGTTGGGGTTCCCTCAACTCTACTTTAATCTCTTTTGATTTGTCAAAATCCTAAACTGATGGGTGATATATCACCAACTAGGTGAGTAGTTAGACATAGTGCCTTATGTCAGCAGTCCTCTTGCTTAGACATGACCAATTTTTAAATATTAAATCCTAAAGTCTTTAAAAGAAAATTAACCATACAAACATTTAGGAACTTTGTAAGTGAATACATGGCATAGATATATCTTTATAGTTAGTTCACATAATTACCTTTACTATCTGACCTGACCTAGAAATAGGGAGGTCAGGTGGGAAGGGAACCATCCAGGATAAATTGTTCAAAAACCACCTTCTTCATGCCACAGTTCCATGATTATTTCTAAAATTGAAACATGAAAATATACTTCTAAAACATGAAATTTAAATTAAAACATTATGGTCATCCCTCCCACTTTACCAATTTCCCCATTGTGGTTTCAATATATCTGCATAAGAAATTAAATGGGAATTTTTAAGGTGTTTTGTAGAAGCCATGGATGACAGGTGAAGGCCAATAGGTGACACAGAGCCCAGGAGTAAATACTTAACCCAAATTTTACAATAAGGCACTGTAAACAATTCTTTTTGATTTGTGAAGAATAGGCATTAAGTTAATGTCTACTAGACATTAAGTATATACAATAAAAACTGATGAGATTAGCTGAAGCCTTTCTGGAGATGATGAGACTCAAATAGACTGGTCAATGAGATGGTGGTGGTTGTCTTTTATTTTAGAAGAGGACAAAAATAACATCATTTCCCTACAGTAAAGTTACAATGCATCTCACTATGGTTGATCAGACCAATATGAGCTCAGCATGCTCTACCACAGATTGGACACAAATAGTCTATGAGAACATTTGGAGTTGGATTTCTAAATTTGTGCATCTAGTGTTTCTTTTGAGCTATTTCAATTCTGCTTTGCTCATAAAACACATCCCTTCTCTAATGAGGGCTTGCTCTGTTGTTCTGGGCCACTGTCTCCCATGTCACACAATCAATTCCAGGGTTCTTATGAGAGATCTTGAAAATGTCCTTGTATTGCTTCTTCTGACTGCCATGTGAGCACTTGCCCTGTGGGAATTCTCCATAAAATAGACTTTTAGGCAATAATGATATTAGAATAGACTGGTCAATAAGACAATGAGATTCAAATGGACTACACAATGGAATCAAAACTCTAAGCTACTGCCCTTGCCTACACATCCCTGATTACCTCATCTTCTTGCCCATTCACTGGTCATGTTTCCTCTATAAGAATTCCTAGCTTCTCCTGGCCAGGGGGCATCTCCCTTAAGGATCTGTCTCCCTGAGTGGGCTTCCTCCCTAAAGGGACTGTTACCTCCCCTAAAGAGGAGCCTGCTTGGTATGCTGTCTGTAATAAATGGCTTTACTTGATTTGGAGATAGCCTGACTAAATTCTTTTTAAATGACACCCTGACCCACATTGCATCTCATCAAAACTAATTACCTTTTCATAGTGGGTAAATATTTTAATAAATTGAATATTTTTGATTAGTGATTTAAAACATTCTTATAGCAAATATAGAAGATAAATTAAGAAAAATAATCAAACTCAGTGTCAGAGGGGGATTTATAACTGCTGAGAAGTCACAAGCAATAAGAAAACATAAAGAAACAAACTTCTGTCCTCAATGAAATGTTATCATTTTACCTAAAGATATTTACTTATATATACCTAGTTTATTTATATTATAAGTGGACTCATTGTTTCCCCTAGTAGAACAGAAAGTTTTTGAGGGCCAGTGTTAAATATTTGCTTTTTTATTCCTGATACCTAGCAAAGTATATAGTAGGAACTTTATAAATACTAGTTAAATTGAAGATAGGATATTGACTTGATTAGAAGGAAATCTATGATGAACTTCATACTCAAAGGTTCTGGGGATCTTTACATAATACCCAGACAGATAGCTGAGATAGATATTATGGATGGAAACCAATGAGATTTATAGGACATATTCATCTTAAAATTGAAAAAGGAAATGAAACCTTAATCAATTGTGTTTATTCATACCATGAATAAGAAAATATTTCTTCAAAGCTAAGGACCAGATTGGAATAAGAATAAGCATGAACATATAGATGCCAAAGCTTTAAAAGGGGTAGGAGCTGGTGGAGTATTCTCCTAAGGGAAATGGTAGAAACTTCATTGCTTAAGATGGTTCACCATAGACTGGCCTGAGCCCTGGGGAAAATTCTGTATTGCCTAAGGCAGAGAATGGACTACATGAATTTATCCTTCTTTTCCTCTTCCACATTTCTGATAATGAGCCTATCAGCATTGCAAAAGAGTTTTATACTTATCTACTTGGAGTTTGGATTTCAGAGGCAGCTGAAATTGCAGTATCATAGTTAAGAACTTTTGCGTGTTAATATATACTCTCCACCTGGGAGTTTGTGTGATCCAGTGGAAAGAATATATCATTTGGAGTCAGGAAACCTAGGGTCTAATCCCTAATCTAAAAGTAGTTGTGTGGCTATGATGAACTCAATTCTTCATCCTCGTAATCCTTAGTTTCCTCCTCTGTAAAGTGGGGATAATAGTTATACTACTTTTCTCAGTTTGTTAAGAGAAAAACACTTCTTTAAACTCAAAGTATTATATAAATATGAGTAATTATTTAAAAAAGACAAGCAATACAGTTTCATAGGTGCATTTTAAGGGAGAAAATTTAAAGGACAACTTAGATAGAGCCCAAGGATTTAGGGAAACAAACAAACAAAAACTTACAGAATTATTAACTACCATAGTCTTCTGTTAAATCTTTCTTGACAACTGTTGAAAAGCATTATCATCAGAAATCAAGACGCATTTCACTCTGCCAATATCACAGAAATAAAGATAGCATAAATGTTTTCAAGAAAGTGTGAATTGCATGAGTGTCTGAAGTCCTTAGAAGAAAAGACTGATAACTAATTATTTTTGGCCATTTTGGAAAGGGATAAGGTTACCATTAGAATATCAATGTCTGGGAAGTCAAATGGAGATTGGGCTGCCAGAAAATTGGTCTTAGAAATGAATGACATGCATTGACAATGAAATAACATTCAATGATCTTGGTATTTTCCGTATGGCTTTATTAATAAGTCTAGAATTGAACATTGAACTTGTTTTAAGTATCAAATTCCTACCACTTCTCCTTTTGGCACTCTAGCCTCTCTCCAGATGGTCTTGGAAACAATGGATCCATTAAATATTTTAAATAGGAGAACCTACCCAAATTCCAAAATACTTCAGGACTATTTCTAAGAGAGGAAGAGTATTTCACAGTTAAAAAAAACTCTGAATGGGCAGATATATGGTCTGGATTCTAGTCTCTTTCCTTTGTTAACTATTTATGTGATCTAGTGCAAGGTAATTTAAGTCTCTCTTTGAGACTTATTTTCTTCATTTATAAAATGAATTTGTTAGAACAATGATTTCCAAAGACTCTTCTGACTTGATAGTGTCACTTAATGTTTTATGACTTTGTTATATTTATCTATTTTACCGAAAGGCATATAATGTCTTTAGATAAATCTATCCTGTTGCCACCAATGCCTTTTCCCTTTTGCAAACACTTAGTACTTTGTTTTGTATGTCTCTAATCTACTTCCCAACTCGGTAGAATATTTTTTCTGTCAGTTATTTGACCCTACACCTATACATTTTTATTGTGTGTTGTAGTTATCTATGTTGCTTTCATATCTTCTTATTAGATTGTAAATTCCATGAGACAGGAACTATATTATATCTAAATTCTTTCATTACCTAACATAATGCTCTGCTCACAATAGGTACTTAATATATTCTTGTTGAATGAATGGATGGATAGTAACACATCACCATATGCATTTTCAGAACTTTAAAAAGAATAGAAATATCATCTAAGACATTTTGTTGCAAATGAGAACATTTAAATTATTTTTATTGCTTTTTAATTCATCCCTGACTTGTGTACTTGTTAATTACAATCATCATATATAAGTTCCAAGTGAAGTTATGTTAGAAAGGATGAATTTGGCCTAACACAAGGGTTCTTGAGTGTATAGGCACATACACATATATATATATTTTTAAACACAGGCAGAAACACGTATTTTTTCAAAATCTTCACAATATAATGTATTTTCTTTGTGATCCTGTACTTTATAAATTTTAAAGCATTATTCTGAAAAAGCATTCATAGATTTAACAGTACTGCCAAAGTGGTCCATGATTATATATAGACAGATGTACAAACATTTACATTATATACAATATCTGCATAGATATAATATATACATACATACACATACATATATGTATACATACACATACCACTGACTTTCTTTTACTTTTCTCCTAGAAAGTCTAGCTATCTCTCCTCTCTATACAACACGATTCATAAATTAGTTAAGGGCCAGTCTCCAGAGAGATAAGGAAATGTGAAATTATCATGGGGAATTTTGAGAAAAAAGTATATTCAGAACTCAGAATCCCCATGGCAAGGACTGTCTTTGACTTCCTTTTGTATTCCTAGCATTTAGCACAGCCTAGATATAATAGGTGTTTAATAAATGTTTATTGATTATTGATTGATTGATATGACTGAGATTTGGTTCCTTTCCTTATGGTTGTATTTATTTTCTTTTGTTCTCCAACTGACTGAGATAGAATAGGAGCTAAATCCTTTTTTCTGGATTCCAAATCTCCAGTTAAGGAAGAATTTGTTTTTTAAGCTTTTCCTACCCCTCTAATTACTTTTTACTTCTTATGTTAAATTTTACTTACTCTGTCAATTGTTACTTTGTTACAAAGTCAATTAGCCCAGGATGAGCATTCAGTGCATTTTCAAAGCACAGACTGTTTGTCTTTTTATAACAGTAAATTTTTGCTCTAATAATCATGGTAATTCATAGATAGGTAATGGACAGTGTCTCCAAGAGTGGTAATATAACAAGTTCACTTCAAATAATTCTTTCTAAATGGATTGTTTTCCAGTGCACTACAATCAAATACTGCCTCCCCCTGTCAAAAAAAAATACCCCCCACACCCCCAAAACCCACTTTCAGTTGTATTACCTTATGTAGGAGGCATTGAGATGCACTAAAAAGAATGCTGCTTTTGTCGGCACAGAACCTAGTCTAATCCCATGGCTACCACTTAGAATCTGTGTGACCTTGGGAAGTTATATACCCTCTCTGAGCCTCAGATACCTCATATGTAAACTAAGGGAGTTGAATTTGGTGAATTTTAATATCCCTTCCAGCTATAAATTGTTCATTCTGCTATTTCAGGGTCCATGACACAGTAGACATTGATAGAATTGTAGAAATTAAAAACTGCAAAGGACCTTATGAGAAATCTAGCCTAACCCTCTCAATTTATAGATGAGGAAATTAAGGCAAAAGAGGTGAGACAAATTTCCCAAGGTTACTCAGGAATATAATGGTGGGGTAGGTGCTATTTCAGGTCTTTCAATTTGTTTTCCATGGTATTCGTCCCTGATATAAATTTAACCTATAATGGTTTATTTTGTTAAACTAGATCAAATCAAAACAAATTTGTGTGTATAATCAAGTGAATACATACACATATATGTGTGTATATATATATATATATATATATATATGTGTGTGTGTGTGTGTATAAATATATATATATATATATATATATATATGAAGAAATACTATACAAAAAAAGGTTTCAAAAGGAGAACTTGATCTTCAGATTTTAAATGCATTACCAAATGACAAGTTATTAAAATTCTTGGTTTTGAATCCTGATTCCACCCCTCAAAAAAAATCAAACAAACCCAGCAACAGGAAAATAGATCAATTAAATAGAGTGGACACACACACACACACACATCCAAAAAGTTAGAGTATGATAAACACTTATTTTCATTTCTATTTTTAATATAATTTTATGGAGTCAAATTATTACTTCATACCAGCTAGATCTGGATTAACATAAGTAATGAATTCCATGAAATGGTTGCATTATTTGAATTCACATCGAATATTTCCATTAGGCTGGAATCAATTGCCATATTTTGCATAATTATAGCTTCTAATAGTGCACATTTAAATACATGTGATCACTTCAGGGGAAGCATTATTCAAAATAACCATAGTCTTACTATACATACTATTGATAAAATGAAATGGCAGTGTAGCCATAAATAAACTTTTATCCACACATTAGACTGTATGCTATAATAGCTCCAACTGGATCAAAGACTTAAACTTAAAGACAAAATAAAACAAAAAGTTGGAAGAAAACAAAGGAGCATTATGTATAAGTGAACTAAATTCATCTTTGTTGAAAAAAATGTACTTAAATGATTGAGGATGATATATATTAATTTGATAAATAAAACAGTATAAATTTGGGACCATGAAAAATAATGAAAGCACAATTTTCAAAAGAGAAATAAATAACTGAAGGAAAGATTCAGAGCAAATATGTCAATTAACAATTACTTGACATCCATAATTTATCAAGAACTGATGCAAACCTATAAGAGCAATGTCCACTTTCTTTTTTGTTTTTGTTTCTTTGGAGGGGATAAGGCAGGGCAACTGGGGATAAGTGACATCTCCAAGGTCACATGTCCAGTAAATGTGTCAAGTATCTGAGGCAGGACTTGACCTCAGGTTGTCCTGACTCCAGGGCCCATGCTTCATTCACTGCTCCACCTAGCTGCCTCAATGTCCATTTTCTAATAGGTAAATATTAAAAAGTTAACATTAGTTAGGAAAAGATCCTTCAAACAATTCATAAAAGTCTAATATTTCATCACTGTTGGTTCATGTCTGCTTATTTAGGGAGGGGTCCATATGTGCTTACATCATTGGTCTTCATTAGTCCCTAGAACCAAAATTTTGTTGTGGTCTAAATCAGAGACCCATTTTAAAACTCTCTGTGTATATTCACCTAGATTAAAATGTAACTGGGAAATGTTTAACAACATAAGTAAAAAAACACAGTATAACATAAGCAATGTTAATTTGTCTTTTTCTAAATTGATATGTGACCGATATAATTTCTATTTTGTTTTGCTATCTCTGATCCATTTGGCCAACTTTCTCATAGTAGACTCCCAGTACTTAGAAAGCACCTAGTTTATGAGATATGCATATAACCAAGCCCATATTCAAAGAATTTTCTAGTTTTCAAAGATAATCCCATGGGCTATTTTCCTTTGGCTTAACTTTTAAGAACTAGGCAACATTGAGATCTCAGATTGACAGTTAGCAGTTGTACTTACTTTATGAAAGCATGTAGGAAAAGAGTTAGCTAAATATTACAGCAACCCTGTAGAAAAATCAAAGAAGCCTGAAACAAATTTAATTCACCAACTAACCCATAATTTGGAATATTATGCTATTCCAGGTCAAGAATTCTGTACTTTATCTGCCTAGTGCTGTTAAGCTACGAACAGAAGAAAAGGAAACCCACCTAAAGATAGAAATTGGCAAAGGGCCAATCTGTAAAATACTTTCATAGCAAGCATAAAATCTCACTACCATTTTCTTTTTTACAACATTGGATATTCCCTGCATTGAAGGCAGGAAACAAAAGCCGGAAGCTTCTAAAATGTGATGCTGAGCAATTACTTTGTTATCAAATGAAAGAATTGTGCATTTCGTTTTAGTAATATACATATTTTCCTTCCGGAGATGCTGTGCAGTCTCATGAGGGCTTTTAGAGGATTTTTACAAGCTGCTTTGAAACATACACATTTCTGCATGAGTTATGGTCAACAAATATAGCAGAAGCAATGTAATTTGTATCTGTGTGTATGTGTTTGAAAATGTGTGTGAGAAAATAAATATGGGTATTTACTGAATGTGAGGCTTTAAGTCAGGAGAATTGAGTTGCAGTCCTTTTCCACATCATACTTATTCTATAGCAAGAAATCCTATAGGAAGTATAGGCATTCCTGGTATATTGCCTAAGGCAAACTTCCAAGAGTTGGTTCAACACTGAGTCTATGCACATAAAGTGAGGGTAATAACATTAAAAGAGAGGATCAAATTTAATTTTAAGAGATGTCATTCTTCTGAATTGTTAAGATAGAATCATAAATTCAGTTTCAGAAGGAAACCTTAGAGATAATCTAATCTAGTCCTCCCAATGACATACTTGCCAAGTCCTCTGGTTGGGGGTGACTGTGCTGCATTACCCTAAGTGCAACCCATTCCACTTTAAGGAAAACTTGTTAGAAAACTGTTTCTCATATTGAGCTGAAAGTAGATTTTGGAAGTTCTTGCTCATTACTCCTAGTTGTGCCCTCTGGACTTTGGCAAATGAAGCCTAAACTCTTTTATTATGGATTGATTGCCCTTCAGATAAACAACTATACCATCCACTCTTAAATCTTTGCTCTTGTCTTCAGGCTAATTAGCCTTATTTCCTTCAACCTCAGTTTCCTCAGACACCATTGTTTAAAATAATCTCATCATGCTGGCTAGCACCCTCAGTATACACTCAACTTCTAACTGTCCATTTTAAAGATGAACATATGTAGCAGCAAGCACCCCAATATCCCCAGGGTGACTGCCAACACAGGTTCTTAGATCTGCTTTTGTAAAGGAAAGCAACTCAAAATGGGTTAACAAGCTTACTTTAATCAAACAAACACACATTACCTAGTTCAGGGGAAAAAGGTCAACACCCCGAACTTCAGAGTTACAGAACTTACAGATCAAACAGACAGGCTTCCAAACCGTCCAACCATTATATCAATACCAAATCACAGTTACCAGAGAGGGAAGCATCAACATCTGGGTTTTCAAAGCCGGGGGGCTCTCAACAACAGCTTCCCAGAGTCTCATCTGGTCAAATCACACAACACTTCTCAAAGTGAGCCCCAAAGCAAAAGCCTCTCCTCAGGGTTTATATAGCCTTCTCCTGGCTCAGAGAATGTAACAACCTTCTGGACCCACTGCCCAATCACAAAGTATCAAGGTGTGGGCTTTCCTGAAAAACAAGCCTCCCATCACAGGCTCCAGGTGCACTTAAGCTAGGGGCAGGGAAGATCTTTAAATTTGCATTTCCATTACAACATACTATTACTGAAGTTAATTAATATTGCTTAAAATAAATGAATACTTCATTTAGCTGGGTAGTATTTTAGTTACGAAGATATTTAGTTGAAATGAGTTGTAATCTAGATTAGTCTTTTAGATTTTGTTTCTCTTTCTCAAAGTTACATAGGAAATATGGTGTATTAGGAAAAGCATGTCTTTTGCAGTTTAATATTTAATAGCTTTGTCACCTTAGACCAGTCACTTCCCTCTGTGAGCTTAGTTTCCTCATCTGTAACATAAAATGATAAAAGTTATGTTAATTACACTGCATATTGTTATGGGGAAATCACTTTATAATACTTAAGGTGTATTTGACACATGAGTTATTGATGCTGCTTCCTCAACACAGTCAGTCTCTTCAATAAAGTAGTGCTAATGTTTGGAATTTTTATGTTTCTTTCTTAGCATGTCTCAAGAAAATACTTAAAAATATTTTAGAGAGACTTTATGGATTAACCCCTTGCATAGAAGTAAAGTGGAAATGAGTGACACCCTGGAAACATCTCTTATTCCATGAACAGACATGCTAATGTATCTCTTATTTAATCTCGATCATTACCACAAATGAAATTGAAACAAAATATAAATGGTCAGCGAAACCGTTTTCCTCCAGAGGCTCATTCCATTTTAGTAAAATTCCCTCGTTGGGGTTCATTAACAATCCAAGTTGTTTGTCCTTGTCATGGCCCTTTTAATTTTGTTTGGTACATTCTGGGGCCCTTTCATGTTAAAAAACAAAGGCTATTAGTCTGCCCTTATCAGGGGAGGTATATTGATCTCCTCATGAGGAGGTTTGGCTTATAAAACAAGTACAATCCAGCTGAAATCCTTTGATTGGCAGGGAAAATTGCCGTGGACTTGACTTTTCTTCTTACAGCCCCACCAGAGGATCATTTTGATGCTGTCTTGTTTCCCACTAATATAAAAACAAAACTTGCTGCATTTCCCAATAGCTGCCTATCTGGAGGTCCCCAGAGGAGACACTTTCTCGTTAGTGATTTGCATTTTTGACAGCCGTTTTTCCTCCACTTAAAAACGTGTAGGGTGATATCTGTTCACAAAAGAAGAAAACCTTTTTTTCTTGATTTGGCTTTACTTTAATTGTCAGAATCTTTTCCTCTTTTCCTCCCAAGCAGAGGCGAGAAAATGAAACCGAGAAAGAGGTAAGAATTGACTGATGTACATACTATTTTTACTAATTGTGTAATAATTTAATCTATGTCAGACAAAGCAAAATGAATCAAAGCCTAAATGGAAATGACTTTTTAATGAAAATAGTTCAGGCATGCCATTTCCAACATGTGTGTGTGCATATGTGTGTATGCATATGCTACTATTTCACTGAGCAAATCAGTAGAACAAAGAAAAAGGATGAATATTAAAATACTGTAGTGATTTTCCACATCAGGAATGTTGTATGAAAATTATAAGGGATAAAATAATTGTTTTCTCCTTGAACTATGGTCACACTGTGACCCATCAGACTTGCTCTATTTACTGTTTCTGTGGCATAATTATGAAGACTTAGTTGCTCTCCCAAACAGTTACAGATGTAGGGGAAAAATAAATTGCTTTTGCATGCCAGCCCTAGAAGTCTTGCTGTTGTAATATAATGTAATCGGCCATGAACAAAAGAAAGTTATTATACTCATTCATATTGGTCTGAAAGCCACATAAACGTATTAAATTCATTTAAGCTGAAGGAGCCGAACAACACCATTGATGGTTTCTTCCAAAAACAACATCCTTTACCCTAAAGATCATATTCATCTGATGGAAAAATTTAAACCCTTTAAAGCTTACTGAAGACTTAGGCTTGCCTACTATCTACTGACAAGTGATGGTATCTCTTACACACCAAGTCTGGAACTGGAAAATATTTGAGTCACAGGTTCTGACACTGTGAATGACAAACCATGACCTTGGGAAAAGTACTATTAAGGTGTTATTGTTCAGCTATTTGAGTCTTGTCTGACTCTCCATGAATGCATTTGGGATATTCTTGGCAAAGATACTGGAATGGTTTGCCATTTCCTTCTCCAGCTCATTTTACAGATGAGGATACTGAGGCAAACTGGGTTAAGTGACTTGACCAGGGTCACACATAACTAGTAAGTGTCTTTAGTCAGATTTCAACTCATGGCGAAGAGTCTTCCTGATTTCAGGACCAGCACTCTATCCACTGTACCACCTAGCTACCCATGATATTGACATAAGTCCCCCATTTATAAAAAGGTAGGGTGAGGGGAGGAGAGGGAAAGGATACATTCCTCATCTGATCCAACCCAATACAAAGAATATGTGTTAGGCATGTCCTTTGGGGATACAAAGATGTAAAAAAGCAGCCCTGACCTCAAGGAGTTTACATTCTACACATGAATCCTCAAAAGAATATGGTAAAGACCAATATATTCCTCCATGTGAAATAATTTCAATCAAGATTTTCTTTAAGAGTTTAAAGTAATTAAAATGCTTTCCATTAAGGTTTTCTTTTGTATTTATGTTTTGTAAAATAGTTTATGTTTTACATTTTAATGACATCACCTTGTTGTCTATTGGGTGATGAGCTATGTGAACTCAAACAAGTTATTTTTCCTCTCTGGGTTTCAGTTTCTTCATCTGTAAAATGAAAGAGTGATGTTAATTGATCTGTCAGTTCCTTATAGCTCTACAACCTCTGATCATTGACCTCTATTGCAAGAGCCTTTTGCAAGGAGGTCACTTGAAAAGAATCCATGCCTTCAGTGATTCCAGGTACTATGATTTCATCAGTAAAAGTACTTTATTCTCCATTTCTTTAAAATACAATAGAAAGTTTGCCTGGGCTACTGTATCACCAAGGCAATATTTACAGCACCAACAACTGACTATGAATATGTTGGTATAATTCTGAATTGCAAAATATAACAAACTATCCATATAAAAAACAGAAGCAAAACATTTATTCAAATACCGGAAAGTCAAATCCCAACACCAGAAAACCAAATTCATCATAGAAACAAAGAAATCTATACACAACACTGAAGAGAACAAAACTATCCCAAAGCCTTCACACAAACAAACACTCACAAACCTAGTTGTCTCTTGGCCTGTGTCCCCTCCTCCCTCCAGCTCTAAGTGATTTGCAGCTTCCTCTGGGCTCTACTGCACTGGTTCAGCAAGCTCCCCTCACCACAGGCTCTATGTGATTATATTTGGCCTATTATGGGACAGGAATGATCTTCAAAACAGAGCAGATCTTCACATTACTTCAGGCCTATTAAGAGGCAAGGAAGTTCTTCAAATTCCCATTACCATTACAGCTATTATGGCCATTAACCAACTAGATGATGAACCGTTCTGGACTTTGTGAAGCTAATTCTTGGATAAGAGGCATACAATTCATACCTGTCTAATTTGGTAATACTCATGTTCTCTTAGTATAGCCTTCAAGAACAAAGCATTGTTATCATCACTTAATATTTTTTCCCAAAAGTCAGAATTTTCCCATATAGGGTTTGCTTTAAATAAGGAATTGACAAACTTTACAAAAGTGCATTTTTACAAGTTGAAAATGTCATTTGTTTGTTAAACATTTTAAAACTACATAGGAATGATTAATGTCATCAGCAAGTTGGGTTAATCTATGTGCTGTTTTTGTTCCTGTTGTTGTTTTAAGCAGATACTTCCATGTCAATCTGGCAATATCCTACCTTTTTAGCTTCATCTTGTTCTACTCCCTTCCATCAATTCCATGCTATAATCGTAGTGGACTGCTGACCACATTCAAGACACGCTTCCTCCATACTTTTGCTCAGACTGTTCCTGGTGGCTGAAATATACTTGCTGCCAAGCTTAACTCATTATAATGACAGAATCATAGAATATCAGAGGTAGAAGGAACTAGAGTTTATCTACTTCAACCACCTCACTTTATAGATAAAGAAATTAACTCCCAGAGAGGCAAATTGACTTGCCCTAGGAAGTGGCAGAGAAAAATAGGATCTGATGATTGAGTGGTGATTTTATTGGTGAAGAAATGCTCTCTACCAAGGTAGGCTAGCATTTTCTCAGCAACCTACACTCTTAGGAACCTAGAACACTTACAGGTTAAATGACTTGCCCAGGGTTGTACAGTCAATTTCTATGAGAGACAGGATTTGGAATCAGGTCTTCTTGGCTTCAGAGCCAGCTTTCTGTATTCTATAATATACTGTCTCTCTGGCAGATGCAGGACTAAAAGTCAGTTTTCTAATGCCTACTCCAGGGGTAGGGATCCTGCAGCCTTGAAGCCACAAATCCCATTAATAAAAGGACTAGGTACTACTCCATGATTCTTTTTACAAAGTCATCTTCCTTTAAAGCTCATCTCACAAGATGTCTTCTATACAAAGACTCTTGGTTAGTGCAAACCTTCCACTTCAGACGTTTGTTTGTACTTTTCTGATGTACTCACCATGTACTCTGTATCAAAATTAAATTGTTGTGTCTTTTGTCATTGAATGAAACTAAAAACTCCTTAAAGGCAGGGGAAACAGTTTATGCAAACTTTGTATCTCCTTTGGTAGTTAAGCAAAACGTATGAACATAGTAGGTGTTTAATATGAATAAATATAATCACTAGAACACAGAATCACAGAATTTGAGGGGTGAGAGGCATCTGGATAACCCTCTAGTCCCATATTTGAAGAAAATACACCATATGTGAAGAAAATTATACATGTGGTCACACACCTTTGTTTAAAGCATTCCAGAAAAGAAGAAACTCACTGCATCTTGAGGCAGCTCAGATACTTTATTTAGCAATAATGTAATTAAAATGAAATACCATTAGTAAAACTTAATAAGAATTGGTAAAATAATACTGTAAAACTCCTATATGTATTGCTCATGACTCTGAAGCAATACCAGTTTTAAGATCAATGATAAACCATCGAATGACTTCTTTCTATTAGTTTGAAGAAGAAATCTGTGTTTTATATTGTTCATTCTTGGATCTTTGTTTTCTAAAGGACTTAGATGAAAAAGTGAGAGAAGTTCTAGTAAGTAGATATACTTTTCAGTATTTATAAGGTACTTATTATTCCATGATTAGATAATTATGATTTGCTAATGGATGGATGAATGAGCAGTAGGGCTTGTTGGTTTTGGTTTTTTGGTTGGTGTTGTTGATTTTGTTTTTTTTTTTTTTTTGGAGGGCAATTGGGGTTAAGTAACTTGCCCAAGGTCACATGGCTAGGTTTTTGTTTGTGCGTGCGTTAAGTGTCTGAGGCCGGATCTGAACTCAGGTCCTTCTGACTCCGGGGCCAGCGATCTACTCACTGCACCACCTAGCTGCCCCTTGTTTTGTTTTTAATGTGAAGAAAGATGAAAGAAAGTCTGGAAGAAGAGGGAGGAATGGCTATATTCAGGAAGAATCATTCCATATCTATACTTGAATTGTGATAGGGACTTTAAGGAAGGAAGAGAAGACAACATATTGTGGAAACATTAATTTGCAGTGAATTTTAATTTAGTTAACCTTGGAAATACCTTTTTTTTCCTTGCTCTTCTTTTTATGGGGAGGGAGAACATTTTCAGATAAAAATTGACCTTTGCTACCTACACACACATACATCATACATACATGCATATGTATGTATATATTAACATATACACACAAATGCCATGCAGAGACTTTACAATTAATATTGATTTTCTGTCAGAACAGAAGCATTGATTGCATTGGAAAAGACCGTAGGGGCAAACCTCCTGAAATTTTCATTTGGAATGCATGAAAGTACAAGCCCTAATTATTGACTTACGTAGGGGTTTTAAGATCTAGTGTGGAGACCTATGAGAATTCAGTACTTATGAACTATAGAGGTAGCTTTTTTTTCTACCAACTTGATTGTTTAGTATAACTTTATTACTAATAAAAATCGAGTCTTTACCATGGCTTCATTTTCCCATTCTATAAAAGGGGGGTGGTGTATAGATAATATATAAGGTCACTTCAAATTCTGAGTCTAAATTTGTGATAATATACAAACGTATGTGGTTGTATGTCTATAATCTACATATGCATGTACAGATAGATATTAATATCCATATCTACATATATAATGAAAGGAAAGAACAATCTCTCTGTCATATGGAATTTTGTACACCATGACTGTAGGATATGTACATATGGATTATGTAAATATTACAACTCTACACCTTCTAGGATAGGTCAAAGCAGGTAGACCAATTACCATGGATCCTATTTACAATTCTCTTGTCAACTTAATTATTCCTTTAAGCTGATTTATTTCCCCCTTCATTGAAGTTACTGTTCTATGAGTTCAAGAGCACAGATACTACTTCTACTGCTAGATAACATATTGACTGTAGCCAAGTCCCTTCACCTCTCTGAGACTCCACTTTCTCACTTGTAAAATGGAAATGATAATTACATTTATTGTACCTAATTCATAGGACCATAGAATTTAGATCTGGAATTTCTAATCCAAACCCTTCATTTACAAGTGAAGAAACAAATTCCTTCAGAATTGAAGTGCCATACCTACCTCAAAGAAACATAGATTGTAAAGCTGGGAGGAAATTTAGGAATCATATAATCCAAACCCTTAGTTTACTAGTAAAGAGACTCGGACCCAGTGAGATAAAGTGAATTATCTGAGACCACATTGGTAGTAAGCATCAGATTAGAGTTCAAATCTTTTGGTGACAAATGTATGGTTCTTTCTGCTCTATAGTCTACACCATGTGATATCTCACAGGGTTGTTGAGAAGAAAGTACTTTGTAAATTTTAAAGCTCTAGATAAGTTTTCTTTAAAAAACACTATTTTAGGTTAAGTTCCACAATTTTATGTGATAACAGTGATCTAGTCCTAAGTCCTCCTTTCTCTGCCCCATTTTTTTAGTTTTTTTTTTTCCTTTCTTAGTGGTGGACAACCTTTTCCAGAACTCTAGAAGTATACTACTCAATAAGGAAGGTATAAGATATAATAGAGAGAATGGTTGATTTGGAATCAGAGGACCTGGATTTGAGATGTAATTCTGGTACTATTTCTATGACGTTGCACAAATCCCTTCCAATGTAGGTCTCTGTTACTTTATTTGTAAAAACAAGTAGATTGGACTAGTTTATCTCTCTAATTCCTTTCCATCTCTAAACTTGATGGTCTTCTGAATCTTGCCTGGGAGGTGACAGGAGAAGCAGAGATAGATCCATCCAAGAAGAGATTCAGGTATAGAGAATACCTATTCATTCTTACACTTACAATTCTACTCTAAATTATGTTCAATTGGTAGGTTTCCTAAATTCTGGCATATTCTCAATATTTATTATTCTGTCAAGTGGATAGATTAGACTCAATTAATGAAAATCATCGAATCATAGGATTTATAGCTAAATAGTAACTAGAAATCATTTAGTCCAGCCCTCTCATTTAACAGATGAGGAAAGAATTAGGAAATGAAATAACTTTCCCGTGGCCACATCATCCTAAGTACTGGGTTTGCATTGATATGAATTCAGTTCAGCAAATAGTAAATACCATGTAATTGTTGTTGTCCAGTTGTGTCTCACTTTTTGTTATCCCATTTGGGGTTTTCTTGGCCTCATCATTTCCTTCTCCAGCTCATTTCACATATGAATAAACTTATACAAACAGGGTTAAGTGACTTGCCCAGGTTCATACATCTAATAATTATCTGAGGCCTGATTTGAAGTTAAGAAGATTAGTCTTCTGGACAGCGCACTATCTGGTATACCACCTAGCTAACCCCAGTAACTACCTACTTTTGTGTTACATGCTGAGGATGGATTTTTTTTAATTCTTACCCTCAGGGAATTAATAATCTGTCGGGAATGGTGGTGGTGGTGGTGGTGTCTGTTAGCTAACAACAGTCACAGGTAAGCCAATACAAAGTGGGCAGGAGACTACTAACTGCTAGGGATACCTAAGTTCCTTCCTTGGAGAAAGAAACGTTTGTAAAACCAGAGCTGAAGAAGAAATGCATTCCACAAACTGGGAGCAGCTTGAAAATGATTTGGCTATTCCTAAGAGACTCACATAGAGATGTGAAGCTTTCAACGTATAGACAGATCCTTGAACTATCCCATTTTATAATAGGCCTCCTATGCTACTATCTACACATGTATGCAGGTCAATCTTAGCTTGAGAGTTCACAGTTGGAAAATAGTCTTAACAAAGTATTGCAAAAGAGGCATTAGTCATAACGGGTGTTCTTTGAATTTTGGGGAGGGTAGTGGAATCTGGTGTTACCAGGAGAATACGACATAATAAGTAAATAAAAATAGAATAACTTGCAGGAGATAGATTGGACAAGAATTGTAAGAGGCAGTTTTCTTTGATGCCTACTTGGTGATGGAACTCATTACCAGTAGATGATAGTAGAGCATCTGGACATGTTTTGTCAGTGGGGGAACATGGGGTTAATGGAGCCTGAAATATGAGTAGATCCACTAAGGAGTTGGGAGCAGTCAAAGAGAGTAATGGTGTTGAAGTAAGTCCCATATTACTTATAGAATGGTGTAGATTAAATAGAAATTCTGAGCATTGTCTCATATTTTTCAGAGACTAGGTTTTGTCTTATCTTATTGGCTAGCTAGCTTAAGGAAACCCCTCAGTCACTAGAGCTGGATTGTGGTTGATTAACTCTCTAAGCTCCCTAAGAAATCTGGTAGCTTGCCCATGATTCAATACGCAGTTAGGGTAACTTCAGCTATCCTATAGGTTCTAGTTTTTGCTTAGAAAGACTGAATACCTTCTTTGAGGTCAACATTGTGAGTTAACATGGTACATGTTAATGACTGTACTCTAGCTATTATATTATTATTTATCCTCCCTGGGCTTTAATACCCATAATTGCAAAATTGAAAGACTGAACTGGATGACCTCTAAGATCCCTTCCAACTCTGAATCTGTGCTTATATGTCACATCAGTGATCCCTGAATTAACACTGCTGGAATATGTAAAGTCTATATCTTCCAGTCTTGTTTCCAGAGCAACAGAAGAACCACCTTAAAAAAACAGTGAGCATTTATGCGAGTGTTACACCCTGTTCAATCAGCATTTCATCCTCAGAGGTAAAGTCATGTTCCCCAAACTAACGTTGTTTTTCAATTAATTAAAATCAGTTAAGAACAATTTAATTGAATGCAGTCACAATCACCATAAATCATTGTGATGACTTGCTGTCATCCCAGCCCTTATGCAAACCCCTCTTGTGCACAATCCTACACATCTTACAGGAGTATTCAAAATGTTTAACTAGGATGATATAATTGTCAAATATGTAATTGTGCTTTTACTGCCACTATCATTCACTGCTGTTTGAAAATGGCAGGTATAACTGCTCCAGGCTTGGCACACATTTAAGTATCTGTCCAGAATGTGGTGTCTGCTGAGATCAAAAAGCATCAGTTTTCCTCAGTGACTTTAAAGTTTAATGCCCTGTGTATCAGTAAATGTCTTCCTTTCGCTTCATGCTTCATTTCAAGTTTGGAAAGAAGGTAGCTTACTTCAGATCAGTCTGCAGAACTCAGAATCATTAGGTGTGGAAATTGGATACAGAGAGCTTTTGAAGGGGCTAAGGAAAGGGCTTGTCATAATGGGTAATATTTTAAAATGCAATTTTACAGATAGAATAGCCTTCAGAACAATTGATTAGCATCTCTGAATACATGTGAACTACTGAGACACAAGCTCACTTCTAAAGGGCATCACCAACAGAACAAGTCTTCCAGAAACAAAGGAAAGCCTTCCCTCTCCCTTCCATTTTTCTCTCCCTTCTTTTTTCCTTCTACTTTGCTTTCTTTTGTGACTCCTGCTTGGACTCTGTGCAGACCCTTGCTATTAGGAGCTTTTGTTAGCTTTTAATCAATGTCTAATAGTTTTTCACACTTTGGGATGGTTATCTGATTAACCACCTTATAGTTTCCTTTAGATCCTCCCCCCTCTTCCCCCAGAGGAGCCTAGACCTGGTTCCATGAATATGACTTGCTTGACTATTTTGACTAAATTGCCAAATCAGCTGGATCCAATACCTAGTTAACCAATTTAACTATTCAACAAGCATTTATTAAGTATCTGTTATGTTCTGGTCACTGTGATGGTTGTTATGAATATGTGAAAAAAAATACCTACCTTCAGGAAGCTTAATATTTGAAGGAGAAAAGGGCATAAATTATGGATAACCATCTTCTTAAGATTATGACTTCCTTACTGATCTCTATGTTTAGATTAAAGTTCCTTAGTGTGTTATCATACTCATCTCAATCTCTTAAATTAATTAATTAATAAAAAAGAAATTAAACTCACCATTGGCATAAATTATAATTCAATTGAAAGTTTTCAATAATGGAAATACTTTTGATATATGCTTATGGCTAATCCCAGAATGTCAAAAGTATAGGCCCACAAGCTCTGTCAAGCAACAAGCACTTATTAAGGGCCTACTATGTGCTAGGTACTATGATAAGTGCTTAGGATATAAAGGAAGGCCAAAAAAATAAACAAAGAAACAAAACAAAAGAAAAAATACTACAGTCCCTACAGTCCCTACACAATTTAGAGGAGGATACAACATAAAAAATAACTGGATAAAAACAAGATATACACAGGATAAAGTGTAGATAATCAACAGAAAGAAAGGACTAGCATAAGGGAGATGAGGGAAGGCTTTGTGTAGAAGGTAGGTCTTGAAGGAAGTCAGGGAATCCATGAGGCAGAGGTGAGGGAGAGAATTCCAGGCATAGGGGACAGTCAGTGGAAATGCTTAGAGTTGGGAAATCAAATGCTTTCTGCAAGGTTCAGAAAGGAGAAGAGTGCCAACCTGTATATCAGCAATATTCCAGCAAATATTGTGTATCCATCTGTCATCAACTTAGAAAAGAACATGGTTCATGGAGATTTCTTCTAAGTCATCAAGCATAATAATATTTTTAAATATCATAATGCATTTCCCTGTGATTCTGCATTTGTCTTTGCTGAACTTCAGTACCCAAAAAACATTTGAACACACTATATACTGCACATCAAATTTCTTCTTCCATGAAATGTAAGAGAACTATGTCCATGTGATGGAAAATTACTGTAATTATCCCATTCATATTGGAGTGCCATGATTGCTCATAGGAAGAAGAAAAGACAACCTTTCAAGCCAGAAATGGCCATATTATTCTGATGATGTTCAAATGACACTGCTCCTTAGTGCAGTGCTAAAAGCTTGCACTAAAGCTTTCTGTCTTGGAGCTGAATAACTGAATGGTTCAAGGAACACACAAATATAGGTGTTCTTTGATTTTGATACTGTCTTGTAAAATGCCTTGTTCAAGTATATTCCAATTATCAGTATTCTCTCCCGGTAATATTGGAGAACCACTTTTGATCATTTTTGAGAAATCATGGAAAATGGGAGAGGTACTACAAGACTCATGAGATTATATATCTGTATTTTCAAGATGTGGATTCTGGAAACTTCAGACTGATGAGCTTGATACCACTTATTCCCCAAATGCTCATTCCAAAGTAAATCTAATATGATCCTGGCTGTGTTCAGACATATATCACCTGGCAACAAAGTGATGATAGTTCCATTGAACTCTGCCTTCTTTAGAATATATTTGAGTATTTCATTCAATTCATGGCATTGTAGTTTAGGAGATACAAGGATAAGTCAGAGAATGTCCAAGGGATGGCCACTAGAAGGGTCAAAGGCCTTATGTCCAGGCCATAACAGGATAAGTTGAAGGAACTAAGGATGCTTACCCTAGAGGAGAGAAGACTCAGAATGGACATGATAGTTGCCTTCTGTAGTAGCAAGCACCCTAGCATGCCCAGGGTGACTGCCAACACAGGTTCTAAGATCTGCTTTTCTAAAGGAAAGCAACTCAAAATGGGTTAATGATCTTGCTTTAATCAAACATATGTCATTTACCTAGTTCAGGGAAAAAAGTTCAGCACCCCAAACTTCAGAGAATACAAAGAAGTTACAAGCAGACACCAAATACAGAGAAACATCAGCAGACAGGCTTCCAACTGTCTGACTATTACATCAATACCTAGTCAGTTACAAGGGAGGGAAGCACCAACATATGGGTTTTCAAAACCAGGGGGCTCAATGGCTGCCCAGAGTCTTGTCTGGTCAAATCACATAACTCTTCTCAAAGTGAGCCTCAAAACAAAACCTCACATCAGGGTATATATAGTCTTTTCCTGCATCAGAGAATGTCACAGCCCTCTTGATCCACTGCCCAATCACAAAGCAACCAGGTGTAGGCATTCCTGAAAAACATGCCTCCCACCACAGGCTCCATGTGACCACATTCAGCCTATTAGGGGGTAGAAGTATAGTTTTAAATCAAGGAAGGTTCTCAGAGTCATTTAAGCCTATCAAAGGGCCTAGCAGCAGGGAAGATCTTAAATTCCCATTCCCATAACACCTTCATATATTAAAATACTGCTTTCTTGTTCTGTTTGGTACCAAAGAGCATAACTACAACCAAGGGGTGAAACTTGCAAAGAGTGAAATTTAGGCATGTCATAAAGGAAAAAACAAAGGAAATGAAAAACAAAACAAAACAAACAACTTCCTAACCATTAGAGCTATTTAAAAGTGAATTGGCCTTCCTTGACAGTATTGAATCTCCCCTCACTTCCTGTGTTTAACAAAGTTTAGATGGTCATGTGCCACAAGTATTACAGTAAATTATTCTCTTAGGTAAGGGTTAGGCCATACAGCTGATGACATCCCTTCTAATTCTAAAATTCTATGTATGGATGATAAAAACATTTGTGTGAACTTAGAAGAGTCATGGTGATCACTTGTATACAAAACAAGTTTACTAAGAGCAAGTCATCTAAATCCAAATTAATTCCCCTTTCTAATAAGGCTATTAGATTGATAGATATTGTGAATATTGATTTTAGCAAGGCATCTAACGAATTATTGTGACATCCTTAGGGATAAGATGGAAAAATGAAGGCAAGATGATAGAATAATTTACTAAATTTGAAGTTTTTTGAATGTATGAAATAGAGTGAAGAAGGAAGGAACCTGGATGCCAAGAAGCATGGTGGCATCTCTAATAGATAAAGAGAAATAAAGAATAAGAATCAATTTAGGAGATAATATGACTTCTTTTGTGTGCATAATGAGTTTGAGATATCTATGAAATATTCAAGTGGATATATCCAGAAGATAATTAATGAGGTACTAGAGTTCAAAAAGTTATGAAGGTTTGATATTGGATTTATAAATCATCTGCATGAATATCATAATGCAAAAATGGGTCCTGATGGATTAAGCAAGAGAGTGAAGAGAGTAAAGAAATGTCCCCGGGACACAGGCCTGGTACACACCCTTGTACAGAGGGTTGGGATGTTGATGAAGATCCTGCAAAAGAGATTGAGAAGGATGAGGGGTCTAGGAGATAGCAATGTCATGATAAGCTTGGGAGGACAGTGATCGTCCAAGAGGAGGGAATGGTCAATAATGTCAAAAGCTACATAGAGGCAAGAAAGATGAGGATGAAGACTGAGGAAAGACCATTGGACTCCATAATTGGAAGATTTCTGGCAACTTTGTACCTGAATAGTTTCAGTTAAATTGTGGAATTAGAAACAAGATTGATAGGAACTAAGAAGTGAATACTAAAAAGCAGAGACATCACCTTGCATAAAAAGATCTGTATAGTCAAAGCTGTTTTTTTCCAGTGTCAATGCATGGCTCTGAGATTTGGACTATAAGGAAAGCTGAGAACTGCATAATTGGTGTTTTTGAATTGTGGTGCTGGAGAAGATTTTTGAGAGCATCTTGAATAGCAAGAAGGTCAAATCAAGTTAATACTTGAAGATATTATTTTGGGCTATTCACTAGAAGGTCAAATACTGAAGCTGAAGTTTAAATACTTTCGTCACAGAAGGAGAAGATGAAATTCATTGGAAAAGACCCTGATGTTGGGAAAAAAATGAAGTCAAAAGAAAAAGGGGATGGCAGAAGATAAGATGTTTGTGTCATGGAAAAAATAAACATGAAATTGTACAATGGAGTGCTGTAGTGGAGAATAGAAAGGCCTGGAGTGCTATGTTCATGGGGTTATGAAGAGTCAGCCATGACTGAATGATAAGAAAAAGTAACTAGGAGGTAAGGAAATAAAGGGAAAGAATGAAAACATTTGATTTCAAATAAACCAATGTTTGACATTAGTTGACAATCAAATAGGACCATAACAAACATCACAGGCCCATAGAGCTAGGGTTTCAAGGGACCTCAGAGGCTATACCAGTCAACTCATTTCAACCCTTTCATTTTATGGAGGAAACAACAACAACACATAAAATTGAGAACTACAGTGCTTAAGCATTTTTGCCCAAGCTCCACCCAAACTCACTCAGTTAATACATGCCATTGTCAATATTAGAATCCAGGTCCTGGTGGGCGGAGCCAAGATGGCGGAGTAGAAACAGCATTTCCAATGTGCTCTGCCCCACACAAATTTCAAACAATGTGAAAGGGGACTCCGAACAACTTCTGGAGCCACAGCACCCACAGAACGGCACAGAGAAGCTAACCTCCTGCTAAGGACAGCTGAGCAGCCCTGCAGGGAGTGGCCAGCGCAGAGCTCTGAGAGCAGGCAGCACAGCGCTCTGAGAGCAGGCAGCGAGCAGAGCCTAGCCCAGGTCTGCGGTTTTAGCCCCAGGGCGGCCGGGCCTTCAGCTGGCTGGAGGGACCCCAGAACACCAGCAATTGTGGTGATTCCAGAATTATCAGCACAGATATGCCTAGGACAAAGTGAGAGGTTAGTGCCCTATGGACTTTGGGGCCAGTATTTGGGGAACGCTTGGCTTTCTCCCCTGGGGGCGAAAAGCTGCTGAAGAAACAGAATCCATTTTGCAGTGTCAGCAGTGGCTCTAGCTCCTGGTCTGCTAACTGTAGGGAGATCCAGCAATCAGTCTGGGGGTTAATTGCTCTTGCATTAAACTGCCTGGATCTGGATTGTGGTCTGGGGGGGAAGTTTGGGGTGGGTGTCCAATTTGCCATAGTGGGTGGAGGCTTTACAGAGGCCACCCAACTGGCGGAAGTTGTGAAGACCCCACGTTTGGGCGGAAGCTCCCCTGTCTGGTGGCAGAGTCCTACTGTGGCAACAAGCCCAAAAATCAAGTAATTAAGTGGCAACATGCCTAGGCAAATGAAAAAAAATAAACAGAAAAGTTCAACATTGGACTCCTATTTTAGGGGCAAAGAGGCTCAAAGCATGGAGGAGGACTGTGAGGTCAGAACTCCTGCACCAAAAGCCCCAAATGAAAATACAAGCTGGCTACAGGCCATAGAGGACCTTAAGAAGAATCCAGGTCCTCAGACTCCAGAGGTCAGTGTTCTTTCTACTTACTATACTTTTATTAAGCAACTACTTTATATAGTTATTAATAGTTCAGGACACCTAAATGGTAGTTAAATATTCGATGCAAATTCAGTGAAAATAGACACTTTTTTATACTGGCCTGTTCATCTAACGCAAACTGTATGGAAATGTTTATTTTGTTTCATTTCTCATTCAATCTTCAGTATACTGCTTACTCAGTATTGTGGGAGAAATCAGATGAATCGTCATAACTTTAAAAAATGAAAATGTTTTACTATATTATTTGACTTAATGATTCTTGGATATTTGACTTACAGGATAGTTTACATGAATCTAAATAGAAATGACCCAATTTAAATCAATGTGTATTTTCTTGACAATAACCCTTTGTTATGGTTGCAGTATGGTGACAATAAGAGCAGTCACATACAACAGTGACTGTTGTTAATGTTGTTCTCCCCTCTCCACTGCCATCCTATTTCCAAGTATTTCTCATAATGTTCACATGATATTTTGTCAGATGAGTTGGCAGCATTTGGGGCATCCAGTTAACAACTGTTTAATCCCTGAGATTTAAGGTATCATCCATGATTCAATGTTTTCAAAGAAAATGGCCCCACATAGCACAAAAGAATATTCTGACTTGTGAAAGACCAACTATGGCTTTAACATATAATTTTATAATATTGTTCTTAGACTATCGTTATTATAAGGGATTTTCAAACAATTATGATCAACTAGCCCAAATCCCTCATTTTACAGATGAAGTGGTTCTTGATCTGGGGGATGACTTTTCCAAAGTTCCCCAGCTAGTTAATTGCAGGTAGAGGTAAGAAGTGTTCTCAGGTCTCCTAATCCTCAGTGTCCCACTCCTTCTACTTAGACCAATGACTCCAATGTTACTGAGTATCAGTACCCCTTTTAATAGAAAGAGCTTTATGGACCCCTATATGATAGGGGTTGGGTTATTAGTAGATACTGATTGAGAAAATAATAATGATAAAATGCTCATTTGGTTTAAGGAACAAATTTAAATCTTTACTTTTTAAAAAAAAAAGTATAGGTGCAAATTAAATTCAACAAACATTTATTGGGTGTCTGATGTCTTTTATATTTTATTAATCACAACTGTACCTGTATACATGTGAAAAATAGTAGTATCCATATTGTGTAACATTATTTATTCAGTCTACAGATGGTAGGCTTGTTTATTAATCACACTGAGTCATTAATGAGAAGGCTGGCATCTATATAGATCTGTATACCTCAGAGTCCAATCTGGACAAGTTGGAAACATTGTATTACACTATGCTACTTCCAAATTTTCAAGTCTAGGGCTATTCTGCATATATCATTTTGTATTATATAAGATCATTCTCCCTGCTGCCAAGCACATTTGTGAGAAGTTACCCTTTCGGAGATAAATAAGCCTTCCTGTGAATGGCCAGATGAGTTCTGCCTAGATGTCAAAAATTGTTAAGGGCTTATAGTCCTAACTAAAGTGTCAAAACATTTTGAAAGAGGGCTTTTAGGAATGCAAGTGACAAATCATCTCTGACATAACTCACAGAAGGAACAAAGCAGTGAATCCATTATAAAGCTTTGAGGACTATATTTTGGTGACTTTCAAAGCCAGAGAAAAGAAGCTCCCACTTGGGAAAGGGTTTCTGCTAATTGGCTTAGTGACTTTGAACATCAGAAGTGGTTCTCTGAATTTGACCAGGATCCATCTGACACTAGATATACAATAAATGTCAGTTGAATTAGATAACAGAAAATATATTGATATGAAGAATTCCAAATAATAATAAACAGCTAACATTTATGTGGTATTTACTATGTGTCAGGCGCTGTACTAAGCATTCTTATCTCATTTGATCCTTACGACAGCCATGGGAGGTAGGTGGAATAATTATCTCCACTTTACAGATGAGGAAACTGAGGCAAAGTGTAAGTGACTTGTCCAGGGTCACACAGCTAGTATATTTCGGGGGCTGGATTTGAACTCAGGTCTTACTACAAACCCATATTTCTATTCTCTTAACCACCTAGCTTACTCAATATATGATATAGAGCTTAGCACAATGCTTGGCATATTGTAGGTACACACTAAATGTTTGTCAGCTGGCCTGTATAGGTTGTAATGTATCCATCCTGTACAATACACCCATTTAGTATGTCCATGTCAGAATGCATAGACTCACATGTGTGTAAGTGTATGTATGTATACGCATGTACACACACACAATTGTCACATATATATATGTGTATACGTATGTACACATACTTATATACACATATATTTTCACCCTTTGGAGTCCAGCACAATATAGTAATTTATAATTGGAATACTTGGGCTAGACTGGGTCATAACCTCTATCTAAAAGGATATTGTGGCCAAGAATATACCCAAAGTGTATCTATCTAATCTTTCTTTAGCCTTCAGAGAAATTTGGTAATTGTAAAATCCTTTGGTCTTGTTTTACCACTTCTGTATTATCTGTGTAAGTCAAAGGCTGCAGTTTCCTAAGGTGCCCAGTTAGGATGATAAAGTGTAGATTT
Organism: Gymnobelideus leadbeateri; assembly: GCA_011680675.1. Classification (NCBI taxonomy): domain Eukaryota; kingdom Metazoa; phylum Chordata; class Mammalia; order Diprotodontia; family Petauridae; genus Gymnobelideus; species Gymnobelideus leadbeateri. The sequence goes on from WOXC01000777.1 coordinate 413,192, forward strand.
TTCCATGTAGTAGAAATGCAGTCACATAACTAAGTATTGTAATTTACCTGCAAGGCCAACTCTAATGTTTCATTTATGCAAACCTGGGCATGTATTTGTTCCCCCTGCCTGGCCTTGACATCGTTGACTCATTACAGTTTTCCAAACTGTATTTTTAATTTGCTTTGCTGCTTGTCAGTAATAGACCACATTTTGTTTTTGTTGTTGGGTGAGTCTCAGCCAAGAATCCTGAATGGCTGAATGTGAAACTGTCTGAATCCTTGAGATAATGTGCACTTGGATAAAGGGAGGATTAACCTGCTTCCTTCAGTAAGGATGTATATTTCCATGTGGAATATGGTGCACTTCTACCTAGGGTATGAATTTCTGAGATTATAAAGACCTTTATCCCTTGTGTCCAAATGGATTTTCTGCCTTTTTCTATTTGAAAATGACTGTATACTTGAAAGGCTGACCAGATCCTGCTAAGACAAGATACTCTTAAATTAAAGATAGGAGACAAACAAGAGTCTTTATTGATCCCATTGTGAATGGAGCACTGAGAGTGGCTTTTCCAAGGAATTATCAAGGGAAACTCTGGATTATTCACCTTCTTCCAAAGGTTTTTCATTCAACAAAGGGAAGGAACTAGATACATACTATACACAACTTGCTTTCAGATTAAAATTGCTCTGTTTAATCAACTCTCAGTTTTTGAGGAACTGATTATCCAGTACATGGATGATCCAAATCTGCTGAATGTCCTCTTATCCCTTGATGCCTATAAAGCCTGAGTCATTTTTCTACTCATCCTAAAAAAGATAAAGAGTATGGTTAAGATGTGGGAGAAGTTAGATTTTTTTTCTCACTGAAAACTTTTGCCAAAGTTTCCATTTGGGACATACAGAAATAATTGGAAAAAGCATATTTAGAAATTATTTGTAAAGTCTAATTGCCCATGATTATCCTAGTACAGAGGTGGGGAACCTGTGGCCTCGAGGCTGCTTGTGGCCCTCTAAGCCCTTTGATTGAATCTAAACTTCACAAAACAAATTAATTTGAGGGTAAAATTGTATTTAATATATTGGACTTGGAATTAAGCATATTTAGACATTCTTGAGACTCCAACAGGTAGAGTTGAATAGAATGGTATGAGAGAAAATCTGTTTAAAGACAAGAATATGATAGATTTGATGTTGGATATGAGGGACATCAAGTATAACAGTATGGCTAATACACAGTTTGTGTAGAGGAAAACAGTTAATATTGCTGACAATGGATATATGTTAAAATATTGGTTTTACTTAAATATCACTCATTCACATATATTACCACATAACTGAAGGCATTGATCATCAGATGTACTGAGCAAGACAAAACAAGCTATTTGTTCTATCCTGAGAGCATCATTTGACACTGAAGAAGGAAAAAGCATTTATTAAGAGTCTACTATATACCAGGCAGTATGCTAAGTGATTTAAAGATATTGTCTCACTTAATCTGATTTAATTTGAAAATGCTATTTTATTTGTTGAAGTAATCTCCACATAATATATGTTGGAATAGATTAATGAAATGTAATATATCATTAGCATAAATAGATGGAATTTTTGTCTTATTATAAAGTAAAGTCATTAAGGCCCAGTGTCCTTTCCATTTATACCATCGAAGTAAATAGCCTTCCCTTCCACATGAGTTCTGAGCAAAATTCTTAACCCTTATGTAAGTCAATGAAAACAAAGAAAAAGTGGCATCCATTGTGGAGTACACAGGACATGTTACTAAGAGGCAAGAGATTTAGATTTCGAAATTATATTCATTATAAAATATCTATTTGTCTTTATTCAAGTTTCTTAGATTCAGATAGAACTTAAGTGAACAAACCCCATCAGCTTTTGTTAGCTTGATCTTCTCTATAAAGTAGTTGGCTATTTTGGAACATCTGGATTATAGGTTAAAAGTTCCCTCCACAAAGAATTATAGAATCTCAGAGTTAGAAGAAATTTTACATATCGATTTGTCAAAGTTCCCTCCCACTGCAAGAATCTCTTTTTACCTGGTATGATATAAACACAGCCATAATGCAGTGAAAAGAGCATTGGATTTGGAAACCATGAACCTGAGTTCAATTTATAGCTCTGCCACTGTCTATCCATGTGACCTTGGACATCTAATTTCCCCTCCCTAAGTTTCAGTTTCCTCACATGCAAAATTGGGCCTAAGGTGGCTGGTGCTGGTGCAGGTGGTAGTAGTAGTGGTGGTTCAATAGATGTTCATAAGGTGCCTTCTATATCTAAGGTTCTATAAGTTTGCATTTTCCTTTGTTTTCACAAAATTACTTCTGTAATGGCACTTGCTGCTTAGAATGAAAAGCAATGCTTATTAAGCTTTTGTTTTACATGCTTACCTTTTTAGCTTCTGAAGATTTTTATCTGTTGGAGGCATTTTTGACATCTCATACTTGCTGTGTCAATTTGTTGCTTTCACCTAATGGATTCTTGGATTCCACAAGGGGGAGGAGGGAGGGTTGAAAGAATATTTTAATCCCTTCTTCGACCCTGTGTTCTCATTTCTGCACTTGATAATGATGTGAACGGGGAATAAGTGGATGTTTATGCCCCTAATTTGCAATGCATGTTGTGTCTGCCTCTTTAAATAAAGTAAAGGTTAATATGTTGATTTCCTATTTATAGTTAACTTAATGCCTTTAATTTCTCCTAATCATGGCACAAGGTTTTGGATCAGTCCCTATGATTTTTTAGATGATCTTTCTAAATCACTATAATGTTTTGATGAGTTTAATACTCTCAGAAGAGGCTTGATTGACAGGATTAGGAATATCCATTATTTTAGGCCATTATACTATGCTTTATTTCAGGACAGACCAATTAATCTATGTTTTATTTGATTATAAAGCAACCAGGTATAAATACTAGTGACTTGGTGAGGACTTCCCTAGGTACTTCAGAGACAAGTTTGGGAACTGAATGAAAGAAGTAAATTCTTATTACTGACAGTGCCCTATTATTGTCAAAGTCCTATGACCTCTGACACAGATGCATGCACAGAATAGTAAGGGTTAAAAAGGAATTTTCAGGGTTGTGTTTCTGACTGACCTCATGACAGAATCATCACAGCCTAGACAATATGTATAGTCAATAAGTAGGACTTCAGGAAAATTACAGCACAGTCTAGTGTACAAAAGATTTTCCTGGAAACACATACAATATAGATAGTCAAAAACAACAGAAATCTCCAGACTGCCTCAGACTGTACTGTTCTATCACAAAGATGTCTTGGGACCTTCCTTTAGTCTTCTTCCTATTAGCAAACTCATATAGGGCTCACACAAAAACTCCATCCCACAGACCTAAGCTATATCTAATTTTTTAGAGTAGATATAGGACAATTCAAGTAGAAGAAATGTTGGGATCTGATTAGAGGTATTCACAAAATTCGATACTTCATGCTCCCACAATTCAACTGCCCTCCCTCCTTGATTTGCCCTAGGCATATCATGAAAAATAATACACACTTACTGCCTTTTAATTTGGAAATAAGGGGACTAATAGTTATTATGTAAGTGGTCAAATCTGTTCATTCTGGTAATTTTTGTTCAATAGTCTTCCTTTGTTGCAAGTAGGAGTTATATATGGTTAGGGATATGGTATAGAAAGGACAATCATGTAGAAAAGGAGACATTAACATGTTCCAAAATAAATCAAAATATGCATCTTTTCACCACATAGGCTCCAGGCATATATTTTTATAGTTTGCCATGATTTTTCAAATATCATTGATAGCAATTAAGCAATTATATCTGAGGTTTAGTTGATCTGGGCCCAGTGACTTGAAGTCATTGAGGGAAGCTAGATACTCCTTTATCATCTCCTCATTTGTATGATGTCACAATTTCTGCTAAATATTTTGTTTTATTCTTCACAGCTTAAGAACATTGATTTCCCTTTATTTTCAATTTGTTGTCCAAAAGCAAATTGGAATGTTCTTATAAGTAACAAGTTTTTCATCATTGAAAATTTTCATGGATAGGCTTTATGAATACCTGTCAAATATATTAAATTAAAGAGGAAGTTCTAACTTATGGCAGTAGTTGTACTATATAAACTCTGAAGTCCCTTCCAGCTCTGAGCTTCTCTCATTTTATTTACCTTGAAAAATGCAGTACCACCATTAGTACATTACAGAAGTCTTACATCTGCCTATCTTCCTGTTTTCCCTTTTTATTTAGTTAGTGATTATGGAGAATGCCATTTATGGTGGTACATACTTTTTTTCTTGGTGAACATAAGACTAATTGTAATTACCAGTAGGACAGGGATTGTTTTTGATCTGCTTGCTTGTATCATAAATTGTGTAATTGGACTCTTTGATATGATTATATGAAAGTAATGATGATGAAGAATTATTTTTGTTCTTTTTCTCATTTTAACTCCCTTTTTTCTCATTTTTAACTCCCTTTCACAAAACTATTTTTTCTCCATGTGGATCTGCCATTTTGTTGAAGAGTATCTACACAGTCTTACAGGCAACTTGTTCTGTCAACATTAGACCTTAATGGACATGATACGACAGATAATATGACTCCCAAGTGCTGTTGATCAAATAACCCATATCTTTTGATGTCTCTGATCTGTTCCTTTCTTGGCTCTCTAACCAAGATGGTTTGTATTGCCCAGGTCAGTTTTAAATGAAATGTTACTGGGCTCTTTGCCCCCAAAATTTTGCACTTTTTAGATCAATTCTAACTTCACTGCAGGAAGCATTCCTGTTTCCCACTTCCCTAGGTACTTTTTACTCAGGTTGCTCTCCTAGTCATTTTTAAAAATGTATTATTTACAATTTTATTTTAGACTCAAACACCAGAACACAGATACTGAATAAAGAAACAAAAACATATCATAAAATTAAATATTGGAACTTTAATACAAAGAAAGAAAAAAAGCTTATAATGTATATAGCAGAATATAAGATTCAAAATATGTAACAATAAATTTTCATTTCAAGAAAACCTGTATGATAAATAATACACGTGTTGAGAATTGTCCATCTTCTCCTTGCTTCCTTGTAAGTTTTCTTTTGTTCTCTTCTGCTGTGCACTTTTTTACTTTTTTCTTTTATTTTTTTCACTCTTCCTTCTCCCACCCCAGAAGGCTACCATTAAGTTTGGATATGTTTCTCTATAGCTATAGATATATACATACATATATAGACATATACTTTTCCAAACAAATTCTACACCTGATCTTTGTTTTTATGTTTGTGCATATCACTTATTTCCTATCACTCCTTCCTCCTCTCCTTTACTTCTACCCTCTAACTTGCCCTCCTAATTTGCCTACTTTCCTCATAAGATCCCTCTGTAATCTTCCCCTTCCCATAAATACAAACAGCCTTCTATATCTCCCTTTTACCTATTCCCTTATCCTTCCTTCTAAAGATCCCTCCCTTGTCCTCTCCCTCCACCCTACACTGCTACCATTTTATTTCTTCTGAATTTAGAAGACTTTGATACCCTTTTAAATATATATGCATTGTTCCCTCTTAAACTCATTCCCAATGAAAGTAGGTTACCAGAACTACCAGCCCTCCTCCCCCATCTAATTCATCTATATCCATTCTTCCTCTTGCACCTCATTTGTATAAAATAATTACTCTTTTTAGCTGTTCCTAAATGGTTTTACTTTTTAAATTCACATTATACTTAGGTTTACCTTACTCTTTCTTATGAGCTACCCAATTATTAAGAAGATCTTAGACATACATTTTACATTTTACATATATAAAAAGTAAACTGTCTGTCCACATTGAATCCTTATAATCAGTCTTTGATATGTACCTTATATTTCTTTTTTTTTAAACAAATGCTTTATTAACTTCTGTATTACATCATTCATTTCCACCAGATTTTGTGTTACAATCATTTTCCCCCCGTTATTCCCCTACCCAACCTCCCAGAATAGCAGTCCCACAAGATATCACTTCCTCCAATCTGCTCTCTCCCATACCTTCTCCCATACCCCCTACAACTTTTCCATTAGAGGAAGGTGAATCTTTGTGCCCCAATGCCTGCACATCTTATCTCCCAATTATAAGCAAAAGAGTATTAATAATAGTATTTATATATATTTGAAACATTTAATGTTAAGACCTCGAATATCAGATCCATTTCCTTCCTCCCTTGTCACCCATTTTTTCTTGGGAGATAAGTAATTCAGTATATGTTGTACATGTCTAGCTATGCAAAACATTATCATAGTAGATATATTGTACAAGGCTGCTTATAATTCCCTCCCACTCATCCCACCCCCCACCTGGTCCATTCCCTACATGATCCTGTCCCTCTTCTATAGTGGGTACTTCCAAACTCCCCTCCCCCCAAGGACGCCCTCCCACCCATCATCCCTCCTCTCATCCCCCTTCCCCTTATTCTGCTGCAGGTTGAGATATCCCATTTAGTATGTATGTCATTCTCTCCCTGAACAAAATTCAATGAGAATGTGGATTTGCCTTTTTTTTCCCCTTCCTATTCTCCCCCTCCCTTGCAACCACTTCCCCTTGCTTCTTCTACATGAGATAGTTTACCCTCCCCTGTCTTTCCCCATCTCCTCTTGCCACTTTCCTCTCTCATCTCATAATTTCATCCCTTGAGTATTCTCCCTTCGCAACAAATTCAACCTATGCCCTCTATCCATATACACAAACATTCATATATGTATTCATATGACCACACACCCTTCTTCCATTATTTTCATAGTGAGAAAGATATCATCACTCCAGTTATTTTTTTTCCATAAAGGACTGTAAATAGTTCAACTTTGATAAGTTCCTTTTGATTTCTTTTCCCTGATCACCTTCTCAGGCATCTCTTCCTTCTTGTGTCTGGATGTCAAATTTTCTATTCAATTGTGGTTTTTTCCTCAAGAATGCTTGGAAGTCCTCTATTCCACTGAATGACCATATTTTCCCCTGAAACAAAATACTCAGTTTTGCTGGGTAGGTGACCCTTGGGTTCATTCTCAGTTCTTTTGCCTTCTGGAATATCATATTCCATGCCCTTCGATCCCTCAGTGTAGAAGCTGCCAGGTCCTGGGTTATTCTGATTGTGTTTCCACAATAATGAAATTGTTTCTTCCTGGCTACTTTGAGTATTTTCTCCTTGATCTGGGGATTCTGGAACCTGGCTATAATATTCCTGGGAGTTTTCTTTTTGGGATCTTTTTCAGGAGGTGATCAGTGGATTCTTTCAACGTCTATTTTGCCCTCTGGATCTAAAACATCAGGGCAATTTTCCTTGAGAATTTCTTGAAGGGTGATTTCTAGGTTCTTTCTTTGATCATGGCTTTCAGGTAGTCCAATAATTTTTAAATTGTCTCTCCTGAATCTATTTTCCAGGTCAGTGGTTTTTCCCATGAGATATTTCACATTGCCTTCTATTCTTTCATTTGTTTGGATCTGCTTAACAGCATCTTGATTTCTCATAAAGTCATTAGCTTCCATTTGCTCCAGTCTAACTCTGAAGGAATGAATCTCAGTGAACTTTTGAGATTCTTTTTCCGTCTGGCAAATTCGACTTTTTAAGGCATTCTTCTCCTCGTTGCCCTTTTGGGCCCCCTTTGCCATTTGAGTTAGTCTATTTTTTTTTTAAACAAATACTTTATTAACTTCTGTTTTACATCATTCATTTCCGCCAGATTTTGAGTTACAATCATTTTCCCCCCATTATTCCCCTACCCAACCTCCCAGAATAGCAGTCCCACAAGATATCGCTTCCTCCAATCTGCTCTCTCCCATACCTTCTCCCATACCCCCATCGACTTTTCCATTAGAGGAAGATGAATCTTTGTGTCCCAATGCCTGCACATCTTATCTCCCAATTATAGGCAAAAGAGTATTAATAATAGTATTTATATATATATTTGAAACATTTAATGTTACGACCTTGAATTTCAGATCCATTTCCTTCCTCCTTTGTCACCCATTCCTTCTTGGGATATAAGTAATTCAGTATATGTTGTACATGTCTAGCTATGCAAAACATTATCATAGTAGATATATTGTACAAGGCTGCTTATAATTCCCTCCCACTCATCCCACCCCCCACCTGGTCCATTCCCTACATGATCCTGTCCCTCTTCTATAGTGGGTACTTCCAACCTCCCCTCACCCCAAGGATGCCCTCCCATCCATAATCCCTCCTCTCATCCCCCCTTCCCTATCCTGCTGCAGGTTGAGATATCCCATTTAGTATGCATGTCATTTTCTCCCTGAACCAAATTCAATGTGAATGTGGTTTTGCCTTTTTAGCCTTCCTTATTCTCCCCCTCCCCTGCACCCACTTCCCCTACATGAGATAGTTTACCCTACCATGTCTCTCCCCATCTCGTCTTGCCACTTTCCTCTCTCACCTCATAATTTCATCCCTTGAGTACTCTCCCTTCCCAACAAAATCAACCTATGCCCTCTATCCATATATAACTGTAACCATATACACACACATTCACATATGTATTCATATGACCACACACCCTTCTTCCATTATTTTCATAGTAAGAAAGATATCATCAGTCACAGATATTGCTTTTCCATATAGGAATGTAAATAGTTCAACTTTGATAAGTTCCTTTTGATTTCTTTTCCTGATTACCTTCTCAGGCATCTCTTCCTTCTTGTGTCTGGATGTCAAATTTTCTATTCAATTCTGGTTTTTTCCTCAAGAATGCTTGAAAGTCCTCTATTCCACTGAATGACCATATTTTCCCCTGAAACAAAATACTCAGTTTTGCTGGGTATGTGACCCTTGGGTTCATTCCCAGATCTTTTGCCCTCTGGAATATCATATTCCATGCCCTTCGATCCCTCAGTGTAGAAGCTGCCAGGTCCTGGGCTATTCTGATTGTTTCCACAATATTGAAATTGTTTCTTCCTGGCTGCTTGTAGTATTTTCTCCTTGATCTGGGGATTCTGGAACCTGGATATAATATTCCTGGGAGTTTTCTTTTTGGGATCTTTTTCAGGAGGTGATAGGTGGATTCTTTCAACCTCTATTTTGCCCTCTGGATCTAAAACATCAGGGCAGTTTTCCTTGAGAATTTCTTGAAGGGTGATTTCTAGGTTCCTTCCTTGATCATGGCTTTCAGGTAGTCCAATAATTTTTAAATTGTCTCTCCTGGATCTATTTTCCAGGTCAGTGGTTTTTCCCATGAGATATTTCACATTGCCTTCTATTCTTTCATTTGTTTGGATCTGCTTAACAGCATCTTGATTCTCATAAAGTCACTAGCTTCCATTTGCTCCAGTCTAACTCTGAAGGAATGAATCTCCTCAGTGAACTTTTGAGATTCTTTTTCCATCTGGCAAATTCGACTTTTTAAGGCATTCTTCTCCTCATTGCCCTTTTGGGCCTCCTTTGCCATTTGAGCTAGTCTATTTTTTAAGGTGTTGTTTTCCTCAGTCAGGCTGTTGACCTCATTTCATACTTTTCCTGCATCCTTCTCATTTCTCTTTCTAATTTTTCCTCCACTTCTCTTATTTGATTTTTAAAGTCCTTCTTAAGGTCCTCTATGGCCTGCAACCCGCTCATGTTTTCCCCTAGGGCTTTTGGAGCAGGACTTCTGACCTCACAGTCCTTTTCCCACTCTATGCCCCCAAAATAGGAGTCTAGGGTGGCATTTTTCTGTTTCCTTTGCCTTGGCATGTTGCCACTTAATTGCTTGACTTTTGGGCTTGTTGCCACACTATGGCTTTAAGGCCAGATAGAGGAATTTTCGTCCCGAACGTGTGGGGGGCAACTTCCGTTTCTGGCAAGCTGTAAACCCACCCGCAACTTCCACCCTAGATCACAATCCAGATCCAGGGAGGTTAAAGCAAGAGTGATTACCCCCCAAGACTGATCGCTGGATCTCCCCAAGATTTGTAGGCTGGGAGCCAGAAATGCCTACGAAAACTACAAAATGGCGTGTCTCCTCAGCGGCTTTTAGCCCCCAGGGGAGGGAGCTGACGCATTCCCCAAATACAGGTCCCAAAGTCCATAGGACACTAACCTCTTACTTTGTCCTAGGCATGTCTATGTTGATAATTCTGGAATCGCCACAGCTCCTGGTGTTCTGGGGTTCCTCCAGCCGGCTGCTGGCCCTGCCGCCGTGGGGCTAAAACCTCGGCTCACGGGGACCTGGGCTCGGCTCGGCTCCTGCGCTCTGCGGGCTGCCGGCTCCCAGACCACTGCGCTGGTCCTTCCTGCAGGGTGATGGGCTGTCCTCAGCGGGAGGTTAGCTTCTCTGTGTCGTTCTGTGGGTGCTGGGGCTCCAGAAGTTTTTCAGAGTCCTTTTTTACATAGTTTGTGGAGAATCTGGGGGCAGAGAGGCTTGGACGAGCTGTTTCTACTCCGCCATCTTGGCTCCGCCCCCTCGAGTTAGTCTATTTTTTAAGGTGTAGTTTTTTCCTCAGTCAGGCTGTTGACCCTCATTTCATACTTTTCCTGCATCCTTCTCATTTCTCTTTCTAATTTTTCCTCCACTTCTCTTATTTGATTTTTAAAGTCCTTCTTAAGGTCCTCTATGGCCTGCAACCCGCTCATGTTTTCCCCTGGGGCTTTGGAGCAGGACTTCTGACCTCACAGTCCTTTTCCTGCTCTATGCCCCCAAAATAGGAGTCTAGGGTTGCATTTTTCTGTTTCCTTTGCCTTGGCATGTTGCCACTTGATTACCTGACTTTTGGGCTTTTTGCCACACTATGGCTGTAAGGCCAGATAGAGGAATTTTTGTCCCAAACGTGTGGGGGGCAACTTCAGTTTCTGGTAAGCTGTAAACCCACCCACGACTTCCACCCTAGATCACAATCCAGATCCAGGGAGGTTAAAGCAAGAGTGATTACCCCCCAAGACTGATCGCTGGATCTCCCTACAATTAATTGCAGGCCAAGAGCTGGAGCTGCCTCTGAAAACTACAAAATGGCATGCTTCCTCAGCGGCTTCTAGCCCCCAGGGGAGGGAGCCGAAGCATTTCCCCCAAAACAGGTCCCAAAGTCCATAGGACACTAACCTCTTACTTTGTCCTAAGCATGTCTATGTTGATAATTCTGGAGTCGCCGCAGCTGCTGGTGTTCTGGGGTTCCTCCAGCTGGCTGCTGGCCCTGCCAACCTGGGGCTAAAACCTTGGCTCACGTGGACCTGGGCTCAGCTCCGCTCTGCTTCCTGTGCTCTGTGAATTGAGTGCTGCCGGCTCCCAGACCTCTGCGCTGGTCCTTCCTGCAGGGCTGCTGGGCTGTCCTCAGCGGGAGGTTAGCTTCTCTTTGTCGTTCTGTGGGTGCTGGGGCTCCAGAAGTTGTTCAGAGTTCCCTTTTACATAGTTTGGGGGGAATGTGGGGGCAGAGTGGCTTGGATGAGCTATTTCTACTCCGACATCTTGGCTCCGCCCCTGTACCTTATATTTCTTTTGACTCTCGTATGTCAAATTTTGTATTAAGTTTAGGTTGTTGTTGTTGTTGTTGTTGTTGTTGTTTTACAGACAGTTGAAAGTCTGATAGTTGATGAAATTTCCATTTATTTTCCATTCAGGATTATGCTTAACTTTATCTCCAATTCTTTTGCTCTTCAATATATAGTGTTCCAAGACCTTTTCCTTAAAGTCTCTGCTGCTAGGTCTTGTGTGATTGTAAATATAGCACCATCAATATTTAAATTGTTTTACTATTGTTCCTTTTAATATTTTAGCCTTGAGCTGGAGGTTTTGAAATTTGACCAGACTATTCCCATGAGTTTTCCTTATAGGGTCACTTTTAATAGGTGATTAATGTATGTTTTTCTTTTTTTAAATTTAATTAATTTACATTTAGTTTTTAATATTTACTTCTATAACTTTTCAATTCCCTCCCCTCTCCAAGACAGTCTGAAAACTGATATAAGCTTTACATATACATTCCTATTAAACATATTTTCACATTAGTCATTTTGTACAGAAGACATAACAAATGGGAGAAACCACAAGAAAGAAAAAAAATGAAATGAAACGAAAAAAGAAAAGAGTCTGCTTTGCTCTGAATTCGGATTTCATAGTTCTTTCTCTGGATGTGGATGGCATTTTCCATAATGAGTCCTTGGGAAATGTTTTAGGCCCTTGCATTGCTGAGAAGGGCTGTCGATCAAAATCAGTCATTGTAGACTGTGGCTGCTATTGTGTACAATGTTCTCCTGGTTCTGCTCACTTCACTCAGAATCACTTCATATTAAACTTTCCATGTTTTCCTGAAGTCCACCTGTTCATAATTTCTTATAGCACAATAGTATTTCATTACATTCTTATATCAAAACTTGTTTATCCATTCCTCAATTTGTGGGCATCCCCTCAATTTCCAGTTCTTGGCCACCACAAAGAGAGCTGCTGTAAATATTTTTGTACAGTATTTTTGTAGGTCTTTTCTCCATTTTTTGACCTATTTGGGATACAATCCTAGAGGTGGTATTTCTGCGTCAAGGAGCATATACATTTTTATAGCCCTTTAGGCATAGTTAACAATTTGCTCTTCAGGATGATTAGATCTACTTTCTGCCTTTGTTAAAATGCTTCAGGACAATTTTCTTTAATTATTTCTTATAATATTGTATCAAGATTTTTTTAGTATAATTCTCAGTCCAATTTTTTTTTACGTTTTCTTGATCAATTCTCCAAATCTATGGTTTCTCTTATAAGGTGTTTCATGTTCTCTTCTATTTTTTCATTATTCATATTTTGTTTAATTATTTCTTGATCTATTATAATTTCACTGGCTTCACATTGCCCTAACCTAATTTTCAAGATGTCATTTTCTTCCTTAAGATTCTATATCTCCTTTGCTAATTGGATGACTTTCTTTTCATAGTCCTTTTGTTTTTCTTGGATAATTTTTATTTGCTTTATTTTTCCTTTATCTTTGTCATTTGATTTTTAATTTTTTTAGTATATTCTATAAATTCTTTTTGGTTAGGTGACTATTTAACATTACTCTTTGGGGGGGGTTACTTACTTTAATATCCTCCTCCAAAGATGAATCTTGGTCTTCTCTATTCTCATAACTTACTCTGGCTGAATTCTTTCTCCTGTGCCTGTGCAGTTTTTGTGGCAATAGCTTAATTTTTATAATCACCTCTGGCCCTGGGATATGGGAAATGGTGCCTCTTTCCCCAGATCTTCAGTTCTTCCCTATAACCTAGAACCAAAGGCAAACCTCCAAACTCCTGTAAGTGCCTGCAGCCAGGGGCTTTCTGCAGCCAGGGCTCCACTGCTTCTGAATTCACCAGGTATGTGCTGGTTCCTTCTGGCCCCTGCTGCTCTTTGAAGCACAGCTGGTCTGGTGTTCCTTGTTAGCAGAAGTTCTGTTGATCTTCTCTGGTTCAGATGCCCAACTCCCCTCACTATTCCTGGGGTAAAAGTTCCTGTGGCTGGGCCTGAAGCAGCCTCTCACATTAACCTAGAACTTGTCACTTGTTGGCTTGTTAAAATGGAACCTAGCCTAGAGGCATTTACTCTTCTCTGAGACCAAACCTCTTCTGGGACTTTTCTTTTTTTGTCCCAGGAAAACCCATGTTGTGCCACTATTCTTATTTATTTTTACCCTCACTTTGTTCATCTGAAGGTGCTATTTTCTCTCTTTTGTGGGGGAAAATATTGAGAACTTGGAATTTTCTGACCTACTCTACTATCTTCCCATAATCTTCTCCTCTCACAGTCATTTTATAGGACTTTGTGGCTCTCACCAGTCAAAGGAAATCTGGGGTATACCTTCATCCTCTCTTCCCTTCCTCCAAGCAGGAGAAGAATCTGTTTTCTTATTTCAATTGAATTTCATCTTAATGATTAAACTTGGTGTTGGTGGCTAGTGGTTATTGTCTAAAAAGATGCATACTCAATTAAATATGTAAAACTAATATTCAATATAATATGGCTGTGTTGCTTAATGAAAATGAAGATTGTATGATGAAGGGAAGTTGCAAATTTACCTGAATTTTTTTTATCACATTTGTGACTTGCCTGTTACTTAAAATGAATACTAGTTAATTCTGGAAATGGCTGGTAACATGCTACACCTGCCCCCGTGTGTTGTTTCTGAATAGGTTAGTTCTTCTTAGAAGCTGATTTGCCTGCATCCCCCTATCATCATGAAAAGAATGATTGCTTTTGAGATGCTCAAGTTTCTCAAAGTAGAGGCCTGCCTTGGAAATGTTGGAAATCAGAGTTGAAAGAAATCATGAAACCAACTGAACTATTAAAATATACAAAAAATAGAAAGTCAAGTAGAGAGATGGAATCAGGACTAATCCAACTAGATAAACAACTACCCCAAAATTCACTACCATAGCCTATTTATTGGTAGTGATGCCTAGTTTAGTTGTGTTAGTTAGTATTTATCTAACATTTTAAGATTTACAGAAATATATTGTCTCATTTGATCCATACAACAACCATAAGAAATAGATGCTATTATTATTCCCATATTCCAGATGAAGAAACTGAGATTGAGAAACATTTATTGACTTGCTCAGCTTCTCAAAGTTAGTTTCTGAGGTGAGATTTTACCATAGGTCATCCTGAATCCAAGTCTAACATTCTATCCATTAAGCCACCTAGTTGTCTATAAATAAACCTCTGATGTTAAAGGTTTTCAGGTTGATTTTCCATAAGATGAGTTAAGCAAACATGTACCAACAAAACAATGAAAGAAAAAAATGAAATGAATGGCTATGTATTTGCAGTATAAAGTCCAAGGTATCTTAACATTTCTTTATTAATCTTTGTTAATCTTTCATGTTACTGTCCTTTTGATGTGTCAGTGGGAAGATAGTGAGTTTTAGAAATTTGTTCCAAAGGTTTTAACCCCTTGTCACCAGGATAGAGTGGGTGGTGGTTTGAAAGAGTAGGCGCAGGATAGAAATTGGGGATAAGGAAAGCCAGGAATTTATTTGTTGAAGGCCGTGGTGAAGATTGGTTAGGACATCAGCAGTCAAGCAATAAATTAGAAGTCCAAGAACCAATACAACTCAAAGGTCATACTGAAACAGAGTAAGAAAGAATATAAGCTAGTAGAAGGTAAGAAGTAGGTCAAGAACAAGAAAAGGAATCACACACTCAATTAGGGTAGGTAACAAAGACCAGGGAGAAAGGAAAGGAACAATCAAGTGGTCATTTATGGTGATAGTAAAGAGAGTTCTTGTCACCAAAATCCTAGATATGGTTTAACATCAGAAATAAAATGATTTTTTTTTTTTTACCAATGGAAATGTCATTCAAGAAGAGATATAACTATCTGTTTCTGCTTTACCCTAAGGACCATGGGACCTTTCCATTTGACCTGAAGCTTAAATGTTCCATATATGTTTTTTCTCCCATTTGAATATGAATTCCTTGAGAGCAAGGAACTGTCTTTCTTTTCTTTTTGTATCTCTAGCCCTTAGTATAGTGTTTTACAATGAGTGTTTAATAAATTCTCCTTTCATTCATTCATTCCTTCAAAGGATTCAGAATTCACAGAATTCTTCTCCTTTTATGTTATTATTATTATTAATATGTTATATAATTATATATTATTATCTATGGTATATTATATAATATTACTACAATATCAACTTTATTATTTATTGCTATTCTATTATTGTTATTTATTAATATTCACAGGCTCATTGAATGTTTGTACAGTCAGGAGCAAAGAGGGTTACATAACCCAAGGGATCAGGCAAAGATAGGGACCAGATCTACTTCTAAAGCAAGGTTTTGACCCAGATGCAACCTTCTTATATATTTTCTGTTTGAAAATGAGCTTTTCCCAAGGCTGGAAAGAGGTGCGGGATGGAAGGTAACGATTGATTTTGATAATTATACCTTGGTCTTTGAAGAAGGTAAAGTTATTTTTAATAGATTTGATTTGTTAAGTTTTCTTGATTGCTTTAGAAAAATAATGCATGAAATAGAAATATGTTAGATGCACATCTCTATTAGTAGCAAATCACAGAGGGTGAGCTACCACAGTGTTTTGGCAGAAGGATGAACAAGAGAAATCTCCTGTTAAAATTAGATGTCCATTGATTTCTGCAGTATGTTATCATGGTGGTATTTTCTAAACTTTGTATCCCAAAGGATCTCCCTAAGTAGCATGCAATATAAGCTCATTTATGGTAACTCTGTAAATCATATCAGTTAGTTTTTACATTGGCTAACTAGTGTCTCTCAATGATTATGGTCTCTCTTTATCCATGATAATAAATACATTTTTATGTGTCTCTCACTTTGTTTATATACTCTGACTAAAATGACATATGTATACATCATGTACATTAAAAACTGATGAAGAAAAATTACCAGCCTTAACTAAAATTTTTGTTTATGACATGGAGATTTCCATTGCTTTCCTTTACATATTTATGTGAGAATATATAACTAAAAGGAATCTTAGAAATCACGTGGTCCAATGTAAGACAATTCCAAAAGACTCATGATGGAAAATGCTATCCACATCCAGAGAAAGAACGATGGTCTCTGGATGCAGATTTAAGCATACGATTTTCACTTTTTTTTTCTTTTTTGTGGCTTTGTTCTGATTCTTCTTTCACAACATGAGTAATGTGGAAATATGTTAAATATGATTGTACATGTATAACCTATATCAGATCACTTGAAATCTTGGAAATAGAGAAGGGAGGGAGAAAAAAATGGAACTCAGAATCTTATAAAAGTAAATGTTGAAAACTGTGTTTATATGTAATTGGAAAAAAAAGTAAAATACTATTAAGTGGAAAAGGAAAAAAAAAGAAATTACCTGATCCAGATCAGGAAACTGAGGCCCACAATGGTTAAAACCTTGCCAAATATTCTACAGAAACTCATAGCAGAGCCAAGTCCTTTGATTCCAAAGCCACAGTTCATTGCACTTCACCACATTTCAGTGGTATACACTGACTTCCTGGCATGGTTTTTTGGCTGTGGGAAGTGTTTGTGTTTTTTTGTTTGTTTTTTAAAACTTTTGACTTCATATTTGCTGTGTAAATGTCTACTTTGAACAAGATGCATTTTTATATCAGGTTGTAGAGGAGGCTAGACCAATGATCCCTAAACTGTTTGATTGAGCAAGACTCTTCTTGGAAGAGATTAGCCTGGATTTCAGTTGTAGCACTGTAACCTTCCCCACTCTGCAGTGATGGATTGAAGATGGCAGTGTGAGTGAAAGTTCTGAGATCTCAGCTGGTCAGCTGGTTTCACAAGTACACTGTTGCAGTAATCATTTGTCAGAAGTGTGAACCGAGAGAACTGGGTGTTTGAGGTGACAGCTCTTCTACACACCACATGGAAACATAATTCACAGGAGATTAGGATAAGAGGATCTTTGATGGATTAAAGGCTGTGTTTTTCTCCCCAGTGAGATTGTGAGTTTGGGGATGAAGGCAGTTCTTCACAGATATTAAGGCCATTTAAATATCAGAATGGTCTCTTTCTTTTTAATTAGTGGGATAACAATAGAACTTCTTTCTGTCTGCCTGACCCTGGGGATGTGACCTTCATTTGATGTGTGTATATTAAATTTTTTTTTAAGTCACTGAAGTAAGTGAGCCATTGAACACTTTCTCTAATAAAAGGTCGATTTATTTTCAGTTGATGTTATAGTAGTTGTAAATGAGAGAATCCCGTTTGATTCTTTTAAATGCTTTTGCAACACAGACTTCCCTCAAAATATATTCTCTGTGTATAATGTTGAGAGATATAGACAGAAAGGTGGGAAGAAAGATGGAGATAATCAATGTGCTCATGTCCACAACTGGGAATGACAGTTAACAAATTCATCATTTGGGATTCTATTTACTTTACTGTTATCAAGCCTGATCATTGATTTTAAGTAAAGTGTTTACCTTTTATTTCACAAATGAGCCCAGGCTAATAGATGTTGTAGACAGGATATAAGATATGATTTAAATTGTGATAATTATGCTTTACAATATGAGTATAAAAAAGTACCACAATTAAGTCTTATGTTCTTTGTTCTTCCTTACCATTTGGTTAGACTTTGATTCAGCTATAGCTTGTGTCTTCAAGGCAGATAAATTGATTTTGAGATGAAATGTTGATGTAAGGCCTTAGATTTCAAATTTTAATTTAATAAGGTCAGTCTGTCCCAAAGGGTAAATTTTCTTCCAAGGCAGTCTCTATCTAGAGCTGCATTTTCTCTTTCAGGCCACAAGGGTACTGCTCAGCAATATCACTACTGAAGTGAACTCATTCTTTCACAGTCTATTTCTTAGTTTTCTCCTTGTTTATTTTGTTGTTGTTGTCCCTCCTCAGATTGATCTCTCTCTCTCTGTCTCTCTCAATCTCTTTTTTTTTCTGTTTCTTTCTCTGATTCTGTGCCTCATTATCTATCTGTTTCTTTTTTCCCTTTCTCCCTCTTTCCCTCTCAACCTCTCTTCTCTCTAATCTTTTTCTCCCTTCCTCTTCTTCTCCCTTTCTTTCTCTTTCCTTTTTCTCCTTCCCTCTTTTAATCTCTGTCTCTGTCTCTCTTCCTGTCTGTATCTCTCTCTGTGGGTCTTTTTCTTTCTCTTTCTCTCTCTCTGTCTCTGTTTCAGTATCCCCCCCCTTCTCTCCCTGTCTCTCTCCATGTGTCTCTGTGTCTCTATCTGCCTGTCTGCCTGTCTATCTCTCTTTCTTCCTCTCTCTCTCTCTCTCTCTCTCTCTCTCTCTCTCTCTCTCACACACACACACACACACACACACACACACACACACACACACACACACGCACATACTCTCACACATTTGGGCTCATCTTTACCCCATATATCTCTGGATCAAGGTATTTAAGTTATTTTGTAGAGACAAGTTGAATGGGATCTCACTCTGGAGTGCATGATTGATGCCTTACATCTAATGTCACTGGCAAGAAGGTGAGAAATTAGAAATCTTGCCTGGTCCAGGCATAGAAGATTCAAGATGTTGAGTTGGAGGAGAAGTTCCAGAGAAGGGACAGGATAATAAGGGGGTGGGGAGACAAATGAAGACTGCTTCACAGAAAAGGAAAAAAAATTACCTTTGCCGCTCCACACCCCAAAACAGGGCACTTCCTGGACTTCAACAGTCATGTAGAAGGGAACTAGAAAAAGAAGGTTAGTTCTGGTTTATCTAATTCTTCCCAAACATCATCAGGAAAGATGTGACATTTGAGGAGCAATGTAAAGTTGTACATTTTGACATTTCTATTACTCAAGCTTGAAACTCATGGACCAGCTAACTATGAATAGAAACCATATATGACTTGATTTATATAAAATCACACCATAAAATCTCTCCTTATTGATGGTTGGTTGTGTGTACATAAAACATTATAAATGAAGTTTTATGTCCAGAGATTCTTATTCAAAAGATTGATAATTTTTGCTCTGATTTTTATTTATAACATTAATAAAAAATGTTGAAGTAGCTTCTGAGAAAGCAAAGTTGGGTTCACCTACCAAGCCTCTATGTCAGATTCTGTAAGCTCCCCCTCTGGCTATTAAGGATACATCTTTCTAGGATGAAGAGAATTCAGAAGCAATTCATAGATACAAAACATTGCTAAATAAATTAGAGGTATAATATATATCCATATAGGTATAATATATAAATAACATAATACATAATAAATATACATTATATATATATATATATATATATATTTCACTGAGAATTATATAGAAAACTCCAATTCAGGGGTTTACCTTTTTCTTGTCACATCTTATCAAGTGGTATCCTCACCCAATTCAAAATGTTCAGGTATGTCAATAGAGAAATGAATAAGAGATGTTTATGAGTTGGGCAGGAGCCTAGAGGATGTCTGGTCTTAATACTTTATTTCAAATGGGAACACTGAAGCTCAACGATACTAAGCTACTTGCTCAGGTTTACATAACCAATAAATTTTACATGGGAGATTATAACCCAGTTCTACTTGTTTCTAGTTTGGTATCAATTCTGCTCCACCACATTAGATTAGAATAAAGTCTTATCCTGATTAGTTTCTTTGGAATTGATAACTCCCTGGTGAAGAAACTATCTATAAAAGCAGGTTGGCATCTTATCTGCAATTAACTGTCTTAGAGAATTGCCTAGAGCATTGAGAATTTAATTGACTTTCCTAGGGTCACATAGCCAGTATGGGTCAGAGAATGGGACTTAAACCAGGTCTTCCAGATTTTAAACCAGCTCCCTGTCCCATTATGTCAGACTATTTCTTATTATTCCATATACTGTCTGACACGTTTTAAAAGAAGTGTTCTTTGAAGCTTTTCAAAGTCTTAGTGTTTTGCCTAAGTGGTGAAACCTTTCCACCTAGTTCATTTTGCCTTCTGCTCTGCCCTGAGTGTAGAACTCACCCAACCTCCCCCAGCCTGAAATGGATACAATAATCAAATCAATAAAACCAATGCTTCCAGAAAAGCCATGCAAATTGAATTCCCTATTGACCAACTCATCATACATGAGGTTTATCAAACCCAAACACTCTTCTCTGGATACAAGCTTTCTCTCTGTGTTGTTTCCTCCTTTTGAAACATAAGCATGGAAAGAATAGAGATAATCTAAATTTTGTGTTTTTATTCCCAGAACTTAGCACAGTGTCTCAATATACTAAGTACCTAACAAATAAATGCTTGTTCTCTCATTCCTTCATAACGTATTCTGAAATTTTGCTTCCTGCTTTAAGACCAGATTCTATTCTCATCACAAGGGGATTGAACATTTTGATAAAAGGAAGTGCAGGTGGATGTCAGCATTCAAGGTCAAGCCTTAATTAATTAATCCAATAAGTATTTATTAGCTCCTCTGATGCATAAGACCCCCACCCTATCTCACCCCCCCCTGCCTGCCCCTGAATTAATCAAGTATTCAGAGAAGAATAAACTAAAATATACAAAAGATAAAGCACACTTATTTCTTAGAGGTATTTGAAATCTAGTAGGTAGTAAAAAGAATGTGTTTTCTAAGCCATAAAGAGTCTAGAAGTTGGAATTTTTATTATATAATGTTTTAGGTTGGCATAGGGAGACTCTATGATATAGTAAAGAAGAGAAGACAACTTGAGGTCCAATCCTACCCTTTGTGACCTTTGGCAAGTTGCTGAACCTATAGGCAATTAATTCTCTTAAGACTAAGTTGCTGAGAAGGTCCTGATCTATATGGGTTAAAAAAACAATTTCTTACTTGGGGCTTTCTGTGCCAATAAAATTGCAAATACAGTACCTTTTTCTATTGTATGTTGGTACAGAATTGTATAACCTTCACATACCTTACCTGAGAAAAGTCAAGTGATTTTACTAACAGTTTTTGTCATTGCTTTGTGGTTTGTTCTGAGTCATTTTCTGCCCTCACACAATCATAATGGTAATAATAGCTAATATGTCTGAAGTACCTATTATGAGCCAGTCACTGGGATAAGTATTTTACAAATATAATTTCATTTAATCTATGTAATAACATGGAATGTATATCTTATTATTATCCCCATTTTATATTTAAGGAAAGTGAGGTAAATCGAGGTTAAATGACTTGTTCAGTTCCACACAGCTAGTAAGTATCTGAAGCCAAATTTGAACTCAGGTCTTCCTCACTTCAGGCCCGGAACTCCATCTGTTGCATCAGTTAGATGACCATATCTGGAATATTGTATTCAGCATTACAGGATAGTTTTAAGAAAGACATTAACAAGATCAAAAATGAGCAAAATGGCCAAGGTACTAGATATTATGCTCTAAGGAGATCCATTGAAGAAATAATTCATTTTTAGTTTGTAAAGAAGATTTAATATGACCATGATTTTTGTATATTTGAAGGGATATCATGTAAGACAGGGATAAGCCTAGAAAATTTGGAGAAATGGCCAAATATTACAGAGAGGCAGATTTTGACTTGACATAAAGAATAAATTTCCTAATGTTTAGAACTATCTATTGGGTAGTCTTGCTTATCAAAGGTCTCCCAGGGAAGCCTGATGACTGTTGGAAAAAGTTACAGGTAGACTTCATGGTCAGTTCTTTCCTGGGCAAGATTGCTGCAGAGGGTCCTTGAACCTCTGAGATTCTGGAAAACTCAGCTAGTTACTAACTGGATTGGGACTTACACTTATGAGGTTCTAAGAAACTCAGCTGTTGAATCATAGGTTTTGATATCAAACCCACACCTGCTGACTCCTTTCTTATAGCCTTTACTATTACAACATACTGTGATACATTTTCCTTACCCTCAGATGTTGTTTTCTGATTGGGTCATGTCACAACTGGAAATAGGTTGAAGAGACTTATGCCACTTTCCTCCTTCTATCCCATATAATGGAGTAGGTGGGAGACCAAGGAGGAGGAGAAAAACAGAATCATGCTAGAAGATGCCACACAAGTAATTTCAGATGAAGCAGTGGACAGAAGGAGAGAGTCTGAACTTAAAAGCATAAGAACAGAGACAAGGGTTAGGAAAATGACTCAAAATCAGTTCAAGTACAAAAATGACTGGGCAGAGAGTACTCCATAATTCTAGGAGCTCTTCCTGCTAGGCAGAAGTGGCATCATTCCATTTAGATCCAATCTAGATACATTTCTGCCAGAGCGCTATCATTTCTTCAGAGTGTTTGAAAAACAAAATACATATAGGCTTCTAACCCTCCATTTGAAAACCTGAAATATACATAGGCTTGCTCATATCATTCAAACTTTGATTACCATAGAGTGGTGGAGCTGGGGGCTGTAATATAAAAACCTATAAAATTGAACTTGATATGAACCATGACAGGCCTCCTTAACGTCCTGATGCTCTAGCTTTCAAGTGGAATCTTTCACTGTATTATTCCAAATGTGGATAAAGTGATAAGTGAATTTTAAAATGATTGTATAAGTGAAGTGCATTGTCATTCTGTAAAGCATTTTGCCCTGGGGGACCAGAAAAAATGTAACAGCCTCATTTTCTTTCTTCAAAGTACCTAAGGTTTTTGAATGGCATTGGAAGAAAGTTTTTGCGTGTATTTGCGTGTGCATTTGTTAAAATAAACTACCTTAGATTCACTCCAGACTATCTGGCCAATATGCAAAGAGATATTGTGAAAAGGGAAGGGGGAAAAGAGAGAGAGAGAGAGATAGAGAGAGAGAGAGAGAAGAAAAAGGGGCAGACATAATGGGGAGAAAGGAACAGTTTACCTGTATATATCCATGTGGAAGAGTAACAGAATTTTTAAAAAAGAGAAAATTAAATACCCCTTGATTTCTTTTTCTCTGAGATAATTTCTCATTTGAAAAACAAATGATGAAATCAACTTGGCAGTAATCAGAATTTTAAATGCTTATTTTGGGTAGGAGGACACTTCTGTCTGTTCTTGACTCACCTTGAAGATATAAGTTTGTCCCCCTAAACTCAGAGAAGGCCCCTCGTAAAAAGTAGGCCTTACTTTTTAATAGTACCATCTTCCCTGTGATGGGAAGGTTGGCTTTCTAATTCATAGCTGAATGTGTTTAAATTGTCCTGTATATGAAACTAGGACTATGATGACCAGAGCTTTAAATAAATGAATAAGCAAGCAGATAAATAGATAAGTAAAAAGATAAAAAAAGGCAATTAATGTTTACCTTAGTCTAGCTTTAAGTATAACACCTCAATCTAAATATTGTCTTGAGGCTTTCATGGTAGTGACATTATAAGTGTGTATAAATGAATGAATGAATGAATATGTTCGATTGAACTTGTCTGATGGCAGAAAATTAGGTTTAATTATACCAGTCTTGTTACAAAGTTCTCAACTGAATGTCTTCAAACATAAACCTTCAGTGTAAAACTAAGAGATCTATGATTTTAAAAGAAAAATAAAGTTTGACAATTCAACTCAATTTATAGAAGCCATTTTGGAGTATTGCCCAAAAATGAAAATAAAAATTACTTAAACTACTTTCTTTGTATGGAGACAATACTTAGGCTTCTGTTTTCACCTTATGTGTTACATTAAAGTCCCAGAATTTTCATAAAAAATTACTTAGAAAGCTGAATGTGACATTTTTAGCTTATAATTTTTACTGTATGGAACAAAAACTATGTTTTTCAAGTGAAGATGAGGAGTTAAGTACAATTTTCTTTTAATCAATAATTTACATCTGTCAGATACCTGCCACTTTTCACTGTTTCTAAGAGCTCTGGACCTAGAAAGGAACCTGAAATATCACATAGGAAGAGGTTCTGAGGCCAAGAAACAGTCATAATTTTCTAGTACTTTACTCCATGGGAAAGGGATGAGCCACTCTTGCTTTCTTAGGTATAGATCCTATATTGCCTGATTTTGAATGGATCATGTGGAAGCAGTATTCATTTTACTCTGTTTCCTGAGGCAGGTGTGAGCATGTTTTAAATTTCAAGTTTAAGTTTAGAGTTTAAGTTTAAAGACTGCATTTTTTATAAATGAGTAGATTAAAGTGTTCATGCTTAATGGGTTAATTCATATTAATTTAATAAACAATTATAAATGAGCTGTTAAATACAAGGCAATGCACTTGCTGCAAAGATGAAAACCAAAGCATGTGTACAAGAATTCAGATAATATGAAATAGAATATGATAAGAGCAAAAGAGAAATCTGGGCAAAATACTCCAAGAAAATTTGATAAGGGACAAATGGATTCAACTGGAGATGTCAGGCAAGACTTCATAGAGGAGGCTGGGCCTTGAAGGATAAAGAGTGCTTTTCAATTAGGGAGCCTGGTTATGTATGCACAGAGATAGGGCATTGTAGCATGATTCTAGAAAAGATAGAATATTTGAAAGGAAAAGATACAAGTAGTTCTAGAAATGTAGATTTTTTTACAGAAATCCATAGGGCTCTAGAGGAAGCAGCTCTCATTTTATTTAACATGTAGTCGGGAGCCACTAAAGGTGCTTCATTGGGAAAATGAGATATCTAGAAAAAAATAAATAATGTAGTATACCTCTTTTGGGAGGATGTTAAATAAATGAAATAAATTGGACAGAGGAGGCATGGTTATTTGTAACATGAATTAAGACCAAGGCAATTAGATAACGTAGTAAGTAAACCAAAGGGCATACAGATATTCTGGAAATGAGAGATCTCATTTTCTAAATAACATATATTTATATATTAAAATATGATGATTGGGCATCTAATTAACAAAGTAATGGAATTCCTTCACTTCTTCCCAAACATTCACAGTATCCAATTGTTATTTTGATGAGCAGCCCACAACATAATATGAGCAAGGACATTCAAAGCACTGGGCTAAAGGATGCTATTAGAGGCAGCTATTGATGCAGTGGATAGCACCCTGAGCATTGTTAGGAAGATCTGGGTTCAAATCTATCCTCAGAAAAATACTAGTTGTGTGATCATGAGAAAGTAACTTGACCTCTGTTTGCTTCAAGTTCCTTAACTCGAAAATGGAGAAAATAATGGTATCTACCTCCTGAGTTGCTGTGAGGATCAAATGAGATAATTGTAAGACCAGTGCTCAGCTCACTGCCTGGCACACAGTAGGTGAAACATAAATGCTTATTCTCCCCCTTTCCCTTTATCAGGCAACTGCCAAAGAATCAAAAAGCCAATGGGGAAATATCCTATAGACTATTGCATATTACAAATAATAATAATAATAATAATAATAATATGTGTGAACTGATAATGGAGATGATTTGGGAATATATCATCAGAAAGTTCACTTATGAATTGAGACTGAGATCAAAGCCATTGAATGAGTTACAAAGAAGCTAGGTCCATCATGTGATAAGAGTGAGTATTTTTTTTTTATAAGAGTGAGTATTAACAGGTGTACAACTCAGTTTGAGCAGGTATACTTAAGAGTGTTGGAAAAGATAAGAAGCCCCTCAAAAATATTTGGGGGACCCCCTGCAGAAAACTTGTGGAAAGGCAACTTGTGGAAAGGCAGAGACAAGAAAATAATAGGATGGACAGACATGGAAGAGTTGAGACTTGCCTCAAAAGAAGTAGAAGCCAAATAAATGAGATCATAGAACCATCGAGGATTTGAATTAAAATCTACATCATCCCCTTGGAAAGCTTTATTACCACTAAATGAAACATGTAATTCATCACTGATATTTTATTAATGTAATTAGTGTGTCAAAACATGGGGCACCTTCAGACCCTTCCGATTCTGCTGAGTATGATGGGAGACACACTTTAGCTCTTTATTCAGAGAAGGCTTAGAGCTAAGTTGGAATCTCAAAATTCAGTATCGTAGAGTGGAAAGAAATTAAGCCTTGGAATGAAAAGACTTGGAGATGAGTTCAGACTACTAATTCACTATATAACCTTGAACAAATCATTTCACCTTTCTCATCCTTTTTGTTCATCTGTGAAATGGACATCTTCATACTTACCCTACATAGCTCCCAGTGTTGCTATGAGGAAAGCACTTTTTAAGTGGTAAAAACAAACAAATGTAGAAATTTGGATAATTTTATTACTATTTTCATTACTATCCTCTATTTTCTTACTATCCTATCTGCCTACATTTTAGGGTATCCAGGACAATATAACATTTGGATACGCCTCCTCAAATACATACAAAATGTGTTCAAAGAAAGCATAACTATATCAGTAAAATGGTACATTCTAAAGACAGACTCCCTGCAGTTACTAGGCCCTTTATAGTACACTTCCTTCTGACTAGGACTTGAGTTTTCTTTCCCACCTCTCCTTAATACTATGTGAAGTTAACTATAATCTTGGGTATAAATTAATACCTTCTTTCTTTCTGCCCAACTAATAGCTGTCTGAAGAGATGCCATGAAGGAGTGAAGTCCAATAACATGAAAGGCTTGATTCTGGCAGGAATGGCATTTACATTTTTTCTAGTATTTATTTATGTATACATTTATTATTCTCCAAGTAACATTCAAAATGCTGACCCCATCATATGTGTGTAGTGATTTAGAAATAGTGTGATGGTTATAAATTTTGACTTTTAATACATCACAGACTTCAACTCCTGAATGATATGAATTTGGGCTTCTTTTCAGACATGTGCTGGAGGAGACATCAGTTTATTTGATAAATTTATATTCTTCACCCCACCTTTCATCATGCTACACACCTTTTTCCATATCATCCAGTGGTGTGTGAGACATCATTTCTTCATGAGATTTACTAAAAGTTTTACTGGTACCTCCTAAATAACAAGCAAGTGTGTATGTGTGTATAGATAGAGATAGAGATATATAAATATTTAGTGTGCATATGTATATATAAAGTATGTAAGTATGTATATCTATATGTGTATGTATATATGTATATATAAATATATGTTTTCTTAGTGAAAAACATTATATAGGGTCTCACTTGGTTATTGATATTATACAACAAGCTTATTTTTCATGCTGAAATAGGAGAAAACAACAATAGCACAACTGTAGGGCCACCTTTAAAATGTTATTTATTCAGTTAATTAGTCAGGAGAACCTTTGGGACTGGGAAACATGGGAAACATGAGATTTCAATGATTATATGAAATTGTCCTTTTTACTATTAGGTTAAAAGAATTTGCCCTCAATTTGTGGATAAATGTGCCCTTATAATCAGCAATGGGTTCTACTACTCTTGTGGGACATCATTTGGCAAACATTGAATTCTACTGGAGTCCTTTAGGAGTTTCCTTCATAAACCCATCATTTCCTTTTTCTGGCAAACTTAGTTGGGCTTTCCTTAAATGAATTTTAGGCTCTGATCTTCTTTGTGGAAAAGTATGGGCAAGACTCATTCAGCATTCATTTTTCCCCATGAAAATATAATAAAACATTCCTACATTGAATTTAATTACATCTCTCCTTCTCTCTTGAAAAGCTTTAAAATTTTTTACTTGGCTAGATTACAATAAGTTAAACATGGAAATCTTATTTCCAGTTCTTAGTGGGTGGCATATATGTATGTGTGTATACATATTTACACATAATATGTGTGTTTACATGTATATGTGTCTATATGTATATATATATATAGTATTGTATATGTATAGCATATATGCACATGTAGGTATATATTGCATATATAGTATAAATGTATTATAGTATATACACAACTAAAGAGGTATGTGTCTAGTATATGTCAGTCAATAATAATATTAAAATAACAACAATAACTAGCATTTCTATATGCCTACTATATGGCAGATATTATGGTAAATGCTTTGAAACTATTATATTATCTTCACAATAACCCTGCAGGTAGGTGTTATTACTATCTCTACTTTATAGATGAGGAAACTGAAGCAAATAAAGCTTAAGTGACTTGCCCAGGGTCACACATGTGAGACTGAATTCAAACTTAGATCTCCAGGTCTGGTGCTTTATTCACCGAAACACCTAGTTGCAAAAAATAAACATTTCTTAAGAACAGGTTATGTTCTAGGAACTATGATAAGTGCTAGAGACACAAAGAAAAGTGAAAGTCAGTCCCTGCTCTCAAGGAGCTCATGTATGCTCCAACAAGCTATATACATATAACCTAACAAACTGGAAATAATCAACAGAGGGAACACACTAGAATAAAGAGGGCCAGAGGAGTGGTTTCCCATAGAAGGTGAGATTAGTCAGGACTTGAAGGTAGTCAGGGAAACCAGGAGGTATAGATGAAGAAGGAGACCATTCTAAGAATAATAGACAGGTAGGGAAAATGCCCAGTCAGGAGATATAGTGTTATGATCAAGGAACAGCAAAGCCAGTGATACTGGATCACAGAGTACCTGCCAGAGTCTAAGAGGTAAAAAGATTAGAAAGGTATTGGGAGAAAGGTTGTGAAGGGTTTTATAATCAAATATATATATTTTATATTGGATTGTAGGATGGATAGGAAGACACCATAGCTGATTGAGTGGGAGAGTAGTGCATGATATGATCAGGCCAGAGATTTAGGAAGATTACTTTGACAGTTGAATAGAGGGTGGTTTGAAGTTGGGAGATATTTGTGGTTCGTGTGTGTGTGTGTGTGTGTGTGTGTGTGTGTGTGTGTGTGTGTGTGTGTACGTACGTGTGTGTGTTTCTGTGTTAGTCATTTTTCTTCTCTTAGGGCCAGTTCTTCATCTTTAAAATGAAAAGGTCCTCTGATTCTATGATTTGATGATCCTTTGAAAATTCTCATGGACTACTTGGTCATTTGTAATCTTCATTTTCATAAAATGACTATGAATTGTTATGAGAATAATCTGCATGTTTAGCTATAGGATCTTGGATGAAAATGCATATTTTAAAAAAAATGAATGAGAAGCCTTTGCAAATGCCTTTCTCTAGGAGACCAAATTTTCATAGTCCACAACTGACCAAAAGATTCTGTGCCATTTGTTTTGTTACTGATTTTAAGAATTTTAGTTAGTATTCTGGGACACACGACCATCAAGATAGAGGACTAGACACTTTCTCTGATCTTTTGACCTCTCAAGCCTCTCCAAAATAATAACTATGCTCAGGAGATAAAACAATTTTAGCTATCTTTATGGTCTGACACAAAGAACTCCAAAGAAGTAACAACAAGATGAATTAATGAGTAGGTTAATTAATAAACCATTTGATCAGCCCCCAATCAGTCAGCATACTGGGGTAGGATTGTATAAGTCAACCCACAGACTTGCAACAGAATTAAATTTTACACTACCCTCTCTTCTCTGTGTAGAAGAAAGAAAAAACCCAGAATGTTGCACAACTGAGGATAGCAGTGGGGTAATATGTATGCTGCCATGATGCTTAGCAGAGTGAGGAACAGAAAGAATTGAGGCAGGATAGCAACATATGTGGATCTGAATCAAAGGGGACAAAAATCTATCCTGAAATTGTCCTTTCTCTCCTAACCCCCAAATTCACTTGGGACAAAGATAAGCCTGGCAAAACATGAACTGCCCAGGCTTGGGAAAGCAAGACAACTTTGAAATCCAAACCCTGGGGAATCTGTCATCAAAGGAGGAGGCAGAAAGTTAGCGACAGCATAATATAAGGGAAAATATACTGAAATCCCAAAGATCTCTCTGTTTTCTGTGTCTCTGTCTGTCAGTCTGTCACACACACATGCACACACACACACGCACACACACACACACACCCAAAATCTTTGTAAAACCAGTATTATTCTGATAATAATATATGGCCACAGATCATAGAACTCAATAATCTTGAGTTTAATTGGGTATTATTTGGGTATTCCAATTAATATCCAAAGAATAAAAAAAGTAGTGGAGAAATATATGCTAGCCTTAGTACACTTTCAGGTATAACTTGCATTTAAGCTTTGTTGAATAAATTATTCAGGAATATGTAATAAAAAAAAAATGAGCTGGCTGTCAAGACAAAAGCCACAGTTCATGACCAAGTCACCCACTGAATATTAAAGAGGAGTATGGATGGCCTTCAGCAGAGTAGGTAGATCCTATATGGACCAAATTTGTGGGAAAATATCGCCAAGTATTACACAGAATGAGAAGGTCAAATGCAGACAGGGTGACCAATGGTTGGATATAGCATAGAGATTCTTGCTGGGTTGTACTAGGGTTCATCTCTGGTTTCTTGCACCTCTGAGATTAGGTTATTTTGTGAAGGCATAGAGGGGTTGCAATCTATACCACTGGAGAGAGTACTCATATTGATAAGATCATCTAAGAAAGATACTCTTTGAATTCTTATCAAGGTGTAGATTCTCAGAAGCTTAGTGAATAGAAATAGAAGCTTTGGCAAATTCACCCAAGCCCGTAAGGTGGTATGGGTGCAGCAGCAGATTGTCTTTTTATCTTTTCTTTTAAAAACCAACCAAAGTGAGGATGTAATCACCAAGAAAGGCTCATAACATTAATCTACTTGACCACTACAAACTATCAAGGTAATATACATTGGTTTATACGGACTTTCAAGATAACGATCATAGATCTCTTTGAGAGTTTTAAGTATTGTACTAATTATTTCCTACCTCTCATCCCCCCCTCCACATAACACACATACAACAAGATGCATAGAATTGTAAAGATTCTAGTTCTGATGGGTAAATAATAACAACACTAGTAATATAATTTATTAGTATTATCACTTGTTATTCTCCACCAAATTGAGCAAGAAGCTTCTGTGTTTCTGAGACAAATCTTTTAACCTTAGGTCATCAAATTGATAACTATGATTTAACTTTGCCTTTCATATTAAAGATTATAATAACAGTAATAATAATAGTAATTATTTATTTTAATTTATTGAATTTTCAAGTTTGCCATATGCCTTCCTCATAGGATTTATGTATATATATATATATATATATATATATAAAATGAATCATCCCCTTCCTTCAGAGAACTTACATTCTATTGGGGGAGAGAAGAGGCTTCTCCAACATGAGTTCTATGTTAATACTTAAATGGATCCATTATTGTGGAGGTACTATTTGGAAACCTTTCATGCCTTCTCCTAATATATGATGCTTGTTCACGTCCTTCCATACATTTTATAGATTATGTATATATTAGAGGCTTTATTTGTCTTTTAATAGTTTAATACTAATGTGAGAGACAATGTGATATAATAGGTAGAAAGCCAACTTTACACTTTAGACATGTATCCTTTAAATGTGGACCATTCACTTAAGTTTTCATGGGTCCCAAGGAACCAAGATAATAGTTATTGACAATGTGTTTATCTGCATACTTGAAAAAAAAAAACAACTTTACAAACCAGCATTCCCTACGCCAATGTAATTATGTTTTCTCCCTTACCAAAAAATACCTCTTTGACCCATGGGCAGTCCAATTGTTACTGCTATTCTATCTTACCACCCTCCAAATTAAAACAGGTCAATTATCTATGAATTAAAGCAGGAGAAATAACTCATAAATATAATAAATATAGTATTGGTCTAGTCTCTTGTAGACACAAATGAGAAGGAATATGGCTTGTATAACTAGGGAAATGATGAAGTAGCACAGGCAGATGAGTACAAAAGGCAAAGCCTAAGCCATACTTACCCAGTTTGGTGACTTGAGGTTAAAAGACCAGTCTCAGAAGGAAGCTCTTTGCTCAATTCAGTTGACAAATGTATGATTTATTTTCCCAATTTATTTTTATTTGAGGATAGGGGTGAAGGGCACAATGTCGAATCCTATTTTGCAGTATCCCTAATGGCAGGGCTTTGAAATATCAATAAGTATGTGTGAGATATAGTATTTTTCCTTTCAAGTCTCTTTGCAATCATCCTTACATCATGCCAAAAACTTAACTTACCAATGAAGGCATTAACTTGATGTCAATATAAAACCTTTTGTAGCGTTTTCAAGGCTTGAGGGAGCTCACACATAGGCATCTTATAAATAATATAATGCTGTGTTGAGCCAGGTCAACATAGAATGACATTTCTGACTAACCTCAGAATCCAAGGTAGGTCAGATTATGCCTCCTAGACAAACAGGGAACAGATTAATTCATGTTATCTACAACTGAAGCTTGCTCTTAATCATTTTGGTGGGGTTTGATCTGCTACTGAAAGATTTCATGCAATGAATTTATAAAATTTTAAAATTATTTGCTAAATTGTTTTCCAGATTAAAGAAAAAAAAGGAATAATTGTCTATGATCTGTGTAGACAAAAACAAGAGAAGTCCAGTGATCATAGGAAATTGTCCTGGAATTGTGAGCTGGCAGGAGGAATGGGGCATGGGAGGTATTGGGAAGCCTACCAAAAGCACATACCTTGTTAGATCTGTCAAATCTGGAAAGCCTCCTATTCTGAATGGAGCGGGACTTTGGCTCCCTTCACATTGTCATCTCCTAGGAGCCTAGAAATGTTTAGGGCCAGAATACGGTCCAATGAAAATAGTTCTTTTGGTTAAGGATTTCAGAATGTTCCTTCATTATTCACTCTCTTTTTCTTGGGTTTAATCTCTTCTTCTTGCCCTTATTTTGCCTTTTTGTTCTTTGTTCTTTACATTGCCATAGGGAGGAGATATTTAGACTTGAGAAAACAGGTCCTGTGTCCTTTGGCTTTTATTATATGTGTAATTTAAATTGTACCAATTTCTATTTCCCTCAAAGCAAGCAAATTAAATAAACAATAAATCAGGAAAAGGGAAAGCTTACTCTAACCTGGGACAAATTACGGGAGTATTTTCCCTTTCTTTTGGCTAATTGTATACTGAAAACTAGCAGAATATGTCTCATATTCTGTTTCAATAATTCCATAAGTTAAATTAATTTTGATAGGACATTCCGAATACTTGTGCTCTAGAAGGATATATAAGGTGTGTGTGTGACATACCAGAGATATAATGTGGTATATAAGATATAGTTATATGATATATAAAATATATATGGCATATAAATATATATATATAATTTATATAAGATTATGTAGCATTTATGAGATATATAAATCACTCATTTATTTATGTAATAAACATTTGTTGTGTTACAAGTTTGGTGCATGGAAAAAAATGAGACATTTTTAAAACATTCTGCAAACCTTAAAGTGATATGTAAATTTCATCATCAACATCATCATCATCATCATCATCATCATCATCTTTATTAATACATATGATATGACACTAGGTATCACATGATAATGGAAAAGAAATATAAGACACGGGCACTATCTTCCAACAGTTTAGGATTTTGGACACCTTGCTGATCTGGAAAATTTCTTATGACATAAGTAGTTTGTTTGCCTCTCATGTTGATAATCAGATTTTTCTTTCAGCCATCATTGTTGGGAGTTTATATCAATGGTAAAAGGTGATTATTGGATTTGCCTTTATGTTTCTTACTGCCAACTGAGGATAATACATTAAAAAGTCTAAAGTCAAGGATAAGAGATTATCAGAGTTGCAATTAATTTCTACTTTTGATTTTAAAAGCATTTTACAAAATGCATCAATTTGTGTTTGCATACATTATTTTATAGTTTATTTATGTGCATCTTGTTTCCTTGATAGACTACAAGCTCCTTGAGGCAGGGTGTGCTTCATTTTAGGGTTTGTTTGTTTTCCCTACCACCAATGCCTTAGTAATGCTTGTTGACTAATTGTTGGTATTCATTCGGTAATCCCAGCAGCCTCATGAGCTAGGTCTTATAAATACTATTTCCCCCATTTTACAGATAAGGAAATTCTGGGTTAGCATGTTATGTTACCTATAATCAGATAATTAGCAAGTGCCTGAACCAAGATTGAAACTTAAGTCTCCTTATTCTGGAAAGAGAACACTATCTGTTGTACCACCCTGCCTCAAAAAGTAAAATTGTTTAAAGTTTGCAAAGCACTTTCTCAGAGGCCCAGCGCATGTCATTCTGATAATGAAGAAACTGTGTTTTAGAAAGTTGTGATTTACCATGGCTGTGCAGGTAAGGAGTGGCAGGGGCAGGATTAGAAGAACACAGGTCTCTTGATTTCAGATCTAGCATTCTTTTCTCTCTGCCCAGTGTCATGAAGAGAAATGAATAACGATCCAAAATGGTCATATATTTGAGATAGAATGGGAGTGATGAGTGTGCAGTATATGGTGCAGACTCCATAGGAGCAGTCAAATTCAACATAGTCAATTTTATGTTGAATAGACATTCAACGTAATGTCTATGTTGAATGCAGTACCCTGTTGGACATTGCCCTCTAGGAATGTATCTTCAGATAAAATAAAACAAAATAAGAATAAGAATGAGAATAAGAAATATGTATTGTTTTATCAAATGAAATAATATTTGCAAAGCATTTATCACGGTGTCTGGTACAGTAAACACTAAATAAATTTGTGTTGCTTTCCCTCCCACATCTCATATCTATGTGGTGGTTTTAAACACATTTTTTTTTCATTTCACCACTAATGATATGGACAGCAGACATGCTAGAAATAATCTTCATGGTTTTTACCTGTGAATATTGGATTTTCTCCTTATGGTCATTATGGATTTTAGTTTTACCAATATAGGCTCTTACTCTCTTAACCTCAAATAAGCATTTTTTCTCCATTGGTCTTAGGATCTAGAATATAAATAAACAATGTAGTTTCCTTCTTCTGGAGTGAGTGGCGTGGGATTACAGGTACAGACGCTGCATACTCCATTGGTTTTTATAGCTTTCTTGAATGATTTTCACTTAATTGTTCTTCTTCCAATGTAGAAATCATTATGGGATTTTGGAGGGGCGATATGGGGCAAAAGGGGTGGTGATAGTATACAGAAATGATTATAATATTAAAATACAAATAAACATTAAGGCATTTTGTTGTGTTTTTTTTAAAGAACATAATATATAATCAAATGATGTAGGTTCCTGAACTTGAAAATACAAGAATTTCAAGGATCTTAGATTTCAGTGGTGTGGATTAATTCCATACACTATGTATATTACAACCATTCTAGTCCTTTTTGGTTCACTTCAATAACAAATATTAAGCAGCAACTACTGTTAGATACAATGCTATGTCCTGCTCTTCCTGAGCCCTCTAATTACATTTTAATAGTATTTGTTATTTCCATACTCAAAACCTTTTCCAGTTAGATAGAGTTCTCTGCCAATCTTTGCTTTCCTTTGAGACCAAAAGGTTAAGGCTACTGATGATAGCTCACCAAAATCACAATTTACTGGAAAGAACTTTTATTACATTTCTTTTTTCGATGACATTTGTGGATTCAGAATTTAGGTAGTAGCCCTCATAAAAACAATAAATCAAAGAACTTCAGGAAGCTCTAGAATGCAATGAAGTACCAAAATTGATAGTACAGACAGAACATTGCTATAGAGGTGTATAGGATCATATATTTAGCACTGGATAAAACTTTAAAGATTTTATTCAATCCCCTCATTCCTCATTTTATACATGAACAAACTGGCCCTTTCGAGAGGAAGGGATATGGCTAAAATCAAAAGGCTTATAATAAATAACAAAACTGGGATTTGAACTGAGATCCCCTATTGGGGCCCCTTATTGGGGAAAAACCTACTTGGTTTTCCTCCAAATTCAACTGTTTTTTCCCATTATCCCAGAAAGAAAGCAGCTATAAATGCAGGCTGAAGTCCTTTAGAGAAGAAGCCCCCTTAGGTTGACAAGCAGGTAGAAGAAAAATAAACATCTGCAAGCCAGGACACCCTTTGCTTAGTGCACTCTGTTCTTTCTGAATATATATATATATATATATATATATATATATATATATATATATATATAATACGTAGTTACTGGCATATAGCAATCAATGGGTGTAGGATTTGTTTGTTTGTTTTTTCTTCATTCATTGTCTTCATTTGTTTCTAAAGAATGGAGAAAGAGGAAAATCAGAGACCCATATAGTGGCCATTGAAAAAAAAAAGCCACAAATTAGTTCCAAGGGCAGAAAAAAACATGTTTGTATAATATGCCCAGCTGACCCCAGTCACTGTATAGGCATACTAGTAGAATGTTCCAGGGCCCTACTTTGTCATATGACATGATGCCGTCTGGCTTTGCATATTGGGATTTGTGGACTCTTGTATCCTTATTCTAGACTCTAAACTTTGGGCTTAGGTAATGATGCCATGTAACTTTTGAAGACTTTAAATGATATTTTTTATATGCCAAATAGCTATGCTGAAATATAAATAATATTTATGAGGAAGTTGAGAGTGCTTTAAATATTGTGAAAATGCTGACTTTGACACATTGGGGATAATGATGCAGAAACAGTAGGCTCTTTGTAAACCATTTAATAGCAACAATTTTCTAAATCAAAGCAATCTAGGCTTCCCCATTTACAATCTCATCCCCAACTACTACAGTCTCATAAAAGGCTTTACAACAGTGAATCTTGTGCTTCTCTGAATGGTTATCTGGAATTTAGGGGCCTGAAACTATTTGCTGTGTTTTATCTTTTCCATGAACAGAAAAGCTATTGAGGGAGATTAGTGGTAGAGGTGGGGGTGGGGCAATGTATTTATTTGTTTGTTTGATTTTTTGTTTTGTTTTGGCTTTTTTTGCAGACATATCATAATTAAGAGATGTAGGATTTATTTAAGAAACCCCATGCTAAGGTTAGGAAATGATTTCTCAGTTTAAGTTACAGTATTTAATAAATGTTAGATGTTAGTATAAGTAGGTTTTCCAGTTGGTATACAACATAATTTAATGGTAATCTTTGTATGTTTCTATCCTATTGTATAATGTGGTTGTTGTAGGAGCAAAATGCAAAAAGGATTACTGCAATGCAACTCTATTACTTTTAATGTAACACTCATGGCAGAGTTTAATCTGTATATTAACTTTTGTATTTGCTAAGTCCTAGATATTACCACAGAAAATGCTTTTCCCCCAGTAGAGAAATAAATGCCTTCAATTCTAATTATGTTTGAAGGTAGCCAATAGTGTTTGGATTTCATAATGCCTATATTTATTCATGACCTACTGTATCTTCTGCTAATGTGCTTCCTCTAAACCTCCCTAACATGCTTTTCTTCAATCAAACAGAGAAATAAAGTATTTTACATAGAACATTTGGAACGCTGAGATTTCCAAAGTTCTTGGAGGTCACACTAAATTCATTCCCAGGGAGACAGGGAAGGTATGTTCACTCCTGACCAAAGTGTGTGTGGTAGCTTTTGAAACACCTCTGGAGAAGGAACTTGCTTGGGTTGCATTTTCTTTCTGCAATTCAATATTAGGAAGATTCCTGGGTTCTGCCTAAATTTTCATTTCAGGAGGCTGGTATCTTTCAGTCAGAAAGGAAATATACTGCATTATCTTTGAAGCATTTATCATCTTTGGCAATATAAGCCACAGAAAGACTAGTAAATCCATTTTAAACATAGGTTATAGACTCAGCAACACAATCTGCTCTCTTTATATCCTTGAGACTCCCCTATAAAGTTTTATTTTAAATATCCTCCTGAGTACTCACAAAAAAAAAATAGGGAATATGCATTAGATTTATTTCTTCTTAAAAATAGGGGAATAAAAGAAATGGGCTCGAAAGTATCTAGTAAAACTGATATCGGCCATAGTTAAGAATGGGGATTTTATGACTCTAATTTCACCCTGTCAGAAGAATTAAGTTTGAATGGCAAATTCAACTGTTTGTGAAGACTGTCAGCCCAGAGGGAGTTGGAGGTTAAAGAAGATTTGTGCTTTTAATTTCTACACTTAACTTTAGAATCTTTGTGCAGTCCATCTTTCCTCCATGACAATTTCACTTGCTTAGTGGCTGAAATCATTTGGAGTCATTTTCATCAGGTTGAAGTCATTAAAAGGGGGTAGTTCCTGAAGTTCAAAAATGTACCTACATTTTTTTGCCTTTTTTGTTTGTAGATCCCTGAATCTTAGGGTGTGGTGGCAAAAATTTGTCAGTGAAGGTGTCAGGATGCTTTTGTTGTTGTTGTTATTGTGGTTATTGCTTTGTTTTGTTTTAAACTAAAGAGAGCTAGGAACACTGGATTTGCTGTATAATTACCTTAAGTTGAGGCTGTTTATATATGTGATAATAATTAATTACAATTATTCTTAAATAGCAAGGAAAAGAGCTTAATTAAAATTATGAAGCTTTTCTTTGTATGTTAAAAAAATCAATCTTGGTATATTTTTACCTAAACTATTGACAATTTATAAATCTTAAGGTGTATATTCATCATTAAATATATGCTCTTTTATTCTCCAGATAATGACTGAAAACAAATCAATACAAAAATTGGTATTAGGCCATATTTAATAAGCAAAAGAGGAGTGAGTAGGGAAGAGAATGGTCAGTGGAATTCTAAAGGGTATTTTGCTCATGAAGGTGAAAGAAGACAGACATGAAAGGGAATTTGATATAGTGCAAAGAATGTGGCTTTGGAGTCACGAAACCTGTGATGATGCCTGACTCAGCCACTTACACAGTGTCACAATGGGGAAGTTATATCAAATTTCTGAGACACATCTGTAAAATGGAGCGAGTGATATTTTTTCTAACTACCTCACAGAATTGTTTTGAAGAAAAGCACTTTGTAAGCCATAAAGTGCCATGTGAATGTGAACTGTTATTAATTTTATGCTGCAACCATATTTCATCAGTACATAAAAAGTGAAAGACTCAAGTAAAAGTATTATAAATTTTGAAATTGTGCTCTTTTGTTTGGAAGTCCTATAACACAGGGAATCCCTAAAGTGATACCTAAATAAATGCAATCTTATTTCTTTAGGCATAGGTCTGAAAATACAATATAATTGTAGAGGAGGGAAAAAAAAACATTAAAAGCCCTGAAAATGGCAGTTAGCCTATTTTATGTAACTATATAAGCAATTATAGTTAAACAAATGAAGTAGTGAAGTTTCTGCCTGTCTATAATTTCTTGTCTGAGTATCTCTGTCAAAAATATACCTGAGAGTGTGACAGATTAAGTGGTTGTACATTAAGGATCCTGTATGTTCTTCTTAGCTCTGGGAGACATAGCTAAGTATCCTCCCTTCTTTTAATCCTATTTAATATTTTGTATGTTGGAAATATTCAAAATTGTAAAACTTGAAAATTGAAAGATTTTAGGTAAATTTTCTGCCATTTTGTGCTTTCAATATGATTCCATTAAACAATTATTTATTAAGCCCCTACTATATACTAGGGACTTTGCTAAGTACTAAGATACAAATGTAAAATGATAGTCCCTGTCCTCAAGGAGCTTACATTATATTGGGAAGGGGGGAAGATAATAATGTATCCTTATGTAAGAAATTTTACACATATAGCATAATCCCACACACACAAGCGCAAACACAGAGATATACATAATGGTTGGGGATGGGCACAGGTGCACTATAAGTGGTAGTTAACGAAGAGGAAAAAGAAAAATAAAAAGAGGGAATACTGAAGGGTACAGTTAAAGACTGACAAAAATGTGGTCAGAACAATGGAGGGATGGTACTGACATGGATGGATAGGAAGGAGCCAGGAATGGAATAGTGGTCAAGGAAGGGAGCTTGGCTTTAGGCAGCCTGCAACTCCTTTTCAAGAACAGATGTTTTGTTGATTTATCAATTTGGGAGAAAAAAAAAAGTAGAGTGGTATAAAGGTAAGAGATGGGGATGGGGAGTGGTATGCTTGTGGTTTCAAGGAAGATGCTATGTGCCTTTTCTTACCTTACAATCAAGGAAGGGGCTGAAGGAGTCCTGATGATATACTGCTTAGGAGGAGAAGAGGCATATCTGCAATATTTTCCTTTGAGATGAATTCTCAAATCATCTCTGCTTCATAACTCCAATCACTTGCTCCCAATAGGTTATGAGCCCTTTGAGAACAGGTATTATTTTTGGCCTTTTTATACCACTACCCCAGTTCCTTGGGCATAGCAAATGCTTAATATGTGTTCACTTGGTTGTTGAATGACAATAGATCATCTTCCCAGGGTTTGGGGAATAGTTGACTATTAGGAAAGGTTTAGACACACCTTTCTCAATAGAGTGCTGCATGAAATCAGAATGATGGATGTAGATTCAGATCCTTCATCAGAAACTTAATAGCTGGGGTGGCTAGGTGGCGCAGTGAGTAGAGCGCCAGCCCTGGAGTCAGAAGGACCTGAGTTCGGATCTGGCCTCAGACACTTAACCCACACAAACAAAAACCTAGCTGTGTGACCTTGGGCAAGTTACTTAACCCCAATTGCCCTAAAAGGGGCGGCTAGGTGGCGCAGTGAGTTAGAGCGCCGGCCTTGGAGTTGGGATGACCCGAGATCAAATCTGGCCTCAGAAAATGAGCACCCACACATAAATAATGACTAGCCGTGTAACCTTGAGCAAGTTACTTAATCCCAATTGCTTCAAAAAAAAAAAGAAAAGAAACTTAATAGCTGCATGACCCTGTACAAGTCACTTAATCTCTCCCAGTTCTCATTTCTTCATTTGCAAAAATGGCTATTGTAATAGCACCTAATTCACAGGGTTGTTTTGAGAGTCATGTGAAATAATATGTTTAAACCATTTTGAAAATATTAAAGGACTATATTAATGCTAGCTACTATTTTCATTATAATTGCTGTTACAATAACATCACTGTGAGAGAAGAAAATTGTTTGGCAGAGACTATTATTATAGTATTGAGATCTGCTTGGTAGGTAGTAACCATGTCTGGTCTCTAACCCAATCTATTCCCGGAACTCATCAATATATATAGAAGACTACTGGGGAATACCAAACAATATAGGTAACAAGGTGCTAAAATCATGTTATCTTATACAACAGTGGATTGAAGTTATAAGTTTGAGACTTGCATCAAGTCCCAAGTCACTATTACCCCCATGTCCTGTACCAGCAGAACCCCTATGCCCATCATTTTCCCATGCCCATTTCCTGGAATTCTTTGCCTCAATGCTGTTTCCCTAGTTTCCTTCAAGATAACTCAAGGCCCACTTTCTATAAGAAGCATCACCTGGTTCCTCCCAGCCATTACTACTCTATGATTTCAAATGCCTTCATGTAGTCTGTACGCAGTACACACACACACACACACACACACACACACACACACACACTATATGCTGTGTATTTGCATGTTGTTTTCACTGCTAGAATGTGATTAGCTAGCATTAGTGGGAACAATGTTAGACTTAAAACTAAGTTTATATCTGGCCTCAAATGGTTACTACCTGTGACCTCAGATACTAGTCATCTCTAAAACAGAGAGGTGAATGGCAGATACCTTACATTGTTATTAAGAGGTTCACATGAGAGAGAATATATAAAGTATTTTGTAAACCTTGAAGTACGATATGTCAGTTATAGTTATTGTTATGTCCAAACCAGGGGAGGTGTGTGTGTGTGTGTGTGTGTGTGTGTGTGTGTGTGTGTGTGTGATATGTACAATGAAATCATCCATCCATACCTGGAATATTGTGTTCTATGCTAAGCACCATATCTTCAAAAAGGAGTACATTCAGGATAAAAATATAACAACAGCAGCTATAATAATCAAATGCATATGTATGTTGTGCTTGGAAAATTGCCAAATGTTTTTTTTTTTTTTACAAATATTAGCTAATTTTATTTTCACAACAACCCTAGAGTGTAGGTGCTATTATTATCTCCATTTTAGATGAGAAAACTGAGGCACATAGAGATTGTGACTCACCCAGAGTCATATCACTTGTATGTGTCTGTGGGTGGATCTGAACCTGTCTTCTTTTCTTTCAATCAGCTGTCTCTCCATTGTATGTACTTCCTCAGTGCTGTGAAGACATGCAGATGAATGTCGATGTCATAGGAGAAAAGTGGAAGGAACTTGGAATGATTAACTTGAAGAAGTGAATAGTTGTAGAGGCATGATAGCTATCATCAATCATCCAAAGGACTGTCATGTGTAAGAGGGATTAGATTTGTTCTGTGTTGCTTCAAAGGACCATTGGGTGTTAATTACAGGGAAGCAGATTTGGCTTTCTAATGATTAGAAAGGTTCAAAAATGGGATCCTTTTTATCAGGAATTTCTTTCCTAGAGCACTTTGTCTGGATGTCTCTCCTTTGCCCTCAGCTCATCCTATCTTGTTTCATATTTTTTGTCTATATGCCATAGCCTCTATTAGACCAAAGACTCCTCGAGGGCAAGAACGATTGCTTATTTTGTATCCTCAGTGCATGGTGCACAATTGGTCCGTAATAAAGGTTAATTAAATTGAATTTTCCACAGGACAAAGAGATAGATCTCCCCCAAGCAGTCACTGTTAGGAGCCAAGGTAGTGGAATATAATCAAGCCGTTGTCAGCATGAGCACTGGGTTTTACAAGTTTTACCAAAAAAAGGCTATGATTTCTTGCACATTTTCCCCAAAACAAATGGCCTTGTCAGCTTTGCCCTTGAATGGCAAGCTTAGGAAACAATGGAACCAAGGACCTGGGTGGCCTCCTTGAAGGCTGTGTTCAACACAAGCCAAGACTTTTTAAAGAAGCCATACCTCTGTGTGCTAGTCATCATCAGAAGCTTGATTTAGCTATTTATCTCTGACTAAATCATGAGCCCATGCTTCAAAACACATAATTCTAAACCTATACCCACAGTAGGGATAATTTAAAGAAAAAAAGACAGAGGAAGGATTCACCTTCATGTCCCCATTCACGTGAACTCCTGTGTCTTCCACTCTGTTTTCAGGGACACTTGAATCCTTCCTACCCATGTCTGAGAGATCATTTCAACCTTTGCTTAACACTCTGGCCCGGAATTATTGTGTTCTTAGCTTTAGATACCTGCCTGATTCTCTTTGCCCTGTATACATCTCTGTACTTCACCCAGTGCCTTTTTGACCTGTGATTCCTGCCAGACTTTACTTGCTTAATTGGGCTCTTGGTTCTGGCCCCTCCTAGGCAGCCTTACCCAGCTGCCATCCCTGCTGCAGCATGGTATAAGATGCCAAAACAACCATTCAATTTGGTTGATTTTGTTCAGGGCAAACAAATCAGTCCAACTGGCTGGTTGGTATCTTGTAAACACCTGGTTTGTTAACTGAATTGTGTGCCTTTCCAAATGTTGCTTTGGCATCACGTAGACAGTCTAAATATCTGTACTTCTCCTTAACACCAGTCCAGCACAGGAAGTGCCAGAACTAGCTAATTTATTCCTTCCCAGTAACAATCTCTTCAAGATTATAGAGAGAAACTCACTCTCTCATATTCCTCAGCTGTTCTGGTGAGAGGACTCACACACAGCTGGTTGCTGATTTTTTTTTTTAACATGATTATGAACTCTCCTGCCAGTAGACTGATTCTCACACCCCATTTCACAGGAGATTAAAAGGCTTTGAGAAGACAGCAATAACTCTGGGACACCACTGTCCTGGTTCAAATGTAAACCTACAACTTGAGAGACCCCTGTGGCTTTATAGATACTTTAAGAGCATGATTGTCAGTTAAAGCACCATACCTAAAGGTACAAAACCAAAATTTTAAAAATAATACCTCCTATTTATAGAGTCTTAAAATGTTATAGCCAAAAAGAACCTTGCAAATAATTTGGCTGAACCCAGCTCATGTAACCAAAGAGGAAAATGAGGCTCATTGGTAAAGTGTCTTAAAGTCATACAGCAAGATAAATGTAGGACTAGAATGCAGGCCACTTAATTTTATTCCACTAGTTTTTTGGGGGAAGATCCATCCTTTCTTCCTCCCTCCCTTCCTCCCTCCCTTCCTTCCTTCCTTCCTTCCTTCCTTCCTTCCTTCCTTCCTCCTCCTCCTGCCCCTCCTTTTCTTCTTCTTCTTCTTCTTCTTCTTCTTCTTCTTCTTCTTCTTCTTCTTCTTCTTCTTCTTCTCCTTCTTTCTTCTTCTCCTCTCTCTCTCTCTCTCTCTCTCTCTCTCTCTCTCTCTCTCTCTCTCTCTCTCTCTCTCTCTCTCCCCCTCTCCCTCTCCTTCTCTCTCTCCTTCTCCCTCTCTCTTTATTTCTCTTTCTCCTCACTTTTTTAAAGGAATTTCATTTAAGTCTTTAAAGGGCTGCTTTTTTAATGGTCTTTTACAAATATCTGTCTCCTCAGAACTTGGAGATGAATCTCAGTTAATCAAGTGTAAAACCTGTCTAAGTTAACTGAGGAGGAGGGGAGTAATGGCATCCTTGATCTCCTTCTTGCTATGCATCATCATTTCATAAAGTCAATGAAGAGGTATCACCTGATTTTGAATTTCAGGGCTTAAAGGAAAGACTCATTTCTATTTGATAGAGATGAGTCATGTATAATATATTCCTTGGGTTGGAATGAGACCCTTATTCTAAGGGCTGGCATTGGGAAAGGAAGGAAAGATGGAAATTAGGGAGGAAAGGTAGAGGTAGAGTATGGTCTAGTTTGGATAGAATGATAAATATGTAAACTGTCAAATTACAAGATTAAGTCGAACAGTTAGGTTGGAGTCAGACTGTGAATGACCTTGAAAGCCAAGGTTAGTCATTTTCACTTTATTCCCTAGAGGAATCACTGACAGATTAGAAATTTTCAGCAGATGAGTGAAAATATTATTAAGAACACTGCTTAGACAGTAGCATGGATGGATTAGAATGGGAATTGACTAAAGTGGATCTTTGGA
This sequence comes from Gymnobelideus leadbeateri, assembly GCA_011680675.1. Taxonomy (NCBI): domain Eukaryota; kingdom Metazoa; phylum Chordata; class Mammalia; order Diprotodontia; family Petauridae; genus Gymnobelideus; species Gymnobelideus leadbeateri. The sequence continues at coordinate 458,160 of WOXC01000777.1, forward strand.
AAGAGTAAGGTTCTAAGCAAAAGGTCATGGTTGCTAATCATGGGTTCATAGATTGACAGATGGAAAGTCAGATGAGAAAACTGAGGACAATTTTACAGATGAGGTTGAGAGAGGTTCTGACAATTACCCCTGGTCACATACTCAGTGACTGAGACATAATTCAAACACAGGTCTGCTTGGCTCCAAGTCTAGCATTTTATTTATAACATCATTTGGATTGTAAGCTCCTTAAGGGCAGAAAAGTGTGTGTGTGTGTGTGTGTGTGTGTGTGTGTGTGTTCACATGGACAGAGGCCCGAGTGTAGGTGGAGGGGAGCACTGTGCATATGAACTCCCAGCCTTCTCCTAACACTTGTTGCTTTTTATTTCTGGTGCTTTATATATCAGAAACAGCATCAGCAGCAAAAAAAAAATGATATAGTGCATATTTTCTTGTCTTTTAATTTCTAAAGTTGCCATTTACAGATAGCTTACATGAAAACTATACTAACTAGAATATTTAACTAATGTGAATGCACCATGACCCATCCTGGGAAACAGAAAAAATAGAAGCAATTCAATTTGACTCATTTCAAATAAATATACATGTATCAAGCATGAACAACTTATGAGGAAAGGCAATATGCCACAGTGGATGGAAGGCAGGCTTTTGTGACAGGAAGACATGTTTGGGAAGATAGGAGTATCAGATATATACCAACTGTGTAACTGTGGCCAGTCAGTTAATCTCTTGGTGCCACAGGAAATGCACTAAAGATATATTATGGAGAAGTTCCAATTTGTACAGGTGAAGGAAATCTCTATATTGGCAGTTACCTAGACCAATGAAGTGGAAGTACTAGATTTAAATAAAATAATACCTAGTATTCAGTTCCATTAACATAAAGATGGCATCCTCAGGCTCAGGGTGCTAATGATGTAAGGGGGAGAAAACATATGCATATGTGGGACAACTGTAACACAGGGGAGAGGGAGATAAGTTAAAAAAAAAAAAAGAAAAAAAACACTTTAGGAAATTTGAGGACAGATCATTTTCACTTATGGATGAGTTGGGCAAAGTGCCAAGGAAAGATTCACTTTAGATATAGAACATGAACTGAGCCTAAAAGGAAGGAAGATATTTTCATTATCAGGGAGGGAGGAAGAGTCTCATTTAGACAGGGAGGACAAAGTGAGCACTAAGGTAGAGAGGATAGGATTAGAATAAAGGATGCTAAATAGTACATTTGCTGTATCGTGGAAAGTTAATACATAGTGATGGCCTTTGTCCCTTCAACCAATCCCCACTCTTTTCCAGGGGTAGTAAGAAAGGCATGAGATGAGGTAAGCAAGCACTTTTTACTAAGCTGCTACCTCACTACAATATTAAAAGGTTGTTGTCACATGTATTATTATAAATCAACCAGTCACCAGACATTCATTGAAAACCTAATATGTACCCAGCAGCCAATTTAATCTAGGCAACTGTAATGGGAATGTAAATTTAAGATCTTCCCTGCCCCTAGGCCCTTTGATAGGCTTAAGTGCACCTGAAGCCTATGGTGGGAGGCTTGTTTTTCAGGAGATACTTTGTGATTGGGTAGTGGGTCAAGAGGGTTGTTGTATTCTTTGAGCCAGGAGAAGGCTTTATAAACCCTGTTGTGAGACTTTGTTTTGGGGGTCACTTTGAGAAGTGTTGTGTAATTTGACTAGATGAGACTCTGGGTAGCCGTTGAGCCCCCCAGCTTTGAAAACCCAGATGTTGATCCTTCCCTCTCTGGTAACTGTGACTAGGTATGGATGTATGTAACAGTCAGACAGTTGGAGGCCTGTCTGCTTGAAATGTTTCTCTGTCTTCTTGTAACTTTTGTCTGTATACTCTGAAGTTCGGGGTGCTGACTTTTTCCCCTGACCTAGGTAAATGATATATTTGATTGATTAAAGCAAGATTGTTAAGCCATTTTGAGTTGCTTCCTTTAGAAAAGCAGATCTAAGAACCTGTATTGGCAGCCACCCTGGGTTTGTCAGGATTCTTGCTGCTACAGCAACAAAGAATAAAAAACAAACAAAAAAAAAACAAAAACCAAAAAAAACCCCTCTACTTTATAAAAAGTTTTTATTCTAATGGGGGAAACAGCAAGTCAACACATAAGTATATACAGCATAAATGTAAAATGAATGAATGCAAAATATTTAAATACCAGTTAATCTGGTGAGGAGGTAGCTAGTAGTTAAAGGGATTGGGAAGGGCTTCCTGCAGATGATGTTTTGAAGTTAGAAAGAGATGAGGCAGAGGTAAGGAGGGAGTACATTCACTGAATGAATGAAAAATGTATTTTTTACACAATTACTATATGCCAAGACCTGTGATAAGGACTTCTATATAAAGATAAAAGGTTAGACATTCCCTTCTTTCATGGATTTCATACTCTAGTTGGGGAGAAAAGGATAATAGATAAAAGGAAGTTTAGTTTTAGGGCAAATGACATTCCTTGAAATGCTAAGGGTACATTGGTAGGGCAAATGGAAAGGCCCAAAAGGCTTTATATTACTTAATTACTTGAGATGACAGTTCAAAGTGATTATATGGCACAGAGAAAGGGTAGATGGTAAGTCTTGGTGATCCTCTATGTCATATGAAAGAAAGGAGTGGTTGACTTTCATCTCATTAAAGGCCGATGAGCTGTCAAGTAGCCCAGCCAAGAACTGGAGTGGGGAGTGAGGAAACAATCAAGGAAGTACCCCACACTGGTGAAATTTCTTGTTTCTTCATTCAGGGCAGGTCTACCACCTGAATATCCAGTGCAAAATCATGAGGTAGGAGATGCAAGGTCCTGTGTGAGAAACAAAGAAAAAACAAATTTTGTTGGATCACAGAGTACAGAAGGGGAAGTGATTCACGGTAAGTTTAGAAAGATAAGACCAAGTCCAATTTTAGAAATGTAGAAACTGAGGCTCAGAGAGGTGAAACTACATCTGCTACTTATCAGAAATGGGACTAATCCAGGTCTCTTGGTTCAGCATTTGGGACTTCTATTTGATTCAACTAACAGATTAATAATAGGCATACATAGATACACACGCACAAGCATAATATAGCCATCACACACTCAAGTTTACAAACAGCCTGAAGTGATTGTAATCATCTAGAATTCATATAATACACTGTATGTGTGTCTTTTGATTTAGATGCTTTATTTGTTTCCCTAATGTGGTTCTCTAGACTCTTTTTGCCTATTCATGAAGTTTCTCTCTCCAACAACATTCATCTTACCTCTAGTCAGCCACTATGGTTCTCACCTGCATTCTTACAGCAGCATGTATATCCTGTTTGGGGTTTGGTTTTGTTTTTTTTTTTTTTGCTTTAGAGTTGGTTTCCTTTCCATATATGAGGATAACTATCCCTGTGTAAGCAAAAACATTTGTTGAATGTTTACCTAGCATGGAAAACTTTTGCTTTTGCAGCAAATGCTTTAACTAGTGAATTTCTGGGCTCTAAATTTGGCTAAAATATTTCTTTCTTTAAAAGTAATATGTGTGTGTGTGTGTGTGTGTGTGTGTGTGTGTGTGTGAAACATATCAAATCAGAATTATGGCAGATTCAGTCTCTGAGTTTGTAATTCATTGAAGTCATTGATTAGACTGATCAGCTCACTCCACATTCTCTAGAATGCTGAGTATGTTCAAGGGTTCTCTAGTCTGTCCTGTTTAATGTGGTATCTATAGGTTAACAGTCTTTTCTAGGAAAGAAAATGGTTCTTTTTACTCAATGGATCTGTATTTTAATTGCAACTGCCTGATATGTCTAGTATGTACAACCCTGAATTGTATTTATTAATTTCTTATTGATTGTAGAGTATTTCACAAGCATGAGGCACTATAGGAAGTATATGTAGGCATTGCCATGAATGCCAATAATAAAGTGACTATATAGTCTCCTAATATATTAGAAAAGGCATTCACATATACATTTATATAAACATGTATCTATATATGTATATTGAAATATAATAAATGATAAGCTATAGCTATTCAAAATATATAGCATAAAATAGCTCTTTCCCCTCCCTTTCCTGTCCAGTTTTTCATAAGAAATAGTTTTCTGAGTTATTATTTTGGAGAATTCTATTTTCACTCAAGTGCTTAATTTTTTTTAATAATATAGATATTGAGTCTAAAAGCACTTCTGGGCTGATGTTTTTAAAAGAAAAATAAATGCAATGAATAACAAAGATTCTAGAAATGAAAATAATGAATATGATCTATTGGGAAAAGGAAAACTATACTCAGCAGATATTTCACTTAAACATGATATCATAAAAAGAATTTAAGAGACAGGGGATTTGTTGTTAGTTCTATCCCTGTGATATACTGTGAAACTTGGAGAGGTCACAACCTCTGTAAAATGAGGGGGTTAGACTAAATTATCTCTGAGGTCTAACTTCTAGACCTAGACTGTAAATCCAAGATGGTTATAATCTCTCTGGGCCCAAATTTTGGTGCCGGTAGGATAACAGGTTTTGAAGAATTGGTATCTGATATCTAGTTTTAAAATTCTAAGGCTATGCTTGATTTTGTAATACTCTGAACACTCTATGTTTTGCCCTGAAGTTACCAGACTGGCTATGTCTACAAAACAGAAAAACTCTAGATCAAAATGTAGAAGCATTCAGTTACGAACCCCTATATTTTGTATATTCAATTCCAAATTACTGTACATGAAAAAAAACTGCATTTTTCATTCCAACTGCAGGTTTTCCTATAAACACCCTCGTTGTCTAGCAGACAAAACAATTATTATTTTTAGTTTTTAGGGTTTTTATTTTTGTTTTTGATTTTGGAAAAATGTAAGAGGGATGAAGATATGGAATGGAACAAGGGTCAATTGAGATGACTGGTTTCTACCCTTCCTATTTTGTTTCCACTGGGTAATAATTCTAAGTCTCATTCTTCACTCTGACATTACTCAGCTGTTTTGGGGCTTTGTAAGTTTGCCATATGCAAAGTGAACTTTGTATTATCATCCAATAGGCAACTCCAGAGACCAAAATGAACCTTAAAAAATATAACCTGCCATGCTAAAAATATGCAATTTATTATTATTTTTGACAGAGATAATTTAATCTAAATAATATTCTGAATAAAGTTGAGCTATAAAACATCTCTTCATTGGGCTCAAGTATATCCCAGTATCTTTTGAACTTCAGTTCACAAAATGATATAGACTAAAATCACCTTCTATCTCATTCTTATCTGTAGTATTTTTTTTTTCCTTAAAGTCTAAATTAAAGCAAGTTTTCAGGAGTAGCAGAGACGTTTTGAGTAATATCTTTTGGCCTTCTTCCTTAATTCATGTTCCCAAAATCTTGGGGAGCCATTATTTAACTTTTAAATCCCTGGCCACACTATTATATTTATTAATATTTTTGAGGCAACTGAGTGATTGTAGTAAACAGAGGGCTGGACCTGGAATCTGAAAGACCTGAATTCAAATGTGATCAGATGCTTGCTAATCCTGGGCAAATGACTTAACCTCATTTTGTACCACATATACGATTTATAAAGTTTTATGATATTTATAAAGTGTTTAACAGAGTGCCTGACATATAATAGGTACTTAATAAATGTTTATTCCCTTCCTCCACCTCCTTTCCCTTCCATGAATATGTGTATAAACTTATAAACCTCTCTTTCCCATAATTCAATAACAACATACCACATTAAAGGAGGCATACATCGTATCTAAATTATAGTCTTCTACCAATGTCCTGTTCTGGTTCTTTCAAAGCTAGGGTAATATTCAGTTCTGAAAACTACATTTTAGGAAAAATATGGCTAAGCATATGGAGAAAGGCATCTAGGATGCTGAAGGATGCTGTAGTGCATGCCATACATTAGGGATTGTTGAAAGAACTATGTGAATTTAAAGGACTGGAGATATGGCCTTCAAATAGCTTTAAGCATTTGAAGACATATCATTTACAAGGTACTCATCTTGGCTTCTCTAGCTTCAGAGTACAATAGAACTAGGAACAGTGAGTAGTCAGTCAGTCAAGAAGCATTAGTTAAATTCTTACTATGTGCCAGGTACTGTGCTAATCACTTTGATTACATGCATAAGTAGAAAGAAAAAGTGTTTTAGCTCAAAAAATGACATTATAATGGGGGAAGAGAACACATAAAAGGAAACTGAAAAGGAAGTTGGAAAATGTACCTGGGCCTATTGGCGATGACAAAGAGGTCAAATTACAGCCTAGTAAGAAATAAAGAGATGGCTTGTCCTGGCCACAATCTCTTGCTCTTTAAATGAAGGTTTTGAGCAGAGGTGTCCAATAAGTAGGAGGAGTTGCAGGAGCAGTAGGTATTTCTGAAGTGTGAATTTTAGGGTTGAAGAGCTCTATAGAAAAGGTTTCTGGGGCATGATAGAGAACAACCAGGTCATTGTTAGTTTATAAATGGATCTTCTGGTTCTATTTACTTCAGTTAACACAGGTCTTCCCAGGGTAGAAGCTGGAAAAATGTCAATAGCAATAGGCTGGTTCTGGGCAATGGAAAAGATTGTGGGTGTAAATATAGTCCCACATGTGACACCTATGATCTGTATAACCATGGGCAAGTACTTTTACCTTATTGTGCTTGAATTTTTTTTTTTGCTTTTTGGGGGGCAATTGGGATTAAGTAACTTGCCCAAGGTCACATGGCTAGGTTTTTTGTTTGTTTGTCTAAGTGTCTGAGGCCAGATCTGAACTCAGGTCCTTCTGACTCCAGGGCCAACCCTCTACTCACTGTGCCACCTAGCCATCCCAGTGCTTGAAATTTTTACTTTATGAGATGTCAGGATTGAAGTCCCTACAATTCCTTCTAGGTTGAAATCTACAACCCAATGAGCTGACATACAGAGAAGGCAAGCAGGGCATGGGAAATGCTAGGATTTTGAATCAGTGACCTTGGACAAGTTATTTAACCTCCATTTTCTCACCTATCAAATAAAGAGTTTGGACCAAATAACTGTTGATATCTTTTCCAGATCTCAATCTATGTATGATCCCTATATACATAGAAGTTTTTGGTAAGGCTTGAAATGTTTACAGTCAGGTCAGAGACAGATGACAGATGATCAGTTCAGCTAAGTTTGAACTTTACTATTTAACCTTTTAGGCTATTGTTCACACCTGAGTATAAAAGATGGTATTTCTGATTTTGACAAAAGAGGGAAGAAATTATCCTGAGCATTGTCTGTAGAAGTAGAGAAGAAGGGAATTGGAACAGAATAGGGAGACTGGAAACAGTAAATACACTTCCATACTCCACAAGGTAATTGAAAGTCAACTGTAAGTCTAGAGACTTCTAGGTCAACTCTGAGCCTGGACACAACATGAGGGACTCAACACAACTATGAGTTTGTCACTGGCTGCTCATAACAAATTTAAGAGTTGAATGAGTAAGTTGCTAAACAAATTTCCAAACATTATAGTTTCACAGACTGGGAAACAACTGCTTTATGTACCATGCCAACTATAATATCCTAATATTAGGGTTGAAAACTCTGAACTTCAGATCACTAGACCAAATTTGTTCATAACTATTGTCCTATTGTCCCCCACATCTACTATGTCTTTACTGTAGCAAATTCGGAGAGGAAACAGAGGAATTGTTCTCCTTTCATGGACCCTCAAGTTTCTAAGGAGTAACTTAAGCTATAGAATTACTTAATTTTTTTGAGCTACAAGGTACATAAATTTCCTCATCCCTTCATTCTGTAGATAAGGAAATTTGCCAGTATCACACTGCTACTAAGTAGGCAAGATGTGGCTCAAACATAGGCCTAAACTTTTACTCTTTCCACCACCCAAATATCTACATCTATATTTCTGTATCATATATATTCACATACATATAAATATGCATATATATACTATATACACATACAAAGAGGCTTTTTATATAACATAGAATACACATATAAATGCCCACACATAAATACCTACATATATATATGTGTGTGTGTGTGTGTGTGTGTGTGTGTGTGTATACATAATCAGTACTTCTATTTATCTATCTATCTATCTATCTATCTATCTATCTATCTATCCTAGTCAAAATTTAACCAAGTAAATGCAAGTGCAGAAGCATCATTCCATTTGAACTGTGTTTGAGGTCCTGGCAGGTATAAAGATGCTCCAATCTTTCTGTTTTTGTTTATTTGTTTGTTTGTTTTTACAATCTCTGTGCCATTGGCTATCCCTGGGTAAAGGTTCTCATGATTCTTGTTCTAGGAAAAATAAACCAGTAGCTAGAGGTAGGAGGGAATTCTGAGAAAAACTAGGAGCCCAGAAAATCTACAGGTTGGAATCTATTTGCTGTTTGATGGCAAAGAAACATTTAAGATGGGAATGTATTGGAAAACAATTGAAAGAGAAAATAGGTTTATTAGTGCCGATTAACATCATTTCAGATCCATTACATATTCTCCAATGTGGCAGGGTAGACAGGTTGATAAAACCCTAATAATCACTTGAGATTAATGGAAATTATTTTCTCAGCTTATGTCATAACAGAAATCATCAGCCTCATGCAATTTTCTCTTATGCAATTCCTAGTGGGTTAAGTTCGAGGAAATAATTTCAAATCTGTAGGTACTTGACATGCCTGTAGCGACTCTAATTTACCCAAACAGGAAGCAGTGACAAAGGGCCTTAGGTCTTTTTTATTTCCAAGGTTCTAGTCACTAATATCTTACATTCTCCAAGGTAAGAGGACTATGTTTTGTGACAAAGTTGTTTATGCTGCTTTGATGAAGGCAGTAGTCCCTACCAGCTCCCATTGGTGTCCTTACTTTACACAAATGAAAGCCCAGTAGCTTAGGATATTGACTTTGCTTGCACTACCATGCTACATGAGTTGGAATAGAAAGGCTGCCATGCCTATGTGGTTTTTATGTGAGTTGATTTTGGGCATGTACATCCTTCTACAAACTCCCCTACAACTTTCTCCTTCAGCTGCCTCTTTCCTTTTTTTTTTTTTTTTTTTTTTGCCTTTTGGTGGGCAACTGGGGTTAAGTAACTTGCCCAAGGTCACACGGCTAGGTTTTTGTTTGTGTGTGTGTTAAGTGTCTGAGGCCGGATCCGAACTCAGGTCCTTCTGACTCCAGGGCCGACACTCTACTCACTGCGACACCTAGCCGCCCCCTCTTTCCTCTTTTCCTGTTTTTAAAAATCCTTTCCTTGCATATTTAATTCTTAATCTAAGAAATGCCTTCAAAGAACATGTCCTTAAGAAATAGTGAGCAACTATTTTGAATACTTGTATTAATAGAAAGAATATGTAAGAAATTTGTGTAGAGGAAAAGGCTGCATTGAGAAAAAGAGAACATAAGTTTGAACATATTTCTTCTTGATGTTGGACAACAAACTTAACTTTTTCTTAGACCTCAATTTATTCAGTTATCAAATGGGTGCTTCATACCACATGATTTCAAAACTCCTTTGCAGTTCTAAGTCATTTGGTTTTCCTTCCCTAGACTAAAAGATGATTATTCACATTGAAGAGCATTTCTGATTTACAAAAATGCTTGACATAGTTAGAATTTCTTTAAAAATGTCATAGACCATTAAACTGTGAAGGCACGTGGGAGTCATATGCTCCAATCACAACATTTTACAAATTGGGAATGAGCTATTACTGAAAGTAACGTAAATCTTAAATTACAAAAGTTACTCTGTCATTTGACCTCCTTGAGAGTAGGGACTCTTTTAGATTTTTCTTTTTCTTTTTTGCTTTTTGGAGGAGGGAGGGCAGGGCAATTGGGGCTAAGTGACTTGCCCAAGGTCACATAGCTAGTAAGTGTCAAGTGTCTGAGGTCGAATTTGAACTCAGTTCCTCCTGACTCCAGAGTTTGTGCTCTATTCACTGCACCATCTAGCTGCCCCCTTTCCTCAACTTTCAAATGAGTGTTAGACTACAGAACTGCTTAAGTTCTTTCTGTTAAAAACTCCAGGATTCTATGAAACTTTCTAAAAAAAAAAGTAAAATAGTCATAATTAGTTTCATAAGCAAATGTTATTTCAGGACATACAACTAGAATTATTCACCTGGGTTCTAGGGAATGCATGAAGTTGGATCAGAACAATAACATTGATATATAATATGCTTGTCTTTATGTTCATTAATTTCTAACTGAAAATTATTCCCTTGATTATGAATGTAGTTGACAAGCATTATTCTTCAAAGGAATCCATAGGCTTCACAAGTGGTTCATGATAAAGATAAAACCAGTTATGAACCCTTGACCTAGAAGGCTACCTTACCTCAACATACATCATTCCCTAAAACTGCTGATTTTGAAACCCAACATTTAGAGCTGAACTTACTTAGAGTCAAACCAAGTAGTTTATCTCCTGTTAAAATGCAGACAGTAAATACTCCCTGGTTAATACTATATGCCTTACCTGATTTTTTGAACCTGGAGTGAATGAGTTTATCAGATTCTTCTTAAAGTAGAATTTAATCACTGGGAGATGAAAATAACCTTTGCAGAATTTGTTCCTTTTGAGTTGGGAATGGGGAGAGGCAGGAAATAGGGAAAATATGATAACTGAATGTCAAAGTATTTATAGTTGTCAGGGACCTCAGAGAGGAATTGGTTCAGTAGGCATTTGCATTCTGTAGCGGCCCATTTTCAAAGGATTTGAGGTTCAGGGCAAACCTCTAGTCCCATTCCACCTACTGTTTAGGGAACCGAGGACTGAATGCCTTTCTTTGAGACATAGGGATGAAACTTCCAGCCCTTGCTTTCTATGTTCCTTAAAATGAAAGTCGGGACATAGGAGTGTGTATGTGTGTGTGCATGTGTGTGTGTACGTGCACGAGTGCATGCATGTGTGTGTGTGTATGTATGTTTTGGGAGGTTAGATGCCTCTCCTAGTCAAAATTAGAGTGTCCTGATACAGTGCCAGAAATTGGAAATGTCAAAGTGGAATTCACATGGAACCTTAAAAGAAGATCTTTACTGCAAGTACATACCAGGCATGCAGGTGAAGCAAACAGGTTTTTATTCAGGTCATACTAAAGAACATGGTAAATGATCCTGGTGTATCATAGGATGATTTGTCTTCAGAGAGTGGCACCAGGGATTTAAAAGCAGTCAGGATTTTCCCCTCTTTTCCCAAATGGTAGTCAGAGAGTTTTTATCATGGTCAGACCCTGATAACTAATTATCTCCAATCAGATAGAGGTTATTCCCAAACAGAAAAGTCATTTTTGGTTAATAACCAAAGCATGCTGAACTCAAGTCATCATATGCTAATTAAGCAACCTAAGGTGAAAGAGAAGAGAGCTTGAGAGTGACAAGAAGACACCCTTAGCACCTCTGAGCATGATATGTCAGTAAATGGTCACTACACAGCTACATCACCAGAATATTAGACGAACCTTGGCGTTCAATTGGGACAACCCCCAATGCCTCATACTCCAACTGTAGGTTTCTTGGATCCCTTCCTATTCCCAGAGAAATTGGAGTTCTTACAGAATATGGGACATAATGGAAAGAGGCCTGACCTGAGGATCAAAGTTAACACTCTCTGCTTGGGAGACTTGCAATAAAGTATTTTGTCTCTGTTAACATGCTTGGCAAATTAAAGGGCTGGTCATAGAGTGGAAGAATAGTGGACTTGGCCTTAAAGGACCTGGTTTTGAATTTTGGCTAGGTCACTTAATATCTCTTTACCCTAGGACGTAAACTCTCTGTTGTTATTTAGTTATTTGTAATCATGTCCAACTCTTCATGACCCCATTTGGGGTTTTCTTGGCAAAGATACTGGAGTGGTTTGCCATTTTCTTCTCCAGCTCATTTGACAGATTATGAAACTAAGGCAAATAGGATTAAGGTTCTTGCCGAGGGTCATTAACGAGTGTCTGAGGCAAGATTTGAGCTCAGGAAGATATTTCTTCCTGATTGCAAGCTTGGCATTCTATCCATTGTACACCCAGCTGCCCAAACTCTCTAGGTCTCCCTTTTCTCATCTGTAATGAGAGGGAGATGGACTAGATATTCTAAGAGTTGCCTTCAAGCTCTCAATCTCTGCTCGTATAATGTTTCAGATCCCTTCCAGCTCTAACATTCTGTAGTTCTTTTACCACTTCCTGTGCCATGGTGGTGAATGGACTTGACCCACTAAGTAGCCCTGGTATGGCAGATATGCCAATGTGGAATAAAGTGAAATCCCTTATACCAGTGGTTTCATACATACATAATTATTCCTGCCACCGGAATATTGACTTAGATTTAAAATGTGATGTTATCTATATTTATTATATTTTTATTTATTTTGTTAAATATTTCTCAAATATATTTTAATCTGGTTCAGTTTCCCTGGGGAGTGTTGTAGGTTTCATATATGACATATCTCTCCTACACAAACATGAGGCTCCAGTGGTTAGGTACCTACACATAATTAAAAATAGATTTTAACCACATATCCTTTCACCAGTATTGGTATAATATATAGAACTCATTTCAGAGTTAAGAAGATGGAAGTTCAGGTACTACCTGTCTATACTAGCTGTGGGACCTTAGATAAGGTGTGTAAACAACCCCTTGCCTAAGAACTTAACTTGATGCATTTTTGCTGATTTGCAAGGGTAAGACTTCATACATTAAATCACTACCCCCTCTCTGTTCTTCCTCCTCCCCCCAAAAAAAAGTCCTTTTGGCAGATTGGAATTTATGCTCCCATTTAGTTTTATTCCCCCTTTCTTTTTCTTGCTTGCTCTTCCTGGTTTTCTTGTTCTTCCAATATAGATGAGGCCTAACCAAGGTCATTAAATTTCACATAATGTATATTGAATGAAAATGAATTTTCACATAAATGTTTATTGAATAGAAATCCTGAGACTAGTGTTTCTGACACTGGGATAGATTACTAACAGTAGAATTCAAGACTAGTCAAGAGTCATAACACAGAGATGACTAAGAAAGATGTCGAGCTCAATGAAATAGACATAGAATTGGAAAAGACCATGAAATTATTCTAATCTGACCCTCCCCCTTCTTCTAACTTTTCCCTGCCTAAGAAAATAGTAGGTTGCATTGAATTATGGTAGAAACTTCCCTATCACTAAGGTATTCTAGCTCAAATTGAACAGCTATCTTTCAGTGATGCTCTAGAAGGTATTTTTTCACTAGGTGAATACTTAAACTCGATGACTTTTAACTTCTCTTTCAAGCCTAAATTTTGTAATATTGCTGATCAGTGATAAATACTAGGGCACAGAGATTTAGAGTGAAAAGATTCAGGGTAAAAGAATTAAAGCCTGAAATATCAGTCTTTTTAAAGTGCTAGGGAAAATCATTTTTTGTAAGTAAAAAGGTATTGAAATTATGGGACTTTTGTAAGAATTGCTTGAGATAAAAATTTGAGGTACCATTTATAATGGGAAGAAAAACAAAAGTCATGAAGGCCATTAATCCTGTTTTCCAGAGGTTTGTACAAACTTACATAACTATTAGGAAAATTTAAGGGCCCCTCTTGAAATGCTGTGTTCCTCACATTTCTTAAAATTCAGGGTAACTTAGATGGGATAAAGGGTGGCATCACTAATAAAATAAATTTCTAGGGCAGTTGATTTCAGATCTCTTATGTCACTTATTCATGAGGGGACCACATTTATTCAAGGAAAAATGTTGTAGAAGGAATTCTCACTTGAGGGTAATTTTGAGCCAGAATGGATGATGTTGTCTATGCTTTCCACCACTGAACATTCTATGGATGAATCTAACATGAAAATATTAAACTCTAATAGTCTTGACTAGCTTTGTCTCTTAGCTCTGAGTGTATAGAAAAGAACAGGTGTAGTGGAACAATGTGACTGACTACTTCTTAGACTCCATACCCATAGCTATAAACGCTCAAAAACACATTCTAGAAGGCTGAGATACAGTAGCCTAGCCAGCCAAACTCATGGCATGACTTACAGTTGCATTCATATCAAGTCTAAGAATGAGGAAGAAGTCAGGGAAAAGTTTGTGGCATATGATTTTATGTGTATTTATGTATGGTGCACATACACAAACACAGATGTACACATGCCCTATTCTCCCCATGTAATCCCTACTTCAACCAAGATATAATCAGTCTTATAGGATCATAGGATTAAAACAAGGAAAGGACCTTAAAGATAATCTAACACAACACTTATTTTATAGATAAGGAAAGGGCAGTTCACAAAGGGAAAAGTGATTTGCCAAGGTCACATACATTATAGATTCCAGAGCTTAGATTTAAATCCAGGTGCTCCAACTCTATACATCCAGCTTCTTTGGCTACTATATCTTGATTCTTCTGAATTCTTTTAAAATCTGATTGAAGCTTTGACCTTTTTAGCTTGAATCAAATGGAAAGAAAAAAAAGTGTGTAATAACACACATTTTGCAGAATGAATGTTCTGTGTTAAAGAAGAGGAATTCTTTATGTTTCTGTTAACAGTGACTGTTTCTAAAGGAAAATTACAAAATTGAATGCCGAAAAAAGTTTGATGATTGCTCCATGGCATATGGTTAAATGAGGATAAAGAAAAAATATAGTTTATAGTAACAGATGGATTTGAACCATACTTGGGTCTGTTGAACACTTTTTAATATTTAATTTACAATGAATCTTTAATATAACATTTAACTAAGTGTTCTGTCATATTCTTTTTAAATGTATGAAGCTTTTTTTCAATGTAATTGTGTCTAGAAGAGCATATGAATATTGAGTGGTTAAAATTAAAACCGTCATCGGGAAAAAATATAATTTCCTTGAAATTTTTATGGTTCACTTACATTTGTGCCATTTAGAATGTTGTATATTTTTTTTAACAGTCTGTCAGCCTCTTCTTTGTTTTTTGTAAGCTTGAGGGGTAAAAAGAGAGAATGGATTGCTGAAAGTAACTTGGAGCTCTGAAAATGCAGCAAAGAGGGGTGAAAAAACGCCACATTTAGGTTGTTGAACCAATTGTGTTTGTTGGTCTGGTGCCAAGTGCCACTATAGTTTAAACACGATGTCAGAAATGATGGTTGGATCATAATCAGAGTAGCTACCCATGATGGAGATCTTGTGCATAAATAAAGTCACTCAGTAAGCATTAAAGCATCCTCGTCAATCACATCTGAAGAAACCCATGCATAATTTCCATGGAATTACTTACACAAGGCACTTGTTAAAACATTTCATACAAAGTTTATTTTTAATTTTTAAGCCGAGTATTAAACAGGAGTAACTGAGAAACGGGCAATTGAAGCTGTGTTTTGATTCTTACCTCATGCTGCTTTGCCATTGGATTGCTATGTCTTAATCATGATGGTAACACCTGGGTCCCATTAATGTGGCAAAGGAAGAGAGGAATTTAAAACAGCGTGTATTTCTTCTAGGCCAATGCTTTTTAAATAACATTTTCTCTTGCATTTCATAATGCTCTTTATTTTGGCTATGGGTAGGGCTAGGATGTTCTTTTTAAATATAAGAATATTATGAAACACATGAAGTCGTGTTGAAAAACCTGTTGTAAAATCTAAGCCTCTGTTGTAAGAGCATCCTAAAATGAAAGGCAAGAGATTGATTTAGGAAAATGTAGCTTTCCTGAATATGGAGAAAAAGCAAAACATTTAAAAAACTGTCTTCTGTGAGGGTCAATTTTGTTTCGATATCTAGAAAGGATTAGAGGAATTTTCAGATGGCAGAACTCTCCATATTTTGAGCATATTGTGTACTTAATTCTGTGTAGACATGTTGTACTTCCCAATAGAATGTAAGCTTCTCGAAGACAGAAGCTATTCCATTTTTGTTTTTATGTCCCCAGCACCATTATAGTTCCTGGCATACAGTAGGTACTACATAAATGTTTAATTGCTTAAGGTCATAGTGTCGAAGGATTTTGCCCAGGTATGGTCAAGTTCTGCCCCACTGAAGAGATCTCAGTTTCTCCCTCTTGGATCAAAAAAAAAAAATTCCTTTGTTTTTCTTTTAATACCTTTCTACATCTGTCTCTCTCCTATTTTCCTTTCTATTATCATATTATTTCCTTTCACATATACTACCAAAACTGTTGTTCCTGTATACAGTCTTTTATTACCTTTCTACTTGCCTTTGTTTAGGGATTGTGGCTTTGTATTCATTCCTTATGCTGTGGATAGAGTTCCAGGTCTGAAGTTAGGAAGACTAATCTTGAGTTCAAATCTGGCCTCAGACACTAATTGCATGGCTTTGGGCAAATCACTAAACCCTGTTTGTTCTGGTAAAAATGAGCTGGGCAAGAAAATGTATCTTGACCCAGAACACCCAAAAATGAGGTCATGAAGAGTAGGACGCAACTGAAATGACTGAAAAAAAAGATTTTCTCATACAACTCACTTCCTACAGCATCACATAAATTGTAGCAGTTTGTCCATGACTTTATCTAAGTGACTCTAAATAAACCATCCAATAGAAAACCATGGAAACTCCTGTGGTAGAGTGGAGACACATCTGGATATTATCTGAGTGCCTACATTTGAGGCCCAGCTATGTGATTCTATCTTTATATAGCTAGACAAGTCACATTCCCTTACAAACTCATTTTCCTCTACAAGAAAATGGGAACATTAATACTTGTATTCCCTAATTTACTGCCTTTTTATGGGGAAAACATTTTTTTTTGATGTGAACTATGATACATGATGTAAATGTGAGCTTGTAAAATCAAGATCTGAGTCCTAGCTCTAGCCACACTGCTACCTAGCTGTGTGACCTTACTCAAGTCACTTCCCCTTTATAAAACACAGTTCACTCATTTCTAGAATATGAGGTTTGGGCTAAATGATTTCTATGATTCCTTTATAGCTTAACATTGTGAACATGGCCAGATAGGCTGGGCATGAGGCATTATAATTAATGATGTAGGGGTGGGTAGGTGGCGCAGTGAGTAGAGCACCGGCCCTGGAATCAGAAGGACCTGAGTTTGGATCCAGCCTCAGACACCAGACACACACACCAAAAAAAAAAAAAAAAAACCTAGCCGTGTGACCTTAGGCAAGTTATTTAACCCCAATTGCCCTCCATAAAGCAAAAAAAAAAAAAAATGATGTGAAGCACTCATGTTTTTTCTATCACTATTTACAATTTAATTGATAATGACCTCATAAAAATTTTATTTGACTAATATGCTATTCCTATGCTATGGAATATGTTATTCATATGCTATGCCTTCTTAATAATGGTGGACATATTAAAAGGCTTTTGACTATCTTCTTTACATCTTTTTCTTTCCCTCCTTCAATCCCTCCTTCCTTCATCAATTTCTTCTTCCCTCCCCTTTTCCTTTCTTCCTTTTTTCCTTTATTTCCTTTTCTTCTCTGCTCTGCCTTCACTTTGTCTCCCACTGCCCTCTTCTCCCTTCCCTTTCCTTTTTGTTTCCTCCTCTTTCTTCCCCCTTCCTATGGCTGTAGCCTCAGAAAGAACAAAAGCAAGATCATAAACCCACTGTGATCTTTCTCCAGTCTGCCCTTCTAACCTTATTACCACTCAGCTTAATAACCCTGGCATTCTAGCCATTGCTTGGACATTCCCTATATTTTCCAGCTTCTGCTTCTTTATGCCAGTATGCCCTCTGCCTACAGGACTCCTCCTTCATAAATCTACTTGTCCAGTTCTGAGACCACATTCAAAGTTATCCCCCCTCAATGAGGTTTAATTTGATATCTCCAATTAGGGGTGCTCCCCTCTCTCCTTTGAATGGCTTTACCTTTGTACCTCTCTTATTCATCTTCCATAGCACAGTGATGTGTGTGTGTGACTTCATCTCCCTCCATCTAAACACCCATAAGTTTAACTTTGTCATCTAAAACTTGAGCCAACCAACAGACACAAAACAATATTACAAGTATGGATGGATCATTTAAGATGAAGTACCAGATAGCCCAGGTTCCTAATGTCTGTGTAGGGGTTAGACTACATTTTCCTTATTGCTTAAGTTAGGTTTCTTAGGAGAGACTTGATGCCTAGTTTAAAATATTCAAGATTGTCAAATGAAGAAAGCATTATAAGCCTTATTCTGCTTGGCCTTCTCAACCCAGAATTAGGAATAATGGGAAGAAGTTACAAAAAATACATGGCACAAAAGCATACATCCTAAAAATCAGAATTTTCCCAAATTGAAATGAACATCCTTGGGTATTTGGCTTCATTCCAAGTAAAGTCCAGATTATAACCCACTGGTTAGGCTATAGAAGGGATACTTTTTCAGTTATGTCTAGGACTACATGGCTGCTGAGTTCCCTTCTAATTTAAAAAAAATTTGGTTATGTGATTAAAGAAAATGAAGACTTAAAGCAGGTGCTGGCCTGTGACTTACACCTGCTGGCGCCTGCTGCCATATTTGATATTGCCTCACTTGGCAGTCCAGAGGGCTATCTACCTGCTCCCTGCTTTTTGTCATCCTTGGTCAAAGTGAACAGAATCACCCATATTCACTCAATCTTGCCTCTGTTGCAAATGAAACGACAGACTCTTTTTGCTATTTAAACAAACAGGAGTACAAAGTGAAATGAATTCAGATTTATTTGTACCCCACTGTTCAATGACATTATAGCACCATATGGTGCAGCACTGAATGATTTCAAACATACTGGGAAATGTTACCTACTGTACAGTACAATAGGCTTTACTTTCGAAAATATGTAGCAGCAAAATGGGGGGTTTATTTATCCTTTTCTTCCCCTGCCAAGCACATTTTTAGCAGTTTTTTTTTTTTTGTTAATAAGGCAGATTTTTGGTTAATGAGGTAGTTTGGTGCTGTGCTGTATTAACTTATGCTGGATTTGGTGTCAGGAAAACCTATGTTCAAAGTCCACCTCAAACATTTACTGACTGTGTGACCCTGGGCAAATCAACCATCTGTCTAACCCTCAGTTTTCTTATCTGTAAAATGGGGGTAGTAATAGCACCTACTTCTCAGAGTTGTGATGAGGATCCAGTGAGAACACCATATTCATTATAATTTCCAAACCTTAAAGCTCTATCTAGTGATCAACACCATGATTGTCATCATCACATAACATGTAGCAGTTCTGTTGTTCTGCTTGGCTTGGATATATTCATGAACTTGTGAAGGTTTTACTTAGTAATTCTAGTACAATAAGGCAGAGAAATTATGCATTACAAGGGCACTTGGACAACTCAGGAGATGCTTTGATCCTCAGTTTTTTCTAACTTGGAAGTGTATTAAAAAATATATTGAGGATTGGGCCTGGGCTTACCCTGAAAAAGGATAAGGATGTAAGGGAGTAGTTACTCAGTCATTAATTCATGTCTGATTCTTCATGACCCCATTTGGGGTTTTCTTGGCAAATACTGGAGTGGTTTGCCATTTCCTCCCTCCATTCATAGAGGAATTGTTCAATTGTTTTAGTAAAGTCCAACTCTTTGTGATCTCATTTGAGATTTTCTTGGCAAAAGAACTGGAGTGATTTGTCATTTCCTTTTCCAGATAATTTTACAAATGAGGAAATTGAAGCAAACAGGGTTAAGTGACTTGCCCCGGGTCACACAGTTAGTCAGTGTCTGAGTCTGGATTTGAACCCAGGAAGATAAGTGTTCTTGATTCTAGGAGCAGTGTTCTATCCACTCTACCACCTAGCTGCCCAATGAGGGAGGAGGCAGGATTTTAATATAAGCAGCTATATACTTCCTGGAATTTTAAATCCCTGAATTATCTCAAAGTTCCTGAGTTTGAACACATCTTCAATTTTGTGTTATTGTCGTGGGAAAAAAAATAATGATGATGGATTCCACAACACTGGCATTTCCTTTTCTTGGCTAGGTACCAGGATTACAAGGACCTGGATGATCTTTCATCTTGCAGTATGTTTTATTTTTCTAAATGGGTTATATTTTATTTTTTCTTAAGGACAAAACAAGTTGGGGAATGAACAATGTGGATTTAAAAGGCTAATTTTTTCCAGGTTTGATTTGCTTTGAAAGATATTGTAAAAGCCGTAGAGAAATAATGCATTTTGGGGTGACATACTGGCAGTTTAGTACCAATCTTAAATATGTATTAATGATCTTGCACTCCAATTCAGAGAAACTGCCATCACTGCTCATTTTGTTTTTTGTTTTTTTTTTACTGTAAATGGCTCTTTTGCTTTTTGGTACTTGAAGTAATTCACTTAAATGATGACAGAAAGCTTCCAACACAATTCACTGAGTGTTCCCAGCCAGGTGTCTATTCATGATGATGTGATATTAAGGGTGGGGAGGAATTTTGACATTCTGCAGTCAAAGTGCCTGGTATTAGAGAAAAAAAATAATGGGCAAAAAGTACTGAGAAAGGAAAATATACATGTATGTTGGTGAGAGGGTGGTTATAGCCTAAAGTGTGTGGAAGGGAAGATATTACCAGTCAACAAGAATTTATTAAGCTTGTGCCAGACTCTGTGAATGGCTCTATTGTGGAGAGATTTGAATGCAAAGCAAAAGAGTTTGAAGGTCTAGAATAGAATGTCAGCTGTTTGACTCCCTTTTTACAGAGGAATACTTGGAAATAGGAAATGGAGCAATATATAACTTAGAATGATGCCAACTTTTTATTCATTCTTCTCATCTGTCCTCCATTGATTACAATGATATGTAGACTAAAAATTCATACTGAGTGAAATAACTAAAGTTTAGAATATTTTAAAAGAAATACCCATTTTAATTATTCTAACACAAGCAATGTATGCCATAAAAATCTTAAGACTTTTAAAGTGTGCTGATGGAATATGAATTGTTTCTAATATCTCAACTATTAAGTAGAATAATTTGTAATTAGAATATCAGTTGTACATAAATGATGCTTCTGCAACTCTCAATGTCTGTTCTTTTAAATAAATAAACGTTTGTTAATCTTATATATCTCACTCACACACAGACAAAGAGTAAAGTAGAGCCAGGAAAGTGGTATGCATGATAAGTACAATTACGTAAATAAGAAATAATAAAAATGAAACTTATACCTGGGCAATTATGACCAACAGACTTGGTCCTAGGAAAGTAGAATAAAAATGGATGCTCCCTACTTTTATTGGAAAGGTGAGGGACTTGGGGTATGGAATGTTGCATATACTGCCAGAGATGCCCTGTGTTTTGGCAGGGGTTATTTATTTTATTTTATTTTATTTTATTTTATTTTATTTTATTGTTACATGGCTCAAGGAGGAGTGGGAGGTGACTATAAAATTACTATGATGCAAAAAGTATCCTTTAAAGAAATCTTATTTGTACTTTCCATTATTTTTTTACAAGAGCTTCCTCTTCTCAAAAATCCAAATATAAACTTTAACCTAACCTTTGACAATATTAGTACAGTTTCTGTAGAGAACAGAACAAATTAAATCAGTTTCTCTGCAGGATAAAATACTGTAACGACAAAGCAAGGGGATGGGCAGGATCTCAGTTAGAAAGTTTACTAATGAGTATGCTTTTCCAGTTTGGGGAAAAAATAAAGCAGCTTTGTGTCCCTGACTGTATTTTCTTTCACTGTGTGCACCAGATGCAGAAGCATCATGTCCTTTGGGAAGCATATATAAACTTTCAGTCATAGACACTCTGTAAAGGAAACCCAGGTCACCAGTAGGAAGTGCTTCCTGTTGTTAAATACACTGCTAATGTCCATACTTGCAGTGTACAGTATAAACAACACAAAGAAACAGCATATCTAGTAAATTACACATTTCATGTTTGGGATTCTGATGTTATGGTTCAACCTATGTTTAAAGGGAATAACATATCCTTCATTCAATACAATAGTAACAAACAAGATTAATGGAGTTGGCTTTGCGATCTATATTCAATTTTAACAGTGGGAATTCCATTTGTTAGAAATGTACCATTTTTTTTTTCATTTTAGAAAGCAATAGAATAAAGAAAAGGTCACTAAGCTTCCTGTCTCCGCCTCATCCATTCCTCACCTGCACCTTCTCCAATCCAAGCTGTTGATTACAGTGTACTACTTGGAGCCTGCACTTCCTAAGCTATAGAAGAATTACTGAACAATGGAATCTGTCCTATTCAGGTGTACTGTTGGAAGCAGAACTTATTTGTTTTCATCTCTTTAAAATAGAACCCAGACAGCATTTGAAACAATAATAAAAAGAACCCCTAAACTCAGGGATTCTTCACAATTTTTATTCCATCAACCCCTGTGGCAGTTTTGCTTTGCCTATGACCCCATTCTCAGAATTACGTTTGTTGCCTATATTCACAATTAAAAGAAATGAAAATTTCAGTTAGAGGTTAATGAAAATAGAGGTGCATTTTTCCCTCCATCTAAATTCAACACCCTGTGAAATCTGTTCTCAGATAGATTTAAACTGGACACCAGGTTAAGAATCCCTGTCTTGGGAGAGGAGGGGGGAAGGGGCTGATAGGGTGGATGACAGAGTGGAGGGCAGGTTGGAAGGGAGGGAAGTTGGAAACACACACTTTTGTAAAGGGTCAGGATGAAAGTAGAGAATAGAACAAGTGGGGGGTGGGATAGGATGGAGGGAAATATAGTCAGTCTTTCACAATATATCCACCATGGAAATGTTTTGCATAACTACACATGTATAACCTATATTGAATTGCTTATCTTCCCAGTAAGGGTGGGTAGGAGGGAGGAAGGGAGAGAATCTGGAATTCAGAGTTTTAAAATCAAATGTTTAATATAGATAGATAGATAGATATAGATATTTCATGCAACTGGGGAATAAGATATAGAGACACTGGGGAAAAGAGATCCATCTTGTATTATTGGAAAATTGAAGGGGGAATGGGAGAAGATATAGGAGAGAGCAGATTGGGGGATGGGATATTCTGTGGGATCGCTGTTTTGGGGTGGTAGGTAGGGGAAAGATGGGGAGAAAATTTTTAATTCAAAATCTTGTGGAAATAAATGATGTAAACTAAAAATAAACATCAAATTTAATTTAAAAAAAAAAGAATCCCTGTCTTGAACATTATTGTTTTTTTTCTTTCAAGATGAAGGTTCAAGGAATAAAATATTCAATTGAATTGGGCCTTGTTGTTGGTCCTGTAGCTTTTCATCTATAGGTAATATCTTGAAATGTTAGGTTGGACCAACTACAGTTGAATATCTCTGGTTGGGAAGCTTAATTTCATAATGGGAAGAAAACTGGGCTTGGTGTTTGAAAAACTTGAGTTTGAAAAACCAATTTGCCTAATGGTAACCAATCTGAGATTTGCTAAGTCTCTTCATCACCTTGAGTTACCAATATTCTCATCTATAAGATGGTGAGAATAATTCCTGCACTATTTAACTCACACAATTATTGTTACTCAAGTGCTTTGTAATCCTAAAGTACCAAAAGCTTGTGTGCTCTCATGGTGTCAATTGAATGCTGA
Source organism: Gymnobelideus leadbeateri (assembly GCA_011680675.1). Lineage (NCBI taxonomy): Eukaryota > Metazoa > Chordata > Mammalia > Diprotodontia > Petauridae > Gymnobelideus > Gymnobelideus leadbeateri. The sequence goes on from WOXC01000777.1 coordinate 481,537, forward strand.
TGCTGTGAAAAACCTTGCCCTTTATATTTCCGGGAAAACCAAGTGCATGAAAGTAAATGGTATCTGTTGATCAATAAACAGACTTAATTTAAGTCTGAGGTGGGGTATCCTGAGAATTATATTCCCTTGAGAATATATCTGATTTTGTCCAGTCAGGGGTTCCATTAACGATTCTCTTTAAAAATAGCTTATGTGCCTCCCCATTCCCCAGGTGTCGTAGCTTTGGTTTGAGAAGGTTCAGAAAAAAAATAATAGATCAGATCCTGCACAGTAAGAATCTACAAAGAAAGTTAACCCAGGGGTATTCAGAAGCATCCAAGAATTAAAGCCTGAAGATGGAAAGAGAAACAATTTCAATGAGGGTAGGAAGTGAAAGTTATCTGTACAGACATATTCAGGCACATAGGGAACTTAACTAAGTCATTTCAAAAGACAGAAGCACAGGGAAATGAAATAAGACCCAAAAAAGTGTGGCAAGTTCCTGTAAGAATAATTTTAGTCAGGCTAAAGCTTCTTGTGAACTGACCATCTATGAAAGCCAAGGGCAACAATCAGAGTGGTAGTGATCCTGGTGGTCATGGTTGATGCTGCTGTTGAATATATTCTGGAAGAAAGAAGATTGATGAAGACAAAAAATAAACACTGCTGACATAGATAGGAAAAGGATGACAATAAAGGGAAGATAGCTCATCTATAATTTTCCTTCTGTTTTCTCTGTTCAAGAGAACTCATGAACAAGGACTGGACAACATGAACAAACGTGGTTAAGAAAGAGTTGATCCCTAAAAATATGTGAGGACACACACACACACACACACACGCGCGCCATGTGACTTTGGGCAAGTCACTTAACCCCAATTGCCCTGAGTCCGGATTTGAACTCAGGTCTTCCTGACTCCAGGGACAGTGCTCTATTCACTGCTCCACCTAGCCACCCCTTATGTGGGGATAAATTGAGTTAGCACCTTCCTCATGATGAATTCAGGTCATGTAGCTCATATGGGCACATTCAGACTCAGCACACGTGGTGTTTAGTAGAATGTTTCACATACAGTAAACACTTAATAACTGGTTCTTCCCCTTTTCTCCCAGTTTAATTCTTTATTCATTCCATGTGTTTGCTGAAGTCCTGTCTCTGATCAATGAGAGACCATGAAGAATGGGACAGGAAGAACTGGATCTAAGAGTGACAAAGGTTCCTATTTTCATGAAAAGGAAGAGGATGGAATGTGCAAGTTATAGGTCTATGAGCTTGACTTAATAACAAAAAATGTATTATTGTAGAATGTATAATTGTAGTCTATTATTAACGGTATGGTTAATGAATATCTAGAAGAGGAAGCAGTGATCATTAAGAGTCAGCATTGTTTCATCAAGAGCAGGGTCATGCCAGACTAGGCTTATTTCCTCTTTTGATAAGATGATCAGACTAATAGATAAGGGAACAGTTGTGAATATACCTAGGTTTTAACTAAGCATTTAATGCCATCATTTTTTATTTAGAAGATGGGACAATATGAGCTAGATTACAATATAGTTAGGTGTACTCAGAATCAAATGAATGGAGGAACTCAAAGAAGAATGGGTTGATGTCAAAATTTTCTAACTTCTTTTTCTACCTATTTAACTTCTCTGTCTCCTCTTTGCTTAGTTCCTAACTCCTCAACATGGACATCTTTGATGTGGCCTTGACTTCTTTTCACACTTTCATTTGTCTGTACTTCAAATCTTGCCTCCAATTTGAGATCTCCTTTTAGAATTTCAAATTACCATCACGAACTGTCTACAAGATATCTGAATTCACAATTTCTCTCATGACTGTTCCAGTCAATCATTTTCTTATACCTTTGTATTTTACTAAATTTTGTATGTTGTGTATTGTCTTTGGTGAATGTAAGCCCTTTGAGAGGAAGCAGTGTTTCTTTGCTTTTTTTTTGCTTTTTTTTTTTTGGTATTTTCAACCCTTCCTATGTAGCAGGCGCGTAATAATTTTTTCCCCAAGTAAAATTTTTATATTTTTTTCTCTTTCAATTACATGTAGAAACAATGTTGACATTTTTTTATTTTAATTTTATGTTCCAAATTCTTTCTCATTCTGCTTCCCTCTTCTTGAAAAGACAAAGAATTTGATTTAGATTACACAGGTGCAGTCATTAAAAACAATTTCCATATTATCCATGTTGTGAAAGAAAACACACACAAATACAAAACCACAAGAAAAATAAAATAAAAAGTATGCTTCAATTTGTATTCAGACTCTATCGGTTCTTTTTCTGGAAGTGAATAGCATTTTTTCATCATAAGTCTTTTGGAATTGATCATTGCTGAGAATAGCTAAATCATTCAAAAGTTGATCATCGTATAATATTATTGCTACTGTGTACAATGTTCTCCTGGTTCTGCTCACTTCAATTAGTATAGGTTAATACAAGTCTTCCCAGTTTTTTTCTGAAAACATGATAGTATTACATCACGATTATATAACATAACTTATTCATCCATTTCCCAATTGATGAGCATCCCCTCAATTTCCACTTCTTTGCCATCACACAAAGAGCTGCTATAAACATTTTGTACATATAGTCCTTTTCCTCTTTTTTTTTTCTTTTCTTAGGGATGTAAACCTAGTAGTGATAGTCCTGTATCAAATTGTTCTCCAGAATGGTTGGATGGATAAGTTCACAATCTACCAACAATGCATTAGCATCCCACTTTTTCCACATCCCCTGCAACATTTATCATTGTCTTTTCTGTCATATTAACCAATCTGACAGGTGTGAGGTAGTACCTCAGAGTGGTTTTAACTTGCATTTCTCTAATCAATAGTGATTTACAACATTTTTTCCTATGACTATAGAGAGCTTTGATTTCTTCTTCTGAAAAAAATGATTTATTATAAATTTGAAAGAAATACTTCTTAAGGGTCCCCTGGGTCTCCATTGTTCCTAGTTCATAACATATTACATAACATAATCAGAATTTATATAAATCTTGACCAGTCAACAAGAGGTTGGCAAACTATATAACCACTGAACCAAATATGAAACACCACCTGATTTTTATACATCAGGAATGGATTACTTGCCATACAAAAACAGTCAATAATCTAGATTTGGTCCAAGGAACATGGCTTATTGACTATTGGGCATAAAATGAATTAGATGATATAAAACTTGGTGAATAGATATAATCTTATAATTATGGGTCAAAAATAAACTCCCTAAGTAGAACAAGGTGGGGGGTTATAGTTAGGTGGCAATTGACTAGAAAAATATGTAGGGACTTTTGTGGTCTCCCAGTGAATCATAAACTGTGCTTGGGAATCAAGAAGACTCATCTTCTTGAGTTCAAATCTGGCCTCAGAAACTTACTAGCTGTGTGATGCTGGGCAAGTCACTTAACTCTGTTTGTCTCAGTTCCTCATCTGTAAAATGAACTGGAGAAAGAAATGGCAAGACACCAGTATCTTTGCCATGAAAACCCCAAATAGGGTCACAAAGAATTGGACACATTTGAAACAACCCAACCACAATGTTATTCAGTATGAGCCAATAGTGTGACTTAGCAGCCAAGAAAGCTAATGTGATCTCCAGCTGTATTAAGAAATGCAGAATGCCCAGAAAAATTCTCACTTCACTTTGTTCTGTATTATTATGTACATTTCTGTGTAGAAGATTTCTGGAAGAAGACTAATAAACTGAAGAAGATTCAAGGGAAGACAACCAGGATAGTGAAGAACCTTAAGTTCCTTCCATAGGAGGAACAATTGAAGGGACCTCCTGAGATGTTTAATGTGGGAAAGAGAAGCCTTGAGGTGGGGTGGCAGTTGGAGCTTAAGTAGGAAGAGACACATCATAGCCATCTCTAAGTATCTGGAGAACTGTCATTCAGAAGAGAATAAATTTGTTCTGCTTGACTACAGGGGATTAGGAACTAGGAACAATGAAGGGAAAGTTACAGAAAATTAGATTTAGATTCCTCAGACTTAGAACTATCAAAAATGAATAGGCTAGGTGCCTCAGGTAGTAATGGATTTCTCCTATTGGATGTCCTCAAGAAATATTGGGATGACCATATTAGTTCACAGAATTTTGGTTGGACTAGATCCAACATGCCTTTTCTGTAGCCTTTTTTCATCTCTAAGATTTTCTATAGCATTTCACTTGACCTGTGATTTTGTCCCTTCACCCAAACAGATTACAATTCTTCAATAGCTTAACAATATACTTTCCAGAGTTGTGGTGACTAAAAAGTCATCCCTCTGTGATCACTCTCCAGATGGATATCTCTGAGCTTAGCTAGACTGCTCCTCAGACAGTAGACACACTGTTTAGGACTATGCCTGTACTCACAGCCTTTTCTTCGTGACAAGAATTGTCAAAGTTTGTGCTCAATTGGCATTGCCTTTACCTTTGAAAATCCAGGTTCGATGCCATGCTGTGATGAAACATCAGGGGAGAGGACTGTATTGGAATATTGCTTACAACAAACTGTTAATGGGAAAACAAACAAAAATAATAAAAAGCTCAAGGATCAAGTTCTACTAGTCCCATATTGGTATTCATCACCTAAAATGAAAGCTAGAACCCTTTGTAGGAAGTTGTCCACTTCCACTTGTGTGGACTGTGGCAACTTAAGTAAACATCTGCAGACTGTTTTCCTTTGGGTGTATTTCCTGTGGAGCTTGTTCCCTGCAGAGTCAGCTATCCACAAAGCAAGAGTTGATCAATGTATCTCTGCAGACCTTTAGCTTGGGGTTGTAGAAGAGAATTATTTCTATAATTGTGACACCATTAGAGAAATGTCCACATCTGGCTTCTGAACCATTGATCCTGGCTCCCCCACTGGAAGAGAGTAATAGTTCTCTGCTATGGAATTTCAAGGACAGATTAAATTTCCTTTTACTCTGTTTTTTGTTTCTTTTCAAGGTATAAATGTGAAGGTCACAAAGCCATTCACCATCAGGGGAGTGTTGCTTTGTGTCTATACTGATAGGTGGGAAAACACAACAACAACAACAACAACAAAATGAATGCTTTTCTAGAGACATTAAGAAGAGTCAGAACCCCAAAACCCTTTTCCCCCTTTTATTCCCACCTCTTCTCCTTCACCTTCCCCAGTTTAAATTCCACTAGAAGTTTCTTCATTTAAAGGGAAGTGGTTGGATGAGATTTGGAGGGGATCTGGGAGTTCCTTTAAGCATCACTGGAAAGAATTTCAACAGAAGACCAGTTTTTATCTAATTTCTACTTAAAGACCAATAGGATGCCATAATGATGAGGAACTTTTTTTCACTACAACTTGTTGATCTTTACATATCTTTTACCCACCATTCCTATTGCAGAATTTTAAAACATGGCTATTTCTTACTTTGTAGGCCAATTGGAAAGTTATTGTATATCTCTCCTCCCCCCATCCTCAAGTCTTTTCTTCCTCTTTTTAGATATCTCCATTTCTTTCAGCAAGTCTGTATGACATGGCCTCTGGGCCCCTTACCATTGTATCCTTATCACCCTCCTCTGAGCATGCTTCAATTTGTCACTGAGGTCTTTGCTAAAATGTGTCATCCAGAACTGATTAAATATCAGAATTCCCTTTCAGCCCCAAGTTTCTATGATACTTTCTATTCCTACATGCCTTTTTTTTAAAGTGGGGAAAGAGGAAGGGAATAAGCATTTATATAGCACCCACTATTTGCAAGACACTGTGCGAAGTGCTTTTACAAATATTTCATTCTTACAACAAACCAGGAAGATAGGTGCTATTATTTTTCTGATTTCACAGTTGAGAAAACTGAGGTTAACAGAGGTTAAGTGATTTGCCCAAGGTCACACAGCTTATAAGTGTTCGAGGCTTGATTTGAACTCAGGTCTTCTTGACTTACAGCTCCAGTGCTCTATTCACTCTTCTATCACCTGCCCTATGTGTGAATATTTCTTGTTAGATAAAAAGTATCCAGTAGGCAGGAATTTTATCATCCCTCCTTGCATATCTTATCCCTCATGACACTATATATGTATTTTTCAGTAATATTGTTCCCTATGTATGCTCATTAAGTATTGTCAACTAATTCTTTCTGTTATTCTCAAGCTATACATTGCCTGCTTGTTCTTCCTCAAACTCTCATGATTTTTCTGCCTTTCATTCTAGATCTATGCTTCTAGAATACACATGGCAATAACTTTCCATTCTGTTTAACTTGACCTCCCATTGCCTATGACTTATTTTTTGAGATGCTCCCAGGATTCATTGGCTTTTAGCTGTGAAGAATAGTCTAAACATCATTGGCTATTATAATAGAAAACCCCATTTTACCACAGTTTTTATTACACTGTGTGCTAACCCATTACAAAACCTCAGTTGTATTAGAACTGTGTGGACTCAACCTTTGGCCTGTTTAAATATCAGCACTTGCACTTTCTGGCTTAGGAGAGTAGCACCTATTTCCCCTATACTTATCTGCCCATGCGAAGAAAGTGCTTAAAAACAGGGCAGTGAACAGAGTACAGGAGTGTCCATGAACTGAGATCATGAATCATTCCTTGACTCTCCAGCAGCATAGAAATACCCAGCAGGACCCCATCCTAGTTTTCTATTTTCTCTCTTATGCTCATCTTGAATCCTACCCATATTTTCTGATTGTGTTTCTGCTTGGTTTGGATATCTGGGCATTAGCCCTGACTATTTTATTGAGACTCTTTGCTTATTCTTTATGATTCTGTTCAATACTTCACACTTGCACCTTAACTCAATCCTATGGATTAATTGTGCCATGTTCTTACTTTCTGTACTATTGTGTTCCCCCAATCACCCACCCTCCTTTTATACTTCAAGATTCACCACACCTTGTCAGCCTTTCCCTCATCCTTCATAGATTTAAAAGAAATCTTAGAGATTACAGAATTGGCAGTATAGTAGAGTTATTGGTGATCCAGATAAAGTTGATGCTACATAGTCAGTGGCATAATGAATAGAGGACTGGATATGGAGCCAAGAAGAAAAGAGTATGTAGCTGTGTGACCCTGAACAAATAATTTAAACTTTCTGGTTCCCAGTTTCCAAATTAGAACAAGTACCTACTACCTAGGGTTGTTGTGAGGATTAAATCATACGGAGCACTTTGCATACTTTAAAAGACTATATAAATGCTAGTGGTGTTGGTACTGGTGCTGGTGGTTAATAATTACTTAACACTCATTTTACAAATGAAAAATCTGAGGCTTACTGGTGCTAACTGCTCAAAGTGGGAAAGGTCAGAAAGATTTTACTTGGGCTTTTCTAACTCAAAAGGCAGGTCCTTTCCCACTGTACTATATTACCTCCCAGCCTACTCTGGCTCGTAACTCTCATAGACCAGATATTGGCACAATCAACCCCCTATTTCACATCTAATTGGAATGATCATGGTGAATAAAAACATCAGAGAAATGTGGGAAACACAAGCATCCAATTCCTGCACCTGGATTGTAAAGGTCTTGTGGGCCAATGGGATGATGGCAGATGAAAAACAGATGATGGAATCCTTAGTCAAGGAAAGAAGGCCTGGCCCAGATTTGGACTGTGCCAGTTCTTAAAGCAGATTTTTTTTTTGCTTTTTGGAGGGCAATTGGGGTTAAGTAACTTGCCCAAGGTCACACGGCTAGGTTTTTGTTTGTGTGTACATTAAGTGTCTGAGGCCGGATCCAAACTCAGGTCCTTCTGACTCCAGGGCCTACGCTCTACTCACTGCAATACCTAGCCGCCCCCAAAAGCAGATCTTTTAATACAGCTCTCACTCTTCGCATTTACCTGCAATAATAACAAGCCAACTTGCCTTTCTTCTTGTTGGGATTCACCTCCACCTCCCCGCCTCCTAACCTTCCCAACTCTTTTTTCTTTATATAAGTTCTGGGCATTAACAGTAGGTGCCCAGGGTGAAAGATGCCTCAGTTAAGAGACTTCCCAGTAGGACTGCATATCAGAGGGACATCTACTTGGAGCGGGACAGATATATTTTACTCAGGATTCCCTTCAAATATATTTTCCCATTCCTTCATCTAGAGAACAGTCATTAGCTCTTTTGTGTACTATCTTTTAATTTGGATAAATATGAGTGATTAAATTAGAATTAAGATTAGATGGAGCTGAGTTTAGTATTAAATTAGAATGTATGAACTAGAAAGGGCCTTCAAGATCACATAACCCCACCTTATAAGCCTTATCCATGCTCCATTTTGTAAAGAGGGAATGTGAAGCTCAGAAAGGAGAAGTGCCTTGTCCAAGTTCACCCAATTAATTAGTAGCAGATTCAGTACCAGAACCCAGGTCCCTTGAGTTCCAGGTTAATGTTCTTTCCACTAAACCCCACTGCTTTCCAAACTGCTTTTATTGCGACTGTAACTTTAGAAATCAGAGCCAAGCAAGAGTTTACTTGTGAGAGAGCCAAAAGCTATCTACATGGAATATCTCAAGGGAGTCTTGGGGGAGAAATGCCACATTTGGAGCTTTATACCTTAGAACTGAAGGTAAGGAGGGGAAATGAAGGAAGAAGAGGAGAGTAAATGGGAGGGGTGAAGGGAAAAAGAAACAACCAAGAACTGAGATTTCCACAAACTTTAAGTTTATGGGCATGAGGCAAAAACAAGAGTAATGTTATCAGCTCTGTTTCAAGCAAAAGAAGATACAGGTCTAAGTTATTTCTCAGACAACCTTTGGCCAGGGTATACCTTGTTACATTGAATGCAAGCCTACTTATAGTTATTGTGAAAGGATAGTGACTTCTTTTGTATAGTAAGGATCTCCCAGGTCCCTATGTCTTTATCAGTCTCTCTAAATTCCTTATATCAATGCAGGTGAAAACCTCTCTGCAACATGTAGTCTTAGAGAGTTGTCTGGGCACTGAAAGGTTAAGCAACTTGTCCAGAATCACACAGGCGTTATGTATTAGCAGAAGGAATGTCATCCATTAAAGGAGTCTTACTGGTTTTTAGACTAATTTTCTATCCATGAGACCACACTGCTTCTCATCATCATAGTGGAGTGGGATTACATGGATTATTGTGCACACTTAAAGTCTGGTATTTACTTTGGGGTCGTGCTGACATCTTTTCAGAAGCTGCAACGAAAGGGGTGTTACCTAAAAAAGATAGTTCATTCCGATCAGCCACCATAGTGCTGAGGGTTTTCCTATGGGATTAGGCATTTGATTTCATTATATCTAAAGTCCCTTCTCAGTCACTCCTTTGGCAGAAAATGATATGGAGATAGTCATGGCTTGTTGAAGCCTATGTCAGTAGAACACAAGCTATAGCAGGCCCAGTCCTAAAGAGAAAATCTGGTACTTTGGGCAAATTCCATTGAGATGCAGGAGGGGGTGGAATGAAGCAGGTGAGTGGTGCAGTGGATAGAGAGCTGGGTCTGGAGAAAGGAAGACACTTCTTCCTGAGTTTAAATATGGGCTCAGATACATACTAGCTACGTGACCCTGAACAAGTCATTTAGCCCTGTCTGCCTTAGTTTTCTCATCTGTAAAATGAGCTGGAGAAGAAAATGGCAAGCCACTACTGGATCTTTGCCAAGAAAACCCCAAATGGTGTTAATGAAGAATCAGACACAGCTGAGAAGAAAACTGAACAAAGTTTCTTCTTCTGTTCCAATCCCTGCCCTTTTCCAACTTCCTGACCTCACTAATTCAGAAGACCTTTAACTTCTATTAAGAAGAGGTCACATCTTTGATCCCTATCCTCATCATTCCACCCCCCCCCACCTCCACATCTCAACTGAATGACCATAGCTGGGGGATGATCTGAAAAAAGCAGAGGTGAGCAGGAGTATATGTGCTCTTCCTCCCTGCCTCGAATTATTTGTGATTAGAGGCACCTCCCTGCCTCAGAGGTGCCAAGACGTGTGGTACCTTCAGGAAAATCTTAGATTTCGGTGAGCACCAGAAGATAGAAGGAATCTTAGACAAAGAACTTTCGTAGGATCATTGAGAGCTAGAAGAGAAGAATTTTGGATACTGTCTAATCCCATGTTCTCATTTTTCAGGTAAGGGAATAAGATAAGACCTAGAGAGGTGAAGTAATTTGATCATTGTCATATATAATAGAGTCAGGACTGAAGCTTAGAGCCTTTAAGTAAATCTAGCAATGTTTTAATTGTATTAATTCCTCCTGAGAGGAACCCTCTCAGGACATAGTGAAGAGGGAGGGCAGAGAATGATAATAATGGGCAAAGGCTGGACCTTATTGTAATACATGGTAGGGGCAGGGACTCAATATTTAGCTTTTGAAACAATTCCCCTTAGTTGATTTCAGATGGATCTGTTGTGATCCAGATGATTGTCTAGGGTTGCCAGGCCAGATGGATCATTTTGGAGCACAGAGGAGAAGTCTAGTCTGTTATACCCAATAAGAAGAGCTCTGGGCAAGGGGACATAGTGGTCAGAGGTGATCCAACAGAGAACCCCGAGGCGGGTATCTTAGGGCTTTGAAGGGAGTAGGTTGGTCAGATGGCAGAATCTAGGCAGGGGTAGGAGGAGATGAGAAGCAAGCCACTGTCGGAGAGAGGATAGGGGAAATGCCACCTCCCAAGATATAGGCATGTGGGATGCAGCCCAGATTGATTCATGCTAATTACACCTGTATAAGCAGATGCTAACTAGCAATCTGGAAATGAATCAAGTTAAGACCTGTCAAAAGCCTACTTCCTGTCATCTGTGGCCCAACCATAACTCAATCCATGCATATTTTTTATTATAAGATTGTCTACCAGGTGTCCATTTTCCCCAGGAACAGCAATTCTAGAAAACTGTCTTAAGATATAGAGAGGAGTCACAATCTTCACCCGATACAGAACATATACGAGTAAATGTAGGTACTTATGGTCCTTTCCCATTCATGAGTCTATAATCCTACATGATGCTTTGTAGCAGTATTTTCTCTAGATTATAGATGTTTTACATCAGAAAGTAAGAAATGGGGACCTAAACCTTAAAATTGCCAAGACCAAAGGCCCTGCTATGAAATCATATTCTGCATGTGGGATGAGACTCTTAGACCTAATTTGTCAGTGAATCAAAGAAACCCATAGTGGTGATTGTGTTTATCAGCCACCTGAACTCCAGAGTGCTTAAAGTTGCAGATCATATGATTCTTCCCTCAGTTATTCTCATCACTTCTCATGAGGATATATAATTTCTCTTATCAGAGAGAGGGAGAGAATGAAGGGCATTGCCGCTGTTTGTGCAGTCCAGTATCACTGTACTCAGCTTGAATCAACTAATCATCAAATACATATCTTGCCTCTTCTATGCAACCATTCTGAACTCCAATCTCTGTTGAAAGTGAAGAAATATTGTAATCATATCTATTCTCTTGAATCTTCCCTAATCTATCTGGGAAAACAAGGTTTTTAAGTGAAAAGTTAAGCAGCAACACATTAAAAATAGCAACTTTGAAGCAGTGCTTTTCTCACAACTCTTATGCAGTTGGCAGTGCTGTAAGTATTATTTTCCTCATCTTAGGTATAAAGAGACTAACTCAGAGAAGTTATTTGACAATAGGATTGTATGTTTAGAATTGTACAATGCCTTTAAGTCACTTGGTTCTAAGAGCATAGGATCACAGAGTGAGAAACAGAAGGTATCTTAGAGGTCATGTAGTTCAATACTCTCATTTATGTATCTAGTGGTGCAGCGGATAGAGCACTGGGCTTGGAGTCAGGAAGACCTGAGTTCAAATCCAAATTTAGACACTTACTAGCTGTGTAACCATGGGCAGGTCACATAACCTTTGTTTCCCTCACTTTACTCAGCTGTAAAAATGGGATAATTATAGCACCTGACTTGCAGGGTTCTTTTAAAGATCAGATAAGGTAATATTTGTAAAATGCTTAGCATAGTACCAACATATATGGTATGGGACATACTAGATATTATATAAAGCAAAGATATTTACCATTATTATCATCCATTATTTTCAAATGAGGAAACTGAAGCCCTTATCAATTAAATTCTGACTTTAAAAATATGGGGATCAAAGCCAAAAATGAATACTATGGGATTTTGTGAGACTCAACTGAGATAACGTGAAAAATGATATGTTCATCTGTTGTTGTTATTTACGTTACTGTCATTATCACCATTAACACTGAGTAACTTGCCAAAGACCACATGAGTATGTCTGGTCTTAAAAACAGTCTGACCTAAATTTTGGTGTTTGTGTTTGTCTTGTTTGGTTGTGATTTTGGTAATTTGTTACACACCTCTGCTCCCTCCCTCTCTTTTTAAATATCAAAAGTCTATTTTCTCTCAATCCCATTTCCTCTTTACTGAAAGAGAAAGGACAAAAAAGAAGACATAGCAAATAAGTGTAATCAAATAAAACTAATTCCCACATTGACCATATCAATACACACACACACACACACACACACACACACACACACACACACACACATATATATCAATCTATGCCTTGGCTCCATCACCTTTCTTTCAGCAGATGGGGAGCAGGTTATATTATGAATCCTCTTTAGTCATGATTGGTCATTTCATTGGCCAAGGATCTTGCGGCTTTTGAAGTTGTTTATCTTTACGATGTTGTTATTGTATGAATTATTCTTCTGTTTCTTCTCACTTTATACTAGTTCACATAAGTTTTTCTGGGTTTCTCCAAAAACATCCCTTTCATTGACTTTTGTGGTGCAATAGTATTCTATTCCATTCATATACCGTAATTTGTTTAGTCATTTCCTAACAGAAGGGACACCCCTTAGCTTCCAGTTCTTTGCCAACATTAGAAAGGCTGCTATAAATGTTTTTGTACATATGGATCCTTTTCCTTTTTCTTTGGTCTCTTTGAGGTCTAGTCCTAGTAGTGTTATAGCTGAATCAAAGGGTATGTAGAGTTTAATAACTTTGGGGGCATAGTTCCAAACTCTTTTCCATAATAACTGGATCAGTTCCCAGCTTCACTAAAGGTACATTAATGTATCAATTTTTCTGGTCTTTCCAGCATTTGCAATTATCTTTTTTTTTTGTTAATTTTTTTCAACTTGATAGCAATAAGAGAACAACTTAAGTTATGGTCACACACATGAGTTATAGGAAAAAAAGTCAATTTCATAAGTATAGGATAAGAGTGGAATAGTTAGATAGCAGTCATTCTAAAAGAGATTCAGCAGTATTAGTGGTGTGCAAACTCAATATAAATCAGTTGTGTGATATTGCAGCCATCAAAGCTGAGGCAATTCTGGGCTCCATTGAAAGGCATAACTTTCAGGAATATAGGAATGATAGGTCCATTGTAATCTGATAGACCTGCTCATTGGACCTCATCTATAGCATTGTGTTCAGTCTTGTACACTACAGATTAGGAAGATTATTGGAGGGGCAGTTAGGTGGCACAGCGAATAGAACACCAGCCCTGGAGTCAGGAGGACCTGAGTTCAAATGTGGACTCAGACACTTAACACAAAAACTATCGGTGTGACCTTGGGCAAGTCACTTAACCCAATTGCCCTCCAAAACTAAATAAACAAACAAAAAAAGATCATTGGAAAACCAGAGTGTGTCCAGAAGAGGGCATCCTGGTTGATGAAAAGCCTTGATGTCTCATGTTGTGTAAGTTGGAAGTTGAAAGCACTGGGCATGTTAAGCCTGGACAAGAGAAGACCGGGATTGAGGGGAATCTGATAGCCCTTTTCAAGTATTTGAAGAACTCTCATGTAGTTGGGATATTAGATTTGATCTTTCTGATTTCATGTGGGAAACACCAAGAACAATGCATGAAAGTTACAAAAAGGCAAAGGTTTGATATTACATGAAAAAAAATGTAATCCCTAAATTACTAATCCCTAATTAATCCCTAAATCTCTGTGTGTGTATGCGCATGTGCAGGGGAAGTGGTGGTCTTGTTGGTCTTCTTGGTAGTGTTCTCTTTTGGAGGTCTTCACTCAGAAGCTGGACAGCTACTTCTCAAGTATATTATAATATGAATTCCCCTCCAACTCTCTCATTTGGGGTTTCTGTGAGGTTGTTTTTGGTTTCGAGCAGTAGAATAAGACTTCACAGAGCATGTGAGACTTGAGCTTGGCCTTTAGTTACCCCCACAACAAATATAGCAAACATTTACCAATGATTTAATCCAGACAGAGCTCTGCTAGGCTCTATGACAGATAGAAGTTTAGATAAAGCAGGTTCCCTGACCTGAAGGAAGCTCAACATCATTTATCCAAGCTCTTCCTTCCTCCAGTTTTATAAAACCCTTGAATAGTAGGGGTTTTAACAGAGATCTTGAAAATCCACAGGAAAATAGGAGAGGTATCTATACTACTTTAAAAGGTCCTTTTCAGCTCTGAGAACTTATGATTCCCTAACTCGCTGATTCAGCCTGGTTACAGCCCATTACAACCACACACAAGGCTGCTAATCCTTCTACAATCCTCAGTCAGGGCCCTTTATTCTTCACCCTCATTATTTAGGGTGAGTTTCTTAATTCACAAGGAGCTGATCTATTTTTTAAAAGTTTGATTAAGTAGTCATTAAAATGCCTAATCTCATGCATCTTTTTGCCAGTCTGAAGCATTGCCATTAGTTTAGACAGCACTTATTAAATTCCCAGCTCTGCCAGGGCACTGTGGTAGCATGAAATATTGAATTTTTGCTACTTTGATTCCAACATAAAACCTTCATCATAAAGCATGCAGCCAGGGTGTGCTTTGCACGTTTGCCTAGAATGGAATGAATAAAACTAGGCATTCTTTTCCTCCTCATTGCCCTCCTTGTCATGCATTTCTGTTGCTTTTGTTTCATGCCAGAGGTTTAATTTCACATTAAGCACTTGTTAACTTGAAAGGTGAGTTGATATGGCTCAGGAATAATGCCAGCATGGCATCTTTGAAGCCACAACTTCTTAATAACATAAATTAAGATTACAGAATTTTGAAGGAATATTGTTGGCCTCTTGGGTTTTTAAAAGGACATTGTAATTGTGGTTCATTTCATACCAATACACTTTCAAGTAACCAATGCCCAGAAATCTATCTACAATAAATTCTGCACAAAGCAATCTCAAATAGCCGTCCAGAGTTCTTCCCAGTTCTGCACAGACAGTGATAAAATCCGTCAAGGTGAATTGAAAGGCATTAAGGAGTTCTGAATTTGAGGCCCTGTTTTTCTCCCTACAGCTGTTGATGGCATTTTTGATACCTAACATAGGCCAGACAACTGTATTTCTTATCCTACTGTAGAGTGTCTGTGATTTCCTTAGACGTAATAGAAAAGAGACATAAACTGAAATTCAACTTTATTTGCTGCAAGTCAGCAAAATATAGTGGAAAAGGCATTGGAATAGACATCAAAAAATGTGTTCCAGTCCCATTTCTGCAACTTACTAGCAATGTGACTTTGACCAAATCATCTCCTCTTTTTAAATACCAATTTTCTTTTCTGTAAAGTGGGAGGTAATGATCTTTGTTTACATCAGGGAGTTGTACCAGGCAAGAAGCAAATAAAATGATGCCTGGGAAAATGCTTTGTTAACTGTAAAACACTACATTGATAGAAGGTAGAATGTTATAATTAGCACCATGATCATTAATATTAAAGACATAATTTGATTTAATATCTACTACCTAGGCAGTTAGAAACAGAAAAAGTTATTTTAAAATTTCTGGCTCAAAATGTACTTTTCTCATGTGCCTTGAGTATTGTCTTGCTTCATTAATGCATGATCAATTACATCAAAATACATAATATATTTCTTCTGGCTTATATAGGTTCTTAAAGAGATTTTATTTTCAAAAACTAAAGTTTTCTATTCACCTTAAAGTTTATTGACTCAAGTATTTTATCTTCTGTATTGTCTTGAGACAGAACTTTAATATTTCATTAGTAATAAATTTCACAAGATGAGTAAGATTCCAAAAGGAGGGTTTTTGTTTTTGTTTGTTTTTTTTTTTTTTGCTTTGTATATTTATAGTGGCTCCAGCTGAATTTGGCTCCCACTATCACACCTCTCAGAGCTCCAGTGCCATTTGCCAACCTAAACATTGCTTGTGTATAGAGCCAAGGCCTCCTGGTGGAGCTGCTCAAAACTGTGTGTTGTGGCTGTGGTTTTGATGCCTGTGAATATTAGTAGACTAGAAGACTATATCTTGTGTTTGCAGACTCTTGATCTCAAGGCAATATTTTGGCAAAATTCCCACCATTTTCACAAATTCATAGTTGAAATTTGATAGAAATCCCAAGAGATTCTCTACTGGCAGACTGGACAGACCTTCTGCTCAATAAGAATTAGTCTTTGTTGGAGCCCTCCAGAGACTAGGAAGTAGGAGAATAATGGAGAATAAAAAATCTTTTGAAGTCAATTTGGCCTAGCCATGTTGAAACTTGCCAAGAATAGAGGCAACTAGATTTCTTTTTCTTTCGGTTTTCTTCTCTGCTTTATCCTTCCATCCCCCTGCTCTGCTGTCCCATGGGTAGTTTAAAAAAGAGTTTGGCGACCGAAGGATGACTATAATAAGAGTGCTGTATGTTTAGCTGAAACTTTGGATGGTTTGGCTTTGTAAATAGTATGTTGTATTTTTTTTTTTGAAGAATGAATTTGCTTACTTAGAAGTCTGTTCACAGCCTGCTATGTGGCCACTGGAGGTAAAAGGTCAGTTTGAAAGATGAAGTCATGTATACATATATGTGTGTACATATATAATCGAGTAAATATATGCTATAGAATGTTTAGCATTTGTACATATGTAGTATGTATAATATGTGTGTATTGCCTACTATGGGCATACAAATATAACATGGTTAAGAATGGATGTGGAGATCACGGAAACAAAAATAATTTTAATATACACATTTACTCTGAGGAAAAGAACTTTGTGGTCCTTAAAGTATTTCATCAGTATGAATTACTGCTATTATTATAATGATGTTACAAGATAAATTCATTAAGTTCAAAATGCAATGTATTTTGAGGTTCCAGAGAGGAAATTTTTATCTGCTGAGAGGAATAAGGGATGCTTTCATCTAGAGTAGAAATTCAGCAGGCAGGATGGTGAAAAGGAAAAGGGAAGGTGTTCCAGGAATTTTGGGAGCAAAGGGAGAGGATATAATCCAGGCAGTGTATAATCTAGTCTAGCAGAATCATAGGGTGTATGGCAATGAGTAGAATGAGAAAAGCTTGAAATTGTGAGTTAGTGGAAGTCCTTGAGTTCTACACAAAGAAATCTGAACTTTACTTATGTGAACACAGGGAATCAGTGAAAACTTGTTAGCAGAGGAGTGATATGGTTAGATAATTGACAACAGATACTCGCTAATTGACTGAACCTCATAACCTACATATTAAGTATCTCTTTAGTCAAAGAGTCAATCAAAGTGAGTGAAAATGAATGGAAAGCCAATTTACCACACAGTTATACTCAGGACATCAAGAGAACATAAGGGAAGTCTCCAGAACATTGGTTGAACCCCTGTAGTAAATTTATGGAAGGACTTGGCAAAGAGCCTTCCAGGAAGGAAAGTCATGGATATCTGCATTGCTGGAGAGAGTACACAAATTGAGATTGAGGTCAGAGATGTTTTGCAGTAGGATAGCAAGTGCATGGGCATCCAGGTGCCTATGCACAAAGAAAAGGTTGGCCTCAGACTCAACCACCTTTACCTTATCCCATGTTAACATGTGAACCATCTCCCTTCTTTTTCCACTAAACCAAATTGATGGAGTCAATCTTCTGGGCCAGCATTTGCCCCTTAATTTAAATTCTAATCTTTTGTTGTTACTAGGCAGTTGCTTGCCTGTTCCCTCAAGCACTTTTGTCTTCCTAATGAAATGCAGAGCCCTTAATCAAAGATACAGATGGTGGCAGTTGCATACCCAAACTGGGACAAATCAAAGAAATAGGAGAGCAACTGACCCAAATTTAAAGATCCTGTTAATTAGCAAATGCAGAGTTTCAGAAATTTCATCTTATATAATTTTTTTCTTTTAATATGAAAACCTGGGCAGAAATATTTAACCTCCTCTCAGGGGAAGTTTTAACTAGAAAAATTGCAGTAATCATCACTGGAGTGGGTAACATACAAGGTTATGCATGACAAGATCCAGACAGCATTGGAAGTCCTGGTGTTTAATTTTTGGTTAACTTTTTATATAGTTAGTACTGCACAGGAATTTTTCAGGACAGGTGCTGAGGTGAAAGTGGTCAGCAGAGCATAGTTGTTGTAGGTGTGGAGCTAAAAACTCATGCAATAAAAGAAGTTGGGGGTGGGGTGGAGATTGAGGAAAGGGATGTTCTGAGAACTCCAGTGTGAAGTCAGAATAGACCTGGGCAAGGAGCCAGTGCTAACAGGCTGCCTCCTTAGTGAAATTATCTTGGCTCTGGTGGTGCTGTGAAATCACAGGAATTAGTGATGGGGGAAGGCCTTTTAGGTATTGTCCATCCTCTCCCTTTCTGGAAATGTGGGAATTGTGCCTTCCAGTTTACTTGCCAATGCTCTGTCCAGTCTACTTTTCAATGATTCTTGTAATAAGGTATTGATTTCTCCTGGTGTAGAATTTCTTTTGATTTGCTCCTTTTGTCATATTGCACAAAAACTCCTATATCTGATCTCTAATGTCTAGGAATTTCTTACCATCCCATCCCCCTCCCCCCCACCCCCTCACAGCTCCTCCCCCGCCCCCCAACAACAACAACAAAATCCACTTGCTGCCACTCTTAAAAGTAGATTGTTGCTTTAAGGAGAAAGGTCATGCCCTTTAATTTTAATGTATATATTTTCTTTCCTCTCCACAATATTGCTGAACTAGAAGCAAATTCCTAGTTCAGATTTATGAGCATACATGTAATAGAAAAGTGGAACTGGACATATTGCTTACTGAATTATTTATATCTCCCCAAATTTTGCTTTTTGGGGACAAATTCAATTAAATATTTTCTATCTTGATTTAGCAAATTACTTCAACTTCCAAAAGACCCTTGACCCCATGCCTTGAACACACTGTCTCCTTACTTCCACCTCTTAGATTCCCTGGATGCTTTCAAAGCCCAGCTCAGATGTCATGTTCTATGTCAACCCTTTCGAGATCCTTCCAGTGACCCCACCCATAAAATTACCTTGTCTTTTTACATATTTTGAATTTGCTTCTACATTTATATTCCATCTCCTCTGAAAGAACATAAAATCTTTGAGGACAATGACTCTTTACTTATTATTTCATCTTCAGCAACCCCTAGCATAGGGCTTGGCATAGCATAGGCATTTAATAAATTGTTATTGGTTCATAAATTCAAACTATATGAATTCTCCCTGGACAATTTTTCTTCATGTGATGACCTAGAGTGTCTTGGCCAAGAACTCATTACTTAAATAGGGAGTAGAAGGCAGGAATCTAGAGTAAGTGACAATAAGGAAGAAATCAAGTTGGCGGAGCTACAGAATCAGAAGATAGTCTAAAGAGTGGTGACAGTTCCATAGAAGACACACTTGGTTGCTCAAACATTTCTAAGAACTCTCTGACTTTCAAGACTTTTTCACCTTCAGAGAATTAATGGACTTCAGCTGGCCCTAGCACCCATGCTAACTGAATAATAGCTATTAGTCATAATTATAAAGGGGATTGCCATTTTAAATTTCAGTCCCTGTGATTTTTTTTTTCCACCATGCCGCATTACTTCCTATGAAACATGTACTTTGTGATCCAATGATCAGGCCTCCTTGTTATTCCTCAGTAAGATACTTCTGCTGTCTCTGGGCATTTTCACTGTCTGTTCCCTTTACCTGGAATGTTTTCCCTCCTCATCACTATATCCTGACTGCCTTGGCTTCCTTGAAGTAATAGCTAACATCCCACCTTCTCTAGGAATCTTACAATCCCCCTTAATTCTAGTTCCTTCCCTCTGTTTATTTTTTTCCATTTAATCTTGTAAATAGTTTATTTGTATATAGTTGTTTGCATGGTGTAACCCCATTTGTCTGTGAGGTACTTGAGATGAGGGAATATCTTTTGCCTTTCTTTGTATCACTAGCAATTTGAAGAATATTCAGTGTATAAGAGATGTGGAATAAATGTGTATTGATGAAAAGGCAGCATCAAATCCACGTGTGATCAGAAAAGAAGGTGGGCCGGTCATGTAGTAAGAATGAAAGATGGGCAATACTCATGTATACACACACGTATATATGCATATATGTACAACACATACAGACATATTAATATACTCATACACATGCACATGCATATATGAGAATGCATAGATGACTTGTGATCTGGGCTAGCAGATAGAGTATGCATTCCAGTGGGATCACTGAGCCATTGAGATATTGATATACTTATTCTTGATCTAAGTGGGAAACACATCACACCCAAACCAAAGAAAATGAAAACAAAAAAGCACATGTATCACATAGTGTTAAGAAGATTAAGCCAATTCAGACCAGCAAGGCATGTTCTTCAATTTTAGAATCATCACTTTAAGAATATTAGCTCTGGAGTACAAAGGACTTGGCTTCTCAAAACTTTTCTCTAGCTCATGAGGCCTCAGGCAAATCAGTTAAACTTTATGAGCCTCAGTTTCCACATATGCAAAATGAAAGGAATAGAACTCATTGGAGGTCTTCAAGTGGAGGCTAAATGAATATTTGTTGGATAGGTTAGAATGGGGATTACTTTCCTGATTTCCATTGGACTAGAAGACCTCCTCAGTCCCTACTAGTTCTAGATCTATGGGCCTATGGTTCTATGAGTTGTTAAAAATTCTAGGTGTGAACATCCATCTAGAAATGTAATGTTTCCTGTTCTGAAGAAAAATAAACTCTCATGTGCACACAGTATATAAACAAGAAAATTGTTCAGCCCAGTAAGCTTGTAAATCAGTTGTTTGCATTCTAATCAAAGTGCCTCTTTTGTTTAGTTTTTTAACTCTAAGATTGACTGATTTTGTCTGTTGATTATTTCTTGGAAAGGAAGTTCAACACTATGAAAAGGAAATCAACTGGAAACCTAAGGAGGAATATATATGTATATATATATATATATATATATATATATATATATATATATATATATATATGTATATACACACATACATACACGATTGAAATTTTGGACAAGGCATCATTATATTGTTAACCAAACCCAGCTGTACCAGGTGCTCCAGATCTCTGACCTGTGAAAAATTGTTTGGATTCCCCTCATTTATCTTGTTTGAACAGCAAAGAAAATTTAATTGAGGAACTGGCATTGAAGAGTATCTCAGCTTACTCTTCATTAAGGTGGCAAATGGTGGGTTTTTACACCTTAAATATATAAATCAGGAAAAGTATTAAATTTGTGAGATTGGAAAGGGACAAAATGACTTTGCTTTCTCGTTGAAAATATTGGTAGAGGTAGGGAGCATCTTCTTCCCCCTCAGTCTAATTTTAGATGGTGGAGGAGGGAAATTACATCAGTAAACCATTTCCTTAATTGTGCAAAATAGGAGAATTGGAAAATTATATGTGGTGAAATAAAAAGTTTGTTCCATGAGGATGTAGGTGGAGTAGGTGGTCACATATATGGTATCTGTGGGGAGAGCCTTTCTATCCCCCAAAATATATTCAAAAAAGACTTCTTCCATCTGCTTGCTGATTCCCAAGATTTCTTTAACAGAGGACAAGACTTTCCTTTCAGGAGAAGTTTGGGGGTTTTTTTCCTGCATTTTGCTTAAACTGCAAAAATTTCCAATAGAGTTAAAACAATCCAGCAAGGAGAAAGTAACAAGTTTCACTTCCTTACTTTGATAATTTGAAGGACTAGGAATATCATCAACACGGATGGACATGTCATAGCATCCCCATTCTTCCATTCAGTTCAATTTTTGACAATATTCTCCCATAAATGTACCATAAAGAATTCCTCAACATCCTGAAGTTTTCCTAGGTCTTCTAACAGTTTTGTGGGTAATGGTATAGCATATGGGTGTTCCATTCCTTGCTCTAATTGACTAGTACATATCCTTTCTCATTATTGTTATTATTGTTTTTATCACCATCATCACCCTTTTTGATCATTTCATATAATTACATTGCTGTTTATTTATTATATCTCTAATGTCCTTTGTTCCATGCAGGATTTATTCTTTGGCGATACCCCTCTATTTGAAGAAACATAGTATCACCAGATTAATATTGACATTAAATTTTTTGGCAGCAGTTACCAGATTGGTATCACTGAAGCACTGTAAACTTTTTTTCCAAGTAGTATACAACCTGCCTTCTTTTTAATTTGTATTATAAACCTACCATATTTTTCAACTATTCATTCATTCAACAAACGTTAATCTGTGCTGATACTGGGTGTACAATGTCAAAAATCAAGCAGCCTAAGTATTTCATGAACTCATTCTGTTATGAAGAAAGCAAATAAACAAAATTAAGTAATTAAATAAAAACAAAATTTAGTTCAAATAATAACTGAGGTAGGGAGAATAATAAGGAATTGGAGGGCGGGTTTCCTGTAAGGTGTACTTAATATGAATCTTGATGGATATTAGAGATTCTAAGAGATGGAAGGGAAGATGGAGGTGGTACAACCTGTAAAATGATGTGAATATTAGAGATGGATTTTAAGTATAAGAAACAGCAAGCAGGACCCTTTGACTAGAATGATAGCTAGATGGCACACTAGTTTGAAAGCCTGCCTTAGACACTTACTAACTATATGATCCTAGGCAAGTCACTTAACCACTTCTAATCACAATGTCCTCATATATAGGATAGGTATAACAATAACATTGACATCACAAATTTGTTGTGAGGATAAAATGTGATTATATGTGTAAAGTTCTTCGCCTTACAATGCTATATAAATACTAAACACGCTAGTTATGTAGAGTTCATGAGTAACATACAAGGAGCCTGGAAAGGTACCTAGAGTCAGATTATGAAGAATTTTAAATGTAAAGCTGGAGTTTTATAAAAGGAGACTACCTACTTTTCTCCATCAAGAATTGCTATTGCCATTTTAACACCATGGTCTGTTAATAGCCAAAACTATCTGTATTAAGAAATATTTCCAATAGTGGACAAAAAGACACTTTGAATCCAAGAGCCCTATGAAACACATAATTTTGCTCAAGATAAAGCAAAAATATCATTTAATTAGAACTACTTCAGCTTGTAGATTATAAGAAAAGTTTCTAACTCAATGGCAATCATAAAATCCACTGATCAATCAAGAAACATTTGTTATGAAAACAGCATGTAAAATGAGAATAATACTAATTATTTATTGCAAATTAAAAGTATGAGAAATAAAAAGTTTTTTTGAAAGAAAAGTAGAAATCAGATTATCAATTGGCAGCTGATTTTAAGACATAATAAGGCTTCCCTTGCAGTAATCAATGGAGAATCAATGTTCTGCTCATGAGAAGAAGAGGAAAAGGAAAGATACTGTCCCAGCCTTAGTGATATTGTAATACAGGATGTTGCAAAACTTTTGCACTCTGACTTTTAGGAAACCCTAAAAGTAGAGAGATCAAAGAGAGAGAAAAATATAGACTGTGGTGTGTTTCTGGGGGTGGGGGGGAAGGGAAAAGAGTAAATGGTGTCTCTCAGAATCTGTAGTCAGTGCAGTAGTGGCCATTTGTGTATAACTACCTTCTAGAATTCTTAGCAGGAATGAAGATTGATATTCAGGAAAGAACAGAGTGGGGCAGAGCCAAGATGGTGGAGTCATCTGAAATCTTCCACAAACTCCTTCAAATACCTCTAAAAGGTGAATCCAAACAAATTCTAGAGTGGCAGAATCCACAAAGAGACA
This sequence comes from Gymnobelideus leadbeateri, assembly GCA_011680675.1. Lineage (NCBI taxonomy): Eukaryota > Metazoa > Chordata > Mammalia > Diprotodontia > Petauridae > Gymnobelideus > Gymnobelideus leadbeateri. The sequence continues at coordinate 505,323 of WOXC01000777.1, forward strand.
GAGTATGGCAGTTTTCCGACCTAAGAAAACTTGGAAGGTCAACAGGAAGAATCTGTTGCACAGGGCTGGGAAAGGAGCGCAGTCTAGCACAGGCTGTACCAGCCCAGATTCAACCATAGCAAGGACAGAGCAGACCCTGGTAGATTGAATCATTGGCAGCAGGGGTAATTCCCAGACCACTCATCTTGAGGGGCAGGGAAGAGCCCTCAGAATTGGTTGAGAGAGAAGCACAGTGCTGTGTAGGGCCTGTGGAAATGGCAGCTACTCCTGGGGCTATCAGTCCACAGACTGAATTTTGAAAGTCACCTATTTACATTTCCAAGAACCAAGATGGTTGAGTAAGCTGGAAGTCATTCTCACCTTCCCTTGCTGACCTTGAAAAATCCAAAGAATATTGCCTCAGGAAAAATCCTGGAATAGTGGAGCCAGAAGGAAAATGGGGACAGTCTTTAAACTCAGGAGGCTAGGGAGATTAACAGGAAAGGTCCCCTTGCTGTGATTGAAGGGGACTAGTACAGGATGGGAGGCATCTCAGAAAGCCAGCAGCAAGCCCCACCTCAGCAAACCAGCAGGAGATCCTGAGCCCAAGAGTGGAGGAGCAGAGAAGCACAAACACCAGGCACACACCACCTCCAGCTCAGCAACAGGTAAACTGCCAGACCACTACCATATCCAACTGCCAGCACCTGTGGCCCCAGAACAACAACAACAAAAAAAAAACAGTAACCAGGCCCCCAGCCCCTAGCATAAGAAGTCTGGGACAGGGCCCCCTGGGTCCCAGAAGCAGAGATAAAATTTAAAAGCCAGGAAAAAACAGACAGAAAACATGAGCAAGAAGAATTAAAAAAAAAAAATCAGTGACCATAGAGAAATATCTTGGTGACAGGGAAGATCAAAACAAAAATTCAGGAGAGCACAACATGGTCAATATACCCACATCCAGAACCTTAAAGGATATGTGAAGTGGTCTCAAGCCCAAAAAGTCTTCTTGGAAGAGCTCAAGAAGGATTTTAAAAGTCAAATAAGAAGAGGCAGCTAGGTGGCACAGTGAATAGAGCACCAGCCCTGGAGTCAGGAGGACCTGAGTTCAATTCAGGCCTCAGACACTTAAACAAAAACTAGCCATGTGACCTTGGGCAAGTCACTTAACCCCAATTGCCCTCCAAAAAGAAAAAAATGGAAAAAAAAGTCAAATAAGAGAGGTAAAAGAAAAATTTAAAAAGACACTTGGCCAAATTAAGACAGGGGAAAGCACACTGAAGAAAACAACTCTATGAGACATCAAGAATTAGTCAAACAAAATTCAAAGAATGGAAGAAATAGAAGAAAATGTAAAATACTTCATTGGAGAAAACAACTGACCTGGAAAATAGATCCAGAAAAGATAATTTAAGAATTATTGGTCTACCTGAAAAGCATGATGAAAATAAGAACCTAGACAGCATCTTTCAAGAAATCATCAAGGAAAACTGCCTTGAGGTCCTAGAATCAGAGGGTAAAATAGTCATCAAAAGAATGCAGCAATCACCTCCTGAAAGAGATCCCAAATTAAAAACATGAAGAAATATGATAGCCAAATTCCAGAATTATCATGACAAGGAGAAAATACTGCAAGCAGCCAGAAAGAAACAATTCAAATATTGTGGAACCAAAATCAGGATTATCCAGGACCTTGCAGCTTCTACATTAAAAGATCAGAGGGCTTAGAATATGATATTTCATAAAGCAAAGGAGCTTGGATTACAACTAAGGACCAACTACCCAGCGAAATTGAGCATAATCTTTTAGGGGAAGAGATGGACATTCAATGAAAGGAGACATCCAGACTTTCCTGATAAAAAGATTAGAGCTCGATGGAAAATTTGATCTTCAGATTCAAGACTGAAGATAGGAATAAAAAGGTAAATAGGACAGGGGAAAGAAAACAAACAGCAATGTTATTCAATAAGGATAAACTCTTTACATCCCTACATGGGAAGATGATGCAACTCTTGAGAACTGTATCTTTATTACATCATGTAGAAGGGAAATACATAGACAGGGTGGGTTTAAGTTGATTTTCATGTAATGAGAAAAACCTAATTAAGTGTTGAAAAAAGAATTGAATGGGAGAAGAGAAAAGGAGAATACAGAAAAGGGTAAATTACATCTCATGAAGATGTACAAAGATATAGTAGAGGGAAAGAAGGAAGGTTGATGCGCATTGTTTGAACTTTACTCCTATTGAATTTGGCTCCAGGAGGGAATAGCATAGTCAGGTACAGAAATCTATCTTGCCCTACAGGCAGTTAGAGGGGAAAGAAATTCTTACCCCAACCATCACTTAAATCTTTTTTCTATTGGTGGAAGTAGTGGCCTATGCGGACTTGTCTCAGCAAGGAGATGAGCTATTGTAAATCCTAAAATGGATTTCTGAAATAAGTTAGGTGAGAGTAGAACTGAGACCAATGGAAAATAGCACAGTTTGGTTCAAGTAAAGACAAGACAGAGAGAGCTAGGAATAGTAGAGAAAAGTCAAACACAGCTAAGAAGAGTTCAGAAGAAAAGGGGCATTTAATTGAAGAATATAAGAAGTAATTAAAAGTCAGGCCTTACTTTAACATAGACTTCTTTGCTTCCCATTGTTCACCTGGATGAGAGCAAGAGAAATTCATAACCATTGGTTGATATAAGCTTGAATGAGGAGAAAGTGTCATAGATTTTATGACAGGCCTAACTGAAACAGCTGAGAATTCCATCCATAGCCTAACCTGAATTCTGAAAGTGACTAAAAATAGCTAGTAAAAGAGTTTTAGCCAAAGTACCTTGTTTCAAAGTATTAGGTAATCCTTAGTGTCTGGAACTGACCAGTTGGAGTAAAAAAACAATGCCTGATTTAAAGGACTAGATATATCAACATAAAGCTGGCAGCAGAGAAAGGCAATGCCTGGTATAGAGAGGTATATATGCCTGGTATAGAGCAAAGCCTGGCAGACAGCAGGTTCACCCAAGAGCAACACGATGCTACAAGGGGAGGAAATTATCATCAATGGAGGCATAGTCTACCTCTCTTCATATTCCTTGTGTGTACCTCTTTTCCCAGAAGTGCCCTGGGTACATATCTTCCCCAAGTATCATGCATGGTCTTTATAAATACTCAGTCTTCCAACTGAGTGTATGTGTATTTTTGGAATAATCAGTTCAAGTTGTATGGGGAAATATCCTACTCTTATCATTACTTAAATTCCTTTGTTATGAACTAAATAGGCAGCTAGGTGGTATAGTGGATAAAATTCCAGGCCTGGAGTCAGGAAGACTCATGTTCCTGAGATCAAATCTGGCCTCAGACATTTATGACCTGAACAAATCACTAAACTTTGTTTGCTCAATTTCCACATCTGTAAAAAGAACTGGAGGAGGTAATAGCAAACTACTCCAGCATCTTTACCAAGCAAGAAAACTCCAAATGGGGTTGCAACGAGTTGGACATGACTAAAATGACTCAGAACTTTAGCAAGAAATTAACTAAATGTTGGTTGGTTGGTTGGTTGGTTGGTTGACTGACTGATTAAAAAGTAAAATGAATGATTTGGACCTTGAGATCTATACTTAAGAGACAATTTTGATCTGCAAAAATATGTACATCCATGGTAGCTTTTATGCTCATCCAAGAATGAGAGGCACCAAAAAAAATCACATAAATAAATATTTATTAACAGTCTAATATTTCCTCACCTCTTCCTCTTAAAATTCCCATTTATCTTCAAAGCTTAACTCAAGCAAGACCTTCTAACTGAGGACTTTTCTGGTTTCCCAAGTGGCTCATGGCTCCCTCCAACAAAAAGCTTTGCATTTATCTTGTATATATCTTCAATATATATGCATGTATATTTAGATCATGTATATAAACATTTATGTGTGTATATAATATGTGTGTATGCATAGAGATGATGTATAAATACTACATGGTGATGCTCCTAGTTGAATATTAGGCCCTTGAGGTGAGGGAGTAATTAATTTTTGTCTTTATAGCCTCAGCACCTACCACAGTTCCCCACATTTGGTAAGTGCTTGATAAATGCTTGCTGATTTATTGATTTATAAATATAGTATGCAATGAAATTTTTCTCTCATGAAATTCATAGTTGATACCAAAAGGACAATGGATTTGTGAAATAGCTGACTTCCTTTTTTTTGGTTTTCTTTTCCTGAAGTAGTTAGAACCAGAACCCTTTGAATTGTGAATGCATTATGCTAAATCCCTGTTTCTTCAGGGGTCTTTTTAGGCAGAAGACAAATAGGGCATCATTTGCACTCTGGACAACTGTATCAGCATGATTATAAATGAGTAAGGATCTCTGATACCCATTATCTAACCAGTAGAGAAGGTTTTTTCTTCCCTCTTTTTATAATCAACAGAGAAGAATATTTCCCGCCAAGAATAGGCATTTTCTTTTTTCTTTACACACTGAAAAAATAACACTATAGTGGCTGAGAACTGTAATGCACCGTATCAAGAATGTTGCAACCATAGTTAAATTCCTTAATAGAATTTTGGAAGTTATTGTCTCAGTTTTATAAGAAGCTCAGTTTTGTGAGACACTATCTAGGTTGGATAATCAGAAGCTGAATCAAGAAAATATTACATGAATATGTGTGTGTATCTGGCAAGGTTTGTATATATTTATGTGCATGTATGTGTATGTGTTAACATAGGACACACATACATTTTTATTTTGTGTGTGCGTAAATCTATACGAACACAGTTCCAGACTTGGAGGAAAACCTGAATTTAAATTCTGCATCATATACTTATTAGTTGTATAACCCTGAGCAAGTCACTCAAACTTTCTCCATCTTAGTTGTTCAATCTGTGAAATGGGGATAATAATATATCTGTAACATTTAAGTCATTGGAACATTATAATGTTTAAATGAGATAATGTATGCAAATATGATTTGTAAACTTTAAAGCACTATATAAATGTCAATTATTATCACATTAGACTTGCATAAAGGTCCCATGCTGGTTCAAGAAACCATTTTGTGTTCAATTCTGCCTCAAGTTTTTGACCTACCCTCTCAAGAGGGCTCACCACTGTTCTGAAAGGTATTATGATGAGTATTCAGGTGATGTGAAGTGGCTTGGTTTATATAGTATTAATGATATTAATTAGGGTAGCTAGGAGGCACAGTGGATAAATTACCAGGCCTGGAATCAGGAAGACTCATCTTCCTGAGTTCAAATCTAGCTTCATACCCTTAACAGCTGCGTGACCCTGAGCAAGTTGTTTAACGCTGCTTGCCTCAGTTTCCTCACCTGTAAAATGAGCTGGAGAAGGATATGGCAAACCACTCCAGTATTTTTACTGAGAAAATGCCAAATGGGGTCATGAAGAGCTGCACACAATTGAAACAAATGAACAATAACAAAACAAATTCAATTTGGACAACTTGATGTGAGATGTGCTTGAGATACCTTCTACTAAGATCCAATTCTGATACATTAGCATGGTGTGGAAGCGACTTGGGTTTTACCAAGGGCAATGCCAGCAAAGCCCATTTTTAACAATAACCTGAGCCCCAGAATAGACTAGGACTCTATTACCTGAGGTTTAGCTAGGGAAAACGAAAGGGGACACCAGAAGGTTGGCTGAGAGGTGTTTGGTGTTTTCCTCCAAGTACAACAAATTATGGCGATTAGAGGCACTAAGGAATTGTGATATTGATATATACATATACATATACATACATATATATGTATATATACATACATATATATATATACATATATATATATATATATATATATATATATATATATATATATATATATATATATATATAGTGGGAAGGAATCCAGGTACCTAGAAGTTATTCCATAGATTAACTATGTTTGCATTCATGTATCTTTGAAATCTTGAAGTAGGGCTAAGGATTCACTCTCATATAGGGGGAGAGGGGAGGGGAGGGGAGTGAGAAAGAGAGAGGAGGGGAGGGAGGGAGAGAGAGGGGGGAGGGAGGATGAGAGAGAGGGGGGGAGAGAGGGAAAGAGGGGGTGAGGGGAGGGAGAGAGGGAGGGAGAGGGGAAGGGAGGATGAGAGAGAGAGAGAGAGAGAGAGAGAGAGAGAGAGAGAGAGAGAGAAGTAGAGAGAGAAATACAGAGAAAGCTTTTAAATATAATAAGTGGAAATAGGAAGATTCTTTCCCATTAAAACTTTTGTTTCAGGAGCAAGTGCATCTTTGGACCTGTGATTTCCTTGGTATAAAGCACTCGGTGTGGAAACTCCTTCTACTCTTTCCACTTTCCACGTTTGGAAATAACCAATATATCTGTAGTTTATAGTCTTACAGAATTCCCTATAGCATCAATACGGAAAGTATTTTGTGCACACTCATACAATATTACGTATCAGAAGTTAGACTTGAATTTAGCTGTTCCTGACTCCAATTCCACCCTTCTACCCATTATATCCTGCTGTCTTCCATGACCTGTTTATTGGACTAAATTCTGGTTATTAGAGAAAGAAAAGCATCCTTAGTAAAGAAACCTCAAAAGAAAAGCAGTGTCAACGCAAGTTAAATTAAAAAAAAACAAAACAAAACTCCAAAAAGGTGAAGTTAATTCTTTTGGTAAGTAAGCAGATCCAAAGAAAAGAGCTTTCTAGTGTGTTGACAACATTCTAGCAGTGTATTAATCCCAGCAAAATCTCTCCTGATTTACTGATGCGTGGATTCCATTTTCAAATATCTCATTAGTTCCCCTTTATGGATTAAATGCTGGTGTTCACTAGTGAAAGCCCAGTGCTTCAGCTGACGGATGTAATTGGTCTGTAATGGATTTTAGCTCTTCTTCGTTGTCATCTAATCTGGCTCAAATACTTCATCAAACTGTTCTCCCTACTCTTTTGGGTGGGTAGGAGGGAGGATAAGGAGTCTGGCAAGGGAAGTCAGCAGGTTTTGATGTGTTATATTCAAACATAATAGCCTCTTTAAACCTTTCCGTGTAGTTTATAGATAGAACATATGTATAGAGAAATCACAGTATTTCCCTTTCATGTTTGATCATTTAAAATTCCATAATGCAAAACTGGAGTATATAGCTAAGGTGAAATATTGGAGAGGAGAGAGAAGAGAGAGAATTCTCAAAGCAAAGATCAATTAATTCATGGAGAAGTCCCCCATAGTATTTCAGAAGATCTGTAATTTTATCCCTGTGGATGAATATTCCCTTCTCCAATGCCTATTGTAACTCTGTATGTACCTTGTAAGTTTCTGTGACCAATGGTACCCAGGTGATTCCCTCTGCACTTGACCAGACCAGATCTGTCACTAGGTCTGTACCTGAAGCTTTTCAGGTTTGAAAGGACCTGCCAAATGTTGCATAGTGTTTGAGAATCTAGGGTCACCTCCATATTGTGGACCTCAGTGGAGGACTAATAAACACCTTGTAAGTCTTATAGCTGCCTTATTTGGAAATTAGGAGTGAGATTTGGATATATCACTCCCTGTGTCCATCACAGACACACCTTTCACTTCTTGTCAGGGACACAGAATTTTGGTGGAGGAAAGGAAGAATCCCTTCTGTTCTTCCTAGATATATTTATAAGAATTCTCTCCTCCTTACCAGTAAGATCCTCATGGTTTCAATTTAACTAGCTGGCTTGCATTTTCATGCCCTTACAAAATGCTGGTGTTGGGATGCACTTTATAAAACCATCTGGTCCAGCCCTCCAATATCACTGCTAATGAGTAAGGAATTAATGACTTAATCAAAGTTTCACAGAGCTCTGTGCCCAAGTCTCTTAACTCCTACTCTTAGTACTCTTCCAGATAGTTCATACCCACTGCACAAAAGAAATTAAAGGGAAAAAAAGAAAGCAGTGGATTTGGAGTGAGGAGACCATACTGTGAATCCTGGTTATATTATTTACTACCAGTGTGACTTTGTGCAAGTCATATAACCCTTCTGTGCCTTAGTGTCCTCCTAAAATAAAGTGTTTTAACCTTAGTTACAGATGATGATATATACTTCCTGCCCTCGATAGAGAAGTGGTTAATTATATTTGTACATTGTTGTTTAAAGTGCCAAATGTGGTCATTGTGGTGGTTTGGTTAACTGATTTTTCTTTACTTCAAGGGAAACTTCCATGCAAGTGTAGGTGATTATTACTAGATAATAGCAGTGTAAAACATGCAAATACACACAAAAATCCATGTTTTTCTTAAATGTAAATCTGAGTATGAAGTCAATTTTAATGCCTCAGGACATACTTCTAGGTCTGGAAGAGAAAGAAGGTCATCAATAGTCAATAGTCAATAAATATTTATTTAGCAATACTACGTGCCAGGTACTATGCTAAGTCCTGGTGTTATAAAGAAAGGCTAAAGACAGTCATTGCCCTCAAGGAGCTCAAAACCTAATGGAGGAAGACAACATATAAAAAGAAATTGAAAATGGAAGCAAGATGTGAGGTCAAGATGAAGTCCAAAGGAATGCAGCCAGGTAGAAAATGATGAGATGGCTGTCTTCCTTTAAGAGAGTTCTGGAAGAAGCTCTCTGATGTTCAACCTCCAGCCTCTCCAGACAGAGGGAAGGAGGAGCCCCAGCAGCAGCTGGGACTTCAGAGGTGTGAGTTGCAGAGTTGATGTGATTTTGTCAGATGATGAGTGTCTAGAGACTATTATGAAATCTAGAATTGCAGTCAGGTGGGAAATGATGCTAGACTGTTTTCCACTGAAACTCCTCTCTCCTACATCATTCTCTGTATTCCTTTGATGTTTTCAAAGTCTTTTTGCCTTTCTACCTACTGCCTCAGAAGCCATAAGTTGAGAGATAGAATAGCAGGTACAAAGAAAGTAAAGTCAATATTTTAATGTATTATCATTAATGATATTTTAATTGATTATTAAGTGTTGGCTATATGCCAGAGAATGCTTATTATTGGGAATATAAATACAAGAAATCAAGATAAATTCTGCTTTCAAGGAGTAGCTTGAGGATGACAAGAGTGTGATGTGGATATCTGGTTCAAGACAAGGCAAAAGTCCATCTATCAGAGCCCAGGGTCCAGGGCACAGTCCAAGCTTCTGAGGAGGATGACACTAATTATAAAATTTGAAATGAATTAATACATAAAGCGGTTGGACTACATATATCCATAATTCCTTCCAGTCAGTTTCTATGAATTAATAACCTTCTGATTCCAAAATATGTGAGAAGGTATCACTATCATCCCATAGAATACTTGCTTAAATGCCATTATGAATATTTTTCTAGGTAGGTTATAATGGGGAAATCAGGTACATGTAGTCCCTGACCCCTAAAGAACCCATTTCTAGTAATACTGATATTTCATTTTTTTCTGGTGGTAGATGAACTCACATTGGCTTAGAATGTCTCTGACGAACACTGTTCATGTTCTCTCGGTCTGGTCTAATCTCGGTTATGCTGAGTCAGGTAACCCTGATGACTAGGAAGGAAAGATGAATGTATAAGCCATGGGGAACACCTCATCTTCCTGCAGCATCTGGCTTCCAGAATGACCTTGAGCTGTCTATAACTCCCTTGGCAATAACCAGGCTACATTTATTTATGTGTGTGGAAAAGAAGAAATATTGTGTTTCCACCTCTTGGAGAAAGAATAGATGAGTCTCAAGTGACATAATTAATTAACATTCTTTTTTCTTTTAAAAGTTTGAACTACAGCAGATTTTTTTATGAAAGCATGTATGTATATTTGCATACATATGTATAGATGAGCAAATATATGTTATTTTATTTGTTAATACATTTCTTGGTTGTCAAAGTGCTAGTCTCCTTATTGTGTTGCTAGTTGGGCCCCAGAGAACATCACAACCTACTTTATATGATTATGCAAATACAACTAAATATCTGAATACCTGTTCCTACTTTTTATCCTCTGTAATCTAATGTCTCCCTTGACACGATACTGTTTCAAATTATCTTCAGTGAGTAATGACTTGCATTTAGCTTTTTATATCAAACTGTCATATAGATCATTTTCAGTAATACTTTACATAAATTAGAAGTCCTCCCCCATTGCAAGCTCTCTGCTGCCAGTGGGTCTCGCCAAATTAAAAGCGAAAACAGCATGATCTGGATGTAATTTAGAAAGAACCAATGACATATATGGAGCTGTAGTCTCTTCATTAGTTTCAAGGAATTAAAAGCACCAGTGGTCATAGTCTTTCAATGGGCATATTCCCATTCTCTTCCTTTTTCTTTTTCTCTAATTTATTTGGCAATAGAATGCTTCCCCCTCTCTCCCCCCCAGTAGATGCCCCAATAGACAGATGCCCAGTCATTTTACTATTACTACATCAAACAAAAAAGCCCTTTCTTTGGCAGCATTAACAGACAGGCTTGAATTGTAGTGCTGAAATCAAGGATAATAGCAAACTTTGGTTTCCTTAGGTAATCATTTGGGTGGGAAATGAACTAAAATTGAAATAAATGCTTGGGTGGCATGGGAATAAATTGCTTATTCGTTATGCTAATATTCTAGGCTCTACAAGGGGCCCTCTCCTATATTTTGAATAACTCTCTGTGCTTTACTCCCTTCCTTGTGAAAACATGGAGAATAATACCACTTCCTACAAAAATGATAAATGGTAATAATACTTAGATTTTTCAAGGGTCAAAGACTTTGTGAACAAGGGATTTTCTTCCACTGGTAAAGGTTGAAACTATTTCTGTGCTTGGTCTAGAGGATACACTGAGACTTTGGAGTAGGACTTTAATGGATACTTATTCCATAATAGTCTATTTGATTGGCTTTGGGCAAGTAATTTTACCCCTTTGAGCCTCAGTTTCCCCATTTGTAGAATGAGATTGTTCTAAGTGGCCTAAAGTCCCTGTAGCTCCATCATTAATTTCATAGCTTAAAAAAAATGCTTTTCTTTTACAAAACTTCAGGTTTAGAGAAAGACGTTGATGTGGAGTGCACATAGATAAAAGGACCATTTTAGTGAAGAAAATAATGGCACAAAAGGATTCATTGAAGAGAGTGAAGTTTTTAGCCTGTGGAAGTGAAGACAATGATAGCAGTCTTCCAAGTATTTTAAGTGTCAGGGGGGAAAAGCATTATTTTTTTTGCTCTTTGGTCTCTTAGGATAGCACTAGGTGCAATGCATAGAAGTTACAGAAAGATAAATTCCAGCTAAGTGTAAGGCAAACTTGGCAATACTTAGAACAAGATCAAAACAAAATGGTATTCCTTGGGAGGTAGTTAGCCCATTGCTATTAGGTCATCTAAGGGAATTGCCCATAATAGGTGCTTCCTATGTGTTTTAAATTGAGAGGGTTTTTTTGAGATATAGCAAAGGAAGTTACAATTAAAGAATGGTGTAGTAGTTAAAATAAGGAAGGAGAAAAGGTCAGGATGCAAAAGAATTATTAATATTATTATTAGTCTTATTTTTCATCCTAAAAATCAATGCTGAGGAATAGATGATGTAGCATTTGTAAACTTTCAGATAAAGATTAAAATTTATATTTGGATCATAATACTATTTGCCTACTACTTGTGCAACACTGCTGAGTTCTTTCTCTGCCTCTGTTCTCCTGTAGAAGAGATAATAATAATAATATCTATGAGGGGGTGCTAGGTGGTGCCATAGTGCATAGGGTGTGTGGTGTTGGGGGGGAGGTGGGAGGGTTGGATTCAGGAAAACTCATCTTCTGAGTTCAAAGGTGACCTCAGACACTTATTAGCTGTGACTGGGCAAGTCACTTAGCCCTGTTTGCCTCAGTTTCTTCCTCTGTAAATGAGCTGGAAAAGGAAATGGCAAGCCACTCCAGTATCTTTGCCAAGAAAACACCAAATGGCATCACAAAGAGTAGCTCATGACTAAACAACACCACCACCTACCTCCTAGGATTGTTTTCATTTTTGTTTCTTTGTTTTTAATTTATTTATTTCCCCTACTACATGTAAAAACAAATTTTAACTTTTGTTTTTCAAACTGTGAGTTCCAAATTCTCTCCCTTCATCCACTCCCACAGCCCCTCATTGAGAAGTCAAACAATTGCTTATAGGTTATATACAGATTATGCATAAGTAGTCATGCAAAACATGTCCTTAATAATCATATTGTGAAAGAAAACAGAAAATAACAGCAGAAACAAAACCCTAAAGAAAAAAAAAGTTTTTAAAAAGTGCTATTTTCTCATTCTTTTGGTTTTGTTTTATTGTTTCTTAATTCTTCATAAAGTAATTAACTTCCATTTGATCAATTCTAATTTTTAAGGAATTATTTTCTTCATTAAACCTTTGTACCTCCTTTTCCATTTGACCAACTCTACTTTTTAGGGAGTTTTATTTTCTTTCAATGAATTTTTGTGCCTCTTTTTCTATTTGGCCTATTTTGTTTATTAAGGCATTCTGCTTATTGGCTTTTTGTTCCTCTTTTACCATTTGGCCTAATCTGTCTTTTAAAGTGCTATTTTCTTCAGTATTGTTGTGTGTGTGTGTGTGTGTGTCTACTTTACCAAACTTTTGACTCATTTTTCATGATTTTCTTTCACCACTCTCATTTCTCTTCCCATTTTTGTCCTCCAACTTTCTTACATCGTTTTCAAAATCCTTTTTGAGCTTTTACATAGGCTGAGCCCAATTCATATTTTTCTTGGAGTCTTTGGACATAGAAGCTTTGACTCTGTTATTTTCTTCTGAGTGTGTGTTTTGGTCTTCCTTGGCACCATAGTAACTTTCTATGGTCAGACTTTTTTTTTATCATTTTACCAGCCTATTACTTGACTTTTCACTCTATGTTAAAGTTGTGCTCGGCTTCCAGGGTGGAGGGTGCACTGTCCTAAGATTCAGGGTTTTGTGCAACTATTTTCAGAAATATTTCTAAGGACCTGTAAATTTTCAGTTCTTTCAAGGTGATATGATCTAAGGAGAGGTGTTTACTCCTCTCCTGCTCTTTGCTCTGGTCTGTGAGTGACCATAAGCAGTCTTTTGTGCCCTGGAGCTGTGATGAGAGTCATGGCTCCACTATGGCTGCAATCTCAGGTGTGCTAGTGCTAATCCTTGCCCTGGCACTGCCATCCAGGACTGTGAGCCTGATCTGAATATGGTGAAAGCAACAGAGTTCTGCCTCAGTGCTAGCAGGGAGACCCCTGTAATCTCCTTCTGACCAGTTGTTCAATCCCCTTACCATTGGTGGGCTGAGAACTTTGGAAGCAGCCTCTGGTGCTGCTAATTCAATCACTCCCAAGACCTGCTCCTGGTTTACTGGTGCTGGGGTTGTGCTGGTACAGCCTAACTTGGACTGTGCTCCTCTCTCAGCCTGATGCAACAGACCTTTCCTGTCTCTCTTTTAAGTTTTCTTGGACTGGAAAGTTGTTTCACTCCATCTTTTTGTGCATTCTGCCTCTCTAGAATTTGTTTAGAGCTATTATTTAAAGGTATTTGGAAAGGTTTGGCGGGGAGCTCAGGTGAATCCCTGCCTTTACTCAGTCATCTTTGCTCTGCCTCCTCATAGAATTGTTATAGAAATGACATAATATTTTTAAAGCATTTTACAAACCTCAAAATGTTCTTTAAATGCTAGCTATTATTATTAATCACTATCTTTATTATTGTTCCTCTTTTGGATTGAATTTTTCTGGTTCATATAATAGGAAAGAATGATTGAACCTTCTTTCTTTCCCCTTCATTGGAGTGATAAGGGAACACACAAGCATCTACATGGAATCCTTTTCAATGCTTTAAGGAGAGATTTCCTCTCTTATTCCTAGGAAGATCTGGTAGCCTTATTTTAAAGACTGAGATTCTGGAACATGAGGCAATGTTGTGTAGTGGTTAGAGAGCCTGTCTCAGGGTCAGGAAAATTTAGGTTCAAGGCCTGACATAGCCTGTTTGACCACAGGCAAACTATTTCATCTCCCAGTGCCCTTAGTAACTCTTTAAGACTAGATGTGGCAGCAATGGTGCCAATCTTCATTAGTGGTAGGGGGAGTTTCCCTAAAACATTCCTAGAAGGCATGGGTTTGCTCCTCTGTTTAAGTGCTGCCTCAAACAGTAGCTGAGCCCAGGAATGTGCATGTTTGAACACAGTAAATACTATTTGATGACAGCCATGAAGAAGTGATGTTAATATTGTCTTTCTTGAAGATGTGGTTTCCAGCAGTCTCCAGGGTTATTTTTAAAAAGCATTTGCAAATCCAACAGACTAAATGGGAAAAAAAATCCATTTGTTTCATTTAAAGAGAGAGAGGGAGAACTGGTGTGTGTCTTAGCATAATTATATTAGTCTCTGAATTTGGTTGGATTCTCTTTTGTTGTTGTTTTGCATTTGAAATTGGCTTTCCCAGCAGAACGCTTTTTTAGATTGAGTGCCAGAGAATACATCTTTTCTCTGAATGGTAGTAATAATTGTGAAGGAGGGAGAAACTCTATAATCAACACGGCCTGCCCAGTCTACTCTTCTTGATGCTAGCTCCTATCCTGGAGCCAGCTCCACGTAGAATTCCTAGACCATAGCTGATATCCTGTTGTTAACCATAATTGAGACAAGACAGTAACTCACACTCAGCAAAAAAAATCCAGAAGCCCTTCTTCAGCATCTGATATTTTTTCTGTCTTACATTTTGGCCAACCTTATTCTTTCACCATAGCTAAATACTACATTCTTCTGTCACAATCTTCAAGGATTACTTTGTGTGTAGCCCACAGCTGGAGCCCATAAACTGGATTTTTCAGTCAAGTTCAGAGCCATAGGCTTGAAATGCTGGGGACATTTCTGCAAAAAAGGAAGGGAGGATGGAATCATTTTCCCAAGGGAAAAAGGGGTCAGCCCTGACCTTTAAGTGGTCAGTATTTGGGGGATCTTTAAGCAGCTAGAAGTCATAAGCTCAGAAGTCATAATTTCATTCTGATTATTTTCTGTAGTGAAACATTTTGTCCTCAGTGCTAATTTCTCCCTTATGTTAATTTCTATCAGATTTGTCTCTTTTTCCTTTATTACATATTTTGCCATGTGATCCTAAATTGTTCTGTGTGCTTTCTAGTATCTGTCTCATCTATCCCTGCCCCTTGTCCCCCAAAAAAGCTTCTCAAGGATAGGGCATTCTTTTACTTAAAGAGACAGTGTGAGCAGGGGGAGGACTTGAAGTTAGGAACACCTGAACTCTTATCCTACCTATGACATTAACTAGTCATATAATTATGGTTAAGGCACATGACCTCAGTCAGCCTCCATATAATGGGGATAGTCATACCTCAGTCACCTACCTCTGCTACCCAGTGCTTAGCACAATGGCTAGAACATAGTAGGTATTTAATAAATGCTTATTGACTTGCCTTAACTACACATGGTCTTTGTGAGACTCAATGTGGGTATGATAAGACATATAAAAGAACTGCATTTCAGGCATGACTGACTCTTTGTGACCCCATTTATAGATTTTTTTTGTTTGCCATTTTCTTCTCTAGCTTATTTTACAGATGAAGAAACTGAGGCAAACAGAGTTAAGTGATTTGCCCCAATTGACACAGCTAGCAAGTGTCTGAGGCTGAATTTGAACTCAGGAAAGGAGTCTTCCTGACTCCAGACAAAGCATTCTCTCTTCTTAGATCCCTAGCTGCCTTATAAAAAAAACTACGTACAATGTCAGCTATTAGATATTCTTTCAACAGACCATTCCCCGTCCCCCAAACCTCAATATAACAAGCGCAGTGCTATGCACTTCATAGGAACTCATATCTATGTATCATATTGGATTGATAAGTTTATATCAGTTCTTTTTAGGGTGATATGTGCTAGATTATTTTCCCAATCTACTATTCTTTTTTAAAATTTATTTTTTCATCTTTACTTGTAATTGAGAAGCTCTTAAATAAATTATAGGACTTCTCTTTCAGGTGGTGGTGTGTTTAGCAGCACTGAATAAATAAAGTATTAATTTGGTGATACATTAAGGACATGGTGATGAAATTTTGCATTTCTGAGGATAAAAAAGGGGAAATAGTGAGCATATTGTTTTGAAAGTGATTTATAAATCTGTGAGTAATTTCTTTAAGGACTCAGCACATAAATGAATAGCAAGGCAGAGGGTCCAATGCATAATTTCCATGCCTGAGTAATCTTGCTTATTTTTCATCTAAAGCACTAGCTAATAAATAAAGTGGCTATGCATTCTTGTAAATGGGTGTCAAGGAGTGGTACCTATAAAGGACATGTGGCCTTGGGGGAAGGGAAATGCCCTCAGTGGGAAGCCTCAGGCAGGCAGCTATCAGCTGTACCTATGGATATTTATCTCATCATATACACAGACAAATCTGCCTTGGCCTTGGCAGTGTGGGATACTGGAACTGATTGCTTCTATTGCTGCAAACATATAAGGAGTCTTTGGATGCCTCCTATGCTCAGAAATATCATAGCAAGACACAAAAGGGGGGGAAGGATATAGAAGGAAAACCTGTGACTGCAATAGCTATCTTCTTGGAGGATACCAATCCTGTGGAAAGTCACAGCCTCTCTGGACCTCAGCTGCCTTATTTGTAAGAAAAGGAACTTATCAACTTTATAACAATGACAGATATAGATCATACTGATATATTGGATTATTGATATATCAAAATATCTTTATCCATATCTTTTTGCTTCTGCATATCTACTCATACATAATAGATAGAAGGACTTAGGAAAGGGAGGCACTAGCATTAAAGGCTAGAAAATGGTCTCTTGTAGAAAGTGGGATTTAAGCTGAGTCTTAAGAAAGCCAGGGAAACTAATAAATAGGACTGATGTGGCTGAACATTCCAGGCATAGGGGACAGTCAGAGAAAAGACAGCAAGGAGATCAAGTGTATCATAGAGTTCATAAGGGGGAGTGGAAAGGCAGGAAGGGGAAAAGTAGTGAAGAGATTTAAATGCCAAACAGAGGCCTTTCTATTTAATCCTTGAGGTAATAGGCAGCCACTGGAGTTTGAGAGGAGACAAGGTCAGCTTTAGAAATATCCCTTTGGCAGCTGAGAAGAGTAAGAATTGGAGAGGGAGATTCTTGAGGCAAGGAAATCGATTAGAAAGCTGATGTAATAGTCCAGTTAAAAGGTAATGTGGGGCATGAACTAGGGTGGTGTAAGTGGATAGAAAAGAAAATAGAAACAGTGTTGTGTGAATCTGGATAGAAGATCAAGTACAGGAAGCAATCAGTTACGTGGCTTTCTCTGGTACCTGTCATTACAAGATTTCTTTTCACATCCACAAGTACAGTTATCCCTTCCACATTTCAGGGCTGGGGTGCAGTGGCCCCACAATCTGGAACAGCCAAGAAAAAAATTTTGTCCTGCTCTTCATACCAGAGAAGAAGTCTGAATTACTATGGTATTAAAAGATAGACTATTTTTATATTATATAATACTAAACATGTTTTATGCATTTGAGTTTCTAGACACTTTCTATGTTTAGAATGCTATTGTATTATTGCATGTTATCTGTGGCTTCTGCAAAACTTCCCCAGAATTCCCATTTATTTATTTTAGCAGGGCATTTGGGGTTAAGTGACTTGCCCAAGGTCATATGGCTAGTAAGTATAAAGTGTCTGAGGCTGAATTTGAACTCAGGTCCTCCTGATTCCAGAGCCAGTGCTCTCTCCACTGTACCACCTAGCTGCCCCCATTTGATTTATCAGTGTATTGATATCAATCTGTGATATATAATAATAGCTATAGGAAGAGTCACAATGCGAAAGAGATAACTGTATATTGCTGGATATAGAATCATAGATCCCAAGCTGGCTTCAGAGAAACCTCAAAGGCTATGCAGTCCATCTCCTTTTTCTTTTCATTCTTTCTTTTTGTCACATTAGAAGATACTGAGGTCCAAGAAGGGTAAGGGACTTACCAAGGTCATACGGATTTGTTGGTGTTCTGTCATTTCACTCATGTCTGATTCTTCATGGCCCCATTTTTGGGTTTTCTTAGCAAAGATATTGGAGAGGTTTGCCATTTCCTTCTCCATCTTATTTTACAGATAAGGAAGCTGAGGCAAGCAGGGTTAAATGACTTGCCCAGGGTCACATAGCTAGAATGTCTGAGGCCAGATTTGAACTGAGGAAGAGGAGTCTTTCTGATTCCAGGCCCAGGACTCTCTCCACAGTGCCATCTAGCTGCACTATGACATACAGGTAATGAGCATCAAATTTGAATCCAGGTCTTCAGCCAGAGTTAATGCATCCTCTGTATCAGTGGTGACAAATGGTAATGGAAAAGGGGATCACTGACTTGTACTTAAGCATCACTGCAGGTCACATGTTGACTTATATATGTGTATTTTTGTTTGTGCATATATATGATTTTATATATATATATATGTATGTATGTATACATATAAACATATACATATATATGTATGTACACATATATACATATACATATATAAGCATACATATTAGCATTATACTCTAATGTATTTTTATTTATTTTGGTAAGGGTTTTTCAATTACATTTTAATCTGATTCTACCCACACTTAGTAGTGATGCATGTGGATACTTCTGCTCCTTATCACAACCAACATACAAGCCATTTATCTGCACTAAAAACAGATGAACGTCAGTTCCTATCCCTCTTAGTGACCTACTCTTAAGTTGCTGTTGTATGCTGAAGAGGGCAAAGTACTTGGAGGATCTCAGAACATACTTGAGTTGGGATCCCTTCTTGATCTTTCTCAAGCCCTCCTTTATCCCCTATCAACTGATGAATACAGAGACCAGTGCCAGAATGAGCATCTTGCCACCTGCTTGCACATCCCTTAAATGTGGTAAATAGTGCATGGTAGTGGAAGGCTTCCTAAGGTTTGCTAGCCAAGTGACCTTGGGTGATTTTTAAAGCACCTACTATGTGCTAGGCCCATTGTCCTAAATTCCAGGGATCCAAAACCATTCCCTGCTCTAAAGGTTTTCATCCCCACCCCGCAGGTCAGTATCACCATCACCATCACCATCATCATCATCATCGTCGTTATCGTCGTCGTCAGCAACAACCCTCCTTACCCCCAGTTTCCTTATTACTGTAGAGGTCAGCATCCTCTCAGTACTTCAGGCTTGCAACCTAAAGTTATCCTTGATTCTTTGCCACCCCCTCCCCCAATGTCAGTCTCTTTCCAAGATCTATCGCCTTGACCTTTACAACATCTCGGTTATCAGCCTACATCACTTCATAATTGGACTATTGCATTAGCCTCCTGGTGGGTCTGCCTGCCTAAAGGCTCTCCTCACTTAAGTACATCCTCCATTTAGCCACTAAAGCGATTTACCTAAAGCACAGGTCTGACCATACCAGCACTTTCTCTCTCTATACCCACCAAAGTCCAGTATTTCCCTATCACCTCTAGGATCAAATACAAAATAGTCTGTTTGGAATAAAAAAACCCTTCACAACCTGGTCCCCTCCTACCATTCCAGGATTCTTATGCCTTACTTTCACACCTCGCCCCTCCCTCTATCATGTATTTTTCTATTCAGTGACATTGGTCTCCTGGCTGTCTCTCTGCTCTAGGCATTTTCTCTTAATGTAGGCCATGGCTAGAACACTCTCCTTCCTTAACTCCACTAACTACTTTCCTGGCTTTCTTTAAGACCCATCTAAAACCCTATCTTCTAGAGGTAGCCTTTACCAACTCTTCTTCATTCTAGTGCCTTCCCTCTGTGAATTATTGCATCTTTATCCTGTATGTAGTTTGTACATATCTGTTTGCTTGTTGACTGTGAGCACTTTGAGGGCAGGGATGTGTTTTGCCTCTTTTTGTATCCCCAGGAATTAGCACAAGGTCAAGAACATGATAGGCAGTTAATAAATATTTTGACTGAGTGGCTGACATGCAAGATGAAAATAAGTATGTACAAAAAAGATATATACAGTATTCTGGAGAAGTTAGACATTCTCTCAGAGGGAAGATACTAAGATTAAAAGGAATGGACTTTAGTTGAGATCTGAAGGAAGCCAGAAAGAAGCGATGGGGTGGGGTAGCCATGGTGGGGGGAGGACAGTTCTGGGTGTGGAAGACAGCTTGTGAAAAAAATCCAGCCATGAGACAGTTTCATGTGTGAGGAGCAGCAAGGAAATTGAGTCATTTAATTGAGTCTCTGAGACATAACTTACCTCATCCAGAAAAGGAAGTTAATAATATTTGAAGAAGCTACTTTTCAGATCTGTTGTGAGGAAAGTATTTTGCAAACCTTAAAAACACTGCAAAAATATGAGACACTACCCTTGCTTCCCTATCCCCAGTACGCATATACACACAGAGCTACAAAAACATGTGTATGTAATGCATGTGTGTATGTATATATACACACATACATATATACATACATGTATGCATGCATGCATAGAATGGGTACATACACATATGCGTATGCACAATATAGAGATACTATATCTTTATATGCATATATTTAATGTGTATATACTTTACTTAAAGTAACCATATACTTATTATATATGTGCTATGTATATTTATTGTATGTATATATACCATATAAATGCTAAATATAAAATATGCATATACATATTAAGTATATACTTACTATGCATATACTTTATGTGGAGGTGTATATATATATACATATGTATATGTGTGTATATATACATATACATATACATATGCATATACACATATATTTATATATATACTTGCTACATATGTGTATCTATATATTTCTATCTATATTTAGTGGAACTTCTTGAACTGTGTCATTTGGCCCATTCTCCCACCTGCTCATTTCTCTACTGCTGACAATAAAAGAAATTCTTCACAGTTTGGAGAAAAATTTTCACCAGGAGAACATCACATATTTTACATATCAATTAATGAAACCTCACAGCACTGCAGTTCTGAATTCTCTGTGATCTTATGACTTATAAGTGGTCAGACTCAGTATAGTGTCCCAGAAGCCCAGCAATATACTCAAAATGCTAAGCAGGATGGCACGTTTTCAAGTCGTTTGGTGTGAAGATCGAGACAATATCCACCCTGACTTCAAAGGCACGCAAAGATAAAGTGCTTTTGTAAGCTGTGATCAGAATTAGAATTTTGTTGAACATCGTTTCTCTGGTATAGCTCTTCTCTAGAGAGTGAGAGCTCTTGTTCTATTCATAACGAATCAGCCAAAAATGAAGAGGTGAGTATGCATAGTCTCAAATCACATTTCTATAGTAAGCTTTGAATGCTGAGGTATGGATGGAGATGTTACCACATGCAGATTTCATAGGGATGTATACACATGCACACACATCTCCCAAGTGAATTCATTCAATGTATGTTATCTCTCTTAAAAGGTAGTAATGTTGGCCCATATGCAAAAATCCCCCAAATTAACATAGAGGACATTTACAAGTTATGAGGAAGAAAGGTAATCTAGAGTGGAATATTAGAAAGAACATTGCCCTTGAATTTTAACTTTGTTTTTACTCTCTATGATAGAGCTCACTTTACTAATCAATGCCTCGGTTTTCTACATTGTAAAAATTTTGGGAATATTCATAGATAATCGTAAAGTTCTAACATCCTATGAGATCAAGTATGTAAAGTGTTTTCCAAAATGTAGAATTCTATACAAATACCTATTATTACTATTATTATTGATCCAGTGCCTTTAAAGGGAAATTAAGAAAAACATGCTGCCTTCTTGATGAAAGTTTAAAAAAAACTTAAAAATAAATAGTCAGAAGATTCAAACAGATAGCAAGTAATAGGTTTGCCCAGTTGGCAGCTTTGACCAGGGCCTGGCAGCAGCTGGCACAGACTACCAATGTCTGAATTAGGGTATCAGATTAAATTGTGAAGAAAAGCAAAACAAAACAAAAAGTCCTCAGCAATCCACAGTTTATTGCTTCCCAATACACCCTCATTTTCGAGTCAGGTGATCAGAGTTCAAATTCCAACATTTTCTTGCCATCTTTGCTTTACCTTAGACAAGCCAATTCTCTTCTATGGGTCTTAAGTTCTATAAAAATCTGTTTAAAGAAAAATGAAAAGAAAAAAAGGATATGAATTTGGATACTTGCCAAAGTCTCTTGCAGTTTTTTATCTAGTGATCTTAATTACCCCTTCTCTTATGCTACAGGCATTTGCATTATCTCCACTCCCCACTCTACATTCTAAGCTTCTTGAAGGTAGGAGCAATGTTATATTTATCTTTTATCTCCCTTAGGAGAATATAAATACTTATATTATATATAAGTACTATGGGCTCAGTAACCATTTTTAGTAACAGCAATGTTGTTTTATAATACATTGCACTTAGTCTTTCATCTGAAAATGGGGGTGATGATAGTCATAGTACTGATATCACAGGGTAGTTGTGAGGATGTGATGAGAGCACTTTTGTAATTTATTTCCACAAACTATAAAATACCATCAAAGTGATAATCCCTGCTATTTCTTCTTATCCCAAGGGTTAACTCATTTGTTAAATAAGTAAACATTTGTTTACTATAAACAATTTGTTTATCTTCATTTATTGCAACAATTGTCATATACATTTTGGTCCTAATGATACTGATGGCTTGCCCAGGGTCACAAGTGTCTGGGGTGGGATTCAAACACACATTTTCCTGACTCCAAGTTTAAATTATTTGCCACTCTGTCACTATGCAATTGCATTACACTGGTTGAAGATCGCCTGTCCAGGATTACGCAGTACAGATATTCAAAGAAGGGAGAAATCATTGTCTACTCAAATAACAGAGAAGCAAACTATATTTAGGGTGCTTTGTTTTTAGCCAAAAATAATACACAGTTTTTTTTTCATTTATATAACCTATCCCTACCAAACTATCAAGTAAACAACTGATATATGAATCCAAGTGTTTGCTCTCTCTTAACATCATGTTGTACTTACTTCTCTATGTGCATGCAGTAAAATATCAACTCCTTGAAAGCAGGGAAGGTTTCATTTAAATCCCTACATCCATAGCACCTAATATGATGCCTCTCAAACAGTAGGTACATAATAAGTGTTTGTTGAAATGACGATTTCTTTTTGGCATTTGAACTACAAAGTGGTAAAAGTAATTAACATTTCTATATTATTTTGAGACACCTAAACAGAGTTCTTTCCCCACGACAACCCTGTGAAGTTCTTTGGAAAAGTATTATCAATTCCATTTTACAGACAAGAAAGTAGAGGCAAGAAGTGATTGAATGACTTGCCCAGGGTCACACTTGTGAGTGACAGTGCTAGATCTTGAATCTAACATCTCCAACTTCAAATTCAGTGTTATTTCTTCTTCAACACTGCAATTAGAATCAGATTCTGTGGATTCTTCAGTAAAATCATACCCTTAACAGATAGATAACAGCCCCTTTCTACCTTAGTAAATGGTTTCATGAATTGTTATCGCAAAATTATAATTATAATAACAATAATAGTATTATTAGGACCATACTTCTGGTACTGAATTTCTATATACCTGAGCTGTTTTTCAGGCAGCAGGCATAGAGTTTATTGTCAAACCTATATGCAAAACCTTTCTAGTTAAATAGAACCTGCCAGTGTTTGCCTTTGGCCCATACAGCCTTGCAGAATTCAAGATAAGCTCTCCATCACAATGAGACATAAATATTGGACATCCATAAGAGCACGTTTGTTATAGAATTATAGTTTCTCTCTCACTTATTCCATGTGAGTTTAACAAAGCAAATCCTGCATCTTTCTTTCCTATGTCTCAAAATATTTTCTCAAAAAAAAAAAAAAGACAACTCTTACTCCAAACTCTTGAAAAGTTTCTTAATTTGGTCACATTTGAACTTTATGATGGAGGTGTGAAGTAAATTGACCAAAAAATATGGGTAGCAGAGACCGTTTTAAGACAAAAGGATGCCTGACTCCATCTCTGCATATAATTAGACTAGACTAGTGATCTTTTCCCAGAATCAAATGAAGAGAAAAATGTGTCTAGTGCCAAGGGACCTCCCAGAATGTTATGGAGATAAAAATATGTGGCAAGGATACCTACAAAATCCTCACATGAAGCAATCAGTGGCATCTACATTATCTTGGACAAACATTGTCATTCTTAGCTCTTGCTTCCAGAATTTTCAATGTTTTCTTAGTGAAATGTGAGGAATGTCGATCTTAATTTTGTCTTATAAATAATGCATTTAAGCAGAGACACGTTTGCATCCTTTCCCCCAACTGTTTCTTTCTGTCTCTCTCATCAGCCTCTCCCAGAATTGCTTTTCTGCTTCATTGTCCTTACTCCACTGGTCATTGGAAAGCCGCAAAAGTTTGTCACTTGAAAACTAACTCACACTCTTACCTCTATATTGTTCAGAATTACTTCTGAAGAAGTATTATTCATCATCTAATTTGTTTTTGTAAAGTCTCACCTTCCATCCTAAAGTCAGGATCTATAATTATTTCAAAAAGAATATCCACAGAGTATTCAAAGGAACTCTTGGGATACCCCACCAACTTGCTACCTGGACCAGCAATCAAATAAAGAGTGATTGATGATTAATGATTAGGCAGGTCATGGAAAATCTTATCATCTAAATGTAGGAAAGGAGCTAAGAGTTGCCTGTTCCACCACATGGGCAAACAGACTCCAGTGATGCCATCCAGGCTGCAAGCCCCTCTAAGCATAGAGTGTCTATTTTTCAACTGAGTTAGCTACAAAGAAACAAAGAAGCAATATTGGAGCTTACTAATCCAAGAAAGTTATAAAAATACAGGTCTAAGGTGGATCTCAGAGATCTGACTAAGCTTCATGTCCAGACCAAGGGAAGAGATGATTCCATTGTACTCAGTCTGACATGATCAGACCCCCTCTAAAATACCATCTTCCATTCTGGGAGTCACATTTCAGGAAACATATTCTCAAGCAAGATTTTATCCAGAGGATGATTACTGAGAGGATGAAAGAATTGTTAATTCTGCCATAGGGGGATCATGGGAATGTTTAAACTGAGAAAGGCAGACTTGTCAAGTCATATAATAATTGTATTCACAATTTGAAAGACTCTTATATATTAGAAGGATTACTTGTTTTACTTGGACCCCGAAAGAAAATAAAGCAAAATTTGCAAAAGAGGAACATTTGGACTTATAATCAAGAAAAATTTCCTCCTAATGAAATCTGTTTCCTCACTGGGTATTGGGATGTTCTGCATTGAAGAAGTTGATATATGATTGGGAATTCCTAATTGTTGAACTTAAATGACCTCTGAGGCCCCTCCCATCTCTGAGGTTCTATATTTCTTGACCTTCCCTGAAATCAAAACCAAGTCTTCTGACTCAAATTACTCCTCACTAAGGCTTATGTCTTCTGCATTACACTTCTGGTGACTTACCTGGATCTCATCCTGCTTTTTTTGTATCTGGTTCCATTAAAAGTATCAAAATGTATATTTAAATTAGGAGGGCCAGTCTTCTAAACACACACACACACACACACACACACACACACACACACGCACGCATCTCAACAACAACAATAACAACAACAAACTGTGAAGCTCTTAATGGGTACTTTAGTACTTCAGTTTCCTAAAGCCTCTCATTTTCTTTAACCCTGACCCTGCATTTAGTTCTGTTCTTCTGGCTTCTGGCTTCCTCTTACAGTTCCTCCACACACCCTGACTTTCTACTCTTCATCCTTAATTTAAAGGTATGTCTTTAATGGCAGAAATTCTTGCCCTCTAGAAAACCATTTGAGAAAGAAACTTCTGTGGAGCCTTAAAATCACCGTGCAGTGACTACTTATTTTGTATAGAGTCACAGAGCAGAATTGGGGTTGATGGTGTTAGAATATATGTTGAATTCTATCAATCCAGCATTCTTCTTTATTATTATATTTCCTTAGAAAATTGTGCCTAGTTGCATCTTAATTTTGCCTTATTGACTTAGACATTCCTCCACATCCCCTTCACTCGCCCCTCACACATTTAGTTCAGTAGATAACACTATGTCTGTGTGCACACTCGTCATTATCAATTTCTAGTAGTCAGTGTGTACACGGCTATTTCCTGAGTTAACATTGCCCCCGTGTTGCTGCTTCTGCTCTCTGTCACCTGTATTTATTAATCAGACCAGGCCATCACATTACACAGTGTAAATCAATGAAGGGAAAGTATGCCATTTATAATACTCTTGTCTCTGAGCCAAAGCAGGCTGGCCTACAAACAGTGTCACAATGTCACATTTATGAAACCTGTATTCAGGGCAGGCACCTCCTCAGAGAAAGGAGCAGAATAAAAAAGCACTTAAGTCCCTAACCTAACTGAACATTTTTTCTTTCTTTCTTCCTTCCTTTCTTCTTCTTCTTCTCTCTCTCTCTCTCTCTCTCTCTCTCTCTCTCTCTCTCTCTCTCTCTCTCTGTCTATCTGTCTCTCTGTCTCTCTCTCCTTCTCTATCCCCCTCCCTCCCCTTCTCTCTCTCTCTCTCTCTCTCTCTCTCTCTCTCTCTCTCTCGGTCCAGGAATATTAGGCAATACAGACTACAGCTCTAATGTAGTTAGAGGAATAATACACATAGCACCCTGGTTGTTCAAAGAGATGCAAAACCCATGTCTCCTCACTCCAGGTGCAGGGACATGAGGAAGCCAATAATAATAGCAAGAGCAAACTGTAATTATTTCACTTTTATGAAACATTTTAAATATATATATTATCTCAGTTGATCCTCACTACAATCAGGAAAGTATATCCCTTGAAGGTATTATCCCTGGTTTACATATAAAGAGAGTGAATCTCAAAAAGAGTAATTTGCACAAGGTCTCACAGCTCTAGTAAGGGTCAGTGAGAGGATTTGAACCCAAGGTCTTTCCCAGGCCCAATTCTATCTACATCATCTAGAATCCAAGAACTTGTCATTGCAATTCCATATAGATAAGAGGGGATTAATTGATATCAAAGACAAGAAGTAGAAAAAGAAGCCCAGCTGGACAATAATGGATTTTTAATGGATTTTTCTTTACTGGTTTCTCTGTCTTCAGTCATTCCCCATTCTTATGCATTTTTCAGTGCCATCAAAGTGATCTTCCTCATGCAGTTTGTACAAAGTCACTCCATTGATCAAATAAGTCAAATAGTTCCCTATTGCTTATGGAATAAAATTCAAGCCACTTATACAGGCATTCAAGGCCTTGTAAAATATTATTTCAAGCTATATTTCCAAATTTATTTTACACTTTATTTTATACTTCCCTTCATATACTCTACTGGGCCATTCACATATTCTCAAATCTCAGTTTGCTCTCTCCTAATTCTGTCTCCATCTCTGTCTGTCTGTCTGTCTCTCTCCCTTTCTCCCTTCTAGATTTTTCTTTTTTCTTTTTTTTTTTGGAGGGTGGGGGAGGTAGGGCAATTGGGGTTAAGTGACTTGCCTAAGGTCACACGGCTAGTTTTTGTGTTATGTGTCTGAGTCCAGATTTGAACTCAGGTCCTCCTGATTCCAGGGCTGGTGCTCTATTCACTGTGCCATCTAGATGCCCCTCTCTCCCTTCTTTTATCTGTAATAGACATACTTCTCATACATAGTTGACCAAAACTCCACTTCTACCTTAGAAATCATCTAATTCAAGCCCCATCTTTTACACATTAGAAAACTGAAATATAGATTTTTTGAGATGCAATCTCTTCCTATATCCTATTAGTGGCAAAGCTGGTACTTGTATATAACTTTTTTTAAATGGAACTAAAGGTCCATTTCCTACATGTTTGTATGTTGTGATTAACTGAAAAAGATCTTAAAATGCATACATTTTCTTCTCATTATTTTAATATGCTGCATATTTCTCTGTAGTAAAAACCTTAAAGATACAGAAAAGAAATACAAGAGATGGTGGGGAAACATATTTCTGTCTTCTCCTGCAGGCAAAGTTATGGTGTTGGAAACTAACATTCAGAAAGAGATAATATCAGTCAGAAACAAGGGAATACCAACAAGGCAAGAAGTGGGTTTGTAAGTAGAAGCAAAGAAGGGATATAATGATGAATGAGAGTCCCATGGCACAACAAGCAACTGTACCAAATTTCCAAGCATCCTTGAAGGCAAACATACAGTCTATGAGCTAAGTTATATTTGTGGTAGCCTCTCTTAGTTCAGAAATAGAATGATGTCATTCTGACAAATGGTCACCCTACTAAGAAAGGCAAGGCTGGGGACAGGAGAAGTTCTGTTCTGTTATATTCTATATACTTAAGAATCCCTAGAAAAATAGGAATGTGAACAGTTTTGGAATGTCAGAAAAATTAACAGAAGAGCTGGAGTGCTATATATCTGAACTGTTTATCTAAAACAGTCTCAGAATTTATTATGACCACTGCTGCAAGGGTAATCACAATGAGACAGAAATTGGCTTTTAATGAAACATGGACAGGTCCACCCTTTCTATGTTGCTGTGTCCCCATACGGTGGCCTTCTCTAATTAGTGAACCGACCCTCTTTTCCTTAGAACAAGCTGCTATTTCCATACCTAGGAGTCCTGAAGGACTATGAGTGTGCTTCTGAATTACCAATACCCCTTGCTTTATAGAATGGGCATGTTTCAGCAAAATTTATGATAAGGTAAATTACATAATTTAAATCCAGTTTTACCACTATTTTCTATTGTAAATTTTGAGATGTAGTGCCATTATGTTAAAACAAAAATCTCAGTAGATTGAGTCAATTCTTTAGGGGAAGGACAAGAGAAATGAAAAGAGATTTTCAGGCTAGTTTTTTTTTTCCACATGTAGTTATCACTAATGAGGTAGTTTGAAAAAGCAAAGGAACAGAAGAATACCCCAAGAAGAGCAACCAGCCCACCTACCTATCATTTGAGTGGGAGTAAGGGAGTTTCTACAAGGAAGGGCCACTCCAAACTCAAGAGTAATTTCAGACTGAGCTGTGATAACAAAACATCTTTTCTTCCAACTGGGACATTTAAATTGCTGAAGGAAAGGGTGGGAGATGGGGAGATATTAGCTATCCTAAGACATTAGAAGGGTTCTCATGTGGAAGACAGATTAGACTTATTTTGAGTATCCTCCAGGGACAGAATTAGGAAAAGAAAAAAAATAGGTGGATTTGACAGAGCTGCACATTGTGACTAGATATAAAGGGAAATATGCTAACAATTAGAATTGTCCCTAAGCAGAAAAAGTTATTGCAGTGAGTTGTGAGTACCTTGTCACAGATGGTCATCCATTGGAAATGTGTATTGTGGAAGGGCTTTCAGCTTCAGATAGGGGTTATACTTAATGAACTCTGAGTTCTATTCCAACTCTGAAATTTGAGAGTCTGTGACTAGGCAGCTGGTTAACTAAATCTTTTTTTTTTTTTTTTTTTGCTTTTTGGAGGGCAATTGAGGTTAACTGACTTGCCCAAGGTCACACGGATAGTTTTTATGGTAAGTTTCTGAGGTGAGATTTGAACTCAGCTACTCCTGACTCCAGGGCCAGTGCTCTACTCATTGTACCACCTAGCTAAGTTATATTTGTGTGTGTATATATATATATATATATATATATATATATATATATATATATATATACACACACACACACACACAAATATATGTATGTTTTACACATATGTGCATATACATATATATTTGATAAGTTAAATATATACAAAGTATCCCTGAAGCTCAAAATGTCTCATGTAAAACATCGAATTTGGTATGTATGTAATTTCTGATACTGCTTGGAAATATGGACAAGATAAAAATGGATAAGAATAGGCAATATTGGTGGAGATGTGTAGTGTTGAAAACACTAAAGTATTTTTTTAAATTTATATTTATTTATTTATTTGTTTGTTTTTATATTTGAAACATTTAATTTCAAGACCTCGAATTTCAGATCCATTCCCTTCCCCCCTTGTCACCCATTCCCTCTGGGAAGATAAGTTATTTGGTATATGTTGTACATGTCTAGCTATGCAAAACATTACCATAGTAGATATATTGTTCAAGGCTGCTTATAATTCCCTCCCACTCATCCCACCCCCCACCTGGTCCATTCCCTACTTGATCCTGTCCCTCTTCTATAGTGGGTACTTCCAACCTCCCCTCCCCCCAAGGATGCCCTCCCATCCATCATCTCACCTCTCATCCCCCTTCCCCCTATTCTGCTGCAGGTTGAGATATCCCATTTAGTATGTATGTCATTCTCTCCCTGAACCAAATTCAATGAGAATGTAGTTTTGCCTTTTTGCCTTCCTATTCTTCCCCTCCCCTGCAGCCACTTCCCCTTGCTTCTTCTACATGAGATAGTTTACCCTACCCTGTCTCTCCCCATCTCCTCTTGCCACATTCCTCTCTTACCTCATAATTTCACCCCTTAAGTATCATCCCTTCCCAACAAATTCAACCTATGCCCTCTATCCATGTATAACTGTAAACATATATACACACATTCCCATATGTATTCATATGACCATACACCCTTCTTCCATTATTTTCATACTGAGAAAGGGAAAACACTAAAGTATTGTTGGTGGAGC
The DNA here is from genome assembly GCA_011680675.1 of Gymnobelideus leadbeateri. Classification (NCBI taxonomy): domain Eukaryota; kingdom Metazoa; phylum Chordata; class Mammalia; order Diprotodontia; family Petauridae; genus Gymnobelideus; species Gymnobelideus leadbeateri. The sequence goes on from WOXC01000777.1 coordinate 535,768, forward strand.
TGTGGATTGGTCCAACCAAACGTGAAAGTGATCTGAGATTTAATGAAAAAAGTGAGTGAATGTTTTCAGCATTTATCATGATGATTCCACTGCTAGGCACATATTCATAGATCAATGACAAGTAAGAAGGTCCCATATACACCAAAATATTTGTAGAATCATAACTTATAGTAACAAAGAATTGAAAACAAGATAGATGTCTATTATTTGGAGAATGGCTAAACAAATTATGGTACATGAATCTAATGGAATAGTATTGTGCTTTAAGAAACAGTAAATATGATACATATAAACAGGGGAAGTCTTCTATGGTGTGATGCAAGAATTTACAACTCTAAGGGACCTAAGCAATCATCTAAGCTAATTGCTTGATTTTACAGAAAAGGGAGTTGAATCTCAAAGAGTTAAAATTATTTGCTTCAGGTCTCCCACTCCCTAATGAGATGAACCAGGATTTCAAACACAGATACTTGAATTCCAAATCCAGTGCCTTTTTCATTATAGCACACTGCATTTCATACACAAGTCATAATTCGTTACACAAGAACAACCTGCTCATATGCACCATGTGTCATTCCATTGTTCTGTGGGCCACTGACAACTTTGATTCTTCCAGGATTATATTGTTCTATAAGTGTTAGTCACCTAGCATCTCTGGAACATTATTAAAGTTGAAAAGATGGTCTTTTTTCAATAGCAAGTGCCTTTAAGAACCTGGAAGCACTGCATAATTTTTCAGTTCACTTTTAAACTCGAAGAAATTGAACAGTGAAATCTTATCAAATAGTAGGGGATGGGATGCTGAAAGGAAAGGTCCAGTTGATTGGGTAATGTTTTATTATTTGTCCTTGAGACTTTGCATATTAACTAGGTACATATTTTCATAGAATTGATGAATAGTTTATTCTCCATAGAATAATTTTAGTGGGAAATTAGCAATGGGTAAAGGTGAATTTTTAAAATAACTTCCCAATCTGTTGGGTGGTGGTATTTGATGATACTAGTAATTTCTACTTCTTAGGACTTTTTTAGAATCAGGTAACTGCCCAAAAGGTTTGTGATTATTCACATCATTCTCATATATAACTCATTTCATGATGTGGAAAGGAGTCTTTAATTTTGGGGGGTAACCTTCCATATAGCAGCCTATGAAATGAATTGTTTGGTGGCAACATCAGCCCTCCACACTATGTTCATTCTTGTCAGACTCGAGTTAAAATTCTAAAAAAATCTCCTTCCCACTCATTGATTTTCTGATTTTTCCCCCTGTTCCAATCATGACAGGATAAATTCAAGCCAGGAACAAATCCACTCATTTTAATAATGGGAGAGTCTGAACTGATATCAAGTGAAGGTTGGGCAAAGCTACATTTTGAAAGGCTAAAAGTCGATTAGGGAAGGTTGCTTTGTGTATGGCTGTTATTTTCTTACATTCTAGTAAACTACAATTACAAAAGAAAGTCAAGTGACAGAAAAGCAAATAATTTGCCCTAATGCCATTCCCTTGCACTAAGAATATTTGCTGCTCATTAACAGTTTTTAATATCGTGGTTTAAAGGTGTTATTGTAGGAGAAAAATAGCATGGAAATGTTTCACCTTTTATGCTGAAGTGCATGATTAGCTCCTAAAAGCTCCAAAAACACCATCATTTTGCATTTTCTGCCTCTGTCTCTCTCTTTTGTCTCTGTGTCTGTCTGTTAATGTTCTTTCACATATACAAATGTTCATGGAGAAAAACAGCCTAATTCATGCTAGCAAGAATTTATTGAGCTCTGTGCTAGGCACTGGAAATACAAAGTCAAAATGAAGAATAATCTTTGTGCTCAAGGGGTTAACATACTCCTTGGGGACATCATGTATAATCTCTAAATTAAGGAGGGAGAGAACAAGCAGTAGGGGGCTTAGGCAAGGTTTCATGGAGGACAAAGCAGATGAGCTGAAACTTGCTGATGGTTAGAGTGATTAGAGAGTCAATCCCAAGTGTGTATGTGTGTGGGGGGAGGGGGAGGGGACAGTATGTAGAGCCCCCCCCCCCACTAAAATCAACACACCCTTGCATACTGACCTCAAGCAGAGACAAGGAACATAGTTCACTGGGTCTAGTTCAGGTGCCCTCGATTGTATAGTTTTCTGATAGCCTTCTCCCTTGCCTTCTTGCCCTGACTCTGTGCATCTCCTTTACTTTTATTCAGTGGGGTGATACTCTGCTTAGAGTCAGGAAGACCCAAATTCAAATCTAGCCTGAAACCCTGGAAGATGCTGTCTGACTTAGTTTTCTCAACTATAAAACATCTCAGTGTGCTTATGAGAACAAAATGAGATAATATTTGTAAAGTACTTAATGTGCTTTTTCCCTTCCATCCACTTTTCTGCTGAAAAGATGATGGGACAGATTTGCTATATGTGAATGAAAAAAAGAAGAAAAAAATTGAAGGAAATGGCTCCTAGCTGTAGCAGTCAGGAAGTTTGAACTTGGATATTGCCTGAGAAAAATCTGTATGGTGCATGTAGACAAATACCACAGGCAAATATGCACTTGCATATATTTGCACACCCTACTCAACTTTGCTTTTTAAAATCTTAGCTTCCTTCAAGACTCAATTCACTTATCATCTTCTGCAGGAAGTCATTTCTGCTCCCTCTATCAATGCTGATGAACATGCACACACACATACATGCATGCATACAAATATACACATACACATATACATATGCTTGTATGCATGTGTGTATTTATATATGAATACACATATACAAACACATATGCATATATAGTATTAATATACATATATATTATGCATACTTACATATATTTTCATATTGTCTCCCACTCCAGTTGAAGGTAAGATCTTTGATAGCATGGGCTCTTCAAAAAAAAAAATCTGTTTTGTATTGTGTTTGTATAATGTCTTATCTTTGTATTTCCACAGCTTACCTCAGCATCCTACACAGACTAGGTGCTTAATAAAGTTATGCAGGATTGAACCAAACATAGCAAATTGACAAGCTAGAAATGGAGGACACTATCCTATCCAGACTCTGGGAAGTAAGGAATATGATAAAATAGACAGAAAACAAACAAGAAAATTAAAAAAGAAGTACCCACCACCATCAACCACAACAACAAACCCACACACAACACCTAAAACAAAACAAAACATCCTATGGATCAACCATCAGGAAAGGAATGTGTGTGCTGGGAGGATAGAGTGGGAAAAAGGCACAGTTTCAATTCAAGGAAAGGAAGAGTAGTCTGTGGTAGTCTTTGATAATGGTCAGAGGTCAATATCTTGTTCTCTCACTGTGGAGAAGAGAGAAAGAGGGAAGGAAGGAAGAAAGGAAGGAAGGACGGAATAAACGAAGGAAGGAAGGAAGGAAGGAAGGAAGGAAGAGAGAGGGAGGAATGAAGGGAAGAAGGGAGGAAGGGAGGGAGAGAGGGAGGAAGAGAAGAAGGGGAAAAAGGAGGGAAGGGGAGGAGGAAGGAAAATAAAGGAGGTAAGGAAGGAATGAAGAAGGGAGGAAGAAAGAAGAGAGAGAAGGAGGGGAGAGAGAGGATAGGAGAGGGAAGGAAGAAACACAAATTTATTAAGTGCTTAGTATCTTCCAGGCACTCTGCTAATTACTTTACAAATATAGTTTCATTTTATCCTTATAACAACCGTGGGATATAGGTGCTATTATTATCCCCATTTTATACTTGAGGAAATTGAGACAGAGTTTAAATAGACTTTCCTGGGGTGTCTGAACAGATTTCAGTTTTGGGTTTTGTTTTTGTTTTTGTTTTTTGTTTTTTTTTTTTTTTGCTTTTTGGAGGGCAATTGGGGTTAAGTGACTTGCCCAAGTTCACATGGCTAGTAAGTGTGTTAAGTATCTGAGGCCGAATTTGAATTCAAGTCCTCCTGACTCTAGGGCCGGTGCTCTATTCACTGTGCCACCTAGTCTCTCCCAGATTTCAGTTTTGGCCTTCTTGATTCCAGGCCCAGAGTTTTATCCACTGAACCACTTACCTCAACTGTAGGAATCGGAAAGAGGAGCAGAGTAAGTGATTGTTTCCTTGAAGAGAAAGTAACAATCTCCTGATAACAGGAGAGTATCACAGGAGATGGGCTGCCTTCTGAAAGATCCAATGTCATAATATCATAAAGAAGACACTGAGAGACTCTTTGGGCCCCCTTTCTCTCCGTGTTGTTCCTTTTCACTCTATTAGGCTAATCTAATTTTGTCTGACTGGGAAATCAGGAGGAAGAAGCACTCCTAATAAATCAATGTGTACCTCAACTTTCACAAGGCACTGGCTTCAATGATCTGTGCTTTAGTGGATAGTCTCTGAGTTCTGGTGACAGGAGGAGGAGGAGAAAAATCATTTAATCATCTAATAGGCAAGTTTCTGGTGATAAGGAAGATCAAACAGGAAGCCTTTTCCTATCAGGAGCCCCTGTGGGAGTTTCTACCTGAATGGCATGGCTTTGAGGAACTCATGATTTTAGGAACCCCTTCAGAGATGGTTCATAACATCTTGCCCTGAATTTTAAAAATAAACTCCCAGAATTTAGAGACTCAAGGAATCTTGCTGATTATCTACTTTAAGTCCCCTCTTTTACATGTAAAGAAATAAATTAGAACCTAAAGAAGTCACTTGTTCCAAGGTCACACAGTAGTAAAAAAAAATAAAGTGGAAACCCAGCTTTTCTGGCTCTGGATGCAATGTTCCTTCCATTATGAGTGATTTTAAAAAATGTTCTGAATAATATAGCATATGTCTCCCATGCTTAGTTGGGGTTACTTAGAAATAGTGAAGTTCTTGAATGGTGTAAAACTGGGATAGGAAAGGTGTCTGGTTTTGTCCATTCTCTAATTTTATAGGACTGTGGGAGGATCCTGGTGGGGTTGATAGATCTGTGAGTCCTAACAGAGAAGTCACATTCTTTGCAAAATTACATGGACACCAAGGATACTTCCTGAAAGCCCCTGGGAAGAGGAGAATTTCGGTGTTAGGTTTGTAACATTCAAAATTGAAAAAATAAACCTTGAGTTGTAGTTTTTGTACCCCTGATGATTCTGGAAGGGTAGAGTAGAATAGTTGTTGGGGGTTTTTTGTCTGGGACCCTGTGGGGGCCCTTTACTGGGAAGGCCAGACCTGATATTTTTGTGCCTTGTAATTACCAGAAGAGTTGGCCTTAAACTGGTTGGAATGAGGGATGCTGGGAATTTCCTTTTCTACCCAGATATCTCCTTTACAGATAAAAGATATTCTACCTTCAGGGATTTTAATCACCACCCTCTGTTCCTCTTATTTTTAAAATGTCAACTCCCCCTTCTCTGTGTGTAGCACATTGTCTTTGACTTGAGAATGAATAAGTTTTCTTAGATTTCTGACTTTTCTGACAAGAAAGATGATGCAACATAGCAAAGACCAGGATTGCAGTGAGAAGGCAGATTAAAAACATTAAGGATTGGCAGGTTTAAGGGTGGCTTCCTTTAGCCTGCTAAATTGCATGCTGATTCATTCCATAGATGAAAGACACCCCAATATATGTAGTAGGGAACAAAAGACTTAAGTAAATATTAATTTTTTTTCTTTTGCTTCTGCAGGCTGCTCTGAAATTTAGAGACTTGCTCGGGGTTGTTATGAATTGTCTTGCAAAGTCACAAAAAAATTATTCTTTGCTCTTCTTGCACTTCCTTAGAATTAATGTTTTAAAATGCATAGTATACATAGGATGACTGAGGAAACCAATTATACTGAAATATACTTATTATAAAACTATTTCATGGACACCAGGTTAAAAACCCCTGTTTTAAGTAGAGAAAACTTTTGGCAATGTCACAGTCCATGTGCCGAACTATGGTTTCTCCTTTATCTAAGAGAATACAAGGAGCTTCAACCTTTGGTCTACCCATACTTTCTTCTTAGATCTGCTTCCCAACTCTTGGTACTTATCCTGCAAGTTTAGGCAGTCACTCTCCCTCAACTATCCCACTGAAAGTGACTTAGAGGCCCAGTCAACACTTGGGTCCCTGTGCCTTTCTGTAACTAACAGCCAACTGACTGCATTACAAAAAGTTTCAAAACATGTAGTTTCAAATACATATTTTTCTCATGTGGCTACTGACAACACAAAATCACCCAGGGCATTTCCTGATTGCAATAAACCCCTGATCCTCAAATTCATTTGAGATAATGAAGGGCTAAAGGAAGTTAAATATAGTTTTACCTAGATCTTGAGAGAGATGTTTCTTTTTCTATTCTTTGTATCTTGACTGACTATGAACGTTTCTGGCACATAGTAAGTGCTTAAAAAGCTACTCTTTGATTGATTGATTGGTTGATCAGCCTTACTCATGAAGAGAGAGTATTTGGTCTTCACAGAATAGACACTTAATAAATATGTGTTAAATTGAGTTGTCACCTTGCAGAAGTTGGTGAATGCAATGTAGTGGGAAGAGTACTGGACTATCTGGACTATGGAGAATTAGATCTTAGTTCTAATTCTTCTTATACAACTTCATTTTCTGTGTGTCCTTAACATTTTGGTATAAATGAAAGAATTATGAATTTGGAATCATCATCATCATTTTCTTCTCCTTCTTCTCCTTCTCCTCCTCCTCCTCCTCCTCCTCCTCCTCCTCCTCCTCCTCCTCCTCCTCCTCCTCCTCCTCCTTCTTCTTCTTCTTCTTCTTCTTATTCTTCTTCTTCTTCTTCTTCTTCTTCTTCTTCTTCTTCTTCTTCTTCTTCTTCTTCTTCTTCTTCTTCTTCTTCTTCTCCTTCTCCTCCTCCTCTTCCTCTTTCTTCTTCTTCTTCCTCTTTTCTGTGATTTTTACAAAACAGCTAGGTGATACAGTTCATAGAGTTCTGGGCTTGGAGTCAGGAAGACCTAAGTTCAAATCCAGCTTCAGATACTTATTAGCTGAGTAACTGGGAAATCACTTAACCTCTCACTGCCTCAGTTTCCTTAAGAATAAACCAAGGGCAATAAGGCCATCTACCCCTCGGGGTTATTGTGAGGATCAAAAGAGATAGTTTTTTTAAGTGCCTGGCAAATAGTAAGAGCTTAATAAATGCTTCCTTTATCTGTATGAGGACTGCTCTCTACCACTGCAGACCTACAATTTTTCATCAACTTAATTGTTTTAGAGTTGCGTGGAGAAATTACAATTAAATTACCAGAGCAGGATCCCACAGCTATGGTATGAGCAGAATATGCACCTATTTCTTCCTTACTCACAGACCATCTCTATCCACACTATACCATGCTGATCCTCTAATTCTTTGGACCCTTATTTTTTCTCTGTGTGTGTGTGTGTGTTTCTCTCTTTTTCTATTTTTCAGTTTACATCATTCATTTCCACAACATTTTGAGTTACAAATTTTCTCCCCATTTTCACCTACCTACCACCCCAAAACAGCAATCCCACTGACTATCCCCTCCCCCAAACTTTCACCCACATCTTCCCCCATCCCCCCTCTGACTTTCCAGTAGGGCATGGTGGATCTCTATGCCCCAGTGCCTGTATATAAGTGGATATATTGTGAAAGACTGACTATATTTCCCTCCATCCTATCATACCCCCTACTTGTTCTGTTCTCTACTCTGATCCTATCCCTTTTCAAAAGTAGGTGCTTCCAACTTCTCTCCCCCCAGGTTGCCCTCCATTCCATTATCGCCCCCTCTCATGCCCTTACCCTCTACCCTCCTGTAGGGTGAGATACCCTATTTAGTGTGTTACCTCCCTAAGCCAAATTCAATGAGAATAAGGTTGACTCATTCTCTTTTGCCTTCCTGTTCTTCCCCTCCATTTTAACAGTTATCCCTTGCCTCTTCTGTATAAGATAATTCACCCCATTCAGTCTCTCCATCTCCTCTCATTATATTCCTCTCTCACCTCTTAATTTCACCTTTTTAAGTATCATCCCTTCCTAGTCAATTGGTCCTGTGCCCTCTGTCTATGTATACCTGTACACACACACACACACACACACACACACACACACACACACACATACAAACTGACTTATGTATTCATATTCCCATAAACCCTCCTCTTATGTATGTATACATATATGTACACACACATATACATACATTCCTATTCTCTTCAACTATTCTCATACTGAGAAAAGTTTCATCAGTTTCAATTATCATTTTTACATGTAGGAATGTAAATAGTTCAACTTTGATAAGTTCCTTATGATTTCTTTTCCCTATTTACCTTCTCATGCTTCTCTTGCTTCTTGTATCTGAATGTCAGATTTTCTATTCAACTCTGGTTTTTTCATCAAAAATCCTTGAAAGTCGTCTATTCCATTGAATGGTCATATTTTCCCCTGAAACATGATACTCAATTTTGCTGGGTAGATGACTCTTGGTTTTAATCCTAGGTCTTTTTACCTCCAGAATATCATATTCCAAGCCCTTCAATCCCGCAGTGTAGAAGCTGCCAGATCCTGTGTTATACTGATTGTGTTTCCACAATAAATTGTTTCTTCTTGGCTGCTTGTAATATTTTTTCCTTAATCTGGGAACTCTGAAACATGGCTATAATATTCCTAAGAATTTTATTTTGGCATCTTTTTCAGGAGGTGATTGGTGGATTCTTTCAACCTCTATTTTGTGCTCTGGTTCTAAAAAATCTTGGTAATTTTCCTTGAGAATTTCTTGAAGGATGATTTCTAGGTTCTTTATTTTTTGATCATGGCCTTCAGTAGTCCAATAATTTTAAAATTATCTCTCCTGGATCTATTTTCCAGGTCGGTGGTTTTTCCAATGTAATATTTCATATTGCCTTCTATGTTTTCATTTGTTTGGATCTGTTTAATAGTACCTTGTTTTCTCCTAAAGTCGCTAGCTTCCATTTGCTCCAATATAATTCTGAAAGAATGATTCTCTTCAGTGAGCTTTTGAGATTCTTTTTTTCCATCTGGCATATTCAGCTTTTAAAGGCATTCTTCTCTTCATTGGCTATTTGAGCCTCTTTTGCTATTTGAGTTAGTCTATTTTTAAGGTGTTGTTTTCTTCAGTCAGTTTGTTGCCTCTCATTTCATAATTTTCTTGAATCATTCTCATTTTTCTTCCCAATTTTTCTTCCTCTTTTCTTATTTGGTTTTCAAAATCTTTCTTAAGCTCCTCTATGCCCTGTAACCAGTTCATATCTTTCTTGGAAGCTTTTGGTGCAGGAGTTCTGATTGCTATTGTCTTGCTCCCATTCCATGCTTGATTCTTTTTGTCCCTAAAACAGGAGTCTAATGTTGTATTGCTCTGCTTGCTTTGTTTCCTTTGCTTGCTCATTTTGCTACTCAATTACTTGACTTTTGAGCTTTTTGCCATAGTAGAACTCTGCTACCAGAAAGTTTTGTCCCAATCACAGGGGTTTTTGCAGTTGCTGAAGCTATTAATTGGGTGTCCTCTCTGAAGCTTCCACATGCTCTGGCACATTGGTCACCTACCCCAGGACATCCACCCTAAACAGCAATCCAGATCCAAGCAGGTTATAGCAAGAGTGATAACCCTCATATTGGTCTCTTGTTCCCCCTACAATCCACAGGCCAAGCGCTCTGAAGCAGCCAGATGGTGGCAGGTATAGCCACTATTCATCAGTGGCTTCTCCCTCCATGGGGTAAAGGCTGGACCACACTCCCAGACTCCCAGTTCCCAAAGTCCACATTGCACTGACCTCTCACTTTGTCCTTAGCATCTATAGGTTGATAATTCTGGAAGCCCCCTACCCCCCACAGCTGTTGGTGATCTGTGACCACCCTGAGGCTAAAACCTCAGCTCAGGCAGGTCTGGGCTTGGCTCCCAGAGTGCTGAGCTGGCCCCTTCCTGCTGGCCTGCCAGACTGTCTGCAGTGGGAAGTTAGCTTCTCTGTGTCATTCTGTGAGTTCTGTTGTTCCCAAGTTTGTTTAGAGTCATTTTTACATGAGTTGGAGGAGTTGGAAGTGGGAGCTGTGTGGAAGTCCTTTTCTACTCTGTCATCTTGACTCCACCCCCCTTTGGACCCTTTTTGTACAGAGAAATAAAACAAAAACTGGTGCAGTGAAATGACTGAGCTAATTAGTGACAGAGCCAGTCCTTGATTTCATGAGGTCTCCTGACTTGTAATCCAAGTTCATTCCCCTACACCTTAGCCACTGGGACTACAAGGGACAGATTTCTGCCTAGCAAGCAATCTCGTGCATATTAACTGAATGAACAATTTGCTCTTTAGCTAAAGGCTTGAAGGCTGAGGCTTCATGGTCTGGCCTCTGGATTTATATATCTTCACCTTTGAGGCTTTTCAATGACTCAGCTAAAAGGATTTCAAAGAATTGGTAGAGGGTCTGGAAGAAAGAGTGACCAAGATGATAGAATAATTATGAAGAAGGACTTACAAGAAAAGGTTAAGAAGTTATTTACTCCAGAGAGAAAAGCACTCAAGTACCTGAGGACAGTGAACAGCTGCTCTCCATTTTCAGTGAAGACAAAATAAAAGGAAATGGCTTTAAGCTGCAACAAGGAGGATATTAAGTGATATAAGGGAACATCTTCTGGAAGTGAGGGTTGTTAAACACTGCACTGGTAACAAAGGGAGTTTATGGAAGCTCCTTCCCTGGGAGGGCTTTAAAAACAGACTGATTTCCACATGCTTGTGACAGTTTCTGTGTGGTTCAACTAAAACACAAGGCATTTGGAAATAGGATATTTCAAGGCCTCTTCTAATGCTGCCATTTTATAATTATATTGATGGAAAAACAAAGAAGCACCCTCTTTGCACCCATAATAGATAACTTCCTTTATCATGAAGTCAATCAGCCTAATGATTGTCAGATCAGACTGCCGCATTTCCTGTGTCATCTTTAATGTGTTTTCTCTCTGCTGCACTAATTCTGAGATTGGTTGTTTCCATGCTCCTGGTCTTCTAGTCCTCAGCCTCCCTAGGGCCAAATCATCAGGATGTAAAGGAAGATATTAGCCTCCCAAGTATGTATCTTTGGTACTATTATGAGTATGCTCTAAAGTGCAACGTTTAGAGTGTACTTAACTTTTCCACACTGACCCTAATGGGAATAAAGTGTTCTATTTGTAACTATACTACTGGCTATTATCCTGGAAAGACAAGCCTTTGAGGAAAAAACACAGAGGGTATGAAAGAGAGAATAGAGATACACTCTAGGGCTACTGAAGTTACCCACCCTATATTGGCCAAGTGGTGGACTTTGTCGGCTCCTTCAGGGAATTAGTGAAAGTTTCTGGAAAGAACTATAGCCTGAGTTAGGAAGAAACAATTTGTCTATCTCTGGGAGAATGTAAGTTCTCTAAGGTTTTGTTTTTGTCTTTTAGTCCTAGAATAGTACTTTGTGATTCAGTCATTTCAGTCATGGCCAACTCTTTGTGACCTCTTTTGAGGGTTTCTTGGCAAAGATATTGAAGTGGTTTGCATTTTTTTCCCAGCTTCCTTTGCAGATGTTGAAACTGAGGCAAAGAGGTGTAAGTGCCCAGAGTCACACAGCTAGTAAGTGTCTAAGGTCACATTTGAACTCATGTCTTCCTAACTCTACACCAAGAATTCTATCCACTATACCCCCTAGCTGCCCATCACCACATATTTAGTAAATACTTATTTAATTGAAATTGTAAATATTAAATCCTGGTGACCAAAAAAATCTACTTGCCTTGTTTCTTCCATCTTTAATTTGGGAAAGAAACATTTAGTTATCTATGAATATAATAGTGTTTTTCTATTCTCCATTAACATTTACTCCCCTGAAGCTGGGAGAGAAGATGAGGATGTAAGGTAGGTAGTCCAAATATTGTGATCCTCATTCCAGTGGATGGAGATCAGGCCTCAGTTCAAATGAGGCTGAGTTCAGGTCCTATTTCTGGCACTTATTGGCTGTGTGACTCTGGAACATCTCTGGAGTTTTTAGTATTTTAGGCAACTCTCTAAGACTAAACATGGAGACAAGGTGTCAACCAGCCCTATTAGAAGATATTTTCTTGGGGGCTCACTTTGAGAAGTGTTGTGTGACTTGACCAGGTGAGACTCTGGGAAGCCGTTGTTGAGAGCCCCCCGGCTTTGAAAACCCAGATGTTGATGCTTCCCTCTCTGGTAACTGTGATTTGGTATTGATATAATGGTTGGACAGTTTGGAAGCCTGTCTGTTTGATCTGTAAGTTCTGTAACTCTGAAGTTTGGGGTGCTGACCTTTTTCCCCTGAACTAGGTAATGTGTGTTTGTTTGATTAAATTAAGCTTGTTAACTGAAAAAAAAAAAAGAAGATATTTTCTTAAGATAGTGTCTTAAACCCATGAAATCATAGTTCTAGTCTTTTTTCCTTTAGATGAAAAAAGTGGAGATTATGAACTATAGTAAGGTATAATGTATACAGCACTGGCTCTGATTCAAAGGATCTGAGTTCAGATTCTACCTCCTGATCTTTAGGTGAGTCACTTAACTTCCTCAGGCCTCACTTCAATGAGTCAGTCAATCAATCAATAAAATATTATTAATGGCCTACCATGTGCTAGGCACTCTTCTCAGCACTGGGGATACAAAAGGAAGCAAGAGACCCTCAAGAAACTTACTATTCAATAGATGAAAAAATTTTCAAACAAATATATACAAAGCAAGCTATATGTGGGATACATATGAATTAATTAGCAGAGGGAAAGAACTGGAATTAAGATGGGTTAGGGAAGGCTTCTTTTGTTATCTCTATTACATGAAGGGCTTGGATCCCTTTTCATTCTAGTCCTATGATCTTATGATCTTGTGATTCCATAATTTGCTCAGGATCTCATTGATAATATGCATCAGTGAGGGCAAATGTTTGTTGAATGCCTGCTTTTGTAGGCAAAGAGGATACAAAGACCAAAATGTAACCTGGGAGAAACATGTGTATATATATCTATATCTATATAGATATATAGATATAGATAGATATAGATATAGATAGGTATATAGAAATTGAAATATATATATATATATATATATATATATATATATATATATATATATATAGTTAAGTGAAAGACATATACACAATTAAGTACTTTTTGATTTGGTCCACTAACAATTAAGGATATTATGAGAAGCCTTATGTAGAGAGGATATATGGTATATTCAACAGAAAGATAATTTATCAGGGAGGCACACCTGGGCTCAGATTTTCCATCTAACCCGTAATAGTAGTGTTGCAGTTTAAATCCTGGGACACCAAAATTTTGTTGCGGTTTAAATCCAGGGATGCCAAAAACTGTTTGCGTTGGGGCTCTGCCCACCCCAAAACTGTTGTGGTTTCATGAAATGTTGTGTTGGAACCCCCTCAAAGAATTCAGAGTCAGACCACCTCTAATCCAAGTATAGGCATTTATTGATATTGACTCCTCTCATGAAGCAGGCTAAGTTCCAAGAGGAACCAGCAACTTTAGAGAAAGCAAGATGGAATTTTATAGGGTAAAGATGCAAATACATAACAGAAATTTACATAGATCATTAGTATTAAAAAGGCAGGAGGATTTTGTTAAGGGATTAGGTAATGGAGGAGGGGTCCCATCTATAGTTCAGTGGTTAAACATTCTGGTCATTCTGCCCTTTAATTAGCTAGCTATTTTCGTCCTGTATGGTTAAGATAGATAGTTAGGTATTGTGGTCCTGTCTTGGGCTAGATGGATGATGTGATTGTGATTGAATACAAGAACGCACCTGTTTCTGTGGGAATGGGTATGGGGGCAGTGACCAAGTAGAGGCAGTAGCTAGGTTCCCATCACATGGACACACTGTTTCTGTGGGAATGAAGAGTTCAGGGGCACACCTGTTGTTCCATTGAACAGTGAGGCATATACAAAAAAGTTGGGACATTGGGGAGGGGGTGCTGGGTAGGTGCAGTGGACCTGCTGTTCAGTAGAGCCTCAATGAAGTTAGAATATTGGGGCTGGGGGCAGTTTTATTAGGATTCCGTTATAGGATGGATTAGGATTGCATCTTTACCCTATAAAAATCCATCTTGCTTTCTCTAAAGTTGCTGATTCCTCTTAGAGCTTAGTACACTTCATGAGAGGAGTCAATCTTAATAAATGCCTATACTTGGATTAGAGATGGTCTGACTATCAATTCTTTGAGACAGTTCCACCAGTTCCACAGTAGCACCCTGGACAAGTCACTTCAACTTTCAGTGACCCTAGGAACTCTTTAAGAAATATTGGTTGGAAGGGTTACAGAGCATTTTAAAGTACAAAATGGATAATTTTGATTGCATTAAATTGAAAAGTTTCTGTACAAACAAAGCCAATGTAACCAAGATTAAGAGGGAAATAGAAAATTGGAAAAGAATGTTTACAACCAGTGTCTCTCATAAAGGCCTCATTTCTAAAATATACAGAGAATTAAGTCAAATATATAAGAATACAAGTTGTTCCCCAATTGATAAATGGTCAAAGGATATGAACAGGCAGTTTTCAGAGGAAGAAATTAAAGATATTTATAAGTATATGAAAAATGCTCTAAATCACTATTGATTAGAGAAATGCAAGTCAAAACAACACTGAGGTACCTTATCTTACTGGCCAGATTGGCTAAGATGACAAAACAGGAAAATAACAAATGCCGGAGAGGATGTGGAAAAATTGGAACACAGGCATTGTTGGTGGAATTGTGAACTGATCCAACCATTCTGGAGAGCAATCTGGAACTATGCCCAAAGGGCTATAAATAAGTGCATGCCCTTTGACCCAGCAATACCACTTCTAGGGTTGTATCCCAAAGAGATCATACGAGTGGGAGTAAGACCTGTATGTACAAAAATATTTATAGCAGCTCTTTTTGTGGTGGCAAAGAATTGGAAATTAAGGAGATGCCCATCAATTGGGGAATGGGTAAAGATGTTGTGGTATATGAGTGTATGGAATACTATTGTGCTATAAGAAATGAAGAACAGATGGACTTCATATTTACCTGGAGAGTCTTATATAAGCTGACGCTGAGTGAGAAGGGTAGAACCAGAAGAAATTTGTACACAATTACAGACACAACATAGGTGTTACGACCAACTTTGATAGACTGGGCTCTCCTCAGCAATGCAAGGTTATAAGACAATTGCAAAAAACTCGTGACTGAAAGAGATATTTACATTCAGAGGAGGAACTACAGAGTTTGCATGCAGATTGAAGCAAGCTACCTGCTCTCTTTCTTTTTCTTGTTCGGTTTTGTTTCCTCTTTCCCACTGTTCATTCCATTGGTTATAATCCTTCTTTACAACCTGACTAATATCTAATGTGAAAGTATTTGCAAACCCTATACTTCATTGCATGCCAACATGGGGGGCGGGGTTTAAGAGAAGGGGAGAAAATTTGAAAGTGAAGGGATTGTGGAACTGAATCTTGTAAACTAAAATAAACAAGCAAATTGGTAAAGACAAAATATTTAAAATTTTAAAAAAAGAAATGTAGGTTTGCGTTAGGTACCTATCTGCACTAATAAAGGGAGTTTCTTAACCAAAAGTTTCCTACTTGAAGTGAATTGAGAGATCTGGTCCAAAACAAATAAACAAACAAGCAAAAGCAAACAGTGACTGTCAACAAAGGAAAACAAGGCCTCCTGCAGGAGGTAAAGAAGAAAGCTAGGAGGTTAGAAAAGTTGGAGGTGAAAAGAGAAAACATTCCAGATACAGGAGACAGACAATGCAAAGGCACAAAGACAATACAAATGCACTGTTCTGTATAAAGGGTTGAAAAGTCAGACATTTTGGCTAGAATTCAGAGCACCTAGCTGCAGGGGGTACAGTAGGAATTCAGTCTCTAGAGATTGTGAAAATGAAAGCTTTGACACTCTAGGAAGAAAAACATCATGAAGAAACAGTAAATATTCCTATGTATCTTCAGTGGCTCCCGATTGCCTCCCAAACAAAATAGAAATCCTTGACTCTGGATTCAAGGACCTATACAGTTTTGCTCCAGCTCACCTTTCTAGCCATAATACCCTTCATATGCTTTAAGTTTCAGCCCAATTGTTCTACATCTTTCCCATGATCTGACATGCCCTCCCCAGTCTTCATACCTTTGTTCATGCTTTCCTCCTTGCCTGGAATGAGATCTCTCCTCCCCCAATGTCCACTATCTTTTGAAGTCTCTCCCTTCCTTAAAGGATCAGACATAGGCTTGCCTGCCCATGAAATCCACCTTATCTAAACTCTTTAGGCATAAGGATATTTTCTCTCATTAATTTTCTGATGACATATTTTCTGGGTCTCTCCTTTGCAGTTCTCTTATTCTCCCTTTTATTCTAATTTTCTGTGTTCATTTCCCTCCCCCCAGCCCCTTACTAGACTATAAACTTCTTGAAAATTAGGTTTGCAGGATAACTTTGTTGCTGGTTCTGCACACAGTAGGCACTTAATATATGCCTGCTGAACTGAATTAAGTTGAATTGTACACTATTTTGGACTACCTCCCCTGAGAGGGTGATTTGTCCTCAGGTACAGCAGGAAACTATCTCAATATCTACTCTTTATCATGCACAACTGGTTGTGTGTGTTCTACCTGGTAGGACTTGTAATCTGGGAAATGCACCTAACTCTTGTTTCACTAAGGGTTATGGAAACTGTTTTGCAAGGAAAGGTAGGCATGAGGTCTACAGAGAGAGCTTCAAAGAATGCATAGAGGCCTCACTGGATTCATCTTCAGCATATTAAATGTTCCAGTACAATTGAGTTTCCCTGTCAAGGCAGTCACTTGTTTACATTGGGTGGCTGCAAATGCACCATGTCGGGGATTTGGGTTTGGAGCTGAATACAGAGTACTTCAGCAATGGTTTTACTGACATCCAGATGTAATTGTAAAAACCACTAGAAAGGTAATGCCAAATCATGAATGTTCCTTAAGTATGTCCTACAAAGACGTCTTTAATTTCTGAAGATGGCCCCATTTAGTTTCTTTTTTTTATTTGTCCTTGCATCCCATTTGCAATGTCTTGGGGCTAACTTGAAATGGGCATTTGGAGACTATGGTTTTAATAAACCTTGAGGGAAAAAATCATAAAACCTATTCTACTGTCCCTCTCTCCTTCTTGCAAAAAATCAGATGCTACCAGAAGCCTTTAAATCTGTCCTGAATATAAAAGCAGCAGCTAATGTTGTGTGTTGAACATTAAAGTCCTTAATAAATGTGGGGAGGAGGCAGAGGTGGAGAATGCCCTTTGACATTTTGAATCCATCTGAATCTTAGGAGAAAATGAAAAAATAGATAATGCAGCCTTGATGAAAGAGTCTCATTGCCCAGGAAGTTGCAGTAAGGAACTCAGCCTGAAATACTTATTCACTGCACGCTGAATCTCTTGTTCAGCTTAAAGAACGCTGTGATCATTGCACAAACCATGTGATAGGAGACAGAGAGGGGCCAGCCTTGAGAATGATGAAAAATTGGACCATAAAAACTTTAATTCTTAGATTTACAATACGGACACTATTTTTCATCCTTTTCCCATACTGTACCACATTTTAT
This sequence comes from Gymnobelideus leadbeateri, assembly GCA_011680675.1. Classification (NCBI taxonomy): domain Eukaryota; kingdom Metazoa; phylum Chordata; class Mammalia; order Diprotodontia; family Petauridae; genus Gymnobelideus; species Gymnobelideus leadbeateri. The sequence continues at coordinate 553,243 of WOXC01000777.1, forward strand.
CTCTAATATTTGCCTTTCTATCTATTGAAATACTATCTGACCTTCAAGGATAAGTGCAAATGCTCTCTCCACCAGGAAGCCTTCCCTGATCCTGTACCACCAGCAATGATTTGTACCTCTTTTTTTCTAAGCTCTTAGCACTCCGTATTGTTCAAAATCTATTTTTACTTTCATTTTATATACATATCTACATATACACATATATCTCTAGATATGTATTATACAGGCATGTACATCATGTATACATACATGTGTGCATGTATATAGGCATGTACATCATGTATACATACATGTGTGCATGTATATATGTATGTATGTATATATACACATGCATATAACTGCCCATATTGGGGCTATTAGTGTCTCAAAGAAAAAAATTTCTTGTTTGTATCTTTTCTACTCTAGACATTGCTTGACACAAAGCAAATTGCTTGACACAAGGTCACCTAGCAAAGGTGAGCAATCCCTTCTCTCTTTTTATTGCATTTTGCTTAGCCTTCTCCTTTGCTCTTCTCTCATTGCCCCTTGTTACCTGTGTATGTGACTTTTTCCCTATTAAATTATAAGTGCCTTACTTATCCTTTATACCTCACCATTTATATATTTCCTTGTATAGAGTAGATTCTTAATATATGTTTATTGAATCAAAATTGATGGCCTGATATTTTTTTACTACCTCTAAAGGGGCAACTAGGTGGATAGAGTACTAAGAATCAAGAGGACTCATCTTCATGAGTTCAAGTCTAGCCTCAGGCACTTACTAGCTGTGTGACCCTGGGCAAGTCACTTAATCCTGTCTTCCTCAGTTTCCTAGAGTCTTTAAAATGAGCTGGAGAAGGAAATGATAAATTCCTCTTTGCCATCAAAAAACAAACAAAAAAACCCTAAATGTATATATGAAGAGTCAGGCAGACTGAACACAACTGAATAAAAATAAGATAATAAATGATTGTTAAATGAATTAAGTGTTTCAGTTTTAAGATAATTGTATAATCATGATTTCTGAATGGGAGATCTGGAAGGGAATTAAAATTCAAAACTTTTTGAATTTTGTTTTATGTTTTATTACTGTTCTTTACTTCTTCATAGGTGTCACATTTCACGAGTTTTCACCAACTCCCCCACCCACACTTACTGTCTTTTTAAATAATGTAGCAAAACAAAACAAATGAACACATTGGTTGTGCTTTAAATTTGTGTTTCATTCTGTAACTTTAGTTTGCCAACTTTGTGCTCAAAGATAGGAGACACACTCCCCCTAACAGGCTTCTGAAGTTATGACTGGTTTCTGTGGTCAACCAGTTACTGTGGTAAAAAGGAAAGAGGGATGGGCTTTGAATTAGAAAGACCTGAGTTCAAATTCTGTCTCAGTCACTTATTATGTGTAACCTTGGGAAAGGGATTTAACTTTTCTCTGCCTCATTTTTTTATCTTTAAAAATAGCACCCCCCCTCGGGATTATTGTGGAAATTAAATGAAATAAGAGATATGAGGCACTTTGCAAACCTTAAAGTCCTCTAGTGTCAAACAGCTAATGTCTTTGGCAGAATACAAACTCAGGTTTTAGGTCTCCATAGTACGACACCTATAATTATTTTATGGTGACCATCAGGTAATTCTCCTAGTTCTCCTTAATTCACTTTATATCAGTTAAAAAAATCTCACCATTCACTAAATTCTTAATATTTAATATTTTTAAACCACGATGACATTTGGTTGATCATCTGTTTCCCAAAAGATGGGCAATCTACTTTGTTTCTAGGTTTTAACAGCTACTGATGCAACTGTTACTACAAACGTGAGCAGTAGTACTGTTGGATGTGTGTCTGCATCTGATAGATGCCCATCTTCATCTTCATAGATGAATCAAAGAACAAAGAGGCACAGGCAGTTCATGTGACTGCTAGCCATCGGGGAGCAAGATGAACAGCATAGGTGCCTAGGCAAATGCTTGGAACACAGAAGTGCTTAATTAATTCTTACAGATTGATTTTCAATGAATCCTTATGAACTTTAACTAGACCCATCTTTGAACAACAAAACACAGAATTTCTCTTCAGGTTTCTATTTCAAATGCTTCTGACTTCCTTCATAGGATGTGTTGTAACTTGGGCTTCATTAATCAAACTTTCAAAGGTACAGGATCAAGAAAATGGCTGATTGAATGTACTTAAAAAAATTCTTCAATTCACCTTAGAAGATATTCTCTTAGTATTTCATACTATCTCTATCCATGTGACTTTCTTTTATCTCTGTTCAGTATTTGTAGATTGGCATCAAAGTCAGTAACATCTGTTTTCCAAATCAGTCTAGTGAATGGTGTTAAGTAATATTGGACCTAATATTGTGTACTCTGGGGGGAAGTCTGAATTATTTTTCCTAACTATTGATAATTTTACTGTCAATTATCCAGGGCTCTCTGAATCCTGCCTAAAAACCAGAACCAGTTCCATCTGGTCATTTTTTGGTAAGACACTGACATGATACCTTTTGCTCACCAATCTCTGGCATTGACTAACATTACTACCCAACGATATTGTTCCCTGACTCACCTCTGAAGGGACCACAGATTTGCTGGTTTCATTCTTATCTTAATGATTAGTCTGAGTTTTTAATGATTGACTCTTTATTATTTTCCTAGTTGCAATTTCCAAATGAACTTGACTTAAATTATCTGCAACTTAATATTTCCAGGGATTTACAGAACTTCTGAAAAGTGTAAACTTCTTTCTGATTACCTTCCCAACCCCATTCTATACCTAGTATACCTTCTTTCTTCTAGTGTTGAAAAGTAGTTTTGTTTTTTTTTAAGAAGTTCAGCCTTTCCTAATCAAGCATCATTCTAGGGTTAATCAGTTAAGAAATATTTACTACTACTACTATTACTACTACTACTTCTATTTCTTCTCCTCCTCCTAGTTCTCCTCCTCCTCCTTCTGCTCCTCCTACTACAACCACCTCTACCACCACCACTATTAGTACTATTTAAAATTTATCTAGTGCTTACTATGTGACAGGGATTGTTCTAAGTGCTGTACAAGTATTATCTCATCTGATCCTCACAACAAGCTTGGGAAGTAAGTACTACTATTTTCTCCATTCTGCATATCAAATATAAACTGAGGAAACTGAGGCAAAAAGATTGCCCAGTGTCACATAGTTATTAAGTGTCTGAGGTCAGATTTGATCTTCCTGAATCCAGGCCCAGCACTCTAACCACTGAGACACTACACCCACTTACTGTATGCCAAGTCCTGTACTAAACACTGGGACTCTGAAGAAAGGCAAAAACAACCCCTGCTCCCAAGGAACTTATATTTTAAAGGGCGAGGTGACATGTCATTGACTAGACATATGCAAATTATAGAGAGATTAGGTGGATGGCAAACTTAAAGGGGACGTCATGACAGACAGAGGGAGAAGACTGGGAAAGGCCCTTTGCATGAGGTCGTATTTGAACCGAGTCTTTCAGAAAGCCAGGGAAAGTGAGAGACAGAGGTAAGGGAGAAAGCATGAGAAAACTATAGAAAGATAGTGTTGTGGTGGAATTGTCCCAAAGAATTTAGAGTCAGAACACCTCTAATTCAAGTATAGGCATTTCTTGAGACTGAATGAAGTGAGCTAATTCCAAGAGGAACCAGCAACTTCAGAGAAAGCAAGATGGATTCTTATAGGGTACAGGAAATTACATAGAATATAGGAATATGATTAATACTAAAAAGGTGGGAGGAGTTTGTTAAGGGATTAGGTAATAGAGAAGGGGTCCCATCTATGGTTCAGTGGTTAAACATTCTGGTTGTGCTGCCTTCCAACTGGCTAGCTATTGTGGTCCCATTTGCTCAAGATAGATAGTAAGGTATTGTGGTCCTGTGTTATGCTAGATGGATGATGTGATTGTGATTGAGTACAAGAACACACCTGTATCTGTGGGAATGGGTCTGGGAGGAGTGACTAGGTAGAGGCAGTAGCTGAGTTCCTATCACATGGACACACCTGCTCTTTCTGTGGTAACTAAGAGTTCAGGGACACACCTGTTGTTCCAGTGAGCAGTGAGGCATATATGAAGAAGTTAGGATATTGGCAGGGGTTTAGGTAGGTACAATGGGCCTGCTGTTCAGGCAGCCAGGCCTATAATGAAGTTACAATACTGGGGCTGGGGTCAGCCTTATTAGGATTCCATCAGTAGAAAGAGGTCAGCTTATATAGATCTTTCAGTGCCAAACAGAATTCTTTCGTATATGATTCTGGAGGTAACAGAGAGAACTTGGAGCTCATGGAAGGAGCAGGGTAATGGTCAAAACAAGGCTTTAGAGAAATCACCTTAGCGGCTGAGTGAAGGATGGATTTGAATTCAGAGAGACCTGAGGCAAGGAGGCCAGTTAGAAGGCTTTGCCATGGTTGAAGGTAGGAGTGGACTATGGTGAACAAGGGTGAAAGCTTTGTGAGTGGAGAGAAGGTGAAATATAGGATAATTACTCTGAAGGTAGAAATATCAGCATTTTTGTTCTTCATAGATTGAAATGTTTATCCATGACAAGTATGAAGCACATTCTATGTGCCATGTATGGTGCTAGGTACTGAGAACACAAATACAGTGAAGGAAATGGCCCTTCTAAAGAGCTTGAATTCTAATAGAAGACAACAAATCACACATACACATGTTATGTATGTGTTTATATGTGTGTGTATTGTGTATATTTACTTATTTACCTATTTATTTTATTTCACTTGAATGTGGAACATTGCACATGCTATAGCTTCTTAAAGCCACAGGTGATAGTGGTATTTACCCACAGCTGGATGAGCAGCCGGGAAAATGGCTTAATAACCCTCACCCCAGAGGTTCCAGCCTTCCTTGAATCTCCCATGCACTCCATATGCATAATAAATACAAAAGATAAATAGAAAATTGTTAAATACAAGGTAACAAGAGGGAGAGTCACAGCAGCTGGGGGTAAATAAGGAAAAGCTTCCTGTAGAAAGTGGTACTTGGCCTGTTTCTTCTTGAAAAACAGAAGGATCCTATGAAGCAAACAATGGTGAACATAGGAGATGACCAGTGCAAAAACATGGCTAGAAAACAGGAAATGAACTGCCATGTAAAAGGAACAGGGAGAAGATCAGTTTGACTGGATCACAGGTACTAGAAAGGAAGTAATGTAAATTATGTCTAGAAATATATGTTGGGACCAGATCGTAAAGATAAATAGCTAAATAGAAGAGTTTTTACTTGAAACAATAGAGAGCCAACTAGAGTTTAAGGAGAATGATAAGGTAAGATCTGTGCACAATATTAAGCTCACAATAGAAAAAGAAAACTGAATTAAAAATGAATATATGGTATAGTGATGTGATTTACTTGGACTTTTGGAATTCTAAAATTTTACTGCTAAAGGATTCCTCATGCATTACTCAAAATGTTTAGAATGTCCACAGGGTTGATAAAGTGCTGAATGCGTATTAACTGAATTATATATAGCTTTTAGTACTATACGAAGTCTCCAGTGACCCAGTGTGGTTATCGCCTGTGAGTGCCCATAGGGAATTAGAGACTACATTGGAAGAGACAGCAGGAATTCCAACACTCTCTCATTTTACAAATGAGGAATCTAAGGAACAAGAAAATGTACTACTTGTCCAAGGTCATACTTCAAATTATTGGCAGATTTTCTATAGGTGGTGCTAGTAATTTAATAATTTATCACAGAAAAGAAGGGAGTATGTGGAACTCAACTAATTCCAGATGCTTTAAAGAGATGCAGATAGAATTATGTTGTCACACCAAAGGAAAAATGGAAGTTGTAAATGCACGTGTACTGAAATGAATTTAAAAGAATTGAAAATGGCCATTTGAGGAAGGATGTTTTGTTTTTGTTCACTTGTTTCAGTCATGTCTAGCTCTTCATGATGCCATTTGAGATTTTCTTGGCAAAGATACTAGAGTAGTTTGCCATTTCCTTCTCCAGCTTATTTTACAGATGAGGAAACCAAGACAAACAGGGTTAAATGACTTGCCCAGGGTTCACACAGCTGGTGTTTAAGGTCAGATTTGAACTCAGGAAGATGAGTCTTTCTGGCTCCATGACTGACACTCCATCCATTATGCCACCTATCTACACCAAGGAAGTATGTACTCTTGTCATTTGGTTTCAGTTACAACTCATGAACAGCTTGATTTGGCAAAGAACCAACAATTCTGCATATCAGACAAGATAAGTCAATCCCAATCAAGCAGTTGAATTGATGATGACCTTGTAAACAGCTAATTGAATGAAAATGTAAAGAAAACACTGGTGATTTGACTTTCTATTCTTTTTCTGGTATATAACAAATAATTGTATTCCTGGAAATTTCTTTCTTCTAAGAAGAAGGTGTGAAAATTAAGTGTTGAGATTTTATTGTAAAAACAATGACAACAGGAAAGGGAGAAATATAAATGACCTTGATTTACTGACAATAACAATTCCACATTTAGTTTTGCCTCTAAGATGTAGGCAAATTTATGTCAAGTGCCAGTAGGATAAATATAGAACTGTGATTTTATTGTCTAATTCTATGGTTCAAGAACCATATCAGTTGTTCATTTACTCTTGGTGAAGTTCAGAGGGGTCCTGTTCCTTGGAACACTCTTTAATCATTTGGGGTATAGGTCTTCAGAGGAGCTCATCCCAAGTGATTTCTTGTTGAGAACAGATGGTTTACAGGAATTTTCACATGAGATTCAATGGGGCGCAATGAGGTTGGCTACTGGTTTTAGGTTTGAATATATATTTTAAGTAGGATTGATGTGTCCAAGAATCAAAGTCGTACGAATGATTTATTTTCTCCAACAGACCTATTTGAAAAAAAAGTTAGTGTGCAGAAAAGCAATATAACATGGAATGAAACAGCTGCTATAGCACTCCATTCTGATTTTGTTTGAAGTAACAGGTCAAAAGTATAGGCTCTTGGAATTTTGAATATATGGTATACTTTACAAAATATCCCTAATCTGTATTAGTTAAATACATTTTTCTTTACATGTAAATGCCTTTATTTTCTTCTTTATTATGACATTTATTTACCTTTCAGTTGTTTCTCAAAATGGAAATTGTATCTTTATTTTTTGCACTATTGAAGAGATAGAGTCGGCAGATTAAGCTCCGGTTATCATATTTCCAAATGAATTGATAAAAAGAATCTTCCTTGAAGATCAAAAGTATGGGGAGGGGGAGCCAGGAGGAGTTAAAGGAGAGAAATGATGGCACTCTAATCACTGTACTTTTGACTCTTGTTTCTGTATTTAAACATGCTCATTTTCTACTCCAGTGAACAGTGCACAGGTGAGTACAATAGAATCAGGTTAATTTTTCACAAAACACTGAAAATTCTCCCCATTCTGGACCAGCTGCTAGGTGGCAACTGATTGGATCAGCTGGAGCTGTGAGAAAATTTCTCTCACCCCTCCCCCTCCCAGTGAAGGGATGAATTATCTTAGCAGGAGGACATTCCTCTCCAGTGTCTGTATTGTTTTATTTGTATCCTGTTCCTTCTTGCCCCATTATAAGACCTCTGAGCCTGCTCATACCCATGGTGTTCTTGAAATAATCTCAGTAGTTTATTATAGTAACCCCTGCCCCTATTCATTTGCTACCAGCAATCTCACTGCCCCTAGGGAGCAGTTGCTATCAGAGACTCAACCTGTTCCCTTACAGGTCTGAGAGTGTGTTGCCAGCATTTCATTTTAGTCTCAGCTGCCAGTTCCAGGAGCCCATTTCATATGACATATGATGGTGTTTGAGGTTGTTTTTGCTGTTAATCCAAAGGTATATTAATAATAATTTTAAAGCCCTTTCCACGGTCCCCATTCCCACATGTTACTCCCCAATTTGAAGAGAGATTTGGTTTAATAAAAAAAAAGATGCATCATCTTTGTTGTATTGGGGTTTTGAGGGTTGATTTCTCTTCCTCAATTCAAAGTTCTTATATGTGCTGCAGAAACAGAGGGGGAAGAAAGGTTAAAGGTAGCTGTAGGGAGGGAATGTGAAGGGTGGGTGTGGAGAAGAATTTCCCCTATTTCTGAGTCATTATTCAGTCATTCCCCTCTTCTTCCCCTTCTACCTGCCTATTTAGTGCATTGCATTTTGTGACCTTGGTTTTCTTCTCTCCCCCCTCCCCCTGCCCCAACAGTAACACAGCTAAATGGCCCAATGGTAGAGTGTTGAGCCTGGAGTCAAAAAGAACTGAGGTCAACTGTGACCTCAGATATTTACTAGCTGTGTGACCATGAGCAAGTCTCAGTTTCCGTTTGCTTTACTCCACTGGAAAAAGAAATAGCTAATCACTCCAGCATTCTTATCAAGAAAACCCAATGGATATATGGTCCACCACTGGGTCACAAAGAGTTTGACATGCCTGAACAAATGAATGACAACAGCAACAATACTAGTGAATGGGTTTATCTTCATCCACAGACCTGCACAGTAATTTTTGCCACCTCAGTGCTATGATAACTCTTGTAATAAGTGTTTATATATGGAATCTTAGCTTCTATACATTCACTTGCATTGTTAAATGGGTGACAGGCTCTTTGTATATGTTAAAAGCAATAACTAGAATCTAGAATTGATAGGAGTTAGGGAGTAGTAGGAAGATCTTCAGAAGAAATAGATTGCCAGTCAATAAACTGGTCATCAACAGGTACCAATCAGGGGACTTTCCTCCTAACTGGAATTATGCAAATAAAAGTACCTATGTCTGTGTACTTTGTCCCAGATATTCCACTTCCAGATATATAACCCAAAGTGACCATTGACAAAATGAAAGACATCATATCCATCAAAGTACTTATATTACCTTTATTTTCATACCAAAGTACTAGACGATGCAAAATCAAGAATGATTTGTGAATGGTTAAACAAGCTATGATACATGAATATAATGGGGTATTATTGGACTATAAGAAATAATACACATGCAAATAGAAACATGGGAAGAATTCCATGAGCTGATGTTATATGAAACAAGAAAACCCTCCCCCAAATGCACAAATGCCAAAGGAAAGTATCACTACAACAACAACAACAACAACAACAACAAATCAAAACTGAATGTTGTGAAATTATAAAGAATTTGCTAGGCCCCAATAAGAAAACTTATTCTTGTTCCTTCTCAAAGAGTGAGATACTTGAGCATTATATTTCATATTACTGATTCTCCTCATTTCTCTTTGTTACCATTTAAAACTTCTTTTAAAAATAGCAATATTTCTATCTTCCATTTATATCTCTATGTATATATAGATACCTATATCTATCATGATTTCTATATCTAGATAGATTTATCATCTATGTAGATGGAGATAGAGATGTGGGATAATTCTCTGGGAGGGAGTAGGTAAGGATTATTAGTAGAAATCTAGGTGACATGAAAAAAATATCAAACCTATTTTTAAAAATAAAGTTTAAAAAAAAGAATCAATTTTTTTTAACTTTATTAATTTCTGGTTTACATCATTCATTTCCACCAGATTTTGAGTTACAATTTTTCCCCGTTTTCCCCTACCCACCACCCCAGAATAGCAGTCCCACAAGATATCCCCTCATCCAATCTGCTTTCTCCCATATCTTCTCCCATACCCCCTTCAACTTTACCATTAGGGCGAGATGAGTCTCTGTGCCCCAATGCCTGAACATTTTATCTCCCAATTACATGCAAAATAGTGTTAATAATAGTTTTAAAACCTCAAATTTCAGATCCATTCCCTTCCTCCCTTGTCGCCCATTCCCTCTGGGAAGATAAGCAATTCAGTATGTGTTGTACATGTATAGCTATGCAAAACATTACCATAGTAGATATATAGTACAAGGCTGCTTATAATTCCCTCCCACCCATCCCTCCCCCCACCTGGTCCATTCCCTACTTGATCCTGTCCCTTTTCTATAGTGGGTACTTCCAACCTCCCTTCCCCCCAGAATGCCCTCCCCTCCATCATCCCCCCTCTCATTCCCCTTCCCCCTACTCTCCTGCAGGGTGAGATATCCCATTTAGTATGTATGTCATTCTCTCCCTGAGTCAAATTCAATGAGAATATGGTTTTGCCTTTTTGCCTTCCTGTTCTATCCCTCCCCTGCAGCCACTTCCCCTTGCTTCTTCTACATGAGATAGTTTACCCTACCCTGTCTCTCCCCATCTCCTCTTGCCACTTTCCTCTCTAACCACATAATCTCACCCATTAAGTATCATCCCTTCCCAACAAATTCAACCTATGCACTCTATCCATGAATAACTGTAAACATATATATACACATCCACATATGTATTCATATGCCCATAGACCCTCCTTTCATTATTTTCATAATGAGAAAATCTTCGTCAATCACAGTTTTTGTTTTTCCATGTAGGAATGTAAATAGGTCAACTTTGATAAGTTCCTTTTGATTTCTTTTCCCTGATTATCTTCTCAAACATCTCTTGCTTCTTGTGTTTGGATGTCAAATTGTCTATTCAACTCTGGCTTTTTCCTCAAGAATGCTTGAAAGTCCTCTATTCCACTGAATGACCATATTTTCCCCTGAAACCAAATACTCAGTTTTGCTGGGTAGGTGACCCTTGGCTTCATTCCCAGCTCTTTTGCCCTCTGGAATTTCATATTCCATGCCCTTCGATTCCTCAGTGTAGAAACTGCCAGGTCCTGTGCTATTCTGATTGTGTTTCCACAATATTGAAATTGTTTCTTCCTGGCTGCTTGTAGTATTTTCTCCTTGATCTGGGAATTCTGGAACCTGGCTATAATATTCCCAGGGGTTTTCTTTTTGGGATCTTTTTCAGGAGGTGACATGTGGATTCTTTCAACCTCTATTTTGCCCTTTGGATCTAAAACATCAGGGCAATTTTCCTTGAGAATTTCTTGAAGGATGCTTTCTAAGTTCTTTCTTTGATCATGGCTTTCAGGTAGTCCAATAATTTTTAAATTATCTCTCCTGGATCTATTTTCCAGGTCAGTGGTTTTTCCCATGAGATATTTCACATTGCCTTCTATTCTTTCATTTGTTTGGATCTGTTTAACAGCATCTTGATTTCTCATAAAGTCATTTGCTTCTATTTGCTCCAGTCTAACTCTGAAGGAAAGAATCTCTTCAGTGAGCTTTTGAGATTCTTTTTCCATCTGGCAAATTTGGCTCTTTAAGGCATTCTTCTCCTCATTGCCCTTTTGGGCCTCCTTTGCCAGTCTATTTTTAAGGTGTTATTTTCCTCAGTCAAGGCTGTTGACCCTCATTTCATACTTTTCCTGCATCCTTCTCATTTCGCTTCCCAATTTTTCCTCCACTTCTCTTATTTATTTTTAAAGTCCTTCTTAAGGTCCTCTATGGCCTGTAACCCGCTCATATTTTCCTTTGGGGCTTTTGAAGCAGGATTTCTGACCTCACAGTCCTCCTCCTGTTCCATGCTTCCATCCTCTTTGCCCCCAAAATAGTAGTCTAATGTTGCGTTTTTCAATTTATTTTGTTTCCTTTGCCTTGGCATGTTGCCACTTAATTACTTGACTTTTGGGCTTTTTTGCCACAGTAGGACTCTGCCACCAGACAGGGGAGTTTCCATCCCGAATGTTGGGTTCTTCACAACTTCCATTTCTGGCAAGTTGGATGCCCACCCCAGACCTCCCCACCCCCAGATCACAATCCAGATCCAAGCAGGTTAAAGCCAGAGTGATTAACCTCCAAGACTGATCTCCGGATCTCCCTACAGTTCGCAGGCCATGGGCTGGAGCCACCATTGAAACTGCAAAATGGTGTGTCTCCTGAGCAGTTTCTATCCCCCAGGGGAGGAAGCAGACACGTTCCCCAAATACCGGTCCCAAAGTCCACAGGGCACTAACCTCTCATTTTGTCCTAGGCATGTCTGTGTTGATAATTCTGCAATTGCCACAGCTGCTGGTGTTCTGGGGTCCCTCAGGCTGGCTGCTGGCCCAGCTGCCCTAGGGCTAAAACCATGGCCCACAGCAGGCCTGGGCTCAGCTCCCAGAGCGCTGTGCTGGCTGCTACCTGCAGGGCTGCTGGGCTGTCCTCAGTGGGAGGTTGGCTTCTCTGTGTCATTCTGTGGGTGCTGGGGCTCCAGAAGTTGTTCAGAGTCCCGTTTTACATGGTTTGGAGATAATCTGGTGGGAGAACACCTTGGACGTGCTGTTTCTACTCTGCCATCTTGGCTCCGCCTCCAAGAATCAATCTTTTTAAAATCACATAGGGACAAGCAGCTACTCTCTGTTAAGCAGAGAACTCAACAAATTTATTCCCCCAGGGTAAAAATTGGTGCCATGGAAAAGATCATGATGAAAAAAATATCCTTTCAATGGATAAAGTCACTCACTTTTTTTTTTTTCTTATTGACCCCATGGGTGAATTCGTGCTTGCTTTCTCCTTTTGACCAGATATTCTGATCTGTATGTCCATAGTTGACTCCTGTTTTATCCATGTAGTCCAGGTGGGACACTATGTGAACAGGCTGTTAAGAAGTCACAGCAGTGGCTCGTGAATCTTCAAGGAACACTTATTAGCAGGAAAATTCTACCACTCCACATGACTCCCAAAATACGGCTGTGGGGATCACAACAAAATGACTCATTAGCACCTACTTTCTAACCAATGCACTTCATAAACAATATCATTGGCTTGCAGTAAGCTTTGCACAAATTGCATGTGGATATCAGGAAAACAGGGATGCTCTGGCATCACCAGTCATGCCAATTAAATGACTGGCTAGACTTCCCATGGGGAGGAATTTTTCACATCTTTGCAACCAACTAACGAAGAGTCATTTGACCAACCTTTTCTTTTCATCTTACTTTGATTTTTACGTAATCTTTTTTAAAAAAGAGAAGTGCTTAAAATTAAAGAACCGCCCTGGAAAAGCTGTAGATTTTGCATTATTATACATTTTAATAGCACTCACAATCCTGAAGAATGGTTCGTACAGGCTCTCTTGATTAGGAATTTAAGGACAAGCTCCAACCTCCTCAGAAACACCTCATTATAGCTCACTAAAACAACTCTCTTTACTTTTTATTTCTCCTCTATAAATGCCTCTCTCATTGTACATAGGGGCGCTTGCTGTTGTGGGGATGGCACATGCTGCTTTGGAAAACATCGTGGAAAGAGTATGAAAATGAATCTCAGGCTGAAGTGTTTGTAATCCCCATTAATTTGGATACAATTAGTTTTGAGTCTGGGGAAGCAGTATCTCAAGAACAGAGTAGCAGATGCATTTGTGAACACACCACTTTTCCCTTAGGGAACCAGATGCTCCTCCTTTCCCTCCTCAACCCTCTCCCCTACTGTAATAACCTATAATTTAGGATGTAAATGAGTGGAAAATCATACTGATGCCATCTTAATTGAATGACTGGCATTAATAGTATGGGTTTTTGAAGGAGATTGGTGTTCCATTTCCTTGGAAGAGAGTCTGTATTTCTTTCATGCTTTAGTATATAATGTGTAGGCCCAAGAGATCTATAAAAAAATCACCATATATAAAGTACCTGACAAGTCAGGTAGGATTCAGGTCAAAAGTGATGGGTGATTATATTTCCTGGCATTACCTGTGACTGCAACGTAAGCTATAGTTTTTCTGTGGTTATTTCACTGATCAGGGACAGCCTTGGGCAAATTTGGGAAGAAGGCAAAGCCTATCTTATTCTCTAGAGAAATTTACTCACTAACCTTATCCTACTCAAACCTACATACATTCATTGACCCTATGCTTTCCCTATTCTCCCTATCACATCCTCCTCTCATAAAAAAGATACTATTTTAAGTCATGAGCTTCATAGTGTGAATTTACATGAATGTGTCACCACTCTCTAGGCTATTATGTTTTAAGACTGGCCTCTATATGGAAATGCAAATTAAAACAACCTTGAGATATCATTTTATACCTATCAGATTGGCTAAAATGAATGAAAGGGAAAGTGACAAATGTTGGAGGGGATGTGGAAAAAATGGGACACTAATTCAGTGTTGGTGGAACTGTAAACTGACCCAATCATTTTGAAAAGGAATATGGAATTATGCACAAAGAATTATTTAACTTTGACCCAGAAATACTACTATTAGGTCTGTTTCCAAAGATGATTATGGAAAAATGAAAAGAACCTATATATTCTAAAACATTTATAGCATCTATTTTGTCATGGCAAAAGAACTGGAAATTGCAGGGATGACTTTCAATTGAAGAATGGCTGAATGAGTTGTGGCACATGATTGTGATGGAATAATACTGTTATAAGGAATGATGAGCTTGATGATCTTAAAAAAAACATGAACAGACTTGCATGAAATGAACAGAACCAAGAGAACTGTATACTTTAACAACAATATTGTTTTAAGAACAACTTTGAATGATAGTCATTTTGACTATCATAAATACCCAAACTAACTACAAAGGACCTATGAAAGAAGATGCTATCATCATCTAGACAAAGAACTGATTAATAGAAGTATGCATAGAATGATACACACAGACATATACATATACACACATTCATACATAAGGATCTTTGTCTAATGGTAGCCATCTCTAGAGCAGGGGCAGGGGAGAAGAAAATAAAAGGAAAAACAAGAAAGTTACATGATAACTTTATTATATATGTAAGAGGAACAGCTGGTTATACATAATAGATTTGCAGTTTCATGTGAAATATTTTTTCTATCCTACTATGTTATAGAAATGCTTGTTTCATTTCTTAAATTCAGAATAAAATAAATCAATATAAATGACCTCTATTCTGACCTTTTGTCAAGAAATACATTAAAATAGAGGGGAAGAAATTTCTTTTGCTTGTTTCTAATTTTTTGAAAGTCTAGTGAAATAGTCAAGGAAACCTTCCCATTGTCTCCAAAATTGTCCCTCAAATCCATCATCAAAGTAAAGGAGATTTGAAAGGAATAGCATAATCCTGCAGGAAGCACTGAAAGGAGGACAAACATCTTGGTTATACTTTGAGTCAAGAAATGTCTGATGAAGAGGAGGGAATATCCAGTGGGACTGCTATTTTGGATTGGGAAAAAACAGGGAGAAAATTTGTAACTCAAAATCTTGCAGAAATGAATGATATAAACTAGAAGTTAATAAAGCATTTCATTAAAAAAAGAAACTTCTGATGAAAGCAAATTGTCTTGTTTTGGAATCAGGAATGGGAATGTATTGCTCTAGAGTATAAACTTTGTGGATAGAGACTATTTTTACTATAGTCTTTATTCCATTTCCTTCTTCCTGTTTTTAGGTCACTATTGGCATTTAATGAGTACTTAATAAATGCTTATTGAATTGAATTGATCTCTCTATTTGTGAGGGTATGTAAGGATGAAAAGGAGGAAAATAAACAGGAAAAATATAAAGGATCTGCAAAAAAAGTTTTACAGCAACCTGTTCTTTGCCTCAAAGGCAGTAGAGGTACCATACATGAATTAGTATCATAATTCCAGAGTTACTCATTGAAGAGGTAGAAAAGGCACTAATGAAAACAAAGATGATAGAAGCACCCATTTTGGACAAAATATACATAAAAAGATACATGCTAGAGGTAAAAATTTGGGGATGGTATTGAAAAATTAATTCAAAGATAGCCAATGGAAAAGGAGGATAACGACATGGTGGGGGGCAGATAAAATTCTACCATATAGCCCAATATTATAACAAGGTTTATATTAACCATACTTTATAATCATCTATAACAGAAATAACGTTGTTCATGAACCCTGATAATAAATATCAAGTGAGGCATAAAACAAGAAGATGCATGCTTTCCAAAAGAACACACCACTATAATAAAAGAGATCTAGTACAGAGTTCAAATTAAGAATGGATTCCTGGTGGATAGTAAGGTCTACTATGTTCTCTTATTTGGGGATGACGTTATGTTCTTTCCTCAATTGTAAAGATATTGTGAAAACCTCTTGGAAGAGACCAGTGACCCTTGAAAACAGTTTAGGCCGACCATCCACTCAGTAAAGACCAAGGTAAAGAGAATAAGAATGTATATTAGCTAGATTTTAGCATGTAGTTGCATAGAGAACATCTAAAGTTTGTCTATAAAGCATATATATATCTGGGACATACAGTACAGATGGACCACAATTTTATCCTGGAAATGAACAGGAGGAGAAGAGGGAGCAGGGCTATCTTAAGCAAATCTCAAGTGATCCAATCTTATTCATTTAATGACTAAATTTCTCTCAAAGGGCCATTTTTAGAACCAGTAGTCTACTGGTACTGTTGAATGGCTGTTAGCAGTACAACACAAGAGTCTTCAGAAAAGTAAAAATGAGTATTACACAATGGACAGGTGCAGAGTGAGTATGAACAGTCTGCAACATAAAATCAACGGGGAGCTTTGAAGAAGGAAAGGAATAAAAGATGTAATTAGAAAAATGTGTGGTAAGAATCAACAATGGGCTAGTTACATTGAGCAGTGAAAAGTAGAGAGTTTAAGTCCCCCAGTGTTGGAAGAAAGGATGGAAAGTCTAACAATATTGACTGGATGTTGGTTGGAAAACTTGTGAGATATTATGACCATAGGTTATTAAAGGGCAATCATAAATACGTTCTGTTTTGCATTCTTTTTTTTTAAACAAATACTTTATTAACTTCTGTTTTACATCATTCATTTCCGCCAGATTTTGAGTTACAATCATTTTCCCCCCATTATTCCCCTACCCAGCCTCCCAGAATAGCAGTCCCACAAGATATCGCTTCCTCCAATCTGCTCTCTCCCATACCTTCTCCCATACCCCCATCGACTTTTCCATTAGAGGAAGATGAATCTTTGTGTCCCAATGCCTGCACATCTTATCTCCCAATTATAAGCAAAAGAGTATTAATAATAGTATCTATATATATTTGAAACATTTAATGTTAAGACCTCGAATTTCAGATCCATTTCCTTCCTCCTTGTCACCCATTCCCTCTGGGGAGATAAGTAATTCAGTATATGTTGTACATGTCTAGCTATGCAAAACATTGTCATAGTAGATATATTGTACAAGGCTGCTTATAATTCCCTCCCACTCATCCCACCCCCCACCCGGTCCATTCCCTACATGATCCTGTCCCTCTTCTATAGTGGGTACTTCCAACCTCCCCTCACCCCAAGGATGCCCTCCCATCCATCATCCCTCCTCTCATCCCCCTTCCCCTATCCTGCTGCAGGTTGAGATATCCCATTTAGTATGTATGTCATTTTCTCCCTGAACCAAATTCAATGTGAATGTGGTTTTGCCTTTTTAGCCTTCCTTATTCTCCCCCTCCTTTGCAACCACTTCCCCTTGCTTCTTCTACATGGGATAGTTTACCCTACCATGTCTCTCCCCATCTCCTCTTGCCACTTTCCTCTCTCACCTCATAATTTCATCCCTTGAGTATTCTCCCTTCCCAACAAATTCAACCTATGCCCTCTATCCATATAACTGTAACCATATACACACACATTCACATATGTATTCATATGACCACACCCCTTCTTCCATTATTTTCATAGTGAGAAAGATATCATCAGTCACAGCTATTGCTTTTCCATATAGGAATGTAAATAGTTCAACTTTGATAAGTTCCTTTTGATTTCTTTTCCCTGATTACCTTCTCAGGCATCTCTTACTTCTTGCGTCTGGATGTCAAATTTTCTATTCAACTCTGGTTTTTCCTCAAGAATGCTTGAAAGTCCTCTATTCCACTGAATGACCATATTTTCCCCTGAAACAAAATACTCAGTTTTGCTGGGTAGGTGACCCTTGGGTTCATTCCCAGTTCTTTTGCCCTCTGGAATATCATATTCCATGCCCTTCGATCCCTCAGTGTAGAAGCTGCCAGGTCCTGGGCTATTCTGATTGTGTTTCCACAATATTGAAATTGTTTCTTCCTGGCTGCTTGTAGTATTTTCTCCTTGATCTGGAGATTCTGGAACCTGGCTATAATATTCCTGGGAGTTTTCTTTTTGGGATCTTTTTCAGGAGGTGATCGGTGGATTCTTTCAACCTCTATTTTGCCCTCTGGATCTAAAACATCAGGGCAGTTTTCCTTGAGAATTTCTTGAAGGGTGATTTCTAGGTTCTTTCCTTGATCATGGCTTTCAGGTAGTCCAATAATTTTTAAATTGTCTCTCCTGGATCTATTTTCCAGGTCAGTGGTTTTTCCCATGAGATATTTCACATTGCCTTCTAATCTTTCGTTTGTTTGGATCTGCTTAACAGCATCTTGATTTCTCATAAAGTCATTAGCTTCCATTTGCTCCAGTCTAACTCTGAAGGAATGAATCTCCTCAGTGAACTTTTGAGATTCTTTTTCCATCTGGCAAATTCGACTTTTTAAGGCATTCTTCTCCTCATTGCCCTTTTGGGCCTCCTTTGCCATTTGAGTTAGTCTATTTTTTAAGGTGTTGTTTTCCTCAGTCAGGCTGTTGACCCTCATTTCATACTTTTCCTGCATCCTTCTCATTTCTCTTTCCAATTTTTCCTCCACTTCTCTTATTTGATTTTTAAAGTCCTCTTTAAGGTCCTCTATGGCCTGCAACCCACTCATGTTTTCCCCTGGGGCTTTTGGAGCAGGACTTCTGACCTCACAGTCCTTTTCCCGCTCTATGCCCCCAAAATAGGAGTCTAGGGTTGCATTTTTCTGTTTCCTTTGCCTTGGCATGTTGCCACTTAATTGCTTGACTTTTGGGCTTGTTGCCACACTATGGCTTTAAGGCCAGATAGAGGAATTTTCGTCCCGAACGTGTGGGGGGCAACTTCCGTTTCTGGCAAGCTGTAAACCCACCCACAACTTCCACCCTAGATCACAATCCAGATCCAGGGAGGTGAAAGCAAGAGCGATTACCCCCCAAGACTGATCGCTGGATCTCCCCACGATTTGTAGGCTGGGAGCTGGAAATGCCTCTGAAAACTACACAGTGGCGTGTCTCCTCAGCAGCTTCTAGCCCCCAGGGGAGGGAGCTGACGCATTCCCCAAATACAGGTCCCAAAGTCCATAGGACACTAACCTCTTACTTTGTCCTAGGCAAGTCTATGTTGATAATTCTGGCATCTCCACAGTTCCTGGTGTTCTGGGGTTCCTCCAGCCGGCTGCTGGCCCTGCCGCCCTGGGGCTAAAACCTCGGCTCACATGGACCTGGGCTCGGCTCGGCTCCTGCGCTCTGTGCGCTGCCGGCTCCCAGACCACTGCGCTGGTCCTTCCTGCAGGGTGCTGGGCTGTCCTCAGCGGGAGGTTAGCTTCTCTGTGTCGTTCTGTGGGTGCTGGGGCTCCAGAAGATTTTCAGATTCCTTTTTTACATAGTTTGTGGAGAATCTGGGGGCAGAGAGGCTTGGAAGAGCTGTTTCTACTCTGCCATCTTGGCTCCGCCCCTCCTGTTTTGCATTCTTGATGCAAATATGCAAATCTACAAGATGACAGATCTATTTCAGTAATTAAATAATTAACTGATGTATGTAATCTAATGGAAACAACCAAGAACCCTGAGCCCAAGAACCTTGGGAATAGCAGTGTGCTCCAGACCACTAGACCTGCTTCCAGCTCAGTCCCTGAAATTATCATTAATGGGAGAAATTAATGTGGACAAGGGACCCACTGTCTGTATTGCCACCAGTAACTGCTGCTTACCAAATGCCACCAATCATCAGAGGCATATAAGAAAGTTTGGAGTGGTAGCATATCTCCCCCAACCAAAGTTCTTCTTCCAATCCAGCCAACTTTGTAGAAGCAATTCTTGTAGAGAAGGATCCAACCATCAACACCTATTACCAACCAATTGCCACTCACAGAATAAGCCAGCCAGTCTAATCAAAGTAGTGTGGTACCCTGAAAAAGAGATGTGAGACAGTATATACGAAGAAGTCAAACCACCACTCAGACTTTAACCATCTCCCCTCCAAAGCTGATAGAAACAGATCAGGAATCTTATCCCAGAAACCTTTGGTATATCAGTGCTTCCAGGTTATATCCATAGATATCATCTTGAGGAGCAACTTCTGGGAAGAAGAAGCCTATTAACCTGCATGGACTACAGCCACACTATTAAATACCAATAAAAGAAAATTATTGTCATCAATATCCTTGGCACAGTCAAAAGTCTCAACTTAATAAACTGATATGATTTAATCAGTGGAAATACCTCAGGAACATTCATTATCATCTTCTTTGCTGCAGCACCCTAATGACCATGGAACTTCTCCATCTGCCTTGTGTCTGGAACTTTCTGTATATGTTTTTCCCCCATTATAATGTGAGCTCTTTGAGAGCAGATATTGTCTTTTCAGTATTACCAGGGCTAAGCACAATACTTTGCACATAGTATGCCCTCAATAAATACTTTATTCATCCAGCTATTTCATCTCTTGAGAGGTTGAAAGTAATTGGTTATGAGTAATCCGAACCACTGCTAATGGTTTTTGATTAAGCATGGAGAAGTGAGATATGACTATCATGACCTGCCATCCAATTGTAATGAATCCTATTGAGTGTTCACTCTGTTAACAATTTCAATTTTTAAAACTACCAGATGACTGCACTTCAAATTCTTTCTATCTTTTAATAATGGAAAACTTACTTCTAAGAAGATAGCCTAACTTTGACCTCCCTCTTCAAAAATAACTGCTTCTTTTTTCATTCCTATTCACTCTTTCCCTCAAAGTATGTCACTAGGAGAAAGAGAAGACACTGCTCCTCACTGACACTTCCATACTACCCTTTGTCACTAATAACTCAGAAATCTGTTTTTCCCTTTGAGGTTCCTTCAATCCATCTTTATCATCTAATCTAATTTTTCATTATAGTTATCTGCAGATCCCCTGATTTTCAAATACATAACAATACCTAGTTCAAGTACTTTCTTAGTCCCTAACTTACAAACTTTATCTTCACTCCAAATACTCTCATATTAGGGACTTAAGTAGACATATTAATGTATGTTTGAATATCCCTGGCATACATTTCAGTAACTAGTAAACCCCCATGACTTTTATATTCACTATACCACAGCCATACACAGAGATGGACATGATTGTCTCACTTTCATGACCTAGAATTCTGAAATTCTACACTCCCACTGACAATCTCTTACCCTTTCAACTCATTTTTTCTGCTTCATCTCTCCTAAAAATATTGTCTTTCCCTACACTAATCTCTCTACACTTTCCTGTTCTATTTTATTTCACATGTTCTGGCCTCCTTTCCATCCTTTCACAGTTCAGATCCTATGTTGAATATATACAACCAATTATCATTTAATTTCTTGCCTCCTTTTTCTGTAACCTTGTCAAACCATAATTTTGTTTTACTCTATCCATCACCTATCTTCTTTGTTCCTTCTCACATGCTAGTAAACACTGATTAGAAAATCACTCAATCATGACAATTAGACTCGTTGTGAAGCCATGCTATCTAAGCTTAACTAGGCCCTCACTGCTGCATGATACTCCGTTATATTTTCTTGACTGACTTACTTTCAGGGTCATTACAGTTAAATTCCAAACCTCCTCCATAAAACACCTTCATTTCTCTCCCTGACTCAACAGAGAACTTTTTGTCTAACTTTATGAGAAAATAATGCTTCTTTTAAAAATTAACTAATTTTTCATTTTCAGCCTTCACTTCCATAAGATTTTAAGTTTCAAATTTTACCCCATCCCTTCCCCCACTCCACACAAAATAGAATGCAATCTGATATAGGCTCTACTTATGCATTCATATTAAACATATTTTCACATTACTAGTGATGTAAATAAGGGTTAGGATTAATGGGAGGAACCATGAGAAAAAAAGAAACAAAGCAAAATAATAAAAAGGAGAACAAATAGTATGCTTCCATCTTCGTTCAGATTCCATAGTTCTTTTTCTGGATGTGGATAGCAATTCCCATCATGAATCTTTTGGAGTTGTCTTAGTTCCTTGCATTGCTGAGAAGAACTCAGTCTATCAAAGTCAGTCATTGTACAATGTGGTTGTTGCTATGTACAGTGTTCTCCTATTTCTACTCATTTCATTCAGCATTGATTCATATGAATCTTTCCAGGTTTTTTTCTGAATTCTGCTTGTTAATCATTACTTATAGCACAATAGTATTCCATTACATTCATATAACACAACTTGTCCAGACATTCCTCAATTGATGGACATCCCCTCAATTTCCATTCTTTGTCACTACAAAAAGAGTTGCTGAAAATATTTTTATACATGTGGGTTCTTTTCCCATTTTTTGTTATATTTTTGGAATATAGCCCTAGAAGTGTCATTGCTGGGTCAAAGGGTATACACAGTTTTATAGCCCTTTGGGCAAAATTTCAAATTGCTCTCTGTAAAGTTAAGTAGCTTTCCAGAGGACTGCTGGTGTGAATAGCTCTGAGGTTCTGATTACATATTATAGTGAACTCTCTATTTATTCAGCAGTAAACTAAAGCAAAACATTCATGAAAAACCAAAATATAGCATTCACAATGTTATAACATAACAACTTATCACTAAAGTGGCCACATAGTTTTAAACAAAAGATATCATTCAATGAGTCATTAACTCAATAATCCCTAAGGAGCAAACCTCCTTAAGGGACACAAAGTACAATCATTCAGTAAGTCCTTAACTCAATCATCCTTAAAGGGCAAGCCTCCTTAAGGAACACAAAGTATAAAGGTCAAAGTTCTCCACCCTGAGGTCATAGTAAATCATGATCTTCTCAATCAGCACTAAATACCCAAGAAGAGATCTTTTCCTCTTGACTCCAGGTTGGCTCTCAGATTCCATGGTTCCTCTTCCATGGTCCCAGTTCCTGCCTGAATCTATCCAACTATCACCTGGATTCAAAGGTAGGCATCTCTCAGCTCCTTGTCCAGCTCCTCATCCAGTTCCATAATGAAGCTCATACTGTCTAGTCCACACCAAGTCCTTCACAGTTTCTGTTTTTGGGAAGACAAAGCTTAGCAGAGCCACAATAACATTCATACATATTGCTGGCACCATCATCAATTCACCATCTGCTTGTAAAATCCACACAGACCCACCAACAAGGTCTGAGAACTCAACACATCATAATTACAGTTGCAGGAGCTCTGAAATCCTCCTCCAGGACTTCTGTAAACAGACAACAAGAAAATCATTTTTCAGGACTTCCATTAAGGTCCCAGGGCATCTGTACAAAGTATCAAAAACAAAAATCAACACAGACAGAACAGACATACAGAGTGCCTGGACACCACAAAGTTCCCCTTCTCAGTTCTTCTCTTTCCCAGCTTGGGCTTCTCCTTATTCAGTTATTAGCTTCTCCCTATTCTGCCCCTTCCTATTGCATCAGCAGGTTCCTCCCACTGTGGAGTTCACAGACTCTGTTTCTTAACAAAGATCTGATAGAATAATGGGCAAGGCTCAAAAGAAAGTTGAATTGAAATAATGTGCTAAATAATTAAATAGCTGAGACCCAGCAGTAAGTAGTTCTTTGCTTGCCATTACAGCTCCAATATGGTTTGATCAGTTCACAACTCTACCAACAATACATTAATGTTCCAATTTTCCCACATCTTCTCCAGCATTTATCATTTTCCCATTTTATCATGTTAGCCAGTCTGATAGGTATGAGTTGCTTTGATTTGCATTTCTCTAATCAATAGTGATTTAGAACATATTTTTTCATATGACTAGAGATAACTTCAATTTCTTCCTCTGAAAGCTTCCTGTTCATATCTTTTAACCATTTATCAATTGTGGAATGACTTATATTTGCTTTTCATTTGTTTGTTTGTTTTGCTTTTTTTGGAGGGGGGAAAGCAAGGCAATTGGGGTTAAGTGACTTGCCCAAGGTCACACAACTAGTAAGTGTTAAGTGTCTGAGGCCAGATTTAAGCTCAGGTCCTCCCAACTCCAGGGCCAGTGCTCTATTCATTGTGCCACTTAGCCCTCTCTATGACTTGTATTCTTATAAATTTGACTCAGTTCTCCATACATTGTAAAAATGAGGCTTTATCAGAAACACTGACTATAAAAATTGTTTTCCAGTTTTCTGCTTCCCTCCTAATCTTGGTTGCATTGGCTTTGTTTTTGGAAAAAAAAAACTTTTCAATTTAATGTAATCAACATTATCCATTTTTCATTTCATAATGTTTTCTTTCTCTTGTTTGGTCATAAATTCTTCCATTCTCCATAATCTGACAGGCAAATTATGCCTTATTCATCCAGTTTGCTTGTAATATCAGCCTTTACATCTAAATTGTGTATCTATTTTGACTTTGTCTTGGTCTAAGGTATAAGATGTTGATTTATGCCTCATTTCTGTCATACTGTTTCAAATAGTGAGTTCTTCTTCCAGAAGCTAGAGTCTTTGGGTTTATCAAACAGTAGATTACTATAGTCCTTTATTACTTTGTCTTTTGTACCTAACCTATTCCACTGATCCACCACTTTTTTTCTTAGGCATTACTAAGTAGTTTTGATGATTTCTGCTTTATAATAAAATGTAAGATCCAGTATGATTAAATCACCTTCTCTTGCATTTCTTTTCTTTAATTCCCTTGATATTCTGGACTTTTGTTCTTCCAGATGAATTGTTATTATTTTTCCTAGTTCTGCAAAGTAAAATTTTAGTAGTTTGATTGGTATGGCATTGAATAAATAAATTAATTTAGGTAGTATTGTCAGTTTTATTATATTAACTTGGCCAACCCATGAGTAACTGATGTTTTTCCTGTTATTTAGATCTGACTTTATTTGTATGAAAAATGTTTTGTAATTGTTTTCATATAATTCCTCGGTTTGCTTTGGCAGGTAGACTCTCAAATATTTTATAATGTCTACAGTAACTTTAAATGGAATTTATCTTTCTATCTCTTTCTGTTGGGCTTTGTTAGTAATATATAGAAATGCCAATGATTCATGTGGTTTTGTTTTATAGCCTGCAACTTTGCTAATTATTTTTATTATTATAAGTAGTCTTTTTTACTTGATTTCCTAGAATTCTCCAAGTATATCATCATATCATCTGAAAAGAGTGATGTCTTTGTTTCTTCTTTGCCTATTCTAATTTCTTCAATTTCTTTTTCTTCCTGTATTGCTAAAGCTAACATTTCTAGTACCATATTGAATAACAGTGGTCACAACTGTCAGATTTGTTTCATTCCCAATTGTATTGGACATGCTTCTAACTTATCCCCACTCCATAAAATTATGGTTTCTGTTAGTTTGAGAATAATATTTCCTGAGACCCTATTTTTTTTTTGTTTATTTTTTTTTAAATTAATTTATTAGTTTAGTTTCAGTTGACAAGATTCAATTCCATAGTTCCTTGATTTTCAAATTTCCTTTACTTCCCTCCCCCCTCCCCTCATGACATCATATAGTACAGTATAGGGTCTGCAAATGCATTCATATTAAACATTATTCCAATTACAAAGGCATATAGTACTAGGTGGGATGAAAGATGGTAAGGAAGAAGTACAACCAAACAATGAGAAGAACAAGATCATTTAGTTTGCTTCCATCAGGATTCAGGCTCAGTTCTTTCTAGTTATATCTCTGGATGGCACATTTCTCACTTTCTTGAGTCATTCGGGATTAACTTATATCACTGCATCGCTGAAAAGAGTCCAGTCTGTCATAGTTGGTCGTCACAGATATGGTATGTCTGTGATTGTTTTAACCAGCTTCTGAAAACCCACCCTTATCATCCCTATCCTCTCTTACTTTTTTCTAGTCTCAGAACACAATTTTGGCCTTTTCCTTGACTTATACTTCCTTTCTCTTAAACTCATTACTTTTAGTCTTCTCTAAGAACTAGCCTTCTTTAGAAGTTCCTTTCTTTCATTTGCATCTGTTTATAAGCATTGATTTTTTTCCTCTCACCTGTGAACATGCCTAATTCTTCCTTATACTTAAAATTCCTTCCATTTTACTCTGCCATTTCTTCAAGCTATTACCTTTTATTTATTTTTCCTTTCACTGACAAACTCCTAAAACATGTTTCTGTTGTTCTCTCTACTTTCTAAACTTCCCTTGCCATTTCACCCTTCTCCAATATTGCCAGTGACCTCTCAATTGTTAAATCTAAAGATTGTTTCTCATTTCCTTCTTGACCCTCCATAGCTTTCAACATTGTCATTTGGACTCTCTCCTGGGTAATCTCCCATCTTAGCTTTCCATGACACTGTTTTCTTTCTTTCTTGGTTCTACTTTCAACTATATATTTCCATTCTTTCTACTTTGATGGATCATCATACTTTTCCTTTTCCCTTCGACTGAGTGTCTTAAAAGATTTTCTTCTTTATGCTCTTCATTTTCTACATGCATTCTCTCCCTTAAAGATCTTGTCAGTATCTAGGAAATATATGATATCTCTGCAGATGATGGTCAAAGCACATACCCAGTTTTAACACATTTCCTTGATTCCAGTATCTTGCTGGACATATCTAAATGCCCAATAGTAATCTAAAACTCAATATATTATATTTAATCCTATCCCTCCTGCAAGCTTTTCTGTTTATGTTGGTGGTACAAGCATACATCTAGTCAGCCAGATTCAAAAATTTTGGAGACATCCTTGAATTTTTTTCTCTCTAGTCCATATATCCCATCAGTTGCCAAGCCTTGTCAGTCCTACCACCAGAGGGTAAATGAATCTGCCCTCTTTTACATACTCTTATATTCTTAGTTAGTTTAGGGCATCATCTTCTATTGTTTGGACTACTTCAATAACCACTTAATTAGCATTCTCCTATTCTTTCTTCTCTCCAATATACCCTCTATAAATAATATTTCTAAAACAAACATTTAAACATGTAATACCTCTACTCAAAACTCTTCAGTGATTCCCTAATGCCTTTAGGGAAAAATTTAAATCACTTCACCGTCTGGCCCCTACTTACATTTTTATTTTATATTAATTTCATTCACACACTCTTTGTGTTTCAGTGAAACTGGTCTTTCATTTCTTACCTCCAAGTTTTTGCACAAATAATCTCTATGTGCAGTCCTCCTTTCTGCCAGATTATAAGGAATCAATAAATGAAAGAAATTTGAAGAAATGGAAAGAACTAATGTAGTATTGCTCCCTTCACTCCAGAAATTTGGCTAAGAAAAGGATGATAGAAATAAGATGAGAGCTTGAGGGGATGAAATGGCAACCTTTGAAAACATTTGGATCACTTCTAACAAATACTTCAATAGTGGGATTTCATTCACTCCTGTACATACTTAGGCAGTCAGACTATAGGCATTTATTAAGTGGCTACTCTGTGTGGGGCAATGTGCTAAGCAAAGAAAAAGAAAGAAGAGGAAGAGATGGAAGAGGAGGAGCAGGATGATGAGGAGGACAAGGAGGAGGACAAGGAGGAGGAGTAAAGAAGCAAGAAACAACAGTAGAAACAGTCTCTCCTCTCAAGGAGCTCAGAGTATATTAGAGGAGACAATTTGCACACCACTATGCATAAAGAAGATATAAACAAGATAGAACTGAGAAAATAGGCAAAGAAAAGAAATTGGAATTAAGAAGGGTTAAGAAAAGCTTACGGTAGAAGATGAACTTTTAGATGTGACTTGATCATAACTGAAGCCAGACATCAGGATGGAGAGAATTCCAGGCATGGTGGACATCCTTGAAAATGCCCATAGCCTGGAAATTATTATCTTGTGAGAGGAACAATGAGGCCATTGTCACTGGATGGCAGAAGACCCTGACAGGAATTAAGGTATCAGAAGACTAGAATGATAGGAGGGGTCCAAGCTGTTAAAGTCTTTGAAGGTCAAACAGAGGATTTTATATTTGATCCTGCAGGTGATAGGGACCTAATGGGGATTATTGAGTTTAGAAGTTACATGGGCAAATCTGCACTCTAGGAAAATGAATTTGAAAGCTGAGTGAAGAATAGAAAGTAATAGGGGAAAACTTGTGACAGAGACCAACCAAAGGACTACTGTAATAATCCAGCCATGAGGTGATGAGGGCTTGCACCAAGATGGAGGTAGTCTCAGAGGAGAAAAAGTTAAAAAAAATTATTTTGAAGGTGGTCAGTGGGACTTGACAACAGATTAGACATGAAAGAATGA
Organism: Gymnobelideus leadbeateri; assembly: GCA_011680675.1. Taxonomy (NCBI): domain Eukaryota; kingdom Metazoa; phylum Chordata; class Mammalia; order Diprotodontia; family Petauridae; genus Gymnobelideus; species Gymnobelideus leadbeateri. Next base: position 581,284 of record WOXC01000777.1, read on the forward strand.
GAAAGTAAGAAGTCAAAGATGATGCCTAAGTGACTAGAAAGAACCATTATAGCACTAGGTTTATTGTGTTCTTGGCCTCTAGATGGTGTGGTGGACTTTAATTAGAAAGAAAAGAGTTTGAATCCTGCCTCAGAGACTAGTTGTGTTGCCTTGACTAAATCAGTTATTCTCCCTGAGCTTCAATGTCTTTATCTGTTAAATGGGAATAATAACAACACCAATTACAATGAGTCAAATGAGATAATACATGTGATAAGATTTGATAGCCTTAAAGTACCAGAAATTTCTCTCAGTCTCTTCTTTGTCCTTCTCCAAGTCTCTTTCTCTTCCTTCTGCTTTTCTTTCTCCTTCTCCTTTTCCTATTCTTTCTCTTCCTCCTCCTTCTTATTTTAATTGAGTAATGCATAGTAAATTCACTTTGATACACACACATGATAACACTAACGCATTTTTTTTTTTTGCTTATTTTTTTTGGAGGGCAATTGGGGTTAAGTAACTTGCCCAAGGTCACATGGCTAGGTTTTTGTTTGTGTGTGCATTAAGTGTCTGAGGCCAGATCCAAACTCAGGTCCTTCTGACTCCAGGGCTGATGCTCTACTCACTGCGCCATCTAGCTGCCCCCACTAACACATTTTTATAGCACTGAATGAATAGAGAATTTTTTTTAGAATAGCACTGAGAATATTGAGAAGACTTTGCTCATTTTATAGATGAGGAAATCAAGATTCAGAGATCCCCCCCCTCCCAGGATCATACAAGTAACAAGTATTAGATTCAAGACTTGAACCTAGGGCCCCTGATTCTAAGACTGGTGCTCATACTGATTTTTCTTAATGCTTCAAGATTCAACAGTGTAAACAATAACTGAATGCACACAAATAACATTCTCCCTATATCTTAGCAAACAAAACTCATGAGTTTCTGTGATCAAACATATAACGTGGTGACCAATTGTCTGGTGCTAAGCCTCTCTGAATTTAACAAGGCTGGTCAATTGACAAAAATACAATTTGATATGGACTTTACTCTTGAAGCCTTTGCAACCTGATAGAAAGTGGGAGATATCCCAATGACTCTTAGCTGTATCAATATGAAATTGAACTGTATCAATATGAAATTAGGGATTAGAAGGTCAACACTTGATTGTATTTTTGTATGTGTATTTGTATGTTTCTAACAGTGTTTCCTAATTAAATCTAGGAACAATAGTATGGATAATATTAATGAACAAATCAAGAGCTTATTGCATAAAAATAGTGTGTAGTGTTTTGTAGGTCTGGACATTGTGATTTCATCAGCATAATTTCCCCTTTATCCCCACAAACATCCACGTCCTTCTCTGACATAAGACATGGTTTTACAGAGTTCCTATAGATTAAAAAACGGCATCATCACTAAATGACCAACCTGTTGCTCTTGCTGCTGTTGTGCCTCTCTATAAGTTTCTGAGTGGGCCTGAGGCCAACAAGTATCCAGTCTGTCACTAGGCCAATACTGCATTCTTGTACATATGTAAAGAACAGGATACAGTCTGTAGCCTGCACACAATCTAGTTGAGGAAATAAGGTTTACAGTCATCAATTATTGGCCATATATTGTAACTACAAGAGTTCCTAAACTAAATAGAAATAACTTTTGGATCAAGTCTCAATTAGTGCAAATAAATTGAAAGTGGTCACGTTATTTGAATTTGTATAATGTATTTCTACTGAACTAGAACCAACTGACATATTTTACATAATTGTAACTTTGAATAATGTGAATTCAAATATATACAACAAATTCACTAGGATTCATTATTTGCCCTTATCAGGGCTTAATTGCATCATTTAGAGTTATTTATATTCTTTCCTCTTTGTTAGGATCCTAGTTCTGACAGTTACCATATTGTGACAGTGATCAAGTGATTTTATTTCTTTGGGCATCAATTTTTGTTTTTTTTTAATTCTCAAAATGAGGATAGTAATGTTTGTACTACTTACCTCATAGAGCTAATATAATGATCAAATAAAATAAGATATATAAAATAACTTCACAAATGTAATTCTATATAAATATATGTTGTAAATAAATATATTAATATACACATACATAAATTCTATAAATTCAAGCCAATATTATCATTATTATTAATGCCATTCTTAATTGCCTTTTTAATTATTTTTACTGATGAATTGCTGCCAAATTTCACAGTTTGGTGGTATTGAGATGAATTCCCTTTGTGACCAAGAGTGAAGGTTTTGTGTATGTGTGTACATTTATGTGTATATGTATTGACGGTGTTGAAGAGGAGGATCAGTTAGTATCTTGTTTCCTCATAACCCCAACATATTGTGGATTTCTTTTTTTTTATATACTCTTCCTATAGCTTCATAGAAATAAGGATCTCAGTTCATACCAGACTTATCATTTGCTTATATTTTTACAGATTTCAGGGTGAAACATCTCCCAGAATTATTGACAGGTTTCCATCAATGTTAAGGTACTTTCTGGGGAAAACTAATATGTCAGTAGGGGAGGATAAGTTAGAAGCCTTTGCTTTCTTCCATACACAAAGAGATGAATAGTATGAAGTTAGAAAGTCTCTTTAAAGAGGGGGAGGTGGAGAGGAAATTGGTATCCCTAGACTTTATGTCTTTACATGTGTCCTACATAAGAAAGATAAGGAGAAAATTTCAAAAAATCCTTGATTTTATTCATTATATAAATTCAATTTATTTAGTGTCTATAAACTACATGAGAGTGTTTTTAAGGGGGGGGGGCACAAAGATACTGGAGTGGTTTGCCATGTCCTTCTCCAGCTTATTTTACAGATAAGGAAACTGAGACAAACATGGTCAAGTGACTTGCCCAGAATCACGCAGCTAAAGTGTGTGTGGCACAGAATTTGAACTCAGATCTTCCTGACTCCAGGCCCAGCACTTTATCCACCACACCAAGCTGTCCCCTTTTAAGCACTGAAATTGTTGAATTCTGTTAATTTAAGACTGAGAACATTTTGGCACTCCCCAAGTTGGTGCAGGGTAATAAATTCTTGACCTGGAATTGGAAGAATTGAGTTTAAATCTCACCTTTACTTCTTATTAGTTGAATAGCCATGGGCAAAACATGTAATGTCTTTGAGCCCCAGTTGATGGATCTCTAAAAATGGAACAATAACATTTGTATTCAGTACTTAATATTTATTATGAAAAAAGTACATTGTAAAAATATACACTAAGCTATATGACTTGTTATATTTTGGAAGAGGATGTGTTCTTATTCTCTGAGTTTACTTAGACCACCCTTCTGTCACATTATGATGGCAATATTCTTCTTATGGATCTAAAATGTTTGGGTTTAAGGGGTTAGAAGAGTTAGGCTATGTAAGGCATTCCTTTCCATGTGAATAGCCATCTGCCAGTCAGATTGCTGTGATATAAGGATGGGATGCAAAATTAACTATTTAATGAGTCAACCTCTCTGAGATACAATTTGCTCATCAGTATATGAGGCTAAAAATAACCTTTTAACAGGTGCCCCATTGGATTGTGGGATTATGGTGAAGTTCAGTTAATATGATATGTGTAGAGTATTGTACAAACTTGAAAGTATTAAATTCGTGTCAGTTAACTGCCATTATTGTTATGTCTTCATACATGCAAAAAGATTAGAGTTACTGTTTTTGAAATTTTACAGTAGCTCCAAACCATTAAAAATAATTCAATGTTGTGGAGGTAATTAAGGTAAAAGTAATTGTTGGGATGAAAAATAGAGGCTTAAAGTAAGTCTGTAATGGGACTATAGCTAAGGATGATGCAAAAATGGGAAAAACATACTGTTCTTTTTGCCTTGCTCCCTCGTATTTCATTCAAATACCCATGGCATTACAAATTTACCTGGACGCCCTAAAGAGCAAGTTGGAAACTCAAACTTCTCAGGCTTGGTTCCAACCCAACTAGAATAAGAAAATAGTTAAATATGAGATCTTCTGTGCTAATCTCTTCTCTTCATGGTGACTTTGCTCATCCAGCCACAAAATGGAGTAAATGCTGACTTGCACACCATCTGAAATCCCAAGGTTAAAACACTCCTTTGCTCAACATACCATGTAACCCCTGGCTTATGAAACCTCTTCAACAAGCCCATGGGTTCAGAAATGTCAAGTGCTTTAATATGGAGTGAGAACCTTGTAAAGCCTAAATAACTTCTCCAAAGACACCTATTTAGATGGTGATTGGACCAAATTATGAAAGTCTCCTAACTTTGGGTAAGTTCTGTCCTCTTTCCTCTTAAGTAGACATGAAGCTAACCACAAGCTTCTAGGTCCTCTTCTTTAGCCCCTGTCCCTGACCTGATCCTTATAAAACTATTAAGGTACAGTTTATGAGCCTTAGCTTTCTGCATTTCTTTATAATTAATTTATCATAAATGTATTATACCTGATTTTAATAAAGGAGCTAAGGCAGAAAGCAGACAGACAATGAACATGTTTGTGATGGGTTCTTTTTCTTATCAGATCTCTTGAAAAAAAAAATATATATATATATATAATTGTCTTTCCTTGAGAAACATAAGTCTGTATGAACACTAAATTTGAATCCTGGAGATTTGGTGCTTGAATCCCCATTCTGATACTAGTTATTTCACTTCTGGACAAGTCATTTAACCTTTGTGAGCCTGAATTTTCTTATTTATAAGAAGACAATAACTATACCTGAACTTCTTGCCTCCCAGGGTTGTATGGTGAAATCACTTCATAAGTCATAAAGAGTTAGAAAAACATAATACATTATTATTGTCAGTATCATCTTTATTTATTATGATGACGATTATCTAGCCCTTTCAACCAATCTGTTTTATTTTTTCATAAGGTCTAGGTGGAATAAAATTGTTCCTCCACCTCTAGTCAAATTTCCTTTGTAGTTAAGCCATTGAGGGAGTCATTTTGGATTCAACCTGATTTAATTAGCAAAATACTTTGTGAGAATCTCATGAAGATATCATTAGGCTTGTGTTCTTTAGCTGGAAGATTCACTATTTGTACAGTTAACAGATTTAAAACTATAAAAGGGCTATATTTTTAACTTCACAGTTTTGTTACCCCCACATGCCCCTTTTTAATGTTTGAAATTAAACAGCAGGGAGATTTAAGCTGAATGTTCCAGGGCCATTAGAGTTAGCTAGACCTCTGAGATGCATTCAGCTCGGCAGAGCTAACAGAGCACTTAATCCACGTCATTGCATGGACTCTAGGGTGCATGCCCAGTGGAAGGCATTTATTTACCAAATTAAAAGCACAGCAAGTAAAAGCTAGGGTATTATTTAAGCACCTTTATTGACTGCTATTCTGATGCTATTTACTAAATTTCTCATTGATGGAAGATGATGAACGAGTTGCTTCTCACGATCACTTTTCTCCGCTAAAGGTGAAATATATCTTCCATGATTTATTCCTTTTGCACTGACAAAACAGATTTTGGTTGAAATGGAGAATATACAAGTTTGACTGGATACCTTATGTAGAATTCAGGAATAGTGTGTGTGCGTGTGTGTGTGTGTGTGTGCGTCCGCGCATGTGTGTGTGTGTGTGTTGGGGGTGTCCTTTTAAATTACTCTGTCAAACTTGCTTAATAAAATTGTCTAATTGTAAAAGTACATGTTTGGGATGTGATGACAGCCGTGCTATAAAGTTTCATCTGTTCTTTCTTTACCTCTCTTGGACACATCTTTTCCTTCTTCAAGAGAAGACATGTAAACAAATACACATTGTATTATGAAGCCTACACTCAGTTTGGAATCAGGAAGACTCATCTTCCTGAGCTCAAATCTGGTCTCAGGGACTTCCTAGCTCTATGACCCTGAGCAAGTCTCTTAATCCTGTTTGCTTCAGTTTCCTTATCTGTAAAATGGGCTAGAGAAGGAAATGGCAAACCACTCAAGTGTCTTTGTCAAAAAAAAAAAAAAATCCTAAAAATAGTCACAAAGAAGTGGACATGATTGAAATGATTGAACAACAGTATACATCAGAATGGGAATTCTAGGTAATGTCAAAATGTAGGTTCATACTATTTCTACTGATTAAATGACTTTTTTCCCTCAAAAAAGACTCTGAAGATACTTCAGAAAATTATTTAAAAAGCAGGCCTTAAAGAGATTGTGGTACAATGGATAAAATGTTGGCTCTACAGCTAGAAGATTTCAGTGCAGATACTACCTCTGTGGCTTACTGATGTGGGAGTAAGCTTGCCTAAAACACTATTTTATGGAGAACTCACACAAGGCAAGCATTCACATAGTGATCAGAAGAAGCAATACAAGGACACTCTCAACGTCTCTCAACAACTTTGGAATTGATTGTATGACTCAGGAGATACTAGCAGAGGACTATCCAGCATGGCATGCCCTTGTTAGAGAAGGTGCTGTGCTCTATAAGCAAAGCAGAATTGACGTAACTCAAAAGAAAACAAAAGATGCACAAATTTAGAGAATCTACCCCAGAATGTTCATATGGATTATTTGTGCCCATCTTATGTGCTAGGCTGACTCTAACATAACATTTTGTTCCTCTTTGAGAAAGAAGGACAACAACCAACCAACTGGTGTGCATGACCTTGCTCAATCACTTAAACTCTCTGGGCCTTTGCTATGTAGTTTCTGAGTTCTTGTTCAGCTTCAAATCTATGATCCTAAGGGACACTACATGTAATACAGTCTAACTGTTACCTTTGGCAGAAATACCCTAGATAACACCCATGGGATGTGGTAGTTCAACCTTTGTTCCTCAGTTGATAGACTTTCTGCACCTTCTTCAAGGTAATCCAGTTCTTTGAAGAGCTCTGATGCCAGAGAAGGGTTTTTTGTTTGTTAGTTTGTTATTGTTTTTGTTTAGTTTTGTTTTTCTTTTCCCTCATATTGAGTTCTAACCTACCTTTCTTTAACTGCCAGCCCTCGTCTTAGCTCTTAACTCAGGGGAAAAACAAGCAAAACAAACAAAGGAAACCAAAAGTTTTACCCATTTTAAAGATTTAAAGGAGTGATCATCTTTTTTTGTGCATTTTCTACTTGAAGATCCAAGCCCTAATTTCTTTATCCAGTCTTTGTATATTACAGTTTCCAAAACCTTCACCATTCTGATAGATATGCTTAGCATGAATTCTAAGTTAAGTTCCTTCCTGAAAACTTTGACCTATAAATAATGGTATTGTAACAAAGGAAAAAAAGGGCGGGGGGAAGACTAGGAGAAAGCTGATGTTAAGTCAGCTGGGCAGTGTGGTGGGTAGAGCACTGGATTTGGAGCCAGCAAGATTTGAGTTTGAATTCTTCCTTAGATACAGAAAAACTGTATGACTGAGCATCAAACAAAACTAACAATCAATTTCTTCATCTGTAAAATATCTGTTGAGCAAGTCACTTAATCTCCATTGCCCTCCAAAAAGCAAAAAAACAAAACAAAACAAAACATAAAAAAGTAGATTGCACAGTAGGTTGTATTAAAGGTAAGGTTTTAGTCATTTAATGTTGCCTTCATTTTCATAGTTGTAGTCATTAGATGATTTGACATTTTATTTCTGCTTTCTTCTCTCTTTCTGTATTAGATTTCTTCATAATGTTTTCCTTAAATCATAATATTTCATAGATTCATAACCATAATTTACTCAGCCATTCTCTCATTGTTGAACATATATTTTATTTCCAAAACTTTGCTTTTACAAATAGTTTTTCTACTGATATAATAATATTTTATTATGTTATTTTCAACATGACTTATTATGCTATTTATTTCCCTAATGTAAAAACATCCTTTCTGGTACAAGTCAAAATTAGTCACATATATGTATATATATTTAAGTTTTCTATCTCTGGATTAAGTATCCAGACACTATTCATATCAAAGATGAAATGAGGTTGAATTCTATATTTATTTATTTCTGAAAATAATATAACATTGGATTTATTTTTTTTCTCTAAATAATTGATTGAATTAACCTGAGAAACTATGGGATACTGGAATTGTCTGTTCCATCCTTGTTCCATAGAAAGTCATTTATATCTTAATTTTCTTTCTAAAATCAGGTCATTTAGTTTAATTATTTCTGTTTCAAAAATTTGAATATTAATATGTTTCACATTTAGATATTCAATTCATTGATAACTTCATAGTTATTGAAATATAACTGAGTACAATATTTTGGGATAATTTATTTATTTCCCCTATATTTCTTTTACCTTCCTCTTCTTTGAGATTTAGTTAATTTTATTTTTCTCCCCCTGTTTTTTTTAATTAAATGAGATGTGCATTTTATTGGTTTTTGTTAATTAGTTGAATAAAAGAGATACTCCAGTTTATTTCATCTATTATTTTCAAAATTTCATCTACTTCACTTTTTTGGAATTTATTTTAATGATTTCATAACTTCCTAAAATGAATGTTCATTTCATTAGGCCTCTCTTTTTTTTTTCTTTTTGCTTATATAAGAAGGAAGAGATATAAATTTGCCTCTAAGCACTGATTTAGTTATACCCTATAAATGTTGGCATACTGTATCTCTCTAGTCATTAGCTTTAATATAAATTTTATTGTTTCTATGATTTGGTCTTTGATTCACTCATTATTTAGGAAATTAGATTCTAGTTTCCATTTAGGTCTCCATTTTCTTGTCATATTTCCTTTATAGATTATAACTTTATTGTATTGTGGTCTATAAGAGATTACTTAAAATTTTTGCCTTTTCACAGTTATCTTGTAATTTGTTTTGGTTAAGAACATAATCAATTTTTCTAAAAGTATCATGCATGAATCCCCATCAAGATACTAAGACATTTTTTTAAAAATTCACTCCATGTTTACATAAAATACAGATTTTTGACTACAAAGTTGAAGTCTCAAATTTCTTGTCTTTCTTTTAGCTCCATGAATTTCTAGAGGAAGCTGAATTCATTGCTACTTGTTTTTTTGTTTGTTTTGTTTTGTTTTGTTTTTGTATTTTAGCAAACTTTTTTTCTTCTCAGTGCTTGGTTGTTGACATTCCTGTCATGGACACTTTCATTATTTAGGTATCATTTATGCATTATACAGACTCCCTGTGTGTCTGCATCTTATCTGTTATGATTTCTGATTAATTTAAAATCTCAAAAGAAGCTCCTACATTTTTTAAAATAGGTAACTGAAGGATGGCATTTTATTCAAACATTTTATCTTAAAACTGTATTTTACCTATATTTTATGTGAGTTACCTGTAGGTAAATACGATTTGGTTGTGTTATCCTAATATATTCTTCACCTGTTCTTTTAAGGTCAATTCAATCCCTTTCTAATCAATAACACACTGTGTGTGTGTGTGTGTGTGTGTGTGTGTGTGTGTGTGTGTGTGTGTGTGTGTGTGTGTGTGTGTGTGTTTCTATACAGTCAGCTTTATCCTTGTTTTAGAATGGGATAGAATAGTTTAGGAATCACCCTCTCTCTACCAACTCTTAATTATCCTCTTTGTATTTGGACCCCAAAATAAAGGTATAATAATTCTCATTGCATACCTATACTCTTCCTACTCAAGGTTATTTTCTTCCATCTATTTCCTTCCTATGGGTTTTGCCCCTCAATCTGTAGGCATGATTGTCTTAGTTCCATTCATTCTTGCAAGGTTCAATTAAACATTAGCTTTTCTATTTTTGATTGCATGAAAATGTTATTAGTAATCTCTTGTTCATTTCTTGTTTTAAAGTTTGCTTATCTTTTTAAGGTTTACATGTTAAAATACATGTCAAGAAATGGCTTCTTTTGTATAAGGGTCAAGAAATTTTTGATTATACAAAAATATACATTTTATTATAGAATCTTCAGATTTAATAGCAAAGCAACTTGGAGGTGAAATCTAACTCCTTTTGTTTCTTATTATATACATGAAGCAATGTCTTTCATTTCTTGTATCCTGAAATTTTCAATTGCTGTTTTACTGTATGAGATCATTTTGTTTTGTTTTGTTTTTTTCCTGAATGCTAGTAGGATTTTCTCTTTGTCACTTAAACTCCAGGGTCAGATGAGTATTTTTAGGCAAGTAAAATCCAGATTTCCTCCCTGGCAGCGTCTTATGGCTTCTATTAACCCAGAATTTATCAATTTAAAATATTTATTGGCAGTTTGCTTGCATGAGTTTTTAAACATGGTATTCAAAATACTTATTTTTAGTACTCTTTTTTTGAGAGAACTATAATTCTTAGGTTGTCTCAATGAGGTCTATTGTGTAGCTGTTTCATTAATTAGAAAAATATTAATATATTCTTTATGTTTCAGTATTTTTAAAATTGAATTTTATTATTTATTTTGTAACCTCCCCGTTTTTTACTTGCATCTGGCTTCTATTCATCAAATAATTCTTTGATTTTCAGTGATTTCATGGTATTGAGTCTTATATTCATCTTCAATTACTTTTACATTGATTTTACTACCCCCTCCCTGTCTCTCTGTCTCTGTGTCTCTGTCTCTGTGTCTCTGTGTCTCTGTGTGTGTGTGTCTCTCTCTCTCTCTCTCTTTCTCTCTTTCTCTTTGCCTCTCTATCTTTCTCTCCATAGTACATATATACACATACATGTGAGTATATATGTATTCTTTCTTTATGGTTTGAATTCAATTTCTTAACTATTTTTAATATTCTTATGTTAGTTTTATTTTTTTTCCTTCTTAGAGTTCTATCCCACCTCACTGTCCTTAAGTTCTGGAGACACCATCCTTTCACTTAAACATAACTATTTATTGTATTAGGTGTGTTTTTTTTAACATTCTACCTTACACATTGCTAATTCATTGTTTTTGATTTTGTGATAAGTGATTTCCACTGCAATTGTTTTTCTTTCTTTTCTTTTTTGCATTTTTTCACACATTTGTGGAGATGAAGAGAAGCTTGCCTTAGTTATAACTGCTCACTTGATGAAACTCCTGCAACTTTGACTTTTTCAGTTGTTTTCCTACAGATATTTCAGGTAGTTTTCACTTTCCCAGTTGATTTGCCATCTCTTTATCATCCTACATTTGCAACTTCCATAGTTATATGATATTTCTGAACATTGGCTTTGGGATACTTCTCTTTAGTGACATGAGTTCCCTTTGGATGGCATTGTTGTTTTGGAGTTAATGTTTGGTTTAGTCCTGTGTGTAAGTATTTGGAGTGTAATGGAGGTTGGGATGGTCAAAGAGATGAGAATTAGAAATAAACTTCAGATATTCATTCCATATCTAATAGAAAAATACACCAGGGGCTGGTAATTGATATCTAGTATACCTACATTTCATAAAAGTATTCATCATAATGTAAATAAGACCAGATGTGACCTGGACAATAAGAAGACATAGGGCATAAAGTAGCAAAGTATAGTGGACAGAGGACTGACCTTAGAGTCAGACAGTCATATCTCTAAAATGTACTAGTTGTGTGATCATAGAAAAATCACCTAAAGTCAAAGTACCCCTAGACAACCCCCAAATACTGTAAGACAGCCATTCTGAAACTTTAGTCTCAGGAACACTTCACACTTTCAAAATTAATTGAGGATCCCAAAAACCTTTGTTGATATGCATTCTATTTGTTTATATTTACTGTATTAGAAATTAAAACTGATTATTGTTTAAAAGCATTTATTAAAATAGTGATAATGTCAATGGATGTCAACATAATTAACAGTTTGTGAAAAATAACTATATTTCCAAAACAAAAAAAAAATTGAGTAGAATGGCACTGTTTTACGTAATTTACATATCTCTTTGATATCTTATCTTAACAGAAGTCATCAGGATTCTCATCTCTGCTTCTGTATTCAGCTTGTTATGTTATTTTATATAAGAAAATCTTGCTTCTCACAGATAAGTAGTTGGAAAATAAAGGGAGAATTTTATTGCACAAATTGAAAGTGTCTTTCATACATTTGACACTTAATGTGTAGGAAACTCCAGCCTCTTCCCCAGAAAATCTATGTAATCCCTCCAGCTTGACTGAGGCATATTGCACATATTTAACAACCCTCCAATAGACAAGTAGGCAAGCAAAAATTTCTAAGGGCAAGGATATCTATAAATCTGTTACCCTAAAGCACTTGACTTTGTCCAATATTTATTGGTTAAAAAGAATAGTTTCAGAGAAAATATGGTAACATTTATTTGTATTTGCTTATTATTTCAGGCTTCATTTTAATTGTAAAAATACACATATTGGTTTATTTCAAGGACAGAGAAGTAAAATTTCTCCAATTCAATATCCTTTCTTTCTTATTTCTTATGCCTGATCTATATTGGTGATACAGAACTGGTCCTGGGGGGAAATGGGTGGTTAACCCATGGCAAACAAGAAGGCAAATATGGAGAAAAGATAACTTTTAGAGACATGAAGCCCTAAAGAACATAGGTTTATATTTGAAATGAACACTGTTATCCATCTAGTTCAAACTCTTCACTTTATAAGTGAGGAAATGGATCAAGAGACTTAAGGTGGCTCGCCCAAGTTGGCACAGGCAACAAATGGCAAAATCAGTATTCAAAACCATGTCCTCTGACTACAAATCCAGTGCTCTTTCCATTGTTACTAGAGTGCATCTATGAGAGAATGTATCCATAGGAAATTATCTAGATGTCTCTATCATCTCATTTTCCTCTACAACCATTTCTTCTCATAAAAATGCAAGAAATTTCACAGTCATTTAGTGTTCAGTCTGTGAAAAAGTTACCAATGGACAAAATTGAAAGGCAATACTTTTCCTCAAGTAATACTTGAAGATATACTACAAATATATTTACAGATTTCCTTGAAAGCTCATTATGATTTTATCATCCATTAATTTATCTAAACTACTTTAAAATCTATTTTTATTTTCAACCTCTTAGGGTTGCAAATACCTCTTGAGTAATGATTTACCAAAGCTCACTACACATTGCATTAAATTAATCCAACATTTATTTGTCCTAAAACTTTTTTCAAGCTTCAAAGGCTAGCCCCTAATCCTAGTGTTTTGGAATTTGGGGAAGGAATGCATTTTTCCTGGCCATAACCTTCATGCTTAGGTAGGCTTTTATAATTCCCCTTCTCTGCCTTAATCTTTCTAGAGTTTTAAGATAAGCTGTTTCTTTCAACAGATGCACAATTCCACAAGAATGATAACAGTACCTTAAAGAAAAAGGTGAACCTTTATTTATTTTTATTCTCTTTTGTGTATGGCTATTATGGGTGCTTTGGGCTTTTTAGAAGAAGCTTTTGGTGAGGAAAAACTTTTCAAGAAATAATTATATAGAAATACTTGGCATTTTAGTTCCTAAAGACGTGATATTGTCCATGGTGCTGTTCTTTTTTAAAATATGTGTGTATAATTAAAATTATGCATATAATGTTAAAGATTACTGATTGATGCATTCTGTAAGACAATGAAATGTGTATCAGGCAGCACCAATGATTATATAAATAATTACTGGACTCCTTCCATTACATGGAGGGAAAAAGCATCCCAGGGATAGGGCATAATATTACTTGATTAATTCTTCACATCTGACATGTATGTTTGCAGAATGGGGTGTAATGTGGAAAAATGGGTCAGTTGTCAGTAAAATAACCCATTTTTATCAACCCACGTAATGATTTTATATTTTCAATATTTTCACCACAGTACTTCAAGGGTCTTGATACATTTGTCAAAGGAATTGACTGGTCAAGATTTTGAATGAGACATTCATTTTTGGATATGGACAATGCAGGGATTTGTTTTGCTTGACAACACATATTTATTAAAAAGTTCTCTGTCTCTCTCTTTATCTCGTTTTGTAGCTTTATGTCTCTCTTTCTCAATAGATAGAAATAACCACAAGACTTCTTTAAGAAGTAAATCAAGGGATTGCCCAATTAATAAAAAAAAAATGTAGACCAGCAGTAAAAGCAGTTGTTGAGGGAATGAATAAGATAGCAGATTTTAACTCTGGGTTAAAGTGAATGTGTGAATTGAGAAATTGAGGATTTCATAGAAAGTCAGAAATCCTGATGAAGATTTTTTAAATGGTGGGGTTTTTTGCTGTTATTTGATGTCCAATTGAGGCATTTCAGTATAATGGAAAGAGCATTGAACTTGTAGTCAAAAGATCTGAGTTTAAGTCTTTGCTCAATTCTTTTCTTTTCCCTCTCTTTCTCTTCTCTTCCTTCCTTTTTTTTTCCTTCCTTCCTTCCTTCCTTCCTTCCTTCCTTCCTTCCTTCCTTCCTTCCTTCCTTCTTTCCTTCCTTCCTTCCTTTCTTTCCTTCTTTCTCTCTTTCTTTCTTTCTTTCTTTCTTTCTTTCTTTCTTTCTTTCTTTCTTTCTTTCTTTCTTTCTACCTTAGGACAAGTCATATACCCTCTCAAAACCAGAATAACATGGGGATAATTATGTCTGTCCAAAGTAACCCATAGGGCTATTGTAAGTATCATGCTTTGAATAGTTTTTTCCTATATAAATATGAGATAGCAGTTATGATAATGTGTTTTATATATAAATATATAGAAATAATTTTATAATCCTAAACAGTTAGGAGTCCAAGCAAGTAGAATGCCTGGGTTTGTAGCAAGGAAGACCTCAGTTAAAATCCTGCTTCATACACATACATACTAGGTATGTCATCCTGGGCATTTAACCGCTTTCAGATGTTGTAATTTCATTTTTAAGATGAACAATTATAGCACCTCCCTCATAAGGTTGTTGTGAGGATACAAAAAGATAAAATACAGAAAGTACTTTGCAAACTTTAAAGCATTGTGCAAACCCTATTATTATTATTATTGTTATGCATTATTAGAAACTTTGGATCAATGAAAATTCATTACTTTTATGAGAATATTTAACAAATTGCATCTTCAATGAATCTTAAATATGAGATTGTATTTGGCTTTAAGTGAAAACACAATCTTATACAGAAAGTATGAGCGTCCCACTCTCTAGTTTAATGGTAAGATTAAATGAGGGTCTTAGAATCTCTCTTCCAGTTATGTTTTAGATGTTTAGTTTGAATATGTTTAATATCTTATAGAGAATAATCATTTCTTTTAGAAAGTAAATGAAACTAACTTTCTTGTTATTGATTTTGTGCGCATATCCACTTCTTTAGGAGTGGCTATTTAATTGTTGATGTACACAGTTCTTTCAGTCATGACCAATTCTTTGTGACCCTATTTGTTTTCTTTTGGGGGGGGGGGGGATTTGTTTGTTTTTCTCAGCAAAGATGCTGGAGTTGTTTGCTATTTTCTTCTCTAGTTCATCTTACAGCTGAGGAAACTGAGGTAAACAGGGTTCAGTGACATGCACAAGGTCACAAGGTATGAAGTATCTGAGGCTACATTTGAACTCAAGGGAGAATCTTCCTGAGTTCAGGCCTGACACTCATTTAATGCATTGCTATAAT
Source organism: Gymnobelideus leadbeateri (assembly GCA_011680675.1). Classification (NCBI taxonomy): domain Eukaryota; kingdom Metazoa; phylum Chordata; class Mammalia; order Diprotodontia; family Petauridae; genus Gymnobelideus; species Gymnobelideus leadbeateri. Next base: position 596,659 of record WOXC01000777.1, read on the forward strand.
AGTGTATTTTTTAATAATGATAAAGATGAGAATGATGCTAACAACAGCAGTAGAAGTAATAAATTCCTATTTTTCTAACACTTAAAGTCACAGAACCTACAATCATGTGGACCAAGATTCAAATTCTGTCTTACTCTTACAGGTTCTGTGACCATTGGCCAGTTACCTTCTCTGAGATTCAGTTTCCTAAAAGCTAAAAATAACATCTGTGCATTAGGAATGATGGGAAGGTCCAATATGATAATATAAAGTAAGGTGCTTTTCCAAAACATTGAGTACTACAAAAATATAAGCTATTGCCAAATTAATTTTCCTTAAGCATCAATCTAACCATGTAATTCTTTGATCCAATAAACTGAAATAGCTTCCTATTGCCTTCAGTATAAAATAGAAACTGGTCAGTTTAACTTTTAAAGTACTTCAGAACTCCAACTACAACCTACCTTTGTAGCCTCACTGGATATGACTCCCCATCATATACTCTGAAATCCAGTGAACCTGGCCTTCCCTTTGTTCCTCACACATGACACTCCATATCCTTTCTCTGCACCTTAGCACTTGTCATCTCTCATGCCTGGAAGGTATTCCCTTTTCATCTCTGCTTCATAGAATCGCTCTCTTCTTTGTAACTCAAGCATTACCTTCCCCTTACAGCCTTTTCAGCCACCCCCTGATCTAGTTTCCCCTACCCACTTTATATTCAACTTCTTTGTATCTATTCTTATTTGTTAATTATATATATGCATACTTGTCTCCTCTATTAGAATGTAAAATACTTGCAACCAGAATTTTTTTTCATCATGTCCTAATGCAGTCTGGCAAATACTTAGCACTTAATAAATGCTAGGTTGTTAATTAATTGATCTTCAGAATTTTGAGGATCTATATGGATGAAACATGGATTCTTGAAGTACTGAAGCATGATTAAAAACGATTTTTTTTTCTTCTTTGTGGGTTGTTTTTTTTTTTTTTTACTTTTGCAGTTATTGTTCAGTTGTGTTAGAGTCTTCATGACACCATTTGAGGTTTACACAAGTTTACCTAATTTGTTCCTTAAAGTAATGTTGTGAGGTTAGATAGTACACGTATTATGCTCTCAATCTTATAGGTAGAATGTAAAGGCCCAAAGAGAGTATACCCTAGCTATATTGTGTAACTTGTGTAACTAGTGACTGGAAGGTTAGAATAGAAGTCTTCTGACTTCAGGTGTTCCTCAACATTAAATATGACAAAGTCTATTGGATCAGATAACATTAATGAACAATTGCACTGGGATTAAAAGCTTTTATTTCCTTTTAAACAGCTTTTGTTCATTGAAAAGTAAGTAGAGCAAGGCGCCTGCTAGGCTTTGCCAAAAGTTCCTCTCTAGATCAAGTTGCAGTTGAAAAAAAAAAAAGGAAAAATAGAATTCTCTGTATTTTTTTTACTTGAAAGGGGTAAAAGGTTTTTACTTAGGCAGACTAGCAATCAAATATAAAGACTATGTCAATTATTAACGAAAGGATGGGAATCAGCACCTTAATGTTAGAATATTTTTCCCATGTTCCTTCTGAATCCTGAGAAACATATGAATATTTCCTTGCTTAGCAATGACAAACACAATGCTCAAAAACTTGATAAGATCATTTAAAGCCTGGAGTAATTTTGCTTTGTCATGGATACCCTACAGCAATTAGTTTCATTGAAACAATTAACATCAATTAGCTTTAACAAAGATATATTTATTGAAATGATATTTCTTTTATCCCTTTGTAGTTATATGTCTTCTTGGGTAGACTTTTGAAAATATATTTTATTGAAGTCTTTTTCTCTTTATATAACTGAGATTTCCTTGTGTACTCCTTTCCCTCCTAGAAAAAAAATTATTCCTTATAACAAAGAATTAGAAAGAAAGAGAAAATAAGGAAGAGGACAATATTTTTAAATACATAAATATATTGAAAAAATCTGATGTTATATACAATGTCTACCTCCATGGACTCCCCACCTCTGAAAAAGAGCAGAAGGTGGTAGCTTCCTATGTCTCTCATTTCTCTTATTCTCTTATTATATTATTATATCCTTTTAATCTATGATTATTTTGTGGTAGTTGTTCTTTCCATTTGCATTGTTGTAGTCATTGTTTATATTATTTTTTCTTTCTTTTCTTACTTTGTATCAGTTCAAAAATCTTCCCATGCTTTTCTGTATTCATCATATCCATTCTTTCTTACAGCACAGTAATATTGCATTATGTTCATGGGCCACAATGTGTTTAGTTATTTCCCAATCAATAGGGAATACCTCCAGTTCTCTGCACACACACACATGTGCTACTATAAATATATTGGTGTATTTGGAGTCTTTCTTTTGTGAATTGCTTCCTTCAGGTATATTCCCAGGTGGGAAATCACTAAATCATGGAGTCGTCCAAAGATTCTGTTTGGGAAAGCCTGATGTGATAAGGATGGTTTGGGGTTTGTTAATATCAGTAGCATTTTTTTCATGAATGTCATGATATTGCTTTGTGGGAATGTAAAGGCTTTTATTTCTCAGAAATTATTTCCCTTCTTTGAATATATTAGCCATTCTAAAGAACTACTGGCAAGGAAATGAAATAGAAGTAAATAACCCTACATAAATCACTCTCTAGTTTTATTTTGACATGGCATGGCATGTCTGTTGTGATTCCTCAAGCCAAGTGCAGTAATTGCCTGAATTTTCAAGTGCTTTATCTTTAATATTTATAAGGAACAATTAGTTGATTCTAACAGTGCCTCTACATCTCCTCAAATATTTACCACTCTTAGGATAAGACATAAGTTTATTTGGGGATTGTCTTCATAGACAAGCTTATATAGTGGTAAAAGTACTGTCCATGTTTTGGAGGAACCCCAGGTTCAAGTTCTGTCTTTGATCTTTTATAACTAACATTTTCATAGAAGATTAACATTTTTGTGCTCTTCTAAAATAAAGTCCAAACTCCTTAGTTTGACTTCAAAGCTCTCTACAATCTGCCTTCACCTATTCTGCATACTCACTCAATACTTCCCTCTTTCACCCTTCTGTTTTCCAGGCAAACTGGTGTATTAGGCTGCCATGTATGTCAGCTATGCCACATACCTCCTCACTTTTACCTCATAGGATTCTTAGCTTCCTTCAACATTCATCTCAAGTGTCTCATCTTTGGGGAGGGACTCTTCCATGCTACCCTACTTTAAACTGGGAATTTTTAAATGATTTTCTATTTTCTGATCTGTATGAAATCAGAAAATATGTATCCCCCTCCTCCTAATAGACTCCATGAGAGAAAGACTAATTTTCATGATGTCTTTTTATGGAACTCCCCCACTACAAACATAGGACTTTAATTTTTTTTTAAGATTAAAGTAAATGAATATGAATTATCTCCTTTAAGCCTAACAATAATCTGGGGATATAAATGGAACAGATGTTATTCTCAAAATTGAGAAAACTAGGCTCAAAAAGTTAATTGACTTACTCTTGGTCACATATAAAGAGTCATAGGTAAGATTAAATTGAGGTCTTACTGATTTTTATTCAATCTATAAACTATGCCATGTAGCTTTATATCCTTAAGTAAATAACTTTAACCAGAGACTTAATTTACTCATCTGCAAATTTAGGATAATAGTTGCAATGCTTTCCTCCCAATTTGTGGGAATCAAATGACACAATTTAATTTAGAAACTTTATAAAGTGTACTCTATAAGTAAAGCATTTGTCTAGGTGTTGAGGGACATATAACATTTGAAGGATGATAAAAAATGTCTGCCTTCATGGAATTTCCAGAATAGCAGGATGATATGACTATATACATGATATATTGTATATACCTACATATATATATACATATATGTGTAATTTTGATACAAAATAATGCATTATAGGTGTACAGAACTTTTAAGGCTGGGTAAAGTTCAAGGAGCAAAAACTAATGCTAAATGGGGGAATCAGGGAAGACTTATTATAGAAGAGGTGACATGCTCTGGGATAGTATTTCAGTAGCTATTATGGGAGTGTGGAACAATGTGAACATCATCAGTCAAGATAATTTTTAAATATCAGGACATCAAACTTAATAATAAACAAATATCAAATAAATATCAAACAAATCTAATGATCTTTTCCCCCTTAGAATTCTCCTGAATTCAATCTTCACTCAGTGGTAGCAGCATTAATACAGTCTTGCATATGGCTAGAAATTTATCAGTCTATAAACTTGAGATTTTTCTTTATTTCTCCCTGTCTCACATCTGTCATATCCAGTCTCTATGACATCTCCTGAAGCAACCTGAAATGACACTCTCCTAATATAAATCTTCCTCATCCCCCATTTGGCCTATTGCAATAATCTTCAAACATGTCTTCCTATCTCTGTCATATTCTCCTTCCAAATCAATTTTTCCTCATTTTCAGGAAAAAAGAAAATTCTTTTATATAGATTAAATCAGGTGACTCCCTGCTCAAAAATGCTTGGTGGATCCCTATTGTCTGCTGAATAAAATTTAAACGTGATGGTCTGGAATTTAAAACCCTCTATAACCTCATGTCATCCCCACTTTCTCAATTTTATGTCAGCCTACTCCTTTCAAAATCACTGAGTTATAGAATCTCATAGTTGTAAGGGACCTCAGTAGCCATCTAGTTCAAAGCTGAAAATGTCTCCTCTCGAGTACCAGGTACCAGGAAGCCAGCTTTTTCTTGAAGACCTCTAGTGATAGGAACCCCATTGTTGGGAACCTCTACTCAGAAAGCCCACTAGATTTAATTAGAGCTTTAATTTTAGGTGGTTTTATTTCTTTTAAATCTAAATTTGTTTCTTTATAACTTGTACCTTGTTCTGTCGTCAGGGTTTGGATAAAACAAATTCAATTTCTCTACCTGATCACAGCTTTCACTCAATAGCAGCCCTTCAAAAACTTAAAGACAACTATTCTGTTCTTCCCCAGAGTCTTCTCTTCATATTAATGACCTTTAGTTCATTCAACTGATATTCATATGTCTTTTTCACACTGTGTGTCTGCTATACTAGCTGATGCATTCCTCTGCCTATAGAAGATGTCTCATAGGGGTTCTGTTTGCTTGTGGTTCTATTAATTATAGCAGTACATAATAAAGTACTTTGAAAATTTTAAAATATGATAGAAATTTGTCAACATGAGCAGAAACAAATTACCTCTGTATCCCATTGATATACCAAGACAGTACTATACTTTCATTAATAAGAAAGTGTTATTTTATACATTGTGAACACTGGCTCAGTCATCAGCAAACGGGCTCATATCACTTATCTTATGCTTGCTATCTAGATGCCTTTTGGTAAGTCATTTACCCTACCTGTCTGCTTTAGTTTCCTCATCTGTGAAATAAGGGGATTTGGACTAGAAGTCTACAGATCTATGATCCCATGGGTAGGGTTAGACATGTGAGTTCAGTAGTAGAAGGAACTATTGAGTGACGAAACTATTTCTATCAGTATAGCATTACTAGTTCTCCAAAATTTATATCCTTAGAAAATTTTCTAGAACACTGTAAATTTAAACGATTTGCCCAGAATCTCATAGGCAGGATATGTCCAAGACGAGATTTGACCAGGTCTGTCTAACTTTCAGTTCAGCTCTCTGTCTGCCAAACTGCTTCTTAGGAACCTAGGATCTGGAATATTTTGTCAACTAGCTAAAAGTTCAGTTAAAGTCACTTTAAGATCAATGAAAATATATGTGAAAATGTGCAAATATTCATTCAACAAACCAAGCATTTTTTTTCTGTGACCAAATATGTAAATATTTGGTCATCAAAGTCAGTTCATAAGAATAGAAAATGTGCCATAGGGGAGCTGATGGAAGGAAATGGAGATGTTTATCATAAGTAAGAGAAATGAGTAGGAATGTGAGAGCTGAAGGATTACCATATGGAAGTGGGATTATATTTATTCTTCCTCATCCTAGACAACAAAACTAAAACAATTGGGTGGAAGTTAGAGAGTGTCAGATTTTGTCTGAACTAGCATGTCCTAACAACCAGAGCTGGAGGGGTGAGCCATTTCATGGGGTGATGAGTAATCGAGCCACTTGTCAGCTATGTTGTAGAAAAAATGAATGATTTTTGTCAGCACTTGGACTGGATGACTTCTGTAATCCCTTTCAAATCTACCTTTATGAATCAAAATATCTTCCTGTTTCTTTGACTCAGGCTTCTCGTTGGTAAAAGAGATATAATGAAATTTTCATTGACTACCTTATACATTTTTAAGCATGATAAAAATAGAAATTATGAGTGCTATAGAAAAATAAAGACCATAAGGCCAGACAACAGCTTCTGAACATGTAATAAAAAGAATTCTGAGATAACTAGGTGGTACAGGGGATGGAACAGTGAACCTGAAATCAAAATCTTAGCTCAAATCTGCCCTATGACAATTTGATAGTTAGGTGACCCTGGGGTACCTGGGCATGTCATTTAACTTCTTTTTGCCTCAGTTTCCTCATCTATAAATGGGATAATAATAGCACCTATATCCAAGAGTTGTTGTTATGATAAAATGAGTTATTACTTGTAAAATGTTTCACAAACATTACAATGAGACATTAACATTATTATTCATATTTTCATTCCTAATAAATTATCTTGGAATGTCTAATTGATATAGCTTTTTTCTCAATTTTGGATTCCTATCTAGGGAAAATGCACTTGCTGGTTGCCGATCAACAGGAATGTATTTAAATGAATTAAGAGTGGTAATTAGTTTTTGAAAAATGAAATGAGAGAAAACATGTCATAATCATTTCAAATTCTGAGTTCAAATCCTGCCTCTGACATATACTAACTATTGACATTGTGTAATGTTTCAATGCTTCAGCCACATAATACTATACATTGCAGATCAGGCACTCATTTTCATTGGCAGATAGAGTGGTCCTCCTTGAGAATTTTCTGTGCCATCATCACAAGTTGATCCCACACCCAAATAATGATTATTAAAAAATGAGTTTTGCTCCCCCCAAATCCTCAACAAATAAAGCCTAGGATCTTGAATTAAGTCCCTACAGGGAATAGGAACTAGAGCACATTTTTGTAGCTATAACCCATCAAGGATGGGTTGGGGAAGTAAAGTAAACATTTTCTGCAATAGCTCGATAATTTTATTTGAGATCTTTTGGGAAAGAGTCATTGAATTTAGAACCACAAGAAACCTTTAAGGTCATCTAGCACAACCCCTCATTTCACAGATAAAGAAACTAAAAAGTCTTTCATCGGAAATTATTTACCCAAGGTCAAAAAAGTTGTAAGTGGCAGTGCCCAGACTGACCCCAAGTCTGCTACTGCAAATCCAGTATTCTTTCCAATAATCTTTCTTGCCTCATTCTAGCAATCCTTTCTGAAAATAAGTTTCTTTATCTCAGTGTGAAGTTTGTCGTTGTTTCTTTAGACTGAATTCATAAGATTTCTACTTTAGAGATTCTTATTTCTTCCTAAAATTCTTGGAATTTTAATGATGTCATCAGGTAGATTGTGGTATCTGAACTTTAAAATTGCTTGGCATAAGATTATAGTATTGAGAATTGAAAGGGTCCATAGAAATCAACTAGATAAGCATGTTCACTTTACAGATAGGGCAACTGAGTCTGGCATCCCATTTCCTTCCCTTTAACAAAAAAATATCTAAAAATAAGTCATTAAGTGTTTTCTTAGAACTACCAATGAACTTTGTGAGTGTTCCATCTTACATATATTTCCCCTGACTCTGGAAATGTAATGAGAAGGAGCAGGAGGAGTATATTATAGAGCAGTTCCTTATTTCTGAACCTTCCCTGTCCCCCGCTTCTCCCCTCTCATTCTCCTTTTCCAGTCAAGAGAGAGTTTCAAAGCTGCCTTATTAACTCATGTAAGTTTTGCCTTTCCTCCTGGTATTGATTTGTTTACCATCCCTTTGCAGTTGGTTAAACTTCCTTCTTAACTACTTCGCTTAGCAAATGAGCTTTCCAACCTGAGTTTTTAAATTCAATAGATTACTTTTATGTACCTCCTATGTTTGTGTGTGGAATCAAGTCAAATCTTCTAGAGCTTATATATTATAGAGAAATGTCGTATATATACAAAGAAATAAGGGCAGAGTAGAAACAGCGCCATGCAATATGATATTCCAGAGGGCAAAAGAGCTGGGAATGAACCCAAGGGTCACCTACCCAGCAAAACTGAGTATTTTGTTTCAGGGGAAAATACGGTCATTCAGTGGAATAGAGGACTTTCAAGCATTCTTGAGGAAAAAAAACAGAATTGAATAGAAAATTTGACATCCAGACACAAGAAGCAAGAGATGCCTGAGAAGGTAATCCGGGAAAAGAAATCAAAAGGAACTTATCAAAGTTGGACTATTTACATTCCTATGTGGAAAAACAATAACTGTGACTGATGAAATCTTTCTCAGTATGAAAATAATGGAAGAAGGGTGTGTGGTCATATGAATACATATGTGAATGTGTGTGTATATGGTTACAGTTATATATGGATAGAGGGCATAGGTTGAATTTGTTGGGAAGGGAGGATACTCAAGAGGTGAAATTATGAAGTGAGAGAGGGAAGTGGCAAGAGGAGATGGGGAGAGACAGGGTAGGGTAAACTATCTCATGTAGAAGAAGCAAGGGGAAGTGGTTGCAAGGGAGGGGAAGAATAGGAAGGCAAAAAGGCAGAACCATATTCTCATTGAATTTGGTTCAGGGAGAGAATGACATACATACTAAATGGGATATCTCAACCTACAGCAGAATAGGGGGAAGGGGGATGAAAGGAGGGATGATGGATGGGAGGGCATCCTTGGGGGGAGGGGAGGTTGGAAGTACCCCCTATAGAAGAGGGACAGGATCAAGTAGGGAATGGACCAGGTGGGGGGTGGGATGGGTGGGAGAGAATTATAAGCAGCCTTATACAATATATCTCCTATGATAATGTTTTACATAGCTAAATATGTACAACATATACTGAATTACTTATCTCCCCAGAGGGAATGGGTGACAAGAGAGGAAGGAAATGGATCTGAAATTCAAGGTCTTAAGATTAAATGTTTCAAATATATATAAATACTATTATTAATAAAAAAGAAATATAAGAATACTACATTGAATGTAGGTCCATTACTAGGTGAGATTTGAGAGCCAAAAGACCTTTACAACTGGGAGATATAGGGAAGACTTCTCAGAAAAGGTCGCAGAATTTGAGTTGGATTTTAAAGAATGTGTAGGAATTGAATAAAATGGACCCAGGAGAGCATCCTCATTTCTTTTTCCTTGGTGGGGAAAATATACATTGTAAAGATGTCAATTGTTTTAAAGTCAGTTTAAAGACAGTCAGAAAATATTCCTCCCCTCCACTCCCAAAATCAGTCTGTTTCTTATTGGAGAAAAAGTATAAAAGATAAAAAACACTAATTCAGCATTATGTCGTTATGTATAGTATCATAAAGATTATATCCATCTATCCAGTGATAATATAATATATACTCTGGCATATAACACATTCTAAACCCTGTACCCTGTCTAATTGTTACTATCTTTTATAATGAAGGGAACAAGGTTCATTTTTTCACTTTTTCTCCAAGTCCATGATTGGTCAATATAATTATATGTTGTAAAGTTTCTTTCTTTTCCATCTGAAATATTGTAGTCATTAGGTAAATTTTGTTTCCCCAAATCTGATTATTTGTCACAGAATCAGTTTATTTGAATCTTCTCATGCTTGAGTGAATTCCTTCATATTCATTGTTTCTTATGTACAATAATATTCCATTTAATCAGAGAGTATACTTTGTTTAGCGACACTTATTTTGTTGAAGAATGCTATGTTGTTTGATGTTATTTCCTCAAATATTTCTTTTGAGATCCTTTCATTTTCAGTGAAAGTATGTTGGAAAACTTCACAAAATTTGGCAGGGAGATGGTAGGGGAAGCTAAAGGAATCATAGTGATTTTGTTGTTGTTGCCATTGTTATTGTTGTTGCTGGAGGAGGAGGATTAAAAAAAAAAAGCTAAGTGTGTTTGTAGTCATGTAAGAACCAGTAGAAAGTCAGAGATTAAAGATTAGATTATTACTGGAACAAGTCCTTGAAGAATGAGGTTGAAGTTGGTGTAGAGGACAAAAATTAGCCTTGGTTAAAATGAATGTGTGTGTGTGTGTGTGTGTGTGTGTGTGTGTGTGTGTGTGTGTGTGTGTGTGTGGAATAGTAGTAGGAGGAGCAGTAGGAGTAGTAGTAATAGTAGTAGTAGTGGTAGTAGAAGTAGTAGTAGATATTACATTCTAAAGAACATTTAACCAGAACATTACAGACTTTATAAAAGAGAGCTGTTTAGTGATTTCTCTACTTTCAATGGTCAAGTTTGTGTTTTCCAGGAAATGAATTGACTGAGTGGTTGGAGGAAGTGTTTTACTGCTGAACAGAAATTCATGAGCTTTAGTTATTAGGTGGTTTTAAAGCAGTGCTGACCAAGTAATTCCTCCAACTAAGCACAATCCAAATAGGACTTCAATTATAGCCAAAGAGATTTAGTTCAGATCCAAGGAAGAACTTCTCAATGGTTTTGGTGACTATATAGGCAGGCATCACTTTTCACATCTCTGAATTTAATTGATCCTGTCATCTGGTTCTAAAAACCACTGCCACTTCATTTCCCCATGTTGATGAATGTGTTGATTCATTGATTCTTCCTATCTCTGAAAATGAACTCAGAGCACTCCCTCTATAAATGTGGTCAGCATCTTGCCTTACTGATCCAGGAGTGCCATCTGAAGATGAAAAATGATGGCTGCAGGTCTTTACTAAACTGTACCTATACAGAAGCTTAAATAAGCAAAGTTCCAGCATCATATATCCAACTTATTATCCAGAACTAAGTTGTACCATATGCTGGACTTTCAGTCATGGTATCTGAATTCAAATCCTAGGTTCAACACTTACTATCCAAGGGACTACAATGAGTCACTTTACACCTGTCTGACCTTCATTTTTTTGTGTCATACCATACAAAGAGCTTGAATTCCTATCTTGTCTGAGACTATGTTACCTAATCTTCCTCAGGTACTTGGCCTCAATTTCTTCAAATTTAAAATGAGGAGTTGGGATGAATGGCCTCTGAGGTCTTGTCCAACTCTAGATCTTCAGTCCCATGATGATCCATGACTTTGTGACTTGCAAAGCAAAGAAGAGATGTTTTTACTGGCTATCTTGTAATGGAAGAATTCTGGAAAAGATAAATAATTACATAAATGTGGGAAGTTGTAATTCTGAGGATGATGATGATGACGACAAAGACAAGGATGACAATGATTGTTATTATTGATGTCATCATAGAGGGCCTAGTCAAGAGCTGCATTCCTTGGGGAAGAGGTTATTACCTCATATTGCAGAAGCAAGACTTCCTAAATGAAATCATATCCATGTGCCATGTCTTTCAGGCATACCTGCAGAACCCCTGCTCAGTTTAATTGGGAACATAGTCTGGGGACTCTTCTCTAATTAACAAGGTTATTATGTCCTCTACATTGTTAGCACTTATAAGGTTGTCATAAGGGGAGTTCCTTTCATTTATAGGTTGGACTAGTAAGCCTCTGAGATCTCTTACAACTCTCAGATTCTGTGATTCTATGATTCTGTCATCATTATCATTCCTTTGTTCTAAGTATGGAAAAAAAAACAACAACTTCACCTCCAAGATCTAGAACTCTGAAATTCCTCCCTCCAACAACTTCATATCCTTCAATTTCTCATTGTGAGCCATTGCTTCAAATTCTATTATTTGTCCTCACCAATTTCTATTCCTTCCTTCACCCCTCCCTATTCTCCTATTTCATCAGCCCTTTTCAGTCTTCTTAATTCTTTTGAAATGTTGAACCAGCTCAAATACACTGCCCTTTACCTTGAATGCATTACCCCATTTTACTATCACAACTCATTTTTCAGTCTTAACTATTTGCTAGTTCTAACGTCTATCTTATATATTCTTATTATTCTACCTTTGACCTGTTCTAGAGGAAGTCACACAATCCTACTGACTGGGCCCACTACAAATTTCTACTATTTAATTTCAATTCAGTCTTCACTGCTATATGACCCTGCTTTTACTTTTCCCTGATTGACTTTATGCAGCAGTTTCTCCAAATACCTTTTTCCCTAATATTGCATATACCTCTCTTCTTGCTCATTCTTAGCAAAGGACCTTAGCTAAATATAACATAAAAATACTGGGAAAAAATTAGACAACCTATCATGAGAGATCCCTTCATCCCTAGATTTCAGATGCCTTCAATATCATCTCTCATTCTCTTTACCAGTGCTACTAGCTCCCCTTGCCAAGGCCAAATCTTCCATCTGCATACTTTATGCCATTTCTTCCCATCTACTTTGAGACCTAGGATTGAAGGTTGGAGTAGCCCATGGGAATGGAGATGTAGATCTGAGAGTCATCTACCAGGGGATGATAGTTAAACACATTGGTGCTGATGAGTTTACCAAGAGAAAACCTGGAGAGAGAGAAGGTCTAGGACAGATCCTTAAAATACATCCATAATTAAGGGCATGATGTTATGATGGACCAACAGAGAAGATGGAGGGACTTGGTTATATGGTTAAGAGGAGAGGTAGGAGATGGTAGTGTCACCAACAACCCAGAAGAAATCAATTGGTAATTGATTATTGTCAATTTCAAAGAGAGGGATTTCAGTAGACCAATGAGGTTGTAATTCAGATTGTAAATTGTTGAAGAGTGAGAGAAAAGAGAGTAATGAGGCAACAAGTTTAGAAAGACAATTCTAGGAGTTTGTGAAAGGGATGAGACAGTAAGTAAGCCAGTACAGGTACAGCTAGACTCTATGTAGACTGTGTAGAAGAGAGTAACACTTAAAGAAAACTGAAAATATTGAAAGTATTTTATTTCATTAATTATTCATGTATTGCTCTGATTTTAATGTCCTGGCTTTCTTCTCACTCAGTGTATTTCTTAGTTGCCAGTAAAATTCATACTGACTTTGAATAATTTGACCACTTAGGCCAAGCCAGCAGGTAGTCATCACTGTTTTACCTATCTACTGCAGGCAACAGAACTTGTCAACCAGTAGTCTTTCTTGAGTCTACTTAATTCTCTTTCTTAGTGAAGGAGAATATTCTTTCTTGGAACATGTTGCCAATTGGAGGAAAGAAGTCCAGGTGCCTTTAGTGACTGGAAACAAAGCAGTGTCTTCTCAGTTTGTCACACAGAAAAAATCTTTCAGGTAAACAAGATATGTTAAGAAAAGGTTTCCAAGTTCTAGGGATCATTACATCATTATCAGGGTTTACTCAGATGCATTGATTTCTTTCTATCCTGGCCTGGCCTTAATATAATCCTTTTTGCTTCTCCCACCAGAATAGTCCAGGTAGACAACTCTCTGACCATGTCTGGTCACCTATATTTCAACTAAATGGCAATAGTTCCCAGATGTATAGGAGTAACTTTTATTTTGTCTTTGTTTTAATTATGGAGACACTCTTCCTCCTAGGCAAGAAAAAGAACCATGTCCATTTGCACCTCTCTGGCAGCCAAAATGTCTTCTGAATATGTGTTTATGATCTTAATTTGAAATCTCTAGGTCCCAATTCTAGCATGTCACAGGAGCACAAATCACCGTTAAGAGGTATATTCTTTCTGCTCCAGTCAGGCCAAGGGATTGTGAAACTCCATTTATTTTCAAATTGCTTTTGCTAGACTACATTCAATTCAGTCCAAGACAACATGCATATATCAAGTGCCTACTATGTGCCAGACACTGTGTTAATCACTGGGAATATAAAGACAGGCAAGAAAATACCAACCCTTACCTTCAAGAACCTATGTACAAACAAGATAAATACAGGATCACTCAGAGATAATTGCAGGGGGAAGTCACTAGCATTAAGGGGGATTGGAAAAGGTATGAATGGAGGAGCTTGAATTTTGCCTGGAACTTGAAAGAATCTAGGAAAGCCAAGAGGCAGAGATAAGGAGGAAGAAAATTCCAGACATGGAGTGAAAAAGCATAGTCAAATTTGCTTTAAAGCAAATAGCAGTTTGGAATGTTCTAGATAGGCACTTTGGGGAAGTATCTATCACAAGTCTGAAATTTGATCTACCCAGACATAGATTCAGTGAGTGACAGAATGCTGTTGCTGAATCCTTGGGATGTTTGGCATTGTATTATAGAATTTAGAGTGAGATAGAACTTTAGATACTGTCTAGTTCAGCTAAGCAGCTAATTGGAACAGAGGGTGATTGCACATTCAATTTGAAATTTAAAAAAACGAAAAGATCTGAGTTGTAATCCTCTCTCATACACTTACTGGCTGTGTAAGCTTGAGTTAGTCACTTACCGTCTCTCAGCCATACTTTCTTCATCAGTACAATTGACATGGTAATACTACCAACACCAATCTCACAGGGTTTTGTGAGTGTCTGAGTAATTATATATAAAGTTCTTTGCATATACTTTCTTATTCCCCCAGTGGATATAAGATGCTTGTGAGCGCTTGAGGGTGAGAATCATATCTTTATTTAGTTTGATAGATTATAGAGTTAGAAAGCATCTTAGAGGTTGTTCAGTCCCACCTCTTCATGATACAGTTGAAAGTGAGGCTGACAAAGATTTGGTTCTTGTCTGAATTCACAAAAGTATTAAATGGTTAAGATGGAACTTAAACCCAGACCTTTTGACTTTAAATTGCTCTCTTATCATTGTATTCTTACTAGAGTCTCTGTCACTGAGAATATATAGAAAGTTCTCAATAAATAGTTGTTTGAATGGAGAATTTTCGCCAGCATTAATGATTAATGTTAAATTAGAATGATCAAGTTAAAAAGGGACTATTCAGGCATATTCATGAGCAATTTGGAACTGTTTCCTCCAAATCACTAAAAGTGACTGAAAGTGACTTTGTACTCCAAAGAGATTTTTTATAAGAAGAAAAGGCCCTAAATATGCAAAAACACAAATAGCATTTCTTTTTGTAGTGGAGGGGACATTCAAGAGAGAAAATGAATACAAATTGAAAAAAAATATAAGAAAAAAAGGAAGGATTTAGTTTGAAGTTAACTTTTCCTTTCTCTATGATAAGTTCAGTTTTCTTGGTCACCTCTTAAAAAAAAACTTTATAAGTTTAACCCACTCAAATATAAGCTTGAGGCTTGGTTTACATTCAAACATTCATTCCTTTCCCCATTGTGAATGCAATGGGGAAAATCCCTTTTCAGTATCTGAAGCTTTCTCCCAGATATACAGTCTAATAATATCAAGGATCCTTTTCCACAGATGGGAGAAAGGAGATGCTGGTTTTCATCCCAATTTCATCACTTAGTTGCAGTTTTACTTTAGGTAAATCACTTCATCTGGTCTGAATCTTAGTTTCTTCTTCCTTAAGATGGTAATAATAATTCTGCCCTGAGTGTCTCACAGGAGTATTATGGGGATCAAATAAGATAATGGATCTGAAAGTGCATTGCCCCCTCAAAAATATTATATAAATAGGTTTTATTGGGATTTTCATGTCAATCTTCATCTAGCATCTTCACTATATTATATTGTATAGAAATATAGAGAGGGGTGTGAAGACCACTTTCTGAACCATTTTGGTAGTACATACAGTTATCTAAGCCACCTGAATATGAATTATAAAAAATGCTTATCTTCTTCATGGCCTGGGACAAATCTCTATTAATTAAACCTTTCAGTTAAATAAACATAAAGGGTTAGCTGAATAATTAATTAAGAGTATAAAAGCCAAGAGACTAAGTGGTTGACTTCTTTTCTAAGAGGCTTTTTCTTCCTAGTGTAAATGTATAGGAGAAGGTTAGAACCTTGCCATTTTAAGGGGTAAATAAAGAATGACAGTATATTTTAAACCCAGAGGTTCCTGGAAGAGAGAGAGAGAGAGAGAGAGAGAGAGAGAGAGAGAGAGAGAGAGAGAGAGAGAGAGAGAGAGAAACAGAGACAGAGACACAGAGAGAGACAGACAGTGACAGACAGAGACAGACAGACACAGAGATATAGACAGAGACAGAGAGACAAAGCCATACTATTTGTATTTTCTTTGAACATATTTTGTGCTTATTTATACATATATAGTATATCCCTTCATTAAAATGCATGCTACTTTAGGTAATGTTCATTTTTGTCATTATATTGTAAATCCCAAGAATCATATCTAGCATATAGTAGTCTCAATAAGTTTTTGTGTAGTTGGATATATGAATATATCTATGTAAAAATGATTATATCATAGATTAATAGACTTTACAGTGTGTAAGGGATGGATTAGAGTAGAGGGAAGCTATGGGTTGAGAGAGCCATTGGCAAGCTATTGGGATATGCCTTGTAAGAGATGAAAAAGGTCAAAATTAATGTGGGTATCATGTGACTGAAGAGCAGGGAATATATTGAGATGTTTTGAACATAGTACTAATAGAATTTAGCAATGAACTAACCACAGTGGAAGAGGGACAATCAGGAGGTGAGAATGACTGTGATATCATGAACCTGGAGGATTAGAGGTTTGCTGGTTCCTTTTTCAATAAAAATCGGGAAATTTGGAAGAGGGGCCTGTTTTATAGAAAAGGTAATGAGGTCCATTTTGGACACGATGAGAAATTGGTAATACCCAACTGTGTCAATAGAAATAGGCAGAAAATAGAAAAACTCATGAAGCAGATTGATCATGAGATAATGTGTAAATTGTTTATAAAATAATATAGGTACCAGCTATTGTCGTTCTTATGATTTATTCTTCTCACCTTTTGTGGAGTTCAAATAGAAAGAGTCCTAGAGCAAGTAACTATTCTACTATTATTCTTTTCTGCTTAATGCTTTATAGACTATTGCACAAGCAGATAAAATAACTGTTTTATTTATCATCGGATGTGAAAATTAAGATAGAAATATCTTCTTTGGGATCACTAAAAGAATCCTCAGTACAAGTCCAACAGAATACAAGATAACTGGAATTATATGTACCTCTTTCTATTCCAATAGAATTTTGATCTTTTCTCCTATGTCTCTATATCATTTTTTGTGTGTAACTTAGAAATTGTGAGTATTCAATAAGGGAATATCTATTAAAATTATCCTTAATTTTTCATCATTCAGGTGATTATTGGTAATAGTTTACTCTGTGATAATGGTCCAGTTCTAATGTGGTATATTGGTTGAGTTTGCTAGTATAGTTGTTGTTTAAGGATGTGTCAATTATTAATCTGTGATGTAGAATTCTAATTCCCAACATATAATTCTTGCTGATACTTCATGTCTCACTAGTTATTTGGAAAGTGCTAACTTTTTTACAACCTATAGTATGGCTGTTTTCATCCCTTACAAGTTTTCCCCAGTTTCTGGTCAAAGTATATACTTATCACTAAATTCTTAAAGGTTGGCCTTCTATAATTTCTTCTTGGTCCTGAAGTAGCCAAATAACCACCACCATTCCTGTTACCATAAACAACATAGTCATCATTTGTTTCAAAGTTTCTTTGTTAACATATTGTTGACTGGATTCATGTTACTATTGTCCATAGGATGTCCTTTGATTCTCATCTTGGATCTTAGCTATTTCATAAGTTTCATCTAGAGGTTAAAGACTTTCGGTTATGTTCATTAAATCCAAAGGATTTACCTGTTACCAGCTTTTACTAACATTTACTGAAATGATGTCTGCTTATTCCTAATATTTTCATAGGTTTTGATCTGTTCATCATATACCCGTAACAAATCTATGAATCCTCTTCCTCGTATTTGGTGAAGAAATGTTAATATTTATACAGCTTCCTTATAGTAAGGGGCTATTTATTTCATTCATACTATAGGGATTTTGAGAATAATACTTTCTAAATAGATTATCTATACGGCTGTCTCTTTTATAATACTAAAATTTATATCAATATTGTCATTATATAGATGTCAGTGGTTTTAAATATGTACTCCCCCTTCAGCTTTGCTTCCAGGATGCCAATATGTTTCTTAACATATTGAGTCAATCTTCCTAATACCTTTATACTCAATGAGTCTTGAGGAGGCCAAGGTAATATTATGTATTGTCTTTATCTGTTGGTTCAAATTGACCTCAGTATTAAATATAGAAGTGTTCAATCAATACCAACCCTTGAAATATATTAATTTTTTTACTTAACAAGCTCAAGCAACAATTCAATATCAGTGGAGAATTATTTCATGAAATGAAGGAGCTGTTTAATGTATTTTTTTCCTTTCTGTGAAATTAAGATAATCTATCTTTATATTCTGGTTTGACTCCTTCTTAAGCTTAGAAACCATGCTTAGTTATTTTTAAGAGAAATAATAATCTCTGTGAGCCTAGGAAAAAACCAAGATGGGTTTAAACTGTATCCCTGAAAAATTCCAGGTTTTATATAAATTATTCTTGTGACATGTTTTAGAGACCAATTATATTTATAGATGTATACACATACATGTGATATAAATATGTAGCACATATATGTATTTGGCTCTGTGTATACCTAGAGAATGCTAGTGTGTTACATGCCAATATGAACATATACATGTGTATGTTTATTAGTGTATTCATGCAGCACATCAATAATCCATTCATGATAATCAACAAAAGCAGTATATATGTTATGGCAGCTTTGGACAACTTGTTCAACAAATGTCAAATCAATAAATTGCTATTTATATATTCTGTGACTTTGGGGCTCACCTGTTTTTATTCCTTAATTAATTTTTGTATGTTTTTATTATTTTGTAAAGTGGTGGCCACTATGAATATTTCATATAAAGTATATGAACACAATTGGCCCAACTTTGGAGGACTTCGTAGAACAATCATCCTTTGCTAGTATATATGAGTTACTTTCTATTAATAAAGAAGATAACTGATAAAATACCTTGCTTTTAATTCATATCTACTATGAAACATTTAAGCCAATAGTTTTCAATTTATCTGTCCTCTCCTAATCCCCTCACATACTTTCCAGAATTGCAGAGAAACTGGATTTGATGTTAATTATTCTGGTATTCATTATATTCATGGTGTTTCAGCTTTCTGTTTATTATTTTATCCATCTTGCATTTTTTATGGTGGACTTCTTGCAACTGTAGAGGAGATTTCTTTTTTTAGTCTTCTTTTCTCTGCTTTTATTATTTCTCTCAATCCTCTATTGTTAAGATTTTAATTAATCTTGACTTTTTTTCTGAATATGCTACCATGAAACTTGTTATCCATTATGAGAAAGTGAACCTAGAATCCCTTATATGCTTTTGTTATTTGGATTTCCTGTTCACATATACTTTGTTACCCACTCAGCTGTCTTCTGAAGTGACTGATCAGCACAATGAATTTGAGTAGAGCGAAAATGTAGCACCATGCCATCTATTCTATTTCTTAGGTTCATAAGAACGCTTTTATCACACTATCTGAAGGATGTGCTGAATCACCAGTAACACCAGAACCCAACTGGCCAGTGTTTCAGGGCTCTTACCAACTTCTCACAGAACACAGAGAGTCCCCAATGAGAATCACCCTGGCTGACATTCTCTTAATTTACCACTTCCCAAACCCCCACAACATTGTCGATGTTTTGGGCTTTGAAATCATTCCTACTGTTTGTTGTTATTGAAAAAAATCATCTTGTTATTTGGAGTTCAGATAAATCATAACTAGGACAAGTTGCTACCCTGCTGTTATCTTTTTTTGTGTATATTTGATATTATTTTTACTATCACATAAATAGACAAAATAACTTTTTTGTAGTTGAGAAAAAGTATCAGGATATAATCTCATCTTCCGTGGGTTTTCTGAAAACACCCTCCATATAGCTTCATTTATTAATGTTCTTGTTGACACTGCTGTTACTATGCATCATTTTAATTATTTTATTCTCATATTTTTGTGGTTTTGTTAATAATAATATCTAGTTATAAGGGTGAAACTTGAGCTAAGAGAAGAATCTGTATATCAGGGGTTCACAATGTTCCTCTAAATTTCTACTCTCCTTTGGGGACAGGTCAAATAGGTATTTATAATGGAGGGGAGGGAAGCAGGGCAGGATATGAAATTCATTATCTGATTTCTGAGTAGAGATGGAGAAATGCTGATCACAGATCAGATTCCAATTCCCAGTGGGAGCTTTGACTGTCATTTGCCATCCCCTATACAATTTTTTTCCTTTTTATACCTTGTTCTAAGTGTCCATAGGAAGGTGCAATTATGGTTGAAACTGGCCCACATAATCTGCTCTTCCGCTTTAGTATTCACACTTGAGATTTTATTTTATATAGACAGGTAACAGCAAAATAAAACTTTATTAGTGTGATTTTCTTTAAAAGGCCTTCATCAATTCTACATAGAAATCAGTTCTCATTCTTTTTTTGTTACTGCTAGCAAAAATGCAGAGGCATCTTCAGGTAAGCATAAGAAAATATGCTCTGACCATAGCTCTCTCTTCAATTCTGAATGTCAACAGGCCATGATATCATGGGTGAGAATATGTAGATGATTCAGCAGGAGTCATGATCCCAATAAGCAATCCACACTATCTGAAGGAAGTCAGATACAAGAGCTGACACAGTAATATTTGATTACTTATGAAACCAAATTCTGTGCACACAATCAGACACAGGGAGAAAAAAAAACAGCTTGGTTTGTTGTGAATCATCTAAGGTTTGGATAAAGGTTTTTGAGGTTGGAAATTATCCATTATTTTAAATGTAGGTCACTGTTAAATTGTTCATCTTATTCAGTTCTAATATTGAAGTAAAAAAAAAAAATTATCCAACATTTTACCACCCAACTCCCTCCACTACCAAATGCAGACTGTTATTTTCCACTGACCCGGAACATCCCTTGTCCCCGTTGATCTGGCATAATTGTAATAGTTCAGAGGAAGAGCTTGCTTAAGAACTAAGCAGGCCAAATGAAACTGACTGGGTTTTGGCAGCAGTAATTTATTCAGGGGTCTGCAGCCACATACCTAGAAAGTAATACAGTGCTTGACATGTGACTTCTATGTGTGGTGGCTGTTGTTCTTCCATAGGCAATCAATAGAAGCCAATAGTCAAGATGCATCAGGAAGCAGCAGACATGGGGAGGATTTACTAACACTCAGTCTTCATGCAGTTAGTGAGGTTGGATCTTTGGAAGCATGAAACTGATACTAAATATTTTATGTTCATCAGATACGTGTGAAAAACTTGTGAATATTCAGTTACATCACAAAAGGCCAGTATTTGGGTTGGGTGACTATTTGCTGTGTTTTTCTTTGCTGATTGGAATAAAAGAAGACTAGGATGAATGCTTTTGCTATCAAATGTGGTTACATTTATGAGATGGGACTATATGTATGGATTGGTTTGAGTTATTCCCTAAAGCTATGATTATTGTCCTAAGGGAATCCTAGGAAAGGAGTCTAGAATTGAACATGCCCATGACTATCCATGTGTAAAATGCAATAAGAGGGGACGGCTAGGTGGCGCATTGAGTAGAGCGCCAGCCCTGGAGTCAGAAGGACCTGAGTTCGGATCCGGCCTCAGACACTTAACAGACACAAACAAAAACCTAGCTGTGTGACCTTGGCCAAGTTACTTAAACCCCAATTGCCCCCCAAAAAGCAAAAAAAATAAAATAAAATGCAATAAGAGCTGGGTGTAACTGCTGCTTCTTTTAAGTTGTACACAATAATCCTTAACAAAAAAATAATCAAATAAACATACAAAATTTAGGAATAAAATCTTACATAAAACCATTGGCATTAACAAAGTAATTTGAAATTAGAAAAAACAGTCAACAATCAATCAATAAAGCACCTATTATGTGCCCTGCACTGTGCTAACTGGGGGGGATACAAAAGGTGGCAAAAGACAGTTCTTGTCCTCAAGGAGCTTACACATCAATGGGAGAGACAACATGCAAACAAATATACACAAAGCAAACTATGTGATCTGTACCCCTTTCCATGTCTATCGTTAAACTATCCTGTTTATTCTTTTCCACCTTTCTCTTCTTCTCTTTTTTTTCTCTCTCACTCTCCTTCCTTTTTTCTCCTTCTTTTACTTTCTTCCCTCTTTCAAATCACCATTCTCTACCTCTCCCTAGGCTTCCCTCACACTCTTTTCTTTTCTTTCCTTTCTCCCTTTCTTTTTTCTATAATTTTGTTCTCCTGCACTTCTTTTCCAATCGTTTTTCTCCCTCCCCTTACCTTTCTCTTTATTTCTAATCTTTTTTTTTCTCTTTTGTTCATGCTGTTAGGTTTCTGATGATCTTTCTATGTATCACAAAAATACTGGTTCAGAACTGGAAGGGACCTTAGTCGTCATCTAATTTAACCTCTCTATTTAGAGATGATGAAATGGTTTCATAAAGAAAAGTTAAGTGTCTTGCTCATAATCAGTTATTAAGTGGAGGAACCAGAACAGGAACCCAGGTTCCCTATCTCTAAATTCAGTGTTTTTAACATTATATGTCCTTCTGCCATATTGACATGTGTCATCTATTATATGCTTAATATTTATTTTTAATAACAAGATCCCAATTTTATCAAATAATTTATTTAGTCATTATCCAACTATAACATATATGTTTATATACATTTATATGACTCATATAATCATTGGCTTCCTTCAGATTATATCTCAGATGCCATTTCCTAAGACCTTTCCATTTCTCCCTTTACTACCTTCCTTCTTGAAATTGCTATGTAAGCACTTTGTTAAAGGTGTATGTATCCCTAAAGAAAGTAAGTTTCTTGAAGACAAAATGGTTTGGTATTTGGCTTTGTATTCTCAGGGCTTAGCATAAAGCTTTACCTATAATTGCCTGTTGAACGGAGTTGAATTGGATTTTTCCAATCTGTGTTAATAAAAACAAACTAGCTCTGAATTTTTTACTACTGGCAGATCATTTTTCTCTTTATTTTTTTCTTTTGCTTTTTGGAGGGCAATTGGGCTTAATCGACTTCCCCAAAGTCTCACAGCTAGTAAGTGTGTCAAGTGTCTGAGGACGCATTTGATTTCACATCCTCCTGACTCCAGGGCCAGTGCTCTATTAACTGCACCACCTAGCCACCCCCCCTTCATATTTTTTTTAGAGAACAGTCCAAGCAGTACAATAGTAGGGCTTAGCAATATGATCAGTTTTGTAAATCTTGTTGCAATAATGCTATCTTATTTTCTAAAATGTTCCCAGTAATCTGCAATGTCACCAATAATGCATGAGTATTTCCCTGCAGTCCTATTGAATTTTAGTTTTAGGATTTTTTGTTTATTTGTTTGTTTTTGTTTTCCCTTCTACCCTTCCTATTTTAGTAAGTAGAAGGTAATATTTTAAAACTGTTTTGATTCATATTAATATGATTAATAGAGTATTTGTGCTGTTTGCCTGGGTTTTAAAGAGATTATATCTGTTCTTTGTAAGTTGTCTGTCCATATCCTTTGACCATTGTGTCACTGAGGAGTATGTATTATCAGTCTAGCAATTTTATATTGGTCTCTTGTAGTTTCTCAATATTGGTCCCTTATCTGAGACATATACTGAACAATATTTCTTTAAATTTTAGAAACATTGTTATTTGTACTTTAATTTTAATTAATTTTTAAGAAAAAGGCATATGTCAAGTGGAAGTTTTCTTTTAATTAAGAAAATTATTTTTTAAATCCATTTTATTTTTTTCTTTTAAGTTGTATAACTGCCCTAGTTTTATTTTTTTTTCTGATGCAACAGAGATCAGCCACTTGGTCTTAATCAAAAGGCCAAAAGACAATGCAACCAATTCTTTTTTTTTTTGATTTTCAAATTTCCTTTACTTCCCTCCCCCCTCCCCTCATGACATCATATAGTACAGTATAGGGTCTGCAAATGCATTCATATTAAACATTATTCCAATTACAAAGGCATATTGTACTAGGTGGGATGAAAGATGGTAAGGAAGAAGTACAACCAAACAATGAGAAGAACAAGATCATTTAGTTTGCTTCCATCAGGATTCAGGCTCAGTTCTTTCTAGTTATATCTCTGGATGGCACATTTCTCACTTTCTTGAGTCATTCGGGATTAACTTATATCACTGCATTGCTGAAAAGAGTCCAGTCTGTCATAGTTGGTCGTCACAGATATGGTATGTCTGTGATTGTATACAAATTTCTTCTGATTCTACTCTTCTCGCTCAGCATCAGTTTGTATAAGTCTCTCCAGGTAATTATGAAATCCGTCACCTCCTCATTTCTTATAGCACAATAAAATTCCATTACATTCATATACCACAACTTGTTTAGCCATTCCCCAATTGATGGGCACTCCTTTAGTTTCCAATTCTTTGCAACCACAAAAAGGGCTGCTAAAAATATTTTTGTACATATGGTTCTTCCTCCCACTACTATGATCTCTTTGGGATATAACCCTAGGAGTGGTATGGCTGGGTCAAAGGGTATGAAATTATTTATAATCCTTTGGGCATAATTCCAGATTGCTCTCCAGAATGGTTGGATAAGTTCACAACTCCACCAGCAATGTATTAGCGTTCCAATTTGCCCACATCCTCTCCAGCATTTGTCACTTTCTTGTTTTGTCATCTTAGCCAATCTGACTGGAGAGATGTGGTATCTCAGAGTTGTTTTGATTTGCATTTCTCTAATTAATAGTGATTTAGAGCATTTCTTCATATGCTTATAGATATCTTTAATTTCTTTCTCTGAAAACTTCCTATTCATATCCTTTGACCATTTCTCAATTGGGGAATGACTTGTATTCATATAGATTTGGCTCAATTCTCTATAAATTTTAGAAATGAGTCCTTTATCAGAGACACAAGTTGTAAAAATTCTTTCCCAATTACCCACCTCCCTCTTGATCTTGGTTACATTGGCTTTGTTTGTACAGAAGCTTTTCAATTTAATGTAATCAAAATTATCCATTTTGCATTTTATAATGCTCTCTAATTCTTGTTTGGTCCTAAAGTCTTCCCCTCT
Organism: Gymnobelideus leadbeateri; assembly: GCA_011680675.1. Taxonomy (NCBI): domain Eukaryota; kingdom Metazoa; phylum Chordata; class Mammalia; order Diprotodontia; family Petauridae; genus Gymnobelideus; species Gymnobelideus leadbeateri. Next base: position 621,640 of record WOXC01000777.1, read on the forward strand.
CCACAGATCTGTCAGGTAAACTATTCCTTGCTTTCCCAAATTGCTTACAGTATCATCCTTTACACCTAGATCATGCACCCATTTGGACTTGATTTTGGTATATGGTGTTAGATAATGGTCTATGCCCAGTTTCTGCCATACTGTATTCCAGTTTTCCCAGCAGTTTTTGTCAAATAGTGCATTCTTATCCCAAAAACTGGGGTCTTTGGGTTTATCGAACAATAGATTGCTATATTCATTAACTGCTGGGTCTCCTGCACCTAATCTATTCCATTGATCCACTACTCTACACCTCTGCCAGTACCAAGCAGTTTTGATGACTGCTGCTGTATAATACAGATGAAGATCTGGCATAGCTAGTCCACCTTCCCTAGCATTTCTTTTCATTAATTCCCTTGATATTCTAGACCTTTTGTTTTTCCAAATAAATTTTGTTATTATTTTGTCTAACTCTACAAAGTAGTTTTTTGGTAAATTGATTGGAATGGCACTAAATATATAATTTAGTTTGGGTAAAATTGTCATTTTTATTATATTAGCTCGACCCAGCCATGAGCAATTGATATTTTTCCAACTATTTAGATCTGATTTTATTTGTGTGAGAAGTGTTTTGTAGTTGTGATCATATAGATTCTGGGTTTGTTTTGGCAAGTAGATTCCCAAATATTTTATAATGTCTACAGTGACTTTAAATGGGATTTCTCTTTCTATCTCTTGCTGTTGAGTTTTATTAGAGATGTACAGGAATGCTGAGGATTTATGTGGGTTTATTTTATATCCTTCAACTTTGCCAAATTTATTTATTGTCTCAAGTAATTTTTTACTTGATTCTCTAGGATTCTCTAAGTATATCATCATATCATCTGCAAAGAGTGACAGCTTGGTCACTTCTTTGCCTAATTTGATTCCTTTGATTTCTTTTTCTTCTCTAATTGCTACTGCTAACGTTTCAAGTACCAGATTGAATAAGAGGGGTGATAGTGGACACCCTTGTTTCACTCCTGATCTTATTGGAAAGGCTTCTAGTTTATCCCCATTGCATATAATACTTGCTGATGGTTTTAGATAGATGCTAGCAACTATTTTAAGGAAGGCTCCATTTATTCCTATACTTTCTAGTGTTTTTAATAGGAATGGATGTTGTACTTTGTCAAAAGCCTTTTCTGCATCTATTGAGATGATCATGTGGTTTTTGCTAGTTTTGTTGTTGATATGCTCAATTATATTGATGGTTTTCCTAATATTAAACCATCCTTGCATTCCTGGAATGAATCCTACCTGATCAGGGTGTATTATTTTTGTGATAAGTTGTTGGAGTCTTTTGGCTAATATTTTATTTAGAATTTTTGCGTCTAAATTCATGAGGGAGATTGGTCTATAATTTTCTTTCTCTGTTTTATCTCTTCCTGATTTAGGAATCAGTACCATATTTGTATCATAGAAAGAGTTTGGTAGGACTCCTTCTTCACTAATTTTCCCAAATAGTTTGTAGAGTATTGGAATCAATTGTTCTTTAAATGTTTGATAGAATTCACTAGTAAACCCATCTGGCCCTGGAGATTTTTTCCTAGGGAGTTCTTTGATGGCTTGTTTGATTTCTTTTTCTGAGATAGGGTTATTTAGGTAATTCACTTCCTCTTCAGTTAATCTGGGCAACTTGTGATTTTGTAAATATTCATCCATTTCACTAAGATTGTCATATTTATGTGCATACAATTGGGAAAAATAATTCCTCATTATTTTTTTGATTTCCTCTTCATTGGAGGTAGATTCACCCTTTTTATTTTTGATACTCATAATTTGGTTTTCTTCTTTCTTTTTTTTTATCATATTGACTAAGGGTCTATCAATTTTGTTGATTTTTTCATAAAACCAGCTCTTGGTTTTATTTATTAATTCAATGGTTTTCTTAATTTCAATTTTATTAATCTCACCTTTGGTTTTCAGTATTTCTAATTTAGTACTAAATTGGGGATTTTCAATTTGTTCTTTTTCTAGCTTTTTCAATTGCATGTCCAATTCACTGACCTCCCTTCTCTCTGCTTTAATTAAGTATGCACTCAGGGATATAAAACTTCCCCTGAGAACTGCCTTTAGTGCATCCCACAAATTTTGGTATGTTGTTTCATTATTATCATTCTCTTGAATGAAATTATTGATTGTTTCTATAATTTCTTCTTTGACCCACCAATTTTTTAGGATTAAATTGTTTAGTTTCCAATTAGTTTTTAGTCTATCTTTCCATGGCCCTTTATTGCATATAATTTTTATTGCATCATGATCTGAGAATGATGCGCTTACTATTTCTGCCTTTCTGCACTGGATTGTGAGGTTTTTATGCCCTAGTACATGGTCTATTTTTGAGTATGTACCATGCACTGCTGAGAAGAAAGTAAATTCCTTTTTATCCCCATTCAGTTTTCTCCAGAGATCCATCATATCTAGTCTCTCTAAGATTCTATTCACCTCCTTAACTTCTTTCTTGTTTATTTTGAGGTTAGATTTATCGAGTTCAGAGAGGGGGAGATTAAGGTCCCCCACTAGTATAGTTTTGCTATCTATTTCTTCCTCTAATTCCTTTAACTTCTCCTCTAGGAATTTGGATGCTATACCACTTGGTGCATATATATTAAGTAGTGATATTGCTTCATTCTCAATGGTGCCTTTTAGTAGGATATAGTTTCCTTCCTTATCTCTTTTAATTAGATCTATTTTTGCTTTTGCTTTATCTGAGATAAGTATTGCTACCCCTGCTTTTTTTACTTTAGCTGAGGCATAATAAATTTTACTCCAACCTTTTACCTTTACCCTGTGGGTATCCCTTTGTTTCAAATGTGTTTCTTGAAGACAGCATATTGTAGGATTATGGTTTTTAATCCATTCTGCTATCCGCCTCTGTTTTATGGGAGAGTTCATCCCATTCACATTCACAGTAATGATGACTATCTGTCTCTTCCCTTCCATCCTATTCCCTCCCCTGTTTATGTTTTTGTTTCTTCCTTCTCCCTTCCCCTCCTTGAAGTTTTCCCTTTTGACCACCCCTCCCTCAGTGTTCCCACCCAGTGACCCCCCTTCTTAACCTACCCTCTCCCCTTACTACTATTTCCCTCCCTTATAATCCCTCCCTTTATTCTCCTCCTTTTCACCCCCCCCTTACCCTCCCACTATCTATAGGACACAACAAATTTTTATACTTATCAGAGTAAATTACTCCCCGTTTGATTCCAAACCAATGAGAGTAAATTTCAAACAATGCTCCTCTCCCTCCCTCCAATTCCTCTATTTAATGAATTTATGTGTCTATTCACGTTAGATTCTTAAACTTCACTGATTAATTTGATCCTTCTTTGAACCAGAACCAGTGAGAATAGTGTTTAAATGATGTTCCTCTCCCTCTTACTTTCCCTTCTTCTATAGTGTGTTTTGATGCCTCTTCAGATGGCATATTTTACCTTTTCCTAGCTCATCCTTTCCTTTTTCCCATTACAGTACCATTGATCCCCTTAATAGTCTTTTTTTTTTTTAGACTCCATGTTAGTGCATTCATACCCACACCCTCTAAGTATAACCCTTTTGCAGGTCATGATAATCATAGAGATTTCAAATATTGACAGTTATCAGCTCCACATATAGGGATGTGAACATTTTGCTCTTGTTGCATCCCAAGTAATGAGCTTGTGTTTGTGGGTGTGGGTATGTGCACTTCTGCATGTGTGAGTCTATGTTACCCTTGTTTACCTTTTTATGTTCTTCTGGAGTCTTGTAATTGGAGATCAAATTTTCCATTGAGCTCTGGCTTTTTCATTAGGAAAGTCTGGAAGTCCCTTACTTCATTAAACGTCCATCTCCTTGCCTGAAAGATTATGCTCAGTTTTGCCGGGTAGTTAATCCTTGGTTGTAGTCCTAGCTCTCTTGCCCTACGAAATATCAAATTCCAGTCCCTCCGCTCTTTTAATGTAGAAGCTGCTAGGTCCTGTGTGATCCTAACTGTAGTTCCTCGATATTTGAATTGTTTCTTTTTGGCTGCTTGTAGAATTTTTTCTTTAATCTTATAATTCTGGAATTTGGCTACTATATTTCTTGGAGTTTTCAGTTTGGGATCTCTTTCAGGAGGAGTCCGGTGAATTCTATCAATAGCTATTTTATCTTCTGATTCCAGGACCTCAGGACAGTTTTCTTTGACAATCTCTTGGAGGATGTTGTCTAGACTGCTTTTCTCATCATGGCTTTCTGGTAGACCAATAATTCTTAGGTTGTCTCTCCTGGATCTGTTCTCTAGGTCAGTTATTTTTCCAGTGAGATATTTTACATTTTCTTGCAATTTTTCGATCATCTTGTTTTTTTCGATTGACTCCTGCTGCATCATAGAGTTCTGAGTTTCAGTTTGGTTGTATCTAATTTTTAGTGAATTATGGTCTTCAATAAGTTTTTGAAGTTCCTTTTTTAGGGAGGTATTTTCTTTTTCCAAGTTGGTCATTGCCTCCCTGATTTGGTCTTTAAAATTTTTCTTAAGCTCCTCCAGGAATGCTATTTGGGCTTGAGACCAGATCATGTTTCCTTCTGTGGTCTCTGGTGTGGGCAGAGAGTCTATATTGTCCTGTGTGTTTTGTTGTTCTTGCCCTGCATAGTATGCTCGAATAGACTTTCTTGCCTTCCCCTTCTCCTTTTCAGCTTCCTTCCTTCCCATTGTGACTTCCTGTTTCTTAGTGTCTCAGGCTATGAGTTTGGGGCCTGATCCTTGACTTTGAATACCTCTGGGTGGCTAGTTTATGGCTAAGTCAGGGAAGTCAGTGAGGAATGTAGATGTGTAGGTGGGGTTGAGTCTGACCACTTCAGATTTCTGCCTCTATACCCCTGGGCTATAAGTAGGCTTTTGTTGGTGAGGTGAGGTGGAGCTAGTTGGGTCCCCTCCCTCTCTTCTCTTCAGATTCCTGGCTGTCTCAGTTACACCCTTTCTTGGAGATTCTCAAGCCTGAGGCTATTTCCATTAACTTGGGGTTTCAGTCTGGGTGGGAGACTTATCTTTGGGTTTTCTGCTTCATGAAGGAGGGATGGGAGGATCGGAGCAGCTAGAATTTACTTTGCCATTCCAGCCCCTGTATCATACAGGCAGGCAGTTTCTAAATTTCCAGGCTGGGGGCTGAATGCAGCCTGAGAAGCCACTCTCTCCACTGGGGGCCCGACTCTCCTACCTGGCTCCAATGATCCGTTCCCTCTGCGAGATGACTGCGATTCGTCCTTGGTAAGTCTGCAGGCTGGGGCTTTTTCTCTCTCTGGTGTATTCTGCTTGCCTGCTCTTAGGTCTGAGCTGTGCAGACCCCACGCGTTCTGCGCTCGACCTGTGCGGGCACTCTGGGCAACCTCCTGGGCTGGATTCTGCCACACTCTGTCTTCCACTGGGCTCCGTCACTCCGGAATCCGCTCAGATTTACCCTTTTGGACTTAGTGACAGAGGAGCTCAGCGAGGTTACTGCTTCCTTTCCGCCATCTTGGCTCCGCCCCCCTGTGTTCTTACTTTTACAATGCAACCAATTCTTAACCATCTGATATTGCAATTTTTTTTCAGTAACTTTTATATATGTATATATGAATATTATATTTGGATAGTCTATGTGCCTCATCTGAAGATGAAACAGCAGTGGAAGGAAGAGCTAACATATTGCATGACAGTCAATATCCAAAAAGATTTTGAAGATAAGAATGTTGATCTCAAACTAATAACTATTGAATTTAATAGGCATAAATGTAGAGTTCTGCAATTGAATTTTAAAAATAAAGAATACATAAAGAGGATGGGATGAGTCTGGCTTGATAATAGTTTATGCCAAAAAAAAAAAATTGGCAGTTTAGTGGACTGCCAGCTCAATATGAGTCAACTAGGTGATAGGTGGCTAAAAAAATAAAAGCTAACAGCTTTCATTTGGTATTTCAAGAAGTCATGGTTCTGTAGTTCTTCTTCCCCCAAGCCAACTGTAATTCTTCTATAACTTAGTAGATGGCCTTCAAGAGTTTTGGTAACCAATAGCAAGTGGCTAAATTTCCCTGTAGTTAACAGACATAAAGTACTTCACCACCTCCATACTTGAAATTTTCCATATTGACAACCAGAGTTTTCTTCAATTTTTTTGAAAGGCTATCATGAAGAAATAGGACTTGAATTTTCTGATCTTCTCTGGGGATCCCAAACTAGGCATCATTGCAGAAGTTGGAGAGAAGCTAATTTAGATGTAAACAAAGCATCCTTCTAATATTGTCTCAAAATAAAATAGACTCAGGGCAGCTAGATGGCACAGTGAATAGAGCACCAGCCCTGGAGTCAGGAGGATCCAAGTTCAAATATGGCCTCAGACACTTAATACACAAACACACACAAAACTAGCCATGTGACCTTGGGCAAGTGACTTAAGCCCAATTTCCCTACCTTCCCCCCTCAAAAAAAGCAAATGAATAAATAAATAAATTAGACTCTCCAAATGGAATGGGCTGCCCATCACTGATGGTCTTTTAAAGGAATAGATAGCCACTCAAGAATGTTGTGGGAATATTCAAGTTCAGACATGGTTAAGCCAGATGACCTGAGAATTCCTTCCCTATTCTGAGAGTCTTTTGTTTTATTTTGTTTTTGACAAAGTGGCCAAGGATCAATAATACAAAGTGAGCCAATTAGAAATTTTAGTTAACAAAGGGATTTGATTTTGTTGGGGACCACTTCTACCTTTTCTATGTAAAACAAATAGAAATAGTTGGGCTTTTGCTTTTACTATCTCCTATCATTTGTTTTCAGTGTTATTTTTTTTTATTCTTTTCTCCCCAAGACAGCATCACACATAGTAATGTTCAAATTAGGAGCTAATAGTAGCATTCCATACTCTTATCCCCAGGCCTGCCCCTATGGTGTGAGGAGCTCTAAGAAAAAAAAAATTGAGGGGGAAGAGTTGTTTACAAGATGCATGATCTATATGAGATATACTGATTTTTCTATGAAGGTTTAGAATAATTGTAACATTCACCTTTTCATAAGAAGTATTGTAATTTCAAGCACTGAACTATAGAGCTGAAATCACTGTCTGTTTTAGGATTTCTATTGTATTATAATCAGTACACACTTTCAAGACCTAATATGTGTCCAGTGCTGTGCTAAGAGTTTAGGATATGAAGGAAGACAAAGGAAATCCCCTGCCCTTGAAGTCTCAGACACTCATATGGGAGACATAACATGAAAACAATTATGTATAAACAAGATATATGAAAGATAAATTGAATATAATCAATAGCAAGGTTTAGAAAGTTTTTAGCTTCTTCAGGTTGATTACATATGATCTTTCCTCATGCATTAAATGTTTCAGCCATACTTGGTATTCCCCCTATTTCACATTCCTATCTCTGTCTTTACTCATCTTAAACATTACCACTACCTAGTAAAGCATAAGATCCTTGAGGACGGGGACTTCCTCAACTTTATATTAGTATCACCTGGCACATTGCAGGATTTTGATATATTCTTATTCATTAGGCACTGACACTAGGGAAAAAAAAAAGATAGAATCTCTGCCCTCATAGAGATTATGAGTTATGAATATATACAAATAATTATAATTCAGCAAAGGTTATAATTATTATAAAGTTGAGATGCCAATTGCTCAAGAAAAACTATGTGGGAAACAGTTTATAACTGTGAAGATTAGGGAAAAGATGGCACCTAAACTGGTGGAATATGGCTGAACTAATGGGAGAGCTACTGTTTGGGGGTGGAGGCAGTTAGCAGCCAACTCTGTGTCTATGATAAACTCAGCTCCATAAACAGCTCCCAGAGCTGTCAAAAGGAGTGAGTGGGGCTTGTTCAAGTATGTCCTTCAAGGCATTTGCTCGGGTTATCTGAGTCTAAGGGTGGCCTATTCTTGTCCATTCCAACTGAAGGGAGTACAAATTTATAATATGAAAAAATACAGTTTTATGACATCATGTTTCTACTTTCATGTGTTGCTGAAAAAATAAAATTAGAATTTTAAAAATATTTAAAACCCATATAATGCCACATACATAATAGCAAGTATTTATTTTTAATGAAAATTGTCTATGAAATAATAATTTGCCATAGAAACATAGACTTTCTGAGTTTGGAGGGTACCTTGAAGGTCACCCATTCCAGCCTCTCCTTCAGCAGCAATTCTCTTACAAAATCCCTCAAAAGGGAACCTTCAGATTCATCTTGGAAACCTCTAGTAATATAAAACTCACTCCATAATGTGCCTATTTCACTTGGGGACAGGTAGAATTAGAAGAGCATTTTCCTTATATTGACTCAATATCTACTCCTCTAAAATATTGCCTATTAGTCCTATTTCTGACAATGAGGCCAAACAGAATATCAAGCAGAGGGGTGGGGATCTTGCAAAAATTGATCTGCTTTAATAACTCTTCAAATATCTGAAGACATATCTCATGCCCTAAGTATTCTCTTCTCGATGTTAAATATCTCCCATTTCTTGGACAAAAATTCATATGTTGTGATCTCTATTCAACTCATCATCCTGGTCACCATCCTCTGGATACTTTTCAGCTTATCAATTTCTTTCCTGAAATGTGGATGCTAAGGCTAAATACAACATAGAAAATGCTCTCATAACAGTAAAAGACTGTAGGACTGTGTCTTCCTCTTTTCTGGATATTGGGGATTTCCTTATTCTAGACACAGTCTTCACTAACTCTGTAATGAGCAGTTCAAAGAACTTGTTGATTTCAATTTTTCAGCACATTTAGTATAAGTGTGCTCGGAATGTGTCCATGGAAGTTTATTCATTCATTTGAATTCATTTTCATTCCTTTTTTTTTTATTTTCGTTTTTGGCAATATCCAAGATATTTTTTTTCCCTTGTTGGTAAAGAGGTGGGAATGAATGCTCAGGGAAATACATACAAGCAGGCAAATACACACACACACACACACACACACACACACACACACACACACACACGAAATCACAAATTCTCCTTTCTCATTCTTCCTCTGTTGTCAAATCTTATGTAGAAAGAGAATAGTTTTTCCTAAACTGTTGCTGACCTTCAGAAGATCAGATGAACAAAAAACTTTCTGACAGTTTGCAAAAGTACAGAGTAGAATTATCAGGTCAGCCCCATGAGAATCATTGTCATCACATAAACGTCCTTGGAATAACTTGTTAAAAAATAAAATAAAAAGGCAAGGGAATAAGAACTTCAAATAGTTGTTCCTTCAGTTTCCTGTGGTGTTAGATAAGGGAGCCCAACCCCTTCCTAGGCTGTAGCCTAAGGGAAACAGTGTGGCATTCTGCTACACAAAACCAACCTTTCTATTCTCAAAATTTCCCCAGGCTTTCTTTATTCCAATATTTCTGGTAAATTGAGTTGTTGATGGCAGAGTCAGAATGTGTTTGTGGAAAGGAGGCATAAGTCCTGATGTTACTTTAATTGACATGTAGGGAAATCCTTATGAAGAGGCTACTGATAATGGAGCAAAGTTTTAGGGGAGGGGGGAAGGTGTCTGATGAAGCTGCTTTGTAAATAATGTCACCATTTGCAATGTTAAAGGATGGTGTTTAGCTAGGATATTTTATAAGAACTGTTGGACATCACTGATCATGCCCACCCTCCCCTCCTTGCTTTTGTTCTGTTTTAGATTAGTTCTCCAAATGTGTCTTCAAGGACCACAAAAGTATCTGTGTAGCTATGTGGGTCTCCTGGGTCCTCTTCTCTCGGTGTGTACTCCTTGGACTTCCTTGAGACACCAACCCACCAGAAATATAGAAACAAGGATTGCAGCCCTTCGATGTGTACTCACCCATTCTTCCAGGACATGGTGCATTGTTGCTGTTTTGTACCTTTCTTACACTTGGGGGAAATTCACCAGAAAGGAGGATCTGTGATACATACTAATTTGGATTCAGCCTCTGTTGCATATATGACAGGACAAGATAAGACTGTTTTATCCCCATAGGGCCCATTTGATTAATCTTCAGCAGAATAGTGGTTACTCTAGGTTACTGAGATATAACAAAATGGCGAAAAAAGCTCAAATTTAACTTTGATCAAGTATTTTATTTTCTCTCAAGTTAAGGGGATTTATTTATTTTTTTTTTTTTTTGGAGGGCAATTGGGGTTAAGTAACTTGCCCAAGGTCACACGGCTAGGTTTTTGTTTGTGTGTGCGTTAAGTGTCTGAGGCCGGATCCGAACTCAGGTCCTTCTGACTCCAGGGCCGGTGCTCTACTTACTGCGCCACCTAGCCGCCCCCGGGATTTATTTTTTAACCCAGGTTTTTCCCTCTTTTACTCTCTAGCTGAGTCAGTGCTACAATTATTTTCTTTTTCATTGATTATTTTGGATATGATTTAACAGTGGAAGAAATGCCAAAGTTAAAGAACTTCAAATGCTATCTTCTTATGAACATTTATAGGCAATTGTGGTAGAATAGGAGCACAGATTTTGAGGTTAAAATCACTGAATTTTGCTCCTCTCTTTGCCACTTAATAACTGTGTAACCTCAGGTCAGGTTCTTAACCCTTTAACCTCAATATCCTTATCTCTAAAAAATGGATAAAAATGTGTTACCTACTTCATATAGTTTTTTGGTTCAAAAAAAGATAATGTATGCAAGCCTCTTTGTAAACTTCAAAGCATTAAATAAATGTCAGCTATAATTATTTGTCTGAACTTTCCCCAGAAAATGTGAATTCTTTTCTAGCTCTTTCTTAACTCTTTCTAAATTCCCTTTAAATGGCTAAGAGGACAGAATTATTACTCATTTTTTCCTTTCACTCATCTCTATTCTGTTCCAATTAGGAACTGTTACTTATAGTAGATTTGACCTACAGACCACATCATAGGAGAATTTCCATTTCCTAAAAGTTTTTTATTTCTGTTCTTGTCTAGTTCTAGAACCAACAAAGTTTGGTATCTCCATCAATTTAGCAGAGAGATGGAGAGGATTTTTTTAAAAGAACGCAAGAAAGATGTAATGGACATATTGGTGGGAAACTCAAGTTTATTTGTAGTTAGAGAGATAGCTAATTGCTCAACTTCCTGACCCCTGGCCCCCTGACTATCAACAAAATGGTATAGTTACATGGTAGGCTGGTACCCACAATATGCTTATCTAGTCTCTGTATTTTTGTTGCTATTTACATTTTTCCTTGAACCTAGATTCCTGCTACCTCCCTAATGTCTCTCCAAATCTTTGGCATTGTGGAGATGAATAAGTCTCTCCAAATCTTCTACATCCTCCAAAACCAATACTGAGTGCCTTCTCTTCTGTGAAGTTCTTCTGTGACATCCCTTGGGATTTCTTTCTTCTCTGAGCAACTCTATCACCTGCTATCCATGCCATTCATTCCCTTGGCCCCATGACATTTCTTTGAGTATAGCACTGAAATATAATTTATTGCTTTGTTATTAAACTTTTTATATGTTTGTCCTATGATTAGTAGATTACATGATCCCTGATTGTAGAGACTGTAATTTAATCATCTCTCTATTGCCTCCACAAGGCCCAACTTGCTATCTAGCACAGGGTTGGGTATCTTACAGGCTCGAGGCCACATATGGCCCTTTAGGTCCTCAAGTGCAGCTCTTTGACTGAACTGTCCTGTGAAGTACAGATCAGTCAAAAGACAGCAGCTGAGGACCCAGACAGCCACATGTGACCTTGAGGCCACAGGTTCCCCATCCCTGGCTGCACATTGTAGGTATTCAATTAATATATCGATTGATTGTTTGAGCATCATACTACAAGAGGTTTTATGTTTAAGCTTAACTAAAATCCATAGCTCTAATTTCTGATTTTTCCTTGCTTTTATGCCCTTTGTCTTGCATAATATAGGAACTTGAATGTATAGATTGTTTTCATTTGATTGTGCTTAACTCTCCTTTGCATTATGGTATACTGGAAAGCAGCATGGATTTTTATTCCAGATGGAGCAAAGTTAAGTTCCAGCTGTGAAATTTACTAGTAGTGTAACCTGAGGGAATAGTTTGCTCATCTAAAATTAGAGAAAGAAGTAGTTTTACTCATAATTAACAAATCCCATAATCAGCAACCATGTATTAAGCACCCACTATATACCAGGTACTATGTTAAATACTGGAGAAAGACCAGAAAGAAACAATCTAGTCCTCAAGGAGCTTGCATTCTATCAGGGTAGACAATGGACACATGATAAGTACACATAAAATATAACATATATGTGTGTGCGTGTACTATATATTACATATAAGATAAAATGAGAACCACAGAATCTCAGAGTTGGAAGGGATTTCAGAGGGCATCTGATCTAACTTGTACTGACCTCAAATCTCCATCATATATCCTTCACTAAAAGGCCTCTAGTGATGGGGAAGGCCTCACACTCCCTAGGAGCCAGTTTGACTTTTGGGTGTCTCTAATTGTTAAGTACCCTAAATCTGCCTCTTCAAAGCTTCTTCCTTTCCTCCTAATTCTGCCCCAAGGGCCAAGATAAACAAGTTTAATCCCTGTTCTTCAGTCAGAAGACTAGCATTTATTATCTACTGCATGCCAAGCACTAGGCACAACCAACACACACACACACACACACACACACACACACACACAGGCAAAGCAAAGTCTCTACCATCAAGAGTCCCTTGTGGACTAATGTGGAAGACGACATGAAAACAATAATGTACAACCAAGATATACACTGAATAAATTGGGGGAAGACTTCAAGAGAATTTTTCCAATAATTGAAGATAGCTACTATGCGTCTCTTCCTAGTCTTCTTAAGCTAAATATGTGGTACAGGGAGGAATTATGACACCATGGAGAGAGGGCTGAAGTTAGAGATATAGAACCTAAATTTGAATCCCCACACAGAGACTTACTTCTATGACCTTGAGCAAGTGACTTTACTACTTTCTGTCTCAACTCATATTGAGTTTATGGAATTTGTTTTCCACACTAAGGCCTGACTTATTTTTTAATGGGATAGTGATAATAGGGTTATTAAGGATGCAAGGCCTTTGTAAATCTTCAAGAGAAATTTGAGTTAATTTTGTTATTTCAGTGAGAGGAGAGTTGATCTTCATCACCATCATTAAAAAAAAAAAAACATCTAGTTATACATGAAAACTGTGTGAAGTGCCATATAAAGTTCATTTAATGACCTGGTTCCTGCAGTTTTGCAATAATGAACATATCTTGGACATACATACAAAGAAGGAGCATTGAGAAGGAAAATTTGTTATCAGGACTATTTAGCTTCCCATGAGCTATGGGTATTTATTATCTACAGGGAAGAAGGTTTGACTATTTTTTAAGCTTTGAAAATATTCATCTCTTTTTTTAACCACTGGTCCCTTATGTATTAGAATATGTTAATGTCAGAAATCACACACACACACACAAGCTGTTTTAGAGAAAGGAAGGAAGGAAGGAAGGAAAGAAGAAAGGAAGGAAGGAAAGGAGGGAGGGGGAGAAAAAAGAGAAGGAAGGAAGGAAGAAACAAAAAGATAAATAATGTATTTGTCCCATAGACTTTGGGCCCCAACTCCATCCAAAAAATCACTAGAATGCCCACTTGTCTCTTTTGGGAGGCCATACATCTTCATTTTAAAGTTCCATGGTCTGCTTAATAATTAAGCTTTTGAGACTTAAAGGAGAGTGTGTTTTTCTACATTTGAACTTTTTGTTCAGGTTAACAGCTGTTTGCTCAGTCAAAAGAACAAAAAATTAGAGGTTTGGGAAGTGCAAGGTGTTTTTCCAGTTTCTAACAGGACCATACTTAGAATTGGGGCTTAACAGTACAGTTCTCTTTATGTTATCAAATTATAAAGGAAAGTCTTATAAAATGAGTATAGTTTGCTCTGGGATATGAAATGAATTTTCCAGACATCAAATGCACACTATGTGGTGACACTAGGAAGACAAAGAGATAAATGAAACTGCCTTGACCCTTCAAACACTTACAATCTATTGACATATACAGTCAATCTATCTGCCATCTATCTATCTATCTATCTATCTATCTATCTATCTATCTATCTATCTATCTATCTGTATACATATGTACATAGATATGTGTGTGCTTACAATCATATGTGTATATTTGTATATCTGCACATTGATATGTTCATATATACCAATATCTATGTGTTTGTGTGCAAATACAAAATTAATCTAACGTAATTTTAGATAGGGGAATACAGACTATTGATGTGATAAGAAAAGGAATAAAAAAAGAAATTCACAAAGCTATGTTAATAAAACTCCTTTTGTGCTCTTGAGTATAAAGCATTACCTATTAGGAATGCTGGTATCACTTTTTCCAAGACTAGCTCTTTTGAAGTGGAAACTCTAGTAAATGGTGAGTATATCATCATCCGGTGTCATCTAAACTCTTGAGCAGTTGGCAATTAAGAGAAGAGCATAGCAAGGAACTGAGAAATTCTATTCCTTTAACATTTAATTTAAGAATTGTGTCGGGGGAACAGAAAGAAAGGAGAGTAAAGCCCTCTGGCATTTTCTCAGTTAATTTCTTCTCTTAATTGCTGTTTGGCCTAGTTCCTTTTTTGTCTACAATCTTTCTTTGCAGTCTTCTTCCGTGCCATCTCTCTCAAGGATAGAATGCGTTTGGGCCTCTACTTGGGAACTTGGGTTTCTAAAAGGCAGAGTAAGACATCTGCCACCCACCCACTCTCCCACCCACGAGGACATTCCTCATCTTCCTTTAGTTTAAGTGTAAAATTAACCTCCAGCCCACACACAGCAGACTAGTCTGACTTTGTCTCTCCCAAGTGTTTTGGTAACATCAGAAAAATTTAGCATTGAGTGAAAATAGAGATTTATAGGAGACTTTTGTTAAAACTGATCTCTTTCTTTTTTATGTGGTCTGCTAAGCACTGAACTAGGAAGGAGTCATAGATTTTGAGCCAATTGCTTATTGAATTACACAATATTTTCCTCTTTATATCAGTTTTATGTTATGTCAGCTTTCTGTAATATTGGCTGGAGGTATAATAGTTGTTCCCCTTTAGTTCCTTCTAGACTTTTCCATTCTCTAGTACTGCCCAATAAGAAACATAATATTTTAGTTTTACTAAGTATTTCTCTCAAACAGGACTCTGAGCCAGTTAGTGCAATCTTAACTATATACCTACTTAATAAATTAAGGGACTGAACTTAGGAAAGGGAAACTATCTTACCCATGGTCATAGGTTGCTGCTTGTATTTGAACTCAAATATCTTTACTCTGAGTCCTATACTATTCCCAGAACATCTTATTGCTGTTCTTAAAAGGGAGGAGATCCTTCTTGACTTGGATAAGATTGGAAGAGAACAGCTAGAGATACAGATAACTCTTCCTATCACATCAAATTCTCCAGTCAGTTACTGTCAAGGAAAAATTTGGAGCCCCACCCCTCATCTCCTGACTCTTTCAAAATTGTCTTTAAAGATCCCAACCTCCAGATTGAAAAACACTTTTTCAGGGGTCCTATGAAGTTGAATTAAGAAGTCTTAGTATATACTTTGCAATTCTATCCTGTGGATCATGGGACTTTTCCATCTGACCTGCATCTGAAGCCTTCTTTATATTGTGCCTCCTCTACTAGAATGTGAGCTTCTGAAAGGAGGGGCTGTCTTCCTTTTCTGTTTCTGTCCCTAACACTTAGCACACCGTTTTGCATGTAGTAAGCAATTAATAAATTCTTTATTCATTCATTCATTTTCATTGATTCATTCATATATGAGATACATTCTACTATATGTAGAATTTTAAATCATTTATAGTAATTTAATCCTCTATGGATATTATCTATCTTATATCATTTGATCTTCCCAACAGTCCTGTGAGGAAGGTAGTAGACATATTTATTATCACCATCTGATAGATGAGACCATTGAGGTCAAGAGAGTATCAAGTGACTTATTCCAGAGCTAAAAGTACAAAAAATCAAGGAAATGCATATGGTTCAAAGAGTAGACCATCTGACTTTGAGTCATAAAGGCCTAATTTGAATCCCGCCTCCGACACTATTAGCTGCCTGACCTTCAGCAATTATTTAACCTCACCCACACTCAGGTTCCCTATGTAAAATGCAGACGATATTAGCACCTACAATACAGAATTCTTGTGAGACTCAAATGATATACCATGATGTGTATAACACTTCGAAAATGTTAAAGCACTATGTATATGCTGCTATTACCATACCCCACTGAAGTAGTGCATTCTGAAAGACCAAAGTAAGAGATCATAACTCAAGACAACATTAACTCGTGTGGTTCTTCATCTCTCATTCTCAATTTTTATTGATCAGGACTATTATTCTCTCCAGGTCAGCAAAAGAAGACTAAGAGTGGGTGCTGGAAAATGAGCTACTTTGTCTTGCTTTGCTATGATGTCTAGTTTCAGGCAACAACTGCCTGGCATCCTGGTCTGCTTCTGTAAGACAGTGAAGAAATGACAGGATGGGAAACCCTCAAAAATCTTTGATTTTTCTGTCACACTATGGAGAAACTCTTGATCCACTAATGAAAAGTGGACTAAGTGAGGCAGGACCAACCACAGTACTCCAGAGGGCAGGAAAAAAGGCTATCTATATAATTGACCTTATCTGTCAGAGCACCAGGTGAGAGTTGGCATTTATTACACCTAATAAAGCCTCTTCACTTCTTTTCAGAGGAGGGACTGAATCAGGAAGATGGGTTTTAATGCCATCTCTGTGGTAATTTGTTCTGACTTGTCAAATAAAGGATAATGGTAAACGTGGTTTATGGTGTGCATCCTGGCCTAGCAGGGTCCTAATTCCAATTTCATATACCTTGGTACTTTATAAGGAATATGTATTTTTCTTTTGGTTTTCTCTGAAGCCACCAAATCCACTAGGAAAAATGAAATACAACAGCATGCACTGATACTATACTTAAGAATTTTTGCCTAACCCACCTATGACTATTTGTCTTTTATAACATATTTATAAAGTGAAAAATAAATCCACTGAGACCTTCCCATTACAGAGGAGGTTGAAGTTGCTTTTGGCTCTCAAGAGATTTCAAAATTTTTCTCAAGGCATGTTTCTGAATAGTGTTCTATAAGCCTGGTACGAGGTTCACCTACATAGTAGCCTGAAGATTATTGAATATAAATATTGAATATAAATTATTCAATTAAAATTCAAATACAAATTATTGAATATAAAAGAATAATACCAGGATAGAAACTTCTTTGGCAGTTTCTATCCAAACAACATAATAAAAGGCAAGAAGAATTAGATTAGTAATGATGAAGATGATGATGATGATGATGATGACATATTTAGGAACAGTGTTTTAATTGATGTGACCATTGCAAATGCTTATGACTTCTGTGCTACATGGAATTGAAAGTCTAGTGAAGAAAGCAATTTGTCCTAGGATCATTTCTCTCTGAACCACATTGAATATAAGATTTTTATATTATTTTTATTATTACTTTTTGGAGGGGGGAAGACAGGGCAATTGGGGTGAAGTGACTTGCCCAAGGTCTAGTAGGTGTTAGCGTCTGAGGCCGGATTTGAACTCAGGTCCTTCTGATTCCAGGGCCAGTGCTCTATTTACTGTGCCACCTAGCTACCCCAAATATAAGATTTTTTTTAAACAAATGCTTTATTAACTTCTGTTTTACATCATTCATTTCTGCCAGATTTTGAGTTACAGTCATTTTCCCCCCATTATTCCCCTACCCAACCTCCCAGAATATTAGTCCCACAAGATATCACTTCCTCCAATCTGCTCTCTCCCATACCTTCTCCCATACCCCCATCGACTTTTCCATTAGAGGAAGGTGAGTCTTTGTGTCCCAATGCCTGCAAATCTTATCTCCCTATTACAAGCAAAAGAGTATTAATAATAGTATTTATATATATTTGAAACATTTAATGTTACGACCTCGAATTTCAGATCCATTTCCTTCCTCCCTTGTCACCCATTCCCTCTTGGGAGATAAGTAATTCAGTATATGTCGTACATGTCTAGCTTTGCAAAACATTATCATAGTAGATATATTGTATAAGGATGCTTATAATTCCCTCCCACTCATCCCACCCCCCCACCTGGTCCATTCCCTACATGATCCTGTCCCTCTTCTATAGTGGGTACTTCCAACCTCCCTTCACCCCAAGGATGCCCTCCCATCCATCATCCCTCCTCCCATCCCCATTCCCCCTATCCTGCTGCAGGTTGAGATATCCCATTTAGTATGTATGTCATTTTCTCCCTGAACCAAATTCAATGTGAATGTGGTTTTGCCTTTTTTAGCCTTCCTTATTCTCCCCCTCCTTTGCAACCACTTCCCCTACATGAGATAGTTTACCCTACCATGTCTCTCCCCATCTCCTCTTGCCACTTTCCTCTCTCACCTCATAATTTCATCCCTTGAGTATTCTCCCTTCCCAACAAATTCAAACTATGCCCTCTATCCATATATAACTGTAACCATATACACACACATTCACATATGTATTCATATGACCACACACCCTTCTTCCATTATTTTCATAGTGAGAAAGATATCATCAGTCACAGTTATTGCTTTTCCATATAGGAATGTAAATAGTTCAACTTTGATAAGTTCCTTTTGATTTCTTTTCCCTGATTACCTTCTCAGGCATTTCCT